>CM050165.1:292511067-293198567 GCA_027410445.1 Discoglossus pictus
GGTTTTTCCACACGCTTCTTGCGACCCTGTTGACTATTTTGAATGAAACGCTTGATTGTTCGATGATCACGCTTCAGAAGCTTTGCAATTTTAAGAGTGCTGCATCCCTCTGCACGATATCTCACTATTTTTGACTTTTCTGAGCCTGTCAAGTCCTTCTTTTGACCCATTTTGCCAAAGGAAAGGAAGTTGCTTAATAATTATGCACACCTGATATAGGGTGTTGATGTCATTAGACCACACCCCTTCTCATTACAGAGATGCACATCACCTAATATGCTTAATTGGTAGTAGGCTTTCGAGCCTATACAGCTTGGAGTAAGACAACATGCATAAAGAGGATGATGTGGTCAAAATACTCATTTGCCTAATAATTCTGCACTCCCTGTATAATATATGTATCTGTATATCTACACTTCTATATACATCTATAGAGTATACATCTACGTGTATATGTATGTACGTGTGAATATATATATATATAGAAAAAAAAGTTAATTGTGTATCTAGCTGCACTTCTGGATTAAAAAGCAGTAACATTTTTGTAACACACTTTTATACAATTAAATAAAAATAATTATAAAAAGCAATTGTGTTGTGTACAAAATTCAGTATTCTTAAGACAAGCAGCCTGATCCAATTTTTCAGATCCCTTTGAAATCTTTTTCTATGTCTTTATATTGTGTCTTTAGATGCTTGTCTATTTTTCAGCACTAAGGAAAAAGAAACTGAAGATAAGCGCCAAGCATCTAAAGACACAATATATATATATATATATATATATATATATATATATATATATATATATATACATATATATATATATATATATATATATATATATATATATATACATATACATATATACATATATATATATATATATATATATATATATATATATATAAACACCTATATAGATAAATATATATAGACATATATATATATATATATATATATATATATATATACATACATATATATATATATATATACTTATATATATATATATATATATATATATACATACATATATATACTTATATACAGTCAAGTCCATAAATATTGGGACATTGACACAATTCTAATCTTTTTGGCCCTATACACCACCACAATGGATTTGAAATTAAATGAACAAGATGTGCTTTAACTGCAGACTTTCAGCTTTAATTTGAGGGTATTTACATCCAAATCAGGTGAACGGTGTAGGAATTACAACAGTTTGTATATGTGCCTCCCACTTTTTAAGGGACCAAAAGTAATGGGACAATTGGCTGCTCAGCTCTTCCATGGCCAGGTGTGTGTTGTTCCCTCATTATCCCATTTACAAAGAGCAGATAAAAGGTCCAGAGTTCATTTCAAGTGTGCTATTTGCATTTGTTGCTGTTAACTCTTAATATGAGATCCAAAGAGCTGTCAATATCAGTGAAGCAAGCCATCATTAGGCTAGAAAAACAAAGCAAACCCATCAGAGAGATAGCAAAAACATTAGGTGTGGCCAAATCAACTGTTTGGAACATCCTTAAAAAGAAGAATTATTTTCCTGGTGAAGAAAACACCCTTCACAACAGTTGGCCAGATCAAGAACCCTATCCAGGAGGAAGGTGTATGTGTGTCAAAGTCAACAATCAAGAGAAGACTTCACCAGAGTAAATACAGAGGGTTCACCACAAGATGTCAACCATTGGTGAGCCTCAAAAACAGGAAGGTCAGATTAGAGTTTGCCAAATAACATCTAAAAAAACTTTCACAGTTCTGGAACAACATCCTATGGACAGATGAGACTAAGATCAACTTGTACCAGAGTGATGGGAAGAGAAGAGTATGGAGAAGGAAAGGAACTGCTCATGATCCAAAGCATACCACCTCATCAGTGAAGCATGGTGGTGGTAGTGTCATGGTGAGCGCATGTATGGCTGCCAATGGAACTGGTTCTCTTGTATTTATTGATGATGGGACTGCTGACAAAAGCAGCAGGAGGAATTCTGAAGTGTTTCGGGCAATATTATCTGCTCATATTCAGCCAAATGCTTCAGAACTCATTGGACGGCGCTGCACAGTGCAGATGGACATTGACCCGAAGCATACTGCAAAAGCAACCAAATAGTTTTTTAAGGGAAAGAAGTGGAATGTTATGCAATGGCCAAGTCAATCACCTGTCCTGAATCCGATTGAGCATGCATTTCACTTGCTGAAGACAAAACTGAAGGGAAAATGCCCCAAGAACAAGCAGGAACTGAAGACAGTTGCAATAGAGGTCTGGCAGAGCATCACCAGGGATAAAACCCAGCATCTGGTGATGTCTATGCGTTCCAGACTTCAGGCTGTAATTGACTGCAAAGGATTTGCAACCAAGTATTAAAAAGTGAAAGTTTGATTTATGACTGTTAATCTGTCCCATTACTTTTGGTCCCTTAAAAAGTGGGAGGCACATATACAAACTGTTGTAATTCCTACATCGTTCACCTGATTTGGATGTAAATACCCTCAAATTAAATCTGAAAGTCTGCAGGTAAAGCACATCTTGTTTGTTTCATTTCAAATGCATTGTGGTGGTGTATAGAGCCAAAAATATTAGTATTGTGTCGATGTCCCAATATTTATGGACCTGACTGTATATATATATATATATATATATATATATATATATATATATATAAATATATATATTCAGTGCCTTGCAAAAGAATTCACCCCTTCACCCCCCTGGCATTTTTCATGTTTTGTTGCCTCACAACCTTGAATTAACATGGATTGTTTGAGGATTTGCATCATTTCATTTACAGAACATGCCCACAACTTTGAAGATGTTTTTATTTTTTTATTGTGAAGCAAACAAATAGGACAAAAAAACAGAAAAATTCAATGTGCATTCACCCCCCCAAAGTCCCTATATATATATATATATATATATATATATATATATATATATATATATATATATATACATACACATAAATATACACGTAGATGTATAGATGTATACTTTATAGATGTATATAGAAGTATAGATATACGGATACATACATACACACACTATATATATATATATATATATATATATATATATATATATATATGTAGATACTTCTCACTAGCCTTCCTCCACTTTTCTTCGACAACCCATTCCTCCACTGTGCTGCTCCTCCATTTCCCATTCATTCCTCACTGCTCCCCTCAGGTTGTTTTGGACTCCTCTCTTCTGCTGTGTTCCTGGTTCTTCATCACTGTACCCCCTAATTTCAAAATAGCACCCCTGGCAGTGAGTGGCATTTGGCTCCTTCCCTTCGCAAAGCCTGTGTTGTCTTCACTCACTGTCCCTCTCTTCTTGCTTACCTCACCTCTCATGCCGCCCCTTCTCCTGTCTTGCCACAGTCTCTGATTACGTCCTACATTCCTCCTCAATCTTGTTTCCCATTCTACTTTTTTCCTCAGTTTTCCTGGTTCCTTGCTCTGGTGGCTTTGGTCTCTATTTTATTATCAGTGTCAGTAATCAAGCACCGATATTTCCACTAACTCCAAATACATTCCACAAATTTCTTCGATTCCATGTAGAATAAGATTGTGACACATGGAGACGTATCACTGGTGATTAAGTCTAAGGCTAAAATGGAAGCTCACAATTACTGAATTTGTGTTCGCTTTTAGTGTTCATAGGAGCATAGACTGTACCACTTTTCCACATATTTTGTCAAGAGCCTGATGACTATATGTTCTTAGTAGTTTACCTATAGCACAAATACAGAGGGATAAACTACTATGACTATCATTGCTCTTTCTTGGCTAAAGCGGCAGCAGTAATATCCCAATTTATTTATTCTGGTGACTGGTCATCCCTCGAACCCAACTCATTTTGCTACCATTTTGCCAATTAAGGCTACTGTTTGCCAGCACTGCCTCACCCACTTCATGCCACTGGTTTCTGTCTCTGCTTCTACACCACAACCTGGTCCCTCTCACATTCCTCTTCTCCTCAGCCTAATTCTTAAGCTTAAGGTAAGGACCTACAAGGTAGTATTTTCTGAGATAATACCAGTGCCACTTGCTAGCCCAGGGAGACAGATGGAGCTTAGGGAGGTTAATGCGTGGCTAAAAAAGTTGTGCACTAAAAAGGGGTTTGGCTTTTTAGAGCACTGGGCTGACTTCTCATTTGGGTACAATCTCTATTGCAGGGATGGATTGCACCTTAATGAAGAGGTTGCTGCTGTGCTATTGGAAAGGATGGTAGAACAGCTGGGGGAGTTTTTAAACTAATAGGTGGTGAGGAGGGAATAGATAGAAGTAATGGGTCAGTGAGTGTAGAGGGTGTAAGTAATGAATTAACTAGTCATGTGGGAGTAGATGGGGGATTAGTATAGTCAATAGGGAGGTATTGCTAAGTAACTTAAGTATAGTGGCAGGCACTTCAGAACTAAAGACTCATAACATAAGGTGTATTCTTGCTAATGCCAGAAGCTTGCCAGGAAAAATGGGAGAGTTAAAATTATTAGCAGTTAATAAGAAATGAGATTTAATGGGCATTACTGAAACATGGTGGGATAAACCTCATGACTGGACTGTTAATCGGGATGATTATAACCTATTTAGGAAATATAGGGGCAATGGTAAAAGGGGAGGAGGGGATTTGTCTGTATGTTAAGCCTGAATTTAAGCCTATAGCCAGAGCAGATTTTTATGTTAGAACTAGTGATAATATTGAATGTTTGTGGGTAGAGTTAAATAGTGGAGGAGCAAATTCCAAAAGAATATTGACAGGTGTATGCTATAAACCCTCAAATATAATTGAAAGTGAGGAAATGCAATTATTGCAGATTGGAAATGCAGCTAAGCATGGGCAAGTTCTAATAATGGGAGATTTTAACTACCCTGAAATAAACTGGATGAGTGAAACCAGCAGTACGGGGAAAGAGAGCAGGTTCTTTAGTACACTCAGGGATCATTATCTGGCCCAGGTTATACAAGAGCCTACTAGAAATGAAGCAATCTTGGATTTAGTCATCACAAATAATATTGATATGGTATCGAATGCTGAAATTGCAACCTTTGGGAAACAGTGATCACAAAACAGTCTCATTTGAGATCGAATTAAAAAAACAAAACTGTAACGGGCCAACAAAAGCTCTCAAATTTAAAAAGGGCAGATTTTAACAGTCTAAGGGCAGCAATACAACGTATAGACTGGGACAAAGAATTAGCAGGTAAAAATATTGAACATAAATGGACAACATTTAAATCCTTACTAAATATACATACACATACCCATATACCATGTGGAAATAAAAGTAAGAGGAGTAAATTACATCCAACGCGGCTTAACAATTATTTAAAGATCAAGATACGGAGTAAAAAACAGGCATTGAAATTATACAAACAAGAGAGGATAGAGACTGCTTTACATCAGTACAAGGAAACTAACAAGGCTTGCAAAAGAGCTATTAGACTGGCTAAAATAGAAAATGAAAAAATAGTTGCAAAGGAAAGTAAGACTAACCCTAAAATATTTTTTAAGCATATTAATGTGAAGAAGGCCAGGAAGTAAGATATAGGAGCATTACAATGTGAAACAGGCCGTCTGACAATTGGTGACCAGGAAAAGGCATATGAGCTAAATAGGTTCTTCTCTTCTGTATACACAAGAGAGGTGCCAGGGGTTGGGACACTGCAACATAATGGGGTTACACTACCTTCACCAAATAATTGCTTAATGCAGGAAGAAATTCAAAAGAAGAGGTTGGAAAAAATAAATGTTAATATAGACCCAGGTCCTGATGGAATTCATCCAAGGATACTGGGATGAAGGATTATAAGTAAGAGTCAACATGGATTTATGAGGGATAGGTCATGTCAAAAAAATCTAATTAGTTTCTATAAGGAGGTAAGTAGGAACTTGGATCAAGGCAACTCAGTGGATGTAGTCTTTTTATATTTTGCAAAGGCTTTTGATACAGTGCTACATGGGAGACTATTGAGCAAACTAAGGAATACACGAATTGCAGTAAATATCTTCTCAGGGATTGAGAGCTGGCTAAAAGACAGGAAGCAAAGTTTTTTTTGTAAATGGATCATACTCATATTGGACTAATGTGATAAGTGGGGTTCCTAAGAGTTCAGTATTAGGTATTCTCCTATTTAGCATATTTATTAACGACTTAGAGGTGGGACTGGAAAGTATTGTCTCCATTTTTGCTGATGACACTAAGTTGTGCAAGGTAATTCAATCTGAAAATGATTTACTTTCCCTCCAAAGGGATTTACATAAATTAGAGGAATGGGCATTTAAATGGCACATGAGATTTAATATGAAGAAATGTAAGGTTATGCTTCTGGGAATGAAAAATAGCCATGCAATTTATAAACTTAACAAAGCAAATCTAGGTGTATCAGATATTTAGGGATTTGAGAGTGCTTGTGGACAACCACCTACGTAACAGTTCTTAATGCCAAGCATCTTCTGCAAAGGCAAATACAATATTAGCATGTATTAATAAGGGTATAAAAGCCAGGGAAGCAAGTATAATTCTGCCACTATACAAATCCCTAGTATGCCCTCATTTAGAATATGGAGTACAGTTTTGGGCACCACTTCATAAAAAGGACATTTTAGAGATGGAAAAAGTACGGAGGAGGACAACAAAACTAAGGGGAATAGAGGGGCTAAGTTATGAAGAAAGACTAATCAAATTGAACTTATTGTCTCTAGAAAAAAGGCATCTAAGAGGGGATATGATTACCCTATATAAATACATCTAGGGTCAGTACAAAGATTTGTCAAAGGAGCTTTTTGTGCCAAGAGGTTTTCAACTGACAAAAGGACATCCTTTGAGGTTAGAAGTAAAAAGATTCCACCTTAAAGAAAAAAAAGTGTTCTTCACAGTAAGGGTGGTTAATCTGTGGAATTCTCTACCAAGGGAGGTGGTGATAGCGGATTCAATAGATAACTTTAAAAAGGGATTGGATATATTTTTAAATAAAAAGATCATTCAGGGTTATCCTGGTTAATTAGAGAGGGAGTATTGATCCAGAGAGGAATCCGATAGCCAGTATCTGGGATCAGGAAGGATTTTTTATTTCTTTTTTGAGACAATTGGCAAAGTTTCACTTGCATTTTTTTCTGTTTGCCTTCCTCTGGATCAATTAACAATTAATCTGCATATTACAGATTAGAGGAGACCTTAAAAAGTTGAACTTGATTGGCTAAAAGTATTTTTTCAACCTCAATTACTATGTAACTAAGTAAATACTTCCCTTTCAACATGCCCACAAAAGGATTTCCTAGGTCGCAATATCGGGGGGCAACTCCTATCACCTCCTCTACATTTGTTCCATGTGCTGTAAAGCCCAAACGAAACCGGTATGCCCTCAGGTAATACATACTAAATTACTAGGATCCATTAATGTATAATGTTTGTCCCATTACTTAGCCCATCACCTTTCTTCACTAATTTTCTTATGTCTGGATTCACAAAGGATTCCAAACTAGGGACAGTGCTTTGCTTCGGGTTGCCTTCACCAGAGACAAATTATAATCTGCTGCAAAGGAACTTGAGGTCATGGAACTACTCCTAGTATTGGAATTGAAGAACCATTAACTCTGGGAACCATTCACAACACAGGTTTTCCCTGTCTGGCATATAAGTTCTGATAGGTATAACCACCAACAAATACTATGTCAAGAAATGCATAGTCAACAATTAACCATCCCCTTATAATTGTGTCACTCCAAGCATCAACTCATTGATTCCATCTCCAAGCATCAACTCATTAATTCCATTTTAACAATCCCAAATTCCATTTCAACAATTTCCTGTACGTTGATAGCCAACAAGAAATCCCAGGTAGCCTGCAAAAATAGTTGAAACTCTTCTCTAATTAGATACAATGGAAGGACCTGCTCATTAAGTACAGTTCCTTGGGATTATGATCAATGTCATGAACATGGAAACTGTCATGCAATTAGAAGATGACAAAAATTTTACAATGGCTAGATGTTGTTGATTTCGCTATCGATTTATAGACAAGTATATACTTTATGCAGAAAAGCGATAATTGAAACAAAAGCAAACCCAGAATGAACCGCTGTATGTATCAAAACATGTGAAAATAATCTATTTTCATATAGATCACAATATAAAATCAGTGAGAGGTTTATCAACATTATTTTAAAATTGGATAATAATCAGATATCAGAACATTCTACATTCAGATAGATCAATATAGAAATCAATAAGAAGTATATAAGATCTTATCAAACTTGGTTAAAGGTATATGTAAGTTTCATGGATTATGGATGCATCTGATAGAGGATAATTAGTAGTGTATGTGAAAAAAATTGCATGAAAATATCCCAAAATAAACATTAATTAGCTTACCTTGAAGTTCGCAAAATTTCCTATGGTTTTTGGTAGTTGCATTTCATGGTGTACTCCCCTAGAAAATCCCACCTAAATTAGTATAACATTCAAATTCAGAATCAGGCTAATAAATTGCATCATTCTTCACCTTCCACAGCACTTCATCTTCCTGCTGTTTCAGAGACACTGTGCAAACTTGGGATGTACCATATATACTCGAGTATAAGTCGACCTGAATATAAGCTGAGGCACCTAATTTTACCACCAAAAAGTGGGAAAACGTATTGACTCGAGTATAAGCCTAGGGTGGGAAATGCAGCAGCTACTGATAAAATTAAAAAATAAAAATAGATACCAATAAAATTACATTAATTGAGGCATCAGTAGGTTAAATGTTTTTGAATATTTATTTCAAAGAAAAACAGTAAACTAGCTGTGTAAGTGCAAAATAGGGTCAACAAAAACATATATTATGAGCCTTAAGCCCCCACATCCTCCTCCTTCCTCCCTCATCCTCCTCCCTTCCCCCTTCATCCTCCTCTTCCCCCTCATCCTCCTCTTCCCCCTCGTCCTCCTCTTCCCCCCTCATACTCCTCTTCCCCCCTCATACTCCTCTTCCCCCCTCATCCTCCTCTTTCCCCCCTCATCTTCCTCTTTCCCCCCTCATCCTCCTCTTCCCCCTCATCTCCCTCTTTGCCCCTTCCCCCATCCTCCTCCTCTTCCCCCCTTCCCCATCATCTTAGTCTCCCCCCCTTCCCCTCTCCCCCTCCTCCACCTCTAACCCTCCTCCCCTCACCCTCCTCTACAACCTCTTCCCCCCTCATCCTCCTCTTCCCCCTCATCCTCCTCTTTCCACCCATCCTCCTCCTTTCCCCCATCCTCCACTTCCCCCTCATCCTCCTCTTTCCCCCCCTTATCCACCTATTTCCCCCTCATCCTCCTCTTCCCCCCTTCCCCCTTCATCCTCCTCTCCCCCGTTCCCCCATCATACTCCTCTTACCCCCTTCCCCTCTCACCCTCCTCCCCTCACCCTCCTCTTCACCCCTCGTCCCCCTCATCCTCCTCTTCCCCCCTCATCCTCCTCTTCCCCCCTCATCTTCCTTTCCCCCCCCTCATCCTTCCCTTCCCCCCTCATCTTTCTCCCTCCTCTTCCCTCATCTTTCTCCCTCATCTTCCCTCCTTATCCTCCCTCTTTATCCTCCCTCCTTCCCCCCTCTCACCTCTTCTCTGTAGCCTCCGATCAGCCCCTGCTGCTGATCGGAGCCCTGCAGCGTGTCTTATGCCTTTCTCTGGAACCAGCATATGCTAATGACGTGATGCGCTTGTGACGTAAGTAAACTGAACTTATATATGTAACACATCTTTTTCTGATAATCCCTGTCTGTTTCTTACCAAACATTTGAAATCCAGGAAACTTACATATCCCTTTAACAATCAAACATCTATCCCACAGAATATATTTGGTATTATCATTCATTGATATAGTATATTCATAGATTAATAATCAACATGCTCTGTGACAGCAGCAAATAGCACCTATATGACAGTCAGGGTAGAATATGTACTAAAGTAATATAAAACCCCTAGATATAGTATAAAAAGGCAATAATCGATAAAGTGACAAGCTAAATACAATTTTTCTGTAGGAATTAGGTTACACCATTAAGTAGCTTATAAAAGGATTGAATACACTTTAAAATTAATTTATCAAAGCAATCAGTCTGTTTTTGATAGAATGGACCTAATTTCAGGTTGTATCCACTTTATAAAATGTAACAGAAAGATTGTATATAGACTAGTTCAATCCTGTTATAACATGGAATAGAAGCACACAGCAATACATTACCAATTATGAGGTTATAGAGTAAACCCCTGTTTCAGTAGAACCCCATCTTAAGCTTAGATAAAAGTAATGCACTTTTGGTCTTCTTTTTAGTAAAAGTTTAAACAAAAAAAGGTGTAGTGACTAATCACTGAGAAAAGACAAAAACAGAAGTTTATTCCAGAGAACAACAGACAGACAGACAGAGAGCGCACTCTATCCTTTTGCCACCTAGCTGAATTTTTAACCAATGGCCAACCTTACGTCCTGTTTGCATACACACACATAAATAAAATAGAGAAATGGTGTGTAGATGTTTTTGTACCTACTACAATGCAGGCTTGCTCCGTGGCCCAACTATGGGATAATATGGACTAATTATGCTGACCTTTTCATTCATAATCATTAATTTTATTTTTCAATCATCTTTTGACTGCTATCTGCACCTGTTGATAATGCTTAGCAAAAACAATGGTGAATTGAAGAAATCTAATCTGTAAGCCTAACTATATGTATTATTTCTTCTCAAGGTTGCTCAGCCGCCTGAAATGATTTGGACTTGGCTCAGCTGCCACTTGAAAGAACTTTTAGTTATTTATGTGCACTAGGAAAATGATTAACTCTTCATATGAGGAATGCAACACAGCATAAGTATATAAATATTTACAGTGGTGATAACAAAAGCAACAAACAATGAAATAAAGTAGACATTATATATGATCTATTGTATCTACAAATGTCACAACAAGGCTAGCCTGCCAGGCAGAAAGCTTTGAAAAGAGACTATCTTTCCAGAAATCCCCTGCTTGCCACATCAAATCACTACAGTCACTATTAGGCCATCTCTCTTTTGCCTCTTTCATCCTACCACAATGCCAAGCATTCATTTGTAATCTCCTCACTGTCCTTAAACCTCACCCACCAATTTCTAACACACAATTTATTTAATATTTCCTTATTTAAAGGCTTCTGATTCTGACTCCTCCTTATTCTCTCCTCAGGATTATTTCTCCACCCCTCCAGGGTACATATCCTAACTTAATTTGACATCCCAATCTCCTTAGCATAGACTAACTATAGATTTAGTGCAATCCACTATGTTATCAGGGCACAAGGAACACACAAAAAGTATATACTGCAGAGTGTGGCATCTCTTCCAGATTTTCACTTCTACATACAGAATCCATCCACCCTTCAACTTTCATTGCATACTCACATTTGCCACCCATTGCAACACACAAATTGGCCTTCCTCACTATATCATCAAGATGTATCTTACCGGAACTACATTTTATTTTTCTTTAGAACTCAACCCCATCATATACTTTCTATCCTATCCATCAGCAAAAACATATTTGTGACACCTGGCACACAAACAAGTTACACAACAGAAACACTGCTTACCTATAGACTATCCCATCTTCCAAAGGTTCATTTCCCTTTTGTCCAATCATGTGTTTGGTTCCAAAGCCTCGGTTATCACCTAATCTTCCAGTCTGCTCACATTATATGGTATCCTGAAGATTGATGTGGACACCACAACCCAATACCAGCCAGCACACCTCACAAAGCAAAATATATCCTTCAAGAAGATCATTTCATCTTCACGTTTCTGTCCAGCAAAACATCCATTCCACATCATGTATTATGCAACCCATAATGCATGGTGCTCCGTCAATGCAATACTCTTTCTCCTGGACACTCTTGCCACCAAGTCAAAACACCACCCATTACTCGTCTTGTGCACTCAGCCTCTATCCACCGTTACTTTCATCCACTATATTCAAGGGCCCCTAATCAGAATCAGAATCAGAGCTGCTACATCTGCCTCCAAAAACCAAACACTGGCCTATATCATGAAAGCAATAGGAGATTAAAAAAACTCAAGATTCAGTCAATACACTCCCAATCCTACTACTGAAGCACACAACGCTTTCCACAAAATTACCAAACAACAGCTTATCATAACTTCTGCTCATATACATATTGGCCTCTATCTGGCTAGGGTGAAGTAACTAAAATATGCCACACCATAATGCCATTAATAGAGGCACTGACCACAAATATCAGGTTAATTAACTTGAGGTTTAAAAAAATAAACTCTGCTTTAAAAAAAAACTCAGACACTTACCTTGTGGAACATGTCACTTAACCCACCCCCACCCTTTCAATTATCTCTGGCCTTTAAGCTCTCTCTGGCCTATTAATCAGGCTAAAATTATGTAGCTAAAATATGCTACACCTCAAGCTATCATCAATAGAGAGAAGGACCCAACCACAAATATATATTTTGCCTTGTGAGTATGTGAAGCATCTCCTCAGAGCTCCATATCAGCTTTTACTGCCCTACTTGTAGAAGAAGGCATAAATGAGGGCACAGTTTGACAATGAAATAAAGGACTAAGGGACATCTGAGGAACTTCAAGAGACACAATGGCATTTCTACAACGCTACGAATATAGGCAAATGTCGAACCTTTTCCTGCAAGTCGAATTTCCACTGTACTTTCCTCTTCCCCAAACAAGTGGATTTTCATGTGTAGTCACCAATTAGTTTGTATATATATATAGTGCCCCCCAGAGGTGAGAGCAAAACATGTTTTGAAGAGTTCTCCCCAGGAAAGAAAGTGTTAATTCCCTTGAGCAGTGCTAAGCAACTAATTGAAGCTTGCAGGTGTAGTAAGCCTGTTAAAGACACACAGAGAAATGGCTGTGGACCCTGCAATTAGGCTCTGTTTAGCCTAGCAAAGTAAGGCCAGAGTCTCACAACAAGCTAAGAAGAACGCTTGTATGTATCTGCCAATAAGAATAAAGGCAGTGTGTTTAATCTGGTCTCCAGAAATCGTGACAGGTGTGTTTAGAGCCTGTTTTGGGTATAGACATCAGAAAGCCTTGCAAAACATTGAAGGCAGACTGTGAGAGGAACCATTTTAGAGCTGCTGGGACTGCTGAAGGAGCAGTAAGTGCACAGGCTTAGTGAAGAGCCTACAAGTTTAAAGTCTGGAGCAAATTGAGAAGTCTGCTACAGGGATTGCTGGAGCTGAAGAGAATAAGGATTTATGCTACAAAAACATTTACAGAGGAGAGCATTTGCTGCAGAAGAAAAAGGGGGTTTGCAGAGGAGCTGTTGCAAGGATTTTGCCACAGCAGTTTTTACAGAGGAGACTGAAAACAAGCTATTTTTGGTAATGTTTGAAAACGTTTTATTTAAAAGAGATATAAAGCACTTTGGGACTTGGTTGTTTATTTGATGTCACTGAAGAAACCAGTAGCCAAAGGCCACAATACCACAATATATATATATATATATATATATATATATATATATATATATATACACACATATATAATTTAGCAGCACAGAAATGGCCAACATAAGCCAGGAAATATGCAGAAAATTCAGACATTAAGGTTGAATGCAATGCATGTGAAGTATTAGTAGTTAAAAGTGCATGCTTTTTATATATATCTGGGCTAAAACCCATTTATTAAAGTTGTATGGTTTAACTTTTTAAGTAGCAAAATGAAAATATCTTACACTGCTTTACAGTAGCTGATTATTTTGGTGATTTTTTTTATAATTCAAAAAAGTAATGCCACTATAATTAACTTTTGTTATTTCTATGTATGAACCTATATATATTTACATGTGTGTGTGTGTATATTTATATGTGTGTATATGTATATGTGTGTGTGTGTATATATATATATATATATATATATATATATATATATATATATATATATATACATACATATTTATACATATACATATATATATATATATATATACTTATATATATATATATATATAAATATATATATATATATATATATATATATATATATATATGTATATACTCTGTAAAATAATGCAAATGTGTACATAAAATACATATGTGTTCAGTTAAGTTAAAAAGCTTATTTCCTGATCATAATCTCCAGAAGTTGTTGCACTGCACTGAAACTGAGTGAGACATGCATTTTCAGTCTTTAATCCAATACCACTTTATATATGGTTCCTTTTAGCATATGCAAAGCATAGGATGGATTTGCATGATTTCAACCCTTCTCCTGTCCCACAAAAAATATAAATAAACTACTCAGAATAAATATTTTTTTAAATATTATTTACATCAGTTTCTTACTTTTTTTGAGGTCCCAACACCTTTAGAGTCAACTAAATAAAAACTGTAATATCATGTCAACATGTTCTCTAACCTCAATTTTGTTTCCAAGCACCAGCAAATTTCTTACATCCCACAACACCTCCTTTGCACTTACTATTAACCATACAATTCTTGTCTTTTTTTTTACCCCACACAGTCCATACATCATCATCTAAAAACTAACTACAGGCACTTATGTTAACTCCTCCCATATTTCCATCAATAACTTTGATACCTTTCTTATAAAAAAAAACATTACAAACATTTTCAATCTACCCACAACTCTCTGACATGTTTCAGACATCACTAAACAACGTATTCGTTGAAACTCTTTTGTTAGCAAACACTTATGAACATCCTTCTGATTACTTGGTAAACATTTGCTGGGCACATACCTCCAAACTCTCCACACTCTCTATCTCAGATAGCGCCCAATCATTTCCACTTCCTCTCTCTCTAATTACAATTTGGCCACTAGCTTATTTTCACACCAATCTTATTTAAACACACTACCCAAATTATATTCCTTACACATTTTCCACCTGAACATAAAAATGTGCTGTATGATAACTAGCATTCTTTCTTCTATCTAGAGTGCCTTGCAGATGTATTCTCCCCTTTACTTTTTTACCTATTTTGTTACATTACAGCCTTAAGTTCAATGTTTTGTTAATTGAATCTTATGTGATGGATCAGAACACAATAGTCTAAGTTGGTGAGGTGAAATGAGAAAAATATATACATAAAACTATTTTTTAGAAATAGAAAACAGAAAATTGGCATGTGCGTATGTATTAACCCCTTTGTTATGCAACCAATTACCTTCAGAAGTCACATAATTAGTGAAATGATGTCCACCTGTGTGCAATCTAAGTATCACATGATCCATCATTACATATACACACCTTTTTTAAAGGCCCCACAGGCTGCAACACCTAAGCAAGAGGCACCACTAACCAAACTCTGCCATGAAGACCAAGGAACTCTCCAAACAAGTAAGGGACAATGTTGTTGAGAAGTACAAGTCAGGGTTAGGTTATAAAAAAATATCCAAATATTTGATGATCCTCAGGAGCCCCATTAAATCTATCATAACCAAATAGAAAGAACATGGTACAACAGCAAACCTGCCAAGAGACGGATGCCCACCAAAACTTCTGGACTGGGCAAGGAGGACATTAATCAGAGAGGCAGCACAGAGACCTAAGGTAATCCTGGAGGAGCTGCAGAGTTCCACAGCAGAGACTGGAGTATCTGTACATAGGACGACAATAAGCCGTACGCTCCATAGAGTTGGGCTTAATGGCCAAGTGGCCAGAAGAAAGCCATTACTTTCAGCAAAAAAAACAACTAAATGGCACATTTTGAGTTTGCGAAAAGGCATGTGGGAGACTCTCAAAATGTATGGAGGAAGGTGCTCTGGTCATGAAGGTGCTTTTGGCCATCAAAGAAAATGCTATGTCTGGAGCAAACCCACCACATCACATCACCTAAAGAACACCATCCCCGGGACTGGGAAACTGGTCAGAGTTGAGGGAAAGATGGATGGTGCTAAATACAGGGATATTCTTGAGCAAAACCTGTACCACTCTGGGGTCATTGTCCTGCTGGAACCTCCTTCCTAGCCTCAAATCACCCACAAACACACTGCTAAAGCAACAATTGAGTGGTTTAAGGTCGAACATGTAAATGTGTTGGAATGGCCTAGTCAAAGCCCAGACCTCAATCCAATAGAACATTTGTGGTCAGACTTAAAGATTACTGTTCACAAGCACAAACCATCCAACTTGAAGGAGCTGGAGTAGTTTTGCAAGGAGGAATGGTCAAAAATCCCAGTAGTAAGATGTGGCAAGCTCACAGAGACTTATCCAAAGCCACTTGGAGCTGTGATTGCCGCAAAAGGTGGCTGTCCAAAGTATTGACTTTAGAGGGGTGAATAGTTATGCACATTGACTTTTCTGGTATTTTGTCCTATTTGTTGTCCTTCACAATAAAATAAAAAAACATCTTCAAAGTTGTGGGCATGTCCTGTAAATTAAATGATGCAAATCCACAAACAATCCATGTTAATTCCAGATTGTGAGGCAACAAAACAACAAAAATACCAAGGGGGTGAATACTTTTTCAAGGCACTGTATCTCACACAGAGCATGTGCCCACACCTTCTTTCATAATCAACACATATACATTACAGCCAAAAGGTTTTCAATATTTGGAAAGCTTTTTTCCACTATTCTCTCTTGTGTCATTCTCTCTCGTGTCAGGGAGACACAATTCATTTATAACATTGTAGGAATTAATATACGTTTCCCACTCAATTCTTTCACTTCAAATGTTAAAAGACCCTAAAGAACAAAAATATATTTTCTTTTGCACACACCTCTATTGCCCCATTACACAATGGCCAGCTACATTTACGCCAATCATTTCCAAAAACTTTACAGGAACATATGTTCCAATTTACCACAAAACCACTCGTCATAAAAAATTGTTCTAATTGCATTCTAGCTCTTCAAAGCAGCCTGTAATCTATAAACAATAGTTATACGATCCATATAGCCCAACACTTTCAAGGTTTCAAGGAACACCTCTATTTCTTCTTACATCATTTCCAATCATATCCCAAAATATACAATATTTCAAAGGTAGACCATTACTCCCACGATCTTTCATTTCTTAAATTCACACAAAACTTCAAATTCAACTTTTTTTTGCATACATAACCATTCTTCGTGTAACTGTGTCATCCCTTCCCAGTTTTACCTCAATCTCATTCATCATTTCTTTTGACAAATTTTCCTGGCTTTCTTTGTTTTTAGCCCAATCAAATACTGACTCAAGTCAAATCCCTTTTGAAGCATACAGCAGGAGTGTTGCAACTCCAGCAGGCTATGTCATTATTTCAAGTATCCAGCATCAACAGAATTTGAGGACCACTCAACTGCTCCATTTAAAGGGGAATATTAACCCACTGTTATTGTAGTACAGAAGCCACATTTATTACTCTATATTCCATCCAACTTCTCTAAATAAATGTTTCTAGGTGATTTCAATTAACTGACTCCTCCCACTTCTCAAATCTTTTACTGTTCTGAGTATTACAGACCAATAATGTGGATACCTAATTGTCATGGCTGACTTATGGGGCCCAGTATGGTAGACAAGTGAACTCAACCAGCAAGGGCATGTATGGCCCAAGATCAAACTGTGAATGCTCTGAACTCAAGGACTGCTTTGTTATGGCAGTAATAACCTGTGTAATGTTGGGCCTCAGGTTCTGATCCAGTACCTCGGATCCCCAAGGAGCATTCAGGCCTAATATGAATTGTTTATACAATGCTTAGTGTTCAAGTTGTGGTTAGTACATGACACTGTTATGCCAAGTCCCTTTTCAAAGTAACATTTACAAGTAAAACTATAATGTTTAGAATAGTGATTTGATGTAATACTATGATTTGGGTTATTGTATAACATTTAAATAATGTATTCATGCTAGATGTAGGCCCTAGGGTATCCTAATATTATCTAAAGTTACTTCAGTCACTTATGAGACAAAGGGTTAAGTTTTCTACAAGAATTTATGTGCATATACAACCACTGAGAGCAGCCAGGAATGCATCCTCCCTGACCTCAGATAGTCCTAAAGTTAGTTTATGGCCTCTGTGAAATCAGATCTAGAAACGAGTGATAGGGGTCAGTAACCTTGATGACAGGGTGTGGGGGAAGTATTTTTTGTGTTTTTGATATATCTCTAGGCAAGTAAAAAAATAAACTAATCACTCTCTTTGTACTAAGCAAAGGTACATGCGTTCTTATTGTATCCCAACTAAACTCATGAATTTTTGCTGGTGCTGAGAATTTGAACGCACAATGCACAACCTTAAAGGAGGAAAATTAAGGTGCACGTGGCCCCTCAAATCTGGGTCGAAACACTAATCATAAATCACATAAATCGCTAAACATACCTTAAGAGGCATATAAAAAAAATTCTCCTTTTGGATAACTACCTTTTTGGTGTTGAAGGGGCTTGTGTTCCTCAGTGAAGCTGTGAGTTATACCATGTAGGGTCATCCAAGATGGGCAGGTCATAACAGATAGGTCAGACAAATCACAATTCACTGGAGGAGGAACTGGCGAACCACTCCAGTATCTATTTCATAGAAACCATATGGATTAGCATAATCAAAAGCAGAGACAGATGTACTTGGAGTGCTGCATCCATTTGGTCACCAAGAGTCGAACACGACTAAAGGACAAAACAACAAATTAAAAAAATTGAAAAAGGAAATACATTTAACACTTCATCCAACTACATTAACAGAATATGTGAAATAAAAAATACAATGAATAAGTATTTTCAAGGAAAATTATATGCAATCATAAACCACTGATTTGATGGTACTAGTGGCATAGCTGGTGGAAGTGGGGGGATGGTTCACCCTGGGCGGCACTTCTTTGGGGTGGCAAAAATGGCCCCACCTGCTGCTCACAACCAATAGCACTCCTGCTCCTTTCCCCCCAGCCCTCCTGCTCTCTCCTCAGAGTCCCGTGGAGCCACTAGTGGGAAGAGCCCTTGAACCTGGCAGCATGTAGGTGAGAGCGAAGAGGGAGAGAAAGACAAGGGTGGGGGCTCGGGAAAGAGAGAGAGAGAGACAGAGAGAAAGACAGAGAGAGACAGAGAGAGAGACTCACAGAGAAAGAGAGAGAGACACAGAGAGAAAGAGACACAGAGAGAGAGAGACACAGAGAGAGAGAGACAGACAGAGAGAGACACAGAGACAGAGAGAGAGACAGAGACAGAGAGAGACACAGAGACAGAGAGAGACACATAGACAGAGAGAGACACATAGACAGAGAAAGAGAGAAAGACAGAGAGAGAGAGAGAGAGAGAGAGAGATACAGAGACACAGACAGAGAGAGAGAGAGACAGAGAGAGAGAGCCAGAGAGAGATAGACAGAGAGGAGAGAGAGAAGAGAGAGAAGAGAGAGAAGGTAGAGAGAGAGAGGAGATAGAGAGAAGGGAGGGAGACAGAGAGAAGGGAGAAAGTAAGACAGGGTGAAGGGAGAGGGGGGGAGCGAGAGAGGAGAGAGAGAGAGAGAATGGAGGAAGGGAGTGTGAGAGAGAGTATGGAGTGAGAGAGAGTAGGGAGAGAGAGAAAGAAGGGAGAGAGAGAAGAGAAGGGGAGAGGGGGCAGAGAAAAAAGAGGGAGAGAGAGGGATGGAGGGAGAGGAAGACGTTAGAGAGCGAGAAGGGAAAGGGAGAGAAACAGAAGCAAGGAAGAGAGGAGAGAGAGAGAAGTAGTGAGAGAGAGAGAAGCGAGGAGAGAGAGACAAAGAGAATGGAGGAAGAGAGAAGGGAGTAATGGAGAGAGAGAAAAGGGAGGCAAAGAGAGAAGCAGGGAGGGAGGTAGAAGAAGGGAGAGAGAGGGGAGGGAGTGTGAGAGAGAGAGAGAAGGGAGGGAGAGAGGATTGAGAAAGAGAAGACAGAGAGAGTAAGTGAGAAGAAGAGTGGAGAGAAGGGAGAACATGAGATAGAGAGAAGGGAGAGAGTGAGACATGGAGAGGAGAAAAAGAAAGGAGAGGGAGTGTGTGAGAGAGAGAGAGAGAGAGAGAGAAGTGAGAGAGTGTGAGAGAGTGAATGTAGGGTGGGAGAGAGAGAGAGGGATGATTGAGAAAAAGAGAAGTGAAGGAGAGAGGAGGGAGAGTGGAGACAGAAAGAAGAGAGAATGAATGGACGGAGGGAACGAGAAAGAGAGAAGGGAGGGAGAGAGAGAGAAGAGAGGAAGTGAGGGAGAGGAAAGGAGGGTGTGAGAGAGAGAGACAAGGGAGAGAGAGGAGGGAGTGAGACAGAAGAGAGGAAGTGAGAGAGAAGGGAGGAAGTGAGAGAGAAGGGAGGAAGTGAGAGAGAAGGGAAGGATGTGAAACTGATTTTGGAGGAAGAAGTCATTAAAACATATCTGTTGGTTAAATCTACTGACAGGAACAGTTATTTACACTTTAAGAGCTTTCATCATATAGAAGTAAAATAGAATTAATAGAAATGTATCTCAATGGGTTATGGTGATGAAGAACTATATAAAATAAAGGGTGAGGTTAAACAGATAGATATAAATTCATTGCTAATGGGTCAGAAAAAGGAAAGGCTAAGAGATGATGTTCATGCTAAATAAGTATGAAAGACAATCTTGAAGTATTGGCTTTTACTGAAAAGAGATGAAATTTATGATAAATTGTTTAGGGATTATCTTCTATTCTCATATAAATGAGGGAAATGTTTAGGGGATCATATAATGAAACTGATTTAATGAAAAGTAAAAAAGTAAGGAAAAATGGTTAATAATGAAGTTTAAGGATTTTTGATACAATGTAGAATATGTATGTACTGATATGTTACTATATATATATATATATAGAGGTGTAATTTTTTTTGTTGGTATGTAGGTCGCGATCATGGGATCAGTTATCCACATTATTGGTCTTTAATACTGAGGGCCATATTGAAATTCAGCGGAGTTACAGAGCGATTAAATTAGCCAAGCCCGCAACAGACGTGGCCGACATCCAAACCCGTAAACCATTATTGCGCACGCTGCATGTGCAGCCGTGAGCATGATCAATTAGTCAAATCCTTAGTTATGGGTCTAGACAAAGCCAATGGTAAAAGAGATCGTCATCATTACGTCACTGAAAAATGGAGGTTAGATTTCAATCCCTTATGGGTTTTAATTACAAGTTACAAACAGACCCGCATTCCAGAAATAATAATATGATATTCTAGTCCATGCGAGTTCCATTATATGTATTAACACATTGATTGCTGGGATAGATATAACACGGAAATTAAAGCTTGAGAATGTTGTGCTATTAATCTTAATACCTAACATAATTTTCCCTTTAATTTAAGATCAAAGGCTTAGCTGGGACGGAGTTCAGATTTTGACTGCCCATAGGGTTTTTCCACCTGTTCCCGCTGATCCTTTTGTGGGTAGCTGTAAGAGGCCAATTTGATAGCCGTAAGGCTAGCGGGCTCCGTTACGGGCTATGAGTTTTAATGTTGGGGGAATTTAATAGGAATGTGTGAGTAGTAAAAGATTAGAGAAGTGGGGGGAGATAGTTAATCGGGACACATGCATTTAAAGAGGTAAAAGGAATATGAAGTCATACCCAAAGAAAGAAAGCATGTAAATCTGTTGTTCAGAGCTTCATAAAATTTGTATATAACACCAAAAGTGTAATCTCTCCCAGCCATTTCTCTTCCATTCTTATCACTTTCTAATTACTCTTTTGAATTTAATCTTGTGATCTATTTGCTGGAGATGAAGAAGATTGACATCTCACGTGGAGATTATATTGAATGCGATCTCTATACCTCATAACATTTGAGGTCTCTCCAGGTGAGAGTCACAAACAGTTGAAAGTAAAAACCACAGCAGTTTCTCAATCAATCAGCACTAGGAGTTTTTGCGCCCTCTCTGTCCCTTCCCTATTGTTTTTATACATATTCTAGACACCTACGTGAAGTGTGTGTGAAATGAGGAAGCAGCGCTTCATCCAACTATCCAAGATCTGAGAACCTTCAAGTGAGCCAGTACTACATCAGGCCACAACATCCATTCTTTAGTGCTAACTATACCCACTGGGACCAACCAGCCCCAGTATTTAACATTGATTCCAATCTTGCCTTCAAACATTTTCTTAAAGAAGTACACTATTGAGATTAAAAGTATCAGGATAATTAAATTAAAAATATCCATTTTTATTCCAGCAGTTAAAAGAACTCTTATCCTGATAACAAAAAGAAAAATATACACACCAAAAATATGGACACATGGACTTTATTTAATTAATCATGTTCTGCTGTGTTAAATTTATACCAAGTTTATATTGGTGCCTATAATGCTTGCCTTCTAATTATTGTTGAAGCAGGGATATATTTACAATGTAAATTAATTGAAAAATCCATTTAAAAAGTCAACAGACACATATGCCTCTTAAATTGTTAAGTAGCAAATTACAATGGTTTAATTACTGTTACAAATCACCAAACTGGCAGAGCCACTCAGCACTTTACTTTATAAACTCTAAAACTGACTATTCTCCATAAATTACTTGCTCTATTGTTTGCAGTGTCAGAGATAGAATTAAGGGCAATTGAGATATTGTAAATACCTTACCATATGGGCCTTTGGCATCTCCACATTTCCCATTTCTGCTCCCAGCAGCTTTTCACATATAGTCTTAAATTACCACAGTTTCAGAAGGACCAGCTCAAATCAGAATCCCCAGGATTCTGGTAGTGGTAGCTCAAGACTACACCTACCAGAATGGATAAGAAAAGAGTGCATAGACGGTAGCACAGTTCAACCAATAAGTGAGCAATTCTGCTATTCACTCCACCAAAGCACTCTTTTATGCAATTTGTACTGTAAAACATGGCACTCCCTGCAGGCAGGAGCCTCTACGAACCTACCTTCTTTGCCTAATGGTAAATGTGGTCATGCAGTGTGGTTGGTGAGTGGCTTAGAAAATTCCATGTTTATTGTGTGCAGAGGCAGATCATATTGATCTGAGATAACACAGAAATGGCTTCCAAGGAACTTAAAACAGAGCAACCACATTTCTTTCTTTGTTGATAATTTGTAAACCTTTGGTGTATGTTTATTCTTAATTGTGGATGTTTGTGGATTTGTTTTATTTAGTCAAAAGCTGTGTGTTTTCAGGCACAGTAGATTTAACTCAGAATCCCAATTCAGTGTGCTTCCTGTCTGTTACTTTGCAACACCTTTTCCCCTTTTATATGTATCAATGTGTGTAGTAAAACATATGGGCCCTCATTCAATTGCAATTTGACCAATTGAACAGGGGTCTAAATAAGCACATAACATATTTTTTGTGAAGAAGTTTTTACTTAGTAAACATCTATCCAAAAGCAAGGTTTTCACTAACTAAAAACTTATTTTAAAAAAATATGTTATGTGCTTATTTAGAGCACTATTCAATTGGCCAAATCGCAATTGAATGAGGGCCATGGACATTATTTTTAAAGTAACATGTATCACAAATAATAGTTGTGGTAATTTACGAATGTTGGTCACGCAATGTTAAATGTTACGGGCTTGCACATGCGCAATGAGCGCTGCAGACGCTCATTGTGGGCCTCGTGATGAGTGCCATAGGCGCTCATCGTGAGGCCCGCACGACTTTGCTGCAATGAGCACCTTCGGGGCTCATTGCAGGCCTCACAATTGTGGCCTTTCAGGGTCCCTCTAAGGGTCATCTGTCCCATCATAGTTGTTATTTGCCTGAGGACGCTCCACCGATGGAGGATGGAAACAGATTGAAGGCACTCATGACGATGCCCGCGATCAGCGCCGAAGGCCATAGATTTTGGCGCTGATCGCAAGTCACACAAGACTGAAAAAAATTACGACTTTAACGGCCAATATTTCTTTCAAGCACGTAGCTCGGAAGACCACCAAAAGATGCTAATTTAACCTCACACACAGCACAGGTGGAGACGCAGGGAACCTGTGAGTGAGGTTGCAAGCTAATTTGAGGCTTAATTGCCATTTTTGGAGATTGAAAATCGGCTAAGCGAGGGGAAAAAATGGCAGCCGTAAAGACATAAATATTTTCAAAAAGGCTCAAAATGAGGCCGAAACCCGTAACACTTAGCCCAACAACTCGAGCCCCGTAAAAATAAAAAAATTCAAGCAACGGCACTAATCGCGAGGCATGCTAGACTTGAACAGAGACAGAGAGGAGAAAGACACAGGGGTGGGAGAGGTGGGAGACAGTGGAAGGCACTCATCGTGAGGACAGTAAAGTAGACAGTGGGAGAGGCGCTGATCGCAAAGCCCGCAAGTTAGAGGTAGGAGAGCCTTGCATTGTGTGGCAAACAGCATTGCCAGCCTTCAAATTGTATTGCCATCATTTTTGACAGGCAAGTCGCTAGTTATTTAATATCTAGAGTTAATGAATGTATAAATAAAATGTATATATTTTCTACATAGTGATGTCACTGATATTTTGTCAGCAATAAGATTATAAATGCATCAGTATGTTTGCCATATGAAGAATGACTTTTATTGCACTTAATCCTTGTTTATGTCTAATAAAAATCTTCACATATGTGCCCATTTATGATCACATGTACAGCTCTTAGCTTTTTTGTGAAAAAAAGGCTTTAGAGTATGTAAGTGGATAAGATGCAGTTTTTGTGTACACCAGCAAAACATAAGAATATCAGAATTAGTTTCATCACACCTAAGAGACCATTTCTTTGTAATGTTTGAAACTATTTTTTTTTGCGTCATTCAGTCATTTCTGACTCTGTGTGACCAGAACATCTTTATGTCCATGCTGATCCATTTAGTATTTATGGCAGAGATACTGGAGTGAGTTGCCAGTTCCTTCACCAGTGGGCCTTAGCATACAGCTCCTGGTATTCCTAGGTGGTCTCCCATCCCAGTACTAACCAGGACCAACCCTGCTCAGCTTCACGGTGGTGTGACCTCTTGGTTCCCTGACTTGGAATCGAACCCAGGTCAACAGCGGGGGAAGCAACAAGGCCTAACCACTGGACCACTTGTAACAAATGTATCCTTGTCATCCTTTTATTTCTCCCCAAAAGCACATGTGGCCTACCAGGGATTCAGATCTCAGCCTTTTAGAATTCTAAGAGGGACTAGACAGGGATGTATCTTTTCCTCTCTACTTTTTGCCCTCTGTGGGCTCTGAATCCAGCTCATCTTAATAATGCCCTATCAAGAGAAAAAAAATCATAAAGAGCTAGTAGATAATTTCAACCTTAACAGTGTGGGGGGTGGGGGGTAGATCATGCAGGAGTATGGGCAGCACACAAAGCAGCATAAAGAGGTAAATGCATCCAGATATGTTCTCTCACCAAAAAATTAGAGCTATCCCAAATCAAAGAACTTAACACCAAGATTTCAGCCATCCAAAAATCCTCAACATCCCTGAGGCTGCCCAAAATCCAGGTGGAAATACGTACGCTCAAACAGGACTTGAATAGGGTTCTGAGGAGGAAGGTTGTGACCATTTTGCAGCGCACTCAATCCAAGTATTTTACATTTGCCAAAAACACCTGACAAAATGCTCGCTAAAAAACTCAATCAGCAAAGAGCAAATTCATTTATCCCCAAACTAAAAATGGAGAATGGCAAGATTATCTATCAACCAGGAGAAATTAGGAAAGCATTTGAAAATGATTACGCCAAATTATACCTGGCAACCCCCCAGAAAGCACATGTGGTCTACCAGGGCTTCAGATCTCAGTCTTTTAGAATTCTAAGAGGGACTGGACAGGAGTGTCCCCTTTCCCCTCTACTTTTCGCCCTCTGCATCGAACCTCTAGCCATAGCCTGAAAAGACAGTCAAAATGTAAAGGGGATCCGACTAGCAGACAATGAATACAAATTAAACCTTTTTGCTAAACGATATCATGCTCACCATCACAGAACCATTAACAAGCCTCCCCAATGTGTTTAATATCCTAGAACAATTTAGCAGCAATTCAGGTTTCAAAGTCAACCCCAGTAAAAGCAAATCCTTAAAAAGTGAAAATACACATACAGACCTCAGGGACGACATAATACTAAGCATCACTCCTCCCTACCCTCCACCCTCTTTTCCTTTCTTTCTCTTTTTTATCCACTTTTTCTTTTCTTCTTTTTTCTTTCTTTATTTGTACTGGCATAATATGACAAATTTAATTGTAATGTATGCAACCACAAATTTAAAATAGTGAAAAGCAGAAACAAGTCTTTTCCATGTGTCATTTGATTACTATTTATGTTGTTTTTGTACTGTATATCTTACATTGTTATAGCTGTTATTCCCTAAAAAAAAAGAAACCCTATTGCATCTAAGTAGAAAAAAACAAATAAAAAAATTGCAGACCAAAAATAAAAAACTCTAAGTTAAATAAAATAATAAAACCCGTTTAAATTACATAAAATGAAAAACATAAATTACAATAACTAAATCTAAATCTAAATTACAAAAAAATAAATACATTAAAATAAAAAAATAAAGTAAACAAAAAAATACATATGAATAAGTGTTGCATAAAAAGAATAAATCATTAAAAAAAAATTGTAATAATACTTACCTTCCTTAATGATCCCCAGCGATGATTATCAATGCCTTTGTCCCCAACCTTCTGCCCTGGAGTAATTTGGCTATCCAACTTGATTGATTAAATACTGGTCCACTTTATTCTTGCTTGAAGCCCTTGTCCTCATCTTCTAGGCCAGGAAAAGGCCCTCCAAATAAAAAGAAACAGCTTTGTAAAACAAAAAAAAATATATAGAACTATTGTAGCTCTTCTACAAGTGAGCAATGTTTCCTTCGGGAAAAAAGTCATATATCTGCTCTTTAATATCTTGTCCAGATAGGCCATAGCTTGCCTCCCAAAAAGCAAACCTGTTTTGATTTCCTGGCTGCAGTCACAATTCAATTTTTCAAACAGGAAAATAAAATCTGTCACTGCCCCACATTCTCCCTATCTATTTGCCAGGGATTAATATAGATGGTTGACATAATCTTATTCTGGCTGATGTTAAGCAGCAAACCATCTTTTACACTTTATTCTTTCACCTTCATCAGAAAGCTCCTCCACTCCTACGCACTTTTAGACATCAGAGTGGTATCATTCAGGTATTGGAGTTTGTAGATATTTCTCCCGGCAATTTTAATTCTAGCTTCTGATTCATCTGGATTCATCTGGCCCAGCATTTTGCATGATGAGTTTATAGTACATTTCAAACAATGGTATTTCCAGTCTTATAAATCAGACAAGACTTGACAAAAATTCACTTAAGATAAATGGCAAAACATTTACTGGCATGTGTTACATGAAAAACTGTCATGTTATATAAATCAAGTAAGACTGGTTTGGGCATATCATTTTTCAAAATGTCCTAAATCACATCCTAGGACTGAGCAATGCATGACAGCTAAATTATTTGCATATACACTATTCTTTTTTTCTTTTAAAGGACCACTGCGGTCATATTGTTAAAATATATTATTTTGAAGAGCTACTCTTGAACATAGGAAATAGTTTTATAATTTGGTATTCTGTACATTTACCTAAACCAATACAATCAGTGAAAGTTTAGCTTATAATAAAATATCTAGGTCTCCAAAGTACAGTTTGGGAATAAATTGGGCTAACACTACGTCTATTTCTGACCAAAACAGGTAATTAAATGTTAGCACTACATAAGGCTTTGCTGAATTCATAAGCACTATACACACACCCTCTGCTAAAGAGGCTAGCCTGTCCCTGCACATCAACATATCCTATAAAGTATAAAACATACAAAATTTTAAGATCACTCAATATGTTTCATTCCCTAAAACATCAAATCACAGGGGTGGAGGTGGCGTTTTAAAATATGGGGCCAACATAAAGCTATCAAATGTGTAACTATCGTGACAACAGGAGGTTAACCATAATCTTGCAAAAAATATATCTTTATAAACCATTTTGCCCATTATTATGCTTATTTATTCCAAAGTACATAAAGAAAAAATAACCACAGACAGTGATCCGTTAAGGTAAATGAGTGAAAGATAAAAGTGATCTAAGCACAGTCTCACATATGTGTCTTAATAATTGTGTAAATCATATTATTTCATTCCTAGAGACCCCTGTTGCAGTCACTACCTTATAATAATAAGAGAGTAGTACTGAGCATGTGCCACGCTCACCCTGGAGACTCCCAATTACAGTACATGCTTTGGTTTAGACCATTGCTCAGACATTCCTGTCTTACTTTCTCAGCTAGTTGCAGTTGGAGAAGCACAAATGCTCCGGACTAGTGATGTCTCAAACATCAAATTTTGGTTTTGCGAACCGCGGACGTGAATTCCATCAAATGTTCGCGAACGGGCGACCATCGGCGAACGGCCATAGACTTCAATGAGCAGGCGAATTTCAAAAGGCACAGGGACTCTTTCTGGCCACAAAAGTGATGGGAAAGTTGTTTCAAGGGGACTAACACCTGGACTGTGGCATGCCGGAGGGGGATCCATGGCAAAACTCCCACGGAAAATTACATAGTTTATGCCGAGTCTGCTTTTAAGCCATAAAGGGCATAAATCACCAAACATTCCTAAATTGTTGTAAATTCTCCCCGTTTAATGCACCGCAAACAACCGCAAACAGTCCCTTTGCACAACCGCAAACTCCCCATTTGCACCAGGTTGGATACCAAGCTAGCCATGTCCCGTTCCTTGTCCTCACTGATGTCATTGAATGTCTCTTCCTCCACCCAGCCACCAAGGGTCCCCGAAAGGGGACAACAAGCCCCCTGGGATGCCTGCTGTGTTTGGTCTTCCACCTCCTTAAAGCCACCCTCCTCTGACTCCTCTTCTTCAGATTCCCAGAGTCTGGGGGCTTCCACTGCCCAGCATGGAAGATTATACACAGGTCAGAGTCTGGGGGCTTACACTGCACAGCATGGAAGATTATACATAGGTCAGAGTCTGGGGGCTTCCACTGCACAGCATGGAAGATTATACACAGGTCAGAGTCTGGGGGCTTCCACTGCCCAGCATGGAAGATTATACACAGGTCAGAGTCTGGGGGCTTCCACTGCCCAGCATGGAATATTATACACAGGTCAGAGTCTGGGGTCTTCCACTGCCCAGCATGGAATATTATACACAGGTCAGAGTCTGGGTGCTTCCACTGCCCAGCATGGAATATTATACACGGGTCAGAGTCTGGGGGCTTCCACTGCCCAGCATGGAATATTATACACACATCCACGGACGCATCGTCATCATCAACCGCTTCACTTGTATCTGACAACTCAACAAAGGAAGCAGCACTGGGTACAACATCATTAGACCGTACGTCCATGTGTGTAATGCTGCCTGACTGGGACATATCCCTGTTATCTACATCCTCTGGCAATAATGTTTGTGCATCACTCATTTCTTCCAATGGATCTGTAAATAACTCTGCTGACGGATCAAGTGAAGCGGCTGTGGTGCTAGTGTTGGTGGTGGCGGCAGGCGGGCGAGTGGTAACTGGAGAGGTGCCCGAAGCTAAGCTGGAGGAGGATGGTGCGTCTAGGTTCCGAGCGGAAGCTGTAGAAGATTGGGTGTCCTGTGTAAGCCAGTCAACCATGTCCTCAGAACTGTTCAAGTTCAGGGTACGTTGCCTCTTAAAACTGGGCATTATTCTAGGGCCAAATGGAATCACAGCACCATGGCCACGACGGCCCCTGCGGGGTGGCCTGCCTCTACCTGTCATTTTTTTTTCGATTAGTGGTACTATGCATGCAAGCTACTGTGACACCAGATATGAGTGTCACTGGGCACTGGCAAAAGTTAGCAGACTAGATGCAATAAGCCTCACACACATGCCTTTAGGCAGGCAACTGATATTTATATGGTTACAGTAAAAAAAGGGTTGTTTTATTTCACTGCACACTACGGTGGCACTAGATATGAGTGTCACTGGGCACTGGCAAAAGTTAGCAGACTAGATGCAATAGGCCTCACACACACGCCTTTAGGCAGGCAACTGATATTTATATGGTTACAGTAAAAAAAGGGTTGTTTTATTTCACTGCACACTACGGTGGCACTAGATATGAGTGTCACTGGGCACTGGCAAAAGTTAGCAGACTAGATGCAATAGGCCTCACACACACGCCTTTAGGCAGGCAACTGATATTTATATGGTTACAGTAAAAAAAGGGTTGTTTTATTTCACTGCACACTACGGTGGCACTAGATATGAGTGTCACTGCGCACTGGTATAAGTTAGCAGACTAGATGCAATAGGCCTCACACACACGCCTTTAGGCAGGCAACTGATATTTATATGGTTACAGTAAAAAAAGGGTTGTTTTATTTCACTGCACACTACGGTTGCACTAGATATGAGTGTTACTGCGCACTGGCAAAAGTTGGCCGACTAGATGCAATAGGCCTCACACACACGTCTTTAGGTAGGCTGCTGATATTCAATCGATTACAGTAAAAAAAGGGTTGTTTTATTTCACTGCACACTACGGTGGCACTAGATATGAGTGTCACTGCGCACGGGCAAAAGTTGGCCGACTAGATGCAATAGGCCTCACACACATGCCTTTAGGCAGGCAACTGATATTTATCTGATTACAGTAAAAAAAGGGTTGTTTTATTTCACTGCACACTACGGTGGCACTAGATATGAGTGTCACTGCGCACGGGCAAAAGTTGGCCGACTAGATGCAATAGGCCTCACACACACGGCTTTAGGCAGGCTACTGATATTCAATCGATTACAGTAAAAAAAAGGGTTCTTTTATTTCACTGCACACTACGGTTGCACTAGATATGAGTGTCACTGTGCACTGGCAAAAGTTAGCAGACTAGATGCAATAGGCCTCACACACACGCCTTTAGGCAGGCAACTGATATTTATATGGTTACAGTAAAAAAAGGGTTGTTTTATTTCACTGCACACTACGATGGCACTAGATATGAGTGTCACTGTGCACTGGCAAAAGTTAGCAGACTAGATGCAATAGGCCTCACACATACGCCTTTAGGCAGGCAACTGATATTTATATGGTTACAGTAAAAAAAGGGTTGTTTTATTTCACTGCACACTACGGTTGCACTAGATATGAGTGTCACTGTGCACTGGCAAAAGTTAGCAGACTAGATGCAATAGGCCTCACACACACGCCTTTAGGCAGGCAACTGATACTGTATTTATATGGTTACAGTAAAAAAAGGGTTGTTTTATTTCACTGCACACTACGGTGGCACTAGATATGAGTGTCACTGCGCACTGGCAAAAGTTGGCAGACTAGATGCAATAGGCCTCACACACACGCCTTTAGGCAGGCAACTGATATTTATATGGTTACAGTAAAAAAAAGGGTTGTTTTATTTCACTGCACACTACGGTGGCACTAGATATGAGTGTCACTGCGCACTGGCAAAAGTTGGCCGACTAGATGCAATAGGCCTCACACACACGCCTTTAGGCAGGCTACTGATAATCAATCAATTACAGTAAAAAAAAGGGTTGTTTTATTTCACTGCACACTACGTTTGCACTAGATATGAGTGTCACTGTGCACTGGCAAAAGTTAGCAGACTAGATGCAATAGGCCTCACACACACGCCTTTAGGCAGGCAACTGATATTTATATGGTTACAGTAAAAAAAGGGTTGTTTTATTTCACTGCACACTACGGTTGCACTAGATATGAGTGTTACTGCGCACTGGCAAAAGTTAGCAGACTAGATGCAATAGGCCTCACTGACACACCTGTAGGCAGGAAACTGATATTCAATCGATTACAGTAAAAAAAAGGGTTGTTTTATTTCACTGCAAGCTACTGTGACACCAGATATGAGTGTCACTGTGCACTGGCGAAAGTTAGCAGACTAGATGCAATAGGCCTCACACACACGCCTTTAGGCAGGCAACTGATATTTATATGGTTAAAGTAAAAAAAGGGTTGTTTTATTTCACTGCACACTACGATGGCACTAGATATGAGTGTCACAGCGCACTGGCAAAAGTTGGCAGACTAGATGCAATAGGCCTCACTGACACACCTGTAGGCAGGCTACTGATATTCAATCGATTACAGTAAAAAAAGGGTTGTTTTATTTCACTGCACACTACGATGGCACTAGATATGAGTGTCACTGTGCACTGGCAAAAGTTGGCAGACTAGATGCAATAGGCCTCACACACACACCTGTAGGCAGGCTACTGATATTCAATCGATTACAGTAAAAAAAGGGTTGTTTTATTTCACTGCAAGCTACTGTGACACCAGATATGAGTGTCACTGCGCACTGGCAAAAGTTGGCCGACTAGATGCAATAGGCCTCACACACACGCCTGTAGGCAGGCTACTGATATTTAATCGATTACAGTAAAAAAAGGGTTGTTTTATTTCACTGCACACTACGGTGGCACTAGATATGAGTGTCTCTGGGCACTGGCAAAAGTTGGCAGACAAGATGCAAAAGGCCTCACACACACGCCTTTAGGCAGGCTACTGATATTCAATCGATTACAGTAAAAAAGGGTTGTTTTATTTCACTTCACACTACGGTGGCACTAGATATGAGTGTCACTGGGCACTGGCAAAAGTTGGCAGACTAGATGCAATAGGCCTCACACACACACCTGTAGGCAGGCTACTGATATTCAATCGATTACAGTAAAAAAAGGGTTGTTTTATTTCACTGCAAGCTACTGTGACACCAGATATGAGTGTCACTGCGCACTGGCAAAAGTTGGCAGACTAGATGCAATAGGCCTCACACACACGCCTGTAGGCCGGCTACTGATATTTAATCGATTACAGTAAAAAAAGGGTTGTTTTATTTCACTTCACACTACGGTGGCACTAGATATGAGTGTCACTGGGCACTGGCAAAAGTTGGCAGACAAGATGCAATAGGCCTCACACACACGCCTTTAGGCAGGCTACTGATATTCAATCGATTACAGTAAAAAAGGGTTGTTTTATTTCACTGCAAGCTACTGTGACACCAGATATGAGTGTCACTGTGCACTGGCAAAAGTTAGTGGACTAGATGCAATAGGCCTTTCACACACACCTTTAGGCAGGCTACTGATATTCAATCGATTACAGTAAAAAAAGGGTTGTTTTATTTCACTTCACACTATGGTGGCACTAGATATGAGTGTCACTGTGCACTGGCAAAAGTTGGCAGAGTAGATGCAATAGGCCTCACACACGCCTGTAGGCAGGCTACTGATATTCAATCGATTACAGTAAAAAAAAGGGTTGTTTTATTTCACTGCACACTACGGTGGCACTAGATATGAGTGTCACTGTGCACTGGCAAAAGTTGGCAGACTAGATGCAATAGGCCTCACACACACGCTAGCAGGCTGGCATATGCAATTAGATTACACAGAAAAAAGTAATAAGATAAAATAAAAAGGGCTTTTTGGGTTGCTGTCCTTGCAGCAGATATCAAAGGAGTCCTTCAGGTGTGTAGTTAAAGCTAAATACACAGCCTGGCTATCTATTTCCCTATTAAATCAGCAGAAAAAAATAATAAAATAAAATAAATAATGTTCTAGCCCTAAAAATGGCTTTTTGGGTTGCTGTGTTTGTAGCAGATATCAAAGGAGTCCTTCAGGTGTGTAGTTAAAGCTAAATACACAGCCTGGCTATCTATTTCCCTATTACATAAAGAGCAGGTAGAATATATCTCCTCTCTCCACGAATGCAGCTACAGAATGATTCTAAAATGGAGGCTGTCATACAGATGGAAGGATCTGGAAGGGAGTGTATGCTGCTGGAATGTGTCTGCTGACTGTGATGTGCAGGGTCAAAGTTTCCTCAATGATAAAGAATATGGGGCAGACCGAAAAGCGCATATGTTTGCCGTTCGTGGCGAACGCGAACATGCGAAAATCGCCGCGAGTAGTTCTCCGGCGAACTGTTCGGGGCATCACTAATATATATATATATATATATATATATATATATATATATATATATATATGGCTTCTATGTACATTCAAGTATGCAAATGTAATTACATACAAAGCTGGCTTATAGTAGCAGTCATACAAAATCACAATAAATACAGAGCCGGCTTATAGTAGCAGTCATACAGAATCTATATAGTCACAGGGCTGAACTATGTACATGATACTTGTCTGTGATATAAATGGGAAAAGAACTGTGGTCTAGCCATGTGTCTCCTTGTGACATTGTCGGATGTACCTGTACTGTGATTATTGTATATTTTTATACTTGTATGGGTGAACTTAAAGCAGGTGGCAAAAGGCATACTTCTCATGCATGGATATACAGTAGGTAGTTTCAGATAGGTGCATGGGCTTCTCTTTCACAAGTATGTATGACTTAAAAAGATACCACATTGATAGTTAATTATTGAATGGACCGGTTTATCAAAGGACCTGGTAAATATACAGGGCACTTACCTCTATTAGTGGGTTTGTTGCAATGTAAAATCCCCCTTGTAGTCCATTGCTCCTGTGTATGGCTCTTATAAGTCTCATTATTGTGGGAACCTTAGAGGATCTTTGTGGAAGACGGGATAATCCCTGTTAGGATGGTATGAAGGGGCTATGGAGGGCCTGAAATTCTGTAGCAGATAAGGTTTTTTTTAAAACTGTCTGGCTGGTGTTATGCCTCCAAACTAATGTGTTGGTCAGTATTTATGTAGGAGAGATAGTGTACAAAGTGCTACAGCCTAGTAGGTGCTTCTGCATTCATGTCAGTGTAAGTTTGTCTTACCTTTCTTGGTTTTACTCCTCTGTATGAAGCTGAAAAGTCTGTTGTGCTGTTCCCACTCCTTTCTAACCCTATTTAATATGGTCTGGTTGATTTGGCGACAAAACGCCAGCATGGTCCCTGAGAGTTAAAGCGACAATGCCATTGCTGTATTGGTTCTTAAAGCGACAATGCTTTGTCTTTAATAAAGTAAGGACTAGCCAGTATCTGGTCCCTGAGAGTTAAAGCAACAATGCCATTGCTTTACTAGTTCTTAAAGCGGCGATGGTCTGTCTTCAATAGAGTGGGGACTGGCCTATAACTGGTGATATTTTCCCCCAAACTAGTGTATAAGGGTACTGAGGCCCATATGCCTAAAGTGATTCTGTAAACAATGGTTTCAAAGCCTAGATTATTAACTAAAATAAAAGAATACACTAACTAAACAATAATTGGGCCAGGGATATAAATATAGGGTTATACTGATCTCCCTTTGTGATTGCCTCATAAGCTCCCCTGAATAAGGGAGGAGGTCTGTGTGGATGTCTTGGTGTTGTGGGAGACTCTGGCTGCCCCTAAAGTTGGACCCTATACTATCCCCTAAATGCAGATGTGGGTAGGTCTGAGTGGGGTGGGTGTGTGTATTGTGGGTGACTGTATACTGCATATGATTGTGCAGTGTGTAAAAGATATTGGATGTATGAATATGGAAATAGACGGGGTGGGGAACCAGGATACTATGGGACCTGGGCAAAGAAGAAGAAGATAGTTTATAAAAACATCAGGTTGAGTTTCTGGGTCTCAAGCTGTCAGGAAGGCTGCCAGGTCTATGTCTCGGTTAAGTCCTTGTGGTTCGAGTGTTCCCAATAGATGAATCCACCTTGTTTCAGCCTGTCTGTGCCAGAACTCGGTCTCCTCCTCTCTTGTTCAGTCAGCCGTGTTCAACAGCTTAAAAGAAGATTCCTTCTATGGCTTTGTTATGTATTAAGTGCATATGGGCGGAAAACTCATTGGTGAGAGTGTCCTCGGACGTATGGTACTGTTTCCCACAAAAACAGGCTATCACATACACCACGTGATCAGTTCGACAATTTGTAAGATCCCGGATTTTGCAGTCCTTCTTATGGAATGTGGAGGTGACAGTGTTCTTTTTGGTTTTCTTGATTAGTCCACATGAGAGACAATTTCGTGTTTCACACTTGTACGTGTCTGTAAACTTGTTTGTGCAGACTCCAGTGGCCTTAATTCCATCATGGCCTCTCAATTCGATCGGCGAGATGATATTGTTTAAATTCCTATTTTTCTTGAAGGTTATAATGGGTCTATCAAGCATCTTTAAGGAGTTCATCACTATGCAGAATGGGCCAAAATGTATTCAAGCAGGTTTTGATCGCATGTGAAGCTGTGTTGTATCTGGTTAGGAACTTGCTGGGTTTTCTTTTGCTGTAAGTTTTATATTGTAAAAAGAGAACAAAATAGTCTGAGGTCCACCTGCTGCTATCCGGGTAACATGGAAGAGTCATAAAAGCTGTACTCTGTATTACAATATAGACTTTTGACTCTTTCATATATACCCACAGAACTATATTATCACTGGGGAAGCTGTGTACACTATAGCGAAACGCGTTTGATAATCCATTTATTCGTGCATTTCGCTATATAATATATATCAGCATTTTTTATCGCTTTGGATTTTATTGCTTCATCATTATTTTTACATGACCTAAATTCCGACCCAGATGGTGGAGGATTCTGTAAAACAAAACTAAACTGGAATTTTTATATACGATTTGTATAACGAGAACTATATCAATACATCATCTCATACACAAGATTGGAAAGATCATATACCAATGGTATAACTACACTCCATCCAGCCACACAGATTCACCAAACATCTATGTACTGGTGAGGAGCATTTGCACTTCTCCAACCACAACTCTGTCGATTTCTACACTCTAATATTGGGCATCTCTATGAACGGTGCCTCAAAAGAAGCAGCAGTCTCCTTTAAATTACCAGAACGGTACAACAGAGGCGCCACATACCATGCATATATAGAATCATATTGACCGAACAAGGAAGTGCAGGCATTTGACGGACTTAGCGCTCAGCGTCTATATTGGACTAAAGATCCAATACCAATCGTATTACTCTCTCAGCTAGTTCATGGTGGTCTTCCCATGGGTTTGTGTACAGGTGACTTTTTCACCCTTCAAATACTGACAACCCAGAGATGTTGTGATGTGGAGGAGGACTGACATACTGCAAAATGTGTGTGCTATAATAATTAATCTAATACATGGAAAAACTGGTGGAGGTTGCTGGAAGCTAGTAGTATGTATAATGTTCAGAATGGTATGAGCAGGGAACGTGTACAGTTGGTCCAGAATGGTACGGGCAGAAAGCGTGTATATTGGATCCAGTAAGGTAATGGCCGGGTGCATGTACAGTTCAGTGGGTCCATGAAAGTACGTGCTGGGACGTTATGCAATGGATACAGGTAGGTAAGGGCAGGAAGTGATTACAGTGGGTCCACAAACAGTATGACGTAAGAGTTTTTATCTTAATATCCTGAATAGTCAATTGTCACCTTATGTAAACTGATACACAGATGGATTAAACTGAATATTCTTAGTTTCCAAATGATTAACACATAAGTGAAAGCTGCAGCCCTCAGTATCTTGCTGTAAAAACTGTGATTTTTGAATGTTTTGACAACCCGTTAGGCTATCGCTTTGATTTGCCAAGATTCACGAGTAGTTATATCATCTAGCCACAATGTGACTACCCTAGAAAATGATCCCAACTGTACCAGAAAAAATGGAAAAAAAAAAAAAAATATATATATATATATATATATATATATATATATATATAAAATGCAAAATAGAGATAGGACTCCGAACTCTATAATAATATAAAAATAATAAACAGACATTATATCTATGAAAAAAAACCTATAAATGTGTTAGCATTTTCCTATGCTCAAAGAGAAATGAAACAGAAAAACAGAGAAAAAAATATCAGCTGAGCAGAAGTAATATAATCAAATAAATAATTCAACTTTCCATTCTTGAATTATGATTTAGGTGTTCTTGTACCAAGGCAAAACGTGCAGAATGCATGTCAGTGACTGATCTTCAGATTCAGGCAGTTTGTTCTGAGTTAATGATTAACAAATTGTGTTCCTTCATTTCTGTGGTGGCCAAAATATTTTGCCCTTGTGATTCCATCAACTCCTCCAAACTATAGAGCCACTGCCTCATGCAGTTGGGTTGGCATGCAGCATGAATAACCATGGTACAATTGTATTCTGAAGGGAAATCAAACATTCTGTTTCTGAATAGCACATTTTTGACTGCCTGTATGTTGTATGGCATTTAATTTCAACACTTTTCTAATGCACTACTTGAAAATTGCTGAGGTTCTCAACATTGTTAAAGTTTAACCGCAGATCACATTATATATTTTTTGCCTCTTGTTTAACAACTGAAATGTGCTGTATCATATAGTTACATAGTTACATAGTGTAACAGAGTGAAGCAAAGAATGGCTCTAGGGGTGGGTTTAATTAAAGAGGCTGGAAGATTTATCTGGAGAAAGAAAGAGTTAACTCCGGGCAGTGATCAGAGGCTAATTGAAGCCCAGCTGTGGATTGCCTTTAAGACAACAGCAGAGAGATGGATGGAGTCCTCACTTAGGCTTGGGCCTAAGCAGTGTGGGCAGTGTGTGGAATCTGCTCCTGTTAGTGAGCTGCTGTTAGCAGCAAAGAGCAAGCTACAGAGAGAAGCTTGCTGACTGTTCCTGTTTGGATCTATAATCCGATGTGCAATTTGAATTGAGAGACTGAAGTCTGTTCTAGGAAGCTGTTTGCAGTTTGAAGACTGCTTTTCCATAGATTGCTTGCAGAGAAAGCTGTTTGCAGTTTGAAGGCTGCTTTTCCAGAGATTGCTCACGGAGAAAACAGATTGCAGTTAGAAGACTGCTTTTCAAGAGATTGCTCACAGAGAAAGCTGTGTTCCAGGGGCTGTGAGTAAAGGATTATTTTTTTCCTTACAAGAGTCTGTGTAAAGTGACTCCAGGGAGAAGACAGGAGTATAACTGTGAATTGAACAGAGTTTCTCAAAAGACGGGCAGGCTGAATGCTCCCCTTTCTACTGATGAAGATATTTACAAGACTGTGTGTTTTTGTTATACCTTTGGCTGATGTAAGCCATACTGTGGTGTACTTTTTGTACTTTCAATAAAAGGATTAAAAGAATACATGATCTTCTGGCTGTCAATCTAGAAGGTAACAGGTCAAACTACCACAATAGTAATTGAGGTTGAAAAAATACTTTTAGTGCAACAAGTTCAGCCTTTTAAGATTTCCTCTGATCTGCAATATGCGGATTAGTTTTTGATCCAGAGGAAGGCAAACAGAAAAAAAAAAAAAGTGAAACAGAGCCAATCATCTTAAAATGGAAAAAAAATGAAATCCTTCCTGACCCCAGATACTGGCGATCATATTCCTTCCTGGAACAATACTCTCTAATTAACCAGGATAACCCTGAATGCCCTTTTTAATTAAAAATATATTCATTCCCTTTTTAAAGTTATCTATCGAATCTGCTGTCACCACCTCCTTTGGTAGAGAATTCCACAGATTAACCACCCTTACTGTAAAGAACCCTTTTTGTTACTTTAAGGTGGAATCTTTTTACTTTTAACTTCAAAGGATGTTCTCTTGCTAAGCTTTATACTGACCCTGGATGTATTTATATAATGTAATCATATCTCCTCTTAGATGCCTTTTTTCTAGAGAAAATAGTTAGTTAGTTAGTCTTTCTTCATGACTCATAAGTCAGGCTCACTGGTCTATAATTCCCCAAATTTGCTCTTGCTCCCTTCTTGAATAAAGGTATCACCTCTGCTTTTCACCAGTCATCTGGTAGTGACCCTGTGTTGAGTGAATCTTGAAAAATTAGATATAATGGTTTTGCTATTACAAAGCCCAGTTCCCTCAGTACCCTTGGATGTATTCCATCAGGACCTGGGGCTTTATTTACATTTATTTTTTCCAACCTCGATTGAATTTCTCCCTGCATTAACCAATTATTTGGTGAAGGTAATGTAGCCCCATTATGTTGCAGTGTCCCAACCACTGGTACCTCCCTTGTGTATACCGAAGAAAAGAACCTATTTTGCTCATCTGCCTTTTCCTGGTCACTAATTATCAGATGGCCTGTGTCACACTGTAATGTTCCTATCACATTGAGATATAGCAAGTACTCTTATACACAATACAATTTAATATTTATGCACTACTTTATGCTACTTCCTTATGCATTTTATTAGAGTCATTAAGTGTATTTCATTGTTTTTATTGCAATTATAAAACTCAATGAATAAGCTTAGAGGAGGTCAAGGTTTACAGGTTAGGAACCTCAGTTATAAGGTGGAACTCTTCCCAATGGTATTTTGTCGTGGATGGATTTTGTGACTGAAACTGATGCTAATAGAGAAGACACAATACACACTTCATTATTATGATTTCAATAAACTAAGAAAGTTATGATTTCTACAGCTGAACACACTTATAAATGTTTTATTACAATGATCAAAAACTATGTTTTGTGTTCAGTGATACATTTTCAGGATTGTTCTTTAGGCATATTCACAAATAACTAAAATGAATCTACTTAGTAGAAAAGACACATGTTATTGTCTCTTAAAGTCAATGCAAAGTAAACATAAAGAATGGTGAGCTGTAACAGCTGACAAGTTTGTACAATTTAGGAAAAATTTAGCTTTTTTTATGAAGTATATAACAAACTAACATCATTAACTGCTAGCCATACGAGTGAAAACAACTTTTTTATCTTAGTTTTTGTTTGTCTGTAGAAAGTGATATATTGTCTGGCTTCAGCATCAGAGACCAGCCAAAGCAATATTATTATTTACTTCTAATTTAAAACTGTGACTCTCATTCTCAATTTTTTTTCAAACCTATTTTTCATTAAATAATGGTCCTTTAAACAAAGGGTGCATTGGCTAATATTTACTTTACATGTATGGTTATTACAGAAAATAATATATCTATGCCATTAAAGTGACACGGTGTCTCTGGATTTTTTTAGATTGAATTAAAATGTATTCCTTCTTTACTTTTTATAAACATTTTAGGGAAATATATTAAACTAGGGAATTGTATGTCAAAAATGACAGCAATAAAATTTGAAGACTGGCAATGCTGTTTGCCTCAGAATGCGAGGTTCTGCCCCCACTGAGCACCTTCGGCGCTCATCATGAGCCCCATGCTGAGCACTCATTGATTAGCTTTTGGCACTCATTGCGTAGCTTGCAATGATCACCTTTGGCGCTCATTGTGAGCCTCTCCTCTTGTCTGCTTTATGGGCCTTGCAATGAAAGCCTTCGGCGCTCATTGCGAGCCCAGCAATGAGTGGCTTTGCTGCTCATTGCAGACCTCGGCAACCTGCAACTTGTGTGCTTAGGAATGCCATGTGTCTCTTTCCACCATTTCCCCCCTGTTTCTTCCCTGTGTCTTTCTTCTCTGTTTCTCTGCTGAATCTTTGTGTGGCTCGTGCTGACTGCCATTGGTTTTATTTCCAAAGTCCTGCAAGGGTCGCAATTTTTAACATTGCATGACGACAACTCGCAATTAGGAAAACTAATATATGTGATGATTGGGGCTTACTTGTTTTATTTTGCTTCTTATATCTGCATAGCCCATTTTGCTCTTGACATTCTCCCTCACCAATATTGTCCTCCATCTTGTTTAGAACAGGCTGTCAACTGTATATGCACATATGATGCCAATTATTGGTGTATAGAAGGTTCCACTTACAACATGATAGAATGTGTTCCAATAATAAAAACTAATTATACTTACATGAAGTACATATAATTGCAAAAGCCAGCTCTGCCTTTGGCAGATTAAGCTCTATTTGGGAATACTGAGGGATCAGCCTACCAAAAAAGCTGAAGGTATAGTGAACTCATCTGTATGCCCGCAAGGCATGGACTGTCTACCAGAGTCATGTATGATGTCTCAACCACTTTCACATGTCCTGTCTGAGCAAGCTTCTGAGAAACAGGTGGAAAAAGGGTCAGTTACTGAAGTCCTTTCCAGAGCTAGACTGGACAATGTCAGAAGAGAACATTCCCAAACAGCTCTTCTACAGAAAACTTATTCAGGGAAAGTGCTCCCATGAAGCAGAAAAGAAGAGGTTCAAGGACTGGCTGAAGGTCTCCTTCAAGTCCCTCAAGATCAAAACTACAACCTGTGAAAATCTCACATTAAACCTTCCAGCATGGCACAGCCTCATTCACAATGATGCCAAATTTCTGTGACAAGGCATACTGCTGAGGTGGAAAGAACAGTGTTATCAAATGTCTGCCACCATGTGACAGGACATTCCACACCCAAATTGGGGTACTCAGTTATTTTCTTTAAGAAAGATATGTATTATACTTAATTTGATTAAGAGGAATTGTTGTTTTTGTTTAGTAGTTAAGTCATGTTGACTCTCTGTAACCTTATGGACTGCAGCACACCAGGCACATATGTCAGCCACTGCTCCTCTGAGCTCCATCAATCTCCTGTTCATTGCTTGACCTCATCTATCTATTTCCGCCTCTGCCGTCCCTTTCTTCTTATGCCTTTAATCGTTCCCTAATAAGAGTCTTCTCTAGGGAATCCTGTCTTCTCCTGATTGGCCCCCATTGGCCAAAATAGCCATGGCCATGATCATGCCTTCCAGTCATCACAAAAAGTATCAATATGGTATTAAATGCTGAAATAGGGCAACCTTTGATCACAACACAGTCTCATTTGAGATTGAATTAAAAAAACAAAACTGTAAGGGGCCAACAAAAACTCAGAATTTTAAAAGGGCAGATTTTAATGGTCTAAGGGCAGCAATACAATGTATAGACTGGGACAGAGAACTGGGAGGTAAAAATACTGAACATAAATGGACAACATTTCAATCCTTACTAAATATACATACTTATAATCATATACCATGTGGAAATAAAAGTAAAAGGAGTAAATCACATCCAATGTGGCTTAAGAATGATTTAAAGATCAAGATACACGTTAAAAACAGGCATTTAAATTATACAAACAAGAGGGGACAGAGACTGCTTTACAGGAACACAAGGAAATCATCAAGGCTTGCAAAAGAGCTATTAGACTGGCTAAAATAGAAAATGAAAAATTAATTGCAAAAGAGAGTAAGACTAATCATAAAATATTGTTTAAGTATATTAATGGAAAGAAGGCTAGGAAGGAAGCTGTAGGAACATTACAATGTGACAAAGGCTGTCTGATAATTAGTGACCAGGAAAAGGCAGATGACCTAAATAGGTTCTTTTCTTTGGTATGCACAAGGGAGGTTGGGTCACTGCAACATAATGGGGCCACACTACCATCACTAAATAATTGGTTAACGCAGGAAGAAATCCAAAAGAGGTTGGAAAAAATAACTGTTAATAAAGCCCCAGGTCCTGATGGAATACATCCGAGGGTACTAAGGGAACTGGGTTCTGTAGTAGCCAAACCATTATATGTAATTTTTCAAGATTCACTCAACACTGGGTCGCTACAAGATGACTGGAGAAAAGCAGAGGTGATACCTATATTTAAGAAGGGAGCAAGAGCAATTTCAGGGAATTATAGACCTGTAAACTTCACTTCTGTAGAGGGAAAGCTTTTAGAAGGGTTAATAAGGGGTAATATAAAATAATATGTCTATTTGATCATGATTATAAGTAGGGGTCAACATGGATTTATGAGGGATAGGTCATGTCAAACAAATCTAATTAGTTTCTATGAGGAGGTTAGTAGGAACCTGAATCAAGGCAACTCAGTGGATGTATTTTCTTTTTTTTCAAAGGCTTTTGATACAGTGCCACATGTTAGACTATTGTGCAAACTAAGGGATAAAGGAATTGCATTAAATATCTGCTCATGGATGGCTAAAAGATAGGAAGCAAAGGGTTGTGGTAAATGGAACATACTTCGATTGGAGTGATGTGGTAAGTGGGGTTCCTCAGGGTTCATTATTAGGGCCTCTCATTTTTAACATATTTATTAATGACTTAAAGGTGGGACTGGAAAGTATTGTCTCCATTTATGCTGATGACACAAAGTTGTGCAAGGTAATTCAATCAGATTATTATGTACTTTCCCTCCAAAGTGATTTAAATAAAATAGAGGAATAGGCATCTAAATGGACATCTAATACGAATAAATGAAACGTTATGCATCTGGGAAGGAAAAATAACCATGCAATTTATAATCTTAATGGAGCAAATATAGAGGTATCAGATATTGAAAGGGATTTGGGAGTACTTGTGGACAACCACCTAGGTAACAGTGCTCAAAGCCAAGCAGCAGCTGCAAAGGCAAATAAAATATTTGCATGTATTAAGAAGGGTATAGAAGCAAGGAAAGCAAATATAATTCTGCCACTATACAAATATCTGGTACACCCTCATTTGAAATATGGAGTATAATTTTGGGCACCACTTCATAAAAAGGACATTTTATAGCTGGAAAAGGTACAGAGAAGGGCTACAAAACTAATAAGGGGAATGGAGGGGCTTATGAAGAAAGACTAACCAAATTAAGCTTATTTTCTCTAAAAAAAAGGCGGAGGGGAGATATGATTACCTTATATACTGAAAATACATTCAGGGTCAGTATAAAGATTTGTCAAGTGAGCTTTTTTTTGTGCCAAGAGGTGTTTAACTGACAAGAGGACATCCTTTGAGGATAGAAGTAAAAAGATTCCACCTTAAAGAAAGAAAAGTATTTTTCACAGTAAGGGTGGTTAATCTGTGGAATTCTCTACCAAGGGAGGTGGTGACAGCGGATTCGACAGATAACTTTAAAAAGGGGACTGGATTTATTTCTAATTAAAAAGGGCATTCAGGGTAATACTGTATAATTAGAGAGAGAGAGAGTATTGATCCAGGGAGGAATCCGATCGCCAATATCTGTGGTTCAGGAAGGAATTTTTTTTTATTCCCTTTGAGACAATTGGCAAAGTTTCACTTGTTTTTTTTCTGTTTGCCTTCCTCTGAATTAATTAATTAACAAATAATCTGCATATTGCAGATCAGAGGATATCTCAAAAAAGGTTGAACTTGATGGGCTGAAAGTCTTTTTTCAACCTCAATTACTATGCAACTATGTAACTTTACTAGGCAACATCCTGAATTCCTTGAAATTAATTTATCTTCTAATATGTCAAAAACAAATGGTGCATATATATATATATATATATATATATATATATATATATATATAAATAATAATAATAATAATAATAATAATTACAATAAATGATGTAAAGACTAATGGGCATTAATAATGTATAATGATATAGAGGTCATGCACGGATTTCTATATTCCTCTAAAAATGAATATACTGAAAAAAATGTTCTTATATAATTATCCCTTTTTATTAGGAAAGTCATAGTGTCTTTTATACATTATAGCAGGCCATCTCAGTTGAGTTTTTTTTATTTTTTTATTTTATATATCATTAGTTATTTACTATTGCAGTGAATTGTTTAGTATACGCCATTTGATTTAACAAATGTAGCATCTGCTACAGAGGAACTATATGCATTGTATTTTATACAGGTGCTTTATCTGTGGGGAATTTTTTTTTTTTTTTAGACATTGTGATTATTTTAGCACTCAGAAACTTATAAAGGCTAACAACTGTCTATTATAGACTTGACCCATTAATTAGATAACAATATATGTTATTATATGTCTGTTAAAGATTTTTTATCTTAACTGAAGAAGCCACAAAATGAGTGACGAAAAGCGTCTTATCTTTTTTATGCTATTTTTTATTGGTTATGTTGTATGACTTTGGAACAAAGACCATTTCTACATGGAATATATTATATCCGAGTAGAATTTTTGTGGTGAAACACATGAGAATATACATACAGTGGTAGTATACTTGTATATGACACTATCTGATTATTATACATCATCACCAGGAGACAAAACCAGCAAATCATCCAAAGTTATGATCAGGAGATCATCAAGCATTTGTGATTATAATACCTCCTAAATATTGAGGTATATAAAGGTGAGAGTTTAAACAATTGATTTCCAAGATTAGATATTCCAGCATTTTATGAAGTGACCTGTGCAAGGTTCTTGTGTGCCTTCTCTCTTCCATCCCTCTTCTTTTTATATTTAAACTTGAACTAATAAAATTGTGTATATGTCTGTGAGTCTTCTGGGTTGTGTGTAAATTGCTAACACAGTTTTGACAATGTTTCATATGCAAGGCATCATAACATCCACTTCACTAGTTGTACAGAACCAGGACACCTAATATCTTCACTATGGATTCTAACATTATATATATATATATATATATATATATATATATATATATATACATATATACCGTATATACTCGAGTATAAGGCTTTTTTTAAGGCTGAAAAAGGCACCCTTGGCTTATACTCGAGTCACCCTGTGTCTCTTCCCCCCTCTCCCTTGTGTCTCTTTCCCTCCCCCTCCATTATCATCCTCCTCATTCTCCCTCCTCAACCCCCCTCCTCAACCCCCCCTTATCCTCAACCCCCCTCCTCATCCTCAACTCCCCTCCTCATCCTCAACCCCCTCCTCATCCTCAACCCCCCTCCTCATCCTCAATTCCTCTCCTCATCCTCAACCCCCCTCCTCATCCTCAACCCCCCTCATCCTCAATCCCCTCCTCATCCTCAACCCCCCTCCTCATCCTCAACCCCCTCTTCATTCTCAACCCCCCTCCTCAACCTCAACCCCCCTCCTCAACCTCAACCCCCTCCTTAACCTCAACCCCCTCCTCCTCCTCACTTTACCCCTCCCTAATTACCTCCTCATCTCCCTTTACCCTCACTTACTTTGGCTGCGTCGGGACCCAGCATATGCTAATGACGTGACGTCACATGCGTGTCACGTTATTAGCATTGTCCGGGTCCCGACACAGCCGGAAGACGAGCTGAGAAGCGGAGGAGCCGCTGCTGATGGAAGGTAAGTGAGGGAAAAGGGAGAGGGGGAGGTAATTATTTTTTTTTTTTTTTTTTTTTAGGGGGAGGTAATTAGAGAGGGGTAAAGACAGGAGGGGGGTTGAGGAGGGGGTTGAAGAGGGGGGATGAGGAGGGGGGTTGAGGAGAGGGAGGGGGGTTGAGGAGGGAGGATGAGGAGGGGGTTGAGGAGGAGGGTTGAGGAGAGAGAATGAGGAGGGGGGTTGAGGAGAGAGGATGAGGAGGGGGGTTGAGGAGAGAGAATGAGGAGGGGGATTGAGGAGAGAGAATGAGGAAGGGGGTTGAGGAGTGAGGATGAGGAGGGGGTTGAGGAGAGAGGATGAGGAGGATGATAAGGGAGGGGGAGGGAAAGACACGAGGGACAGGGGGGAAAGAGACACAGGGAAGGGAGAGAGGGGAAGAGACACAGGGGAGGGAGAGGGGGGAAGAGACACAGGGGAGGGAGAGGAGGGGAAGAGACACAGGGGAGGGAGAGGGGGACACAAGAAAGGGACACAGAGGGCACACAAGAGGGGGACACAGAGGGCACAAGAAGGACATGGGGGCAGCACATTTCCCATCCTCTGCTTATACTCGAGTCAGTAAGTTTTCCCAGTATTTTGTGGTAAAATAGGTGCCTCGGCTTATACTCGAGTATATACGGTATATATATATATATATATATATATATATATATATATATATATATATATATGTATATATATATATATATAAAACTGTACTGTACTGTAAAACTACTGATCCCAGTCCCACAAGATGATCAGGGGATCATGACAGTAATAAATTAGTGAATAATAATCACAGTAGCAATATTGAGCAATGCTCTGTGTATGTCAATGTATACATTGTAGAGATCACGTGAAAACATGCAAATGAACTATAAGGTTTTTACAGTAAAACCTTTGTTTAGTTGGCCCTAAAGGCATATGTAAGAGGAATTTTAATCAGATGGAGTACATGGGAACAGAAACTGAAGTTTAGACATTTAGGTGAGTTAAAATTACAGTATACTACTTTGGCAGAGCACATCAGAGACATAAATGACAAAATCACAAAAAAAATTCAGACGGCAACTTAACAAACAAATGCTATTCTTGTCTTGTGGATTAGGCTAATAAATTAATGCAAATTACCCAGAACAAATACAATCAATATGCCAATAAACACATATAATCCTACCACCCAGATTACAATGGACCAATTAGAAACAATGAGTGATCCAAATAAGAAATAAGTCCTTTCTTTGAGCATTTCTATTCTAGACTTTATGAAAAATAGCTTACCAGAGCAGTTGTTGAATGATTGGCGGATTCAAACACAAAAAGACAAATTAAACAACAGATGCAGAGGAATATAAGAAGCAATTAAATGCATAAAAAAGGCAACTCACCAGGTAAATCACCTAATGGGTATAAGGACATTTCTTTGTTAAAAACATTGAAGTTCAGTTAATACCATATTTATTAAAATTTGTACAGTTATAATCCTGCAAGGAAATTAAATTCCAGAAACAATGCAGTTAGCATATATTTCTGTTACACAATATCTGACAAAAGTAAGTACACCCCTCACAATTTTGTAAATATTTTATTATATCTTTTCATGTGACAACACTGAAGAAATGACCCTCTGCTACAATGTAAAGTGGTAAGTGTACAGCCTGTGTAACAGTGTAAATTTGCTGCCCCCTCAAAATAACTCAACACACAGCCATTAATGTCTAAACCGTTGGCAACAAAAGTGAGTACACCCCTAAGTGGAAATGTCCAACTTGGGCCCAAAGTGTCAATATTTTGTGTGGCCACCATTATTTTCCAGCACTGCCTTAACCCTCATGGGCATGGAGTTCACCAGAGCTTCACAGGTTGCCACTGGAGTCCTCTTCCACTCCTCCATGATGACATCCAGAGCTGGTGAATGTTAGAGACCTTGCACTCCCACTGCCCAACAGATGCTCAATATGGTTTAGGTCTGGTGACATGCTTGGCCAGTCCATCACCTTTACCTTCAGCTTATTTAGCAAGGCAGTTGTCATCTTGAAGGTGTGTTAGGGGCAAATTATCATGTTGGAATACTGCCCTGTGGCCCAGTCTCCGAATGGGAGGGAATCATGCTCTGCTTCAGAATGTCACAGTACATGTTGGCATTCATGGTTCCCTCAATGAACTGTAGCTCCCCAGTGCCCAGACCAAACATATATACACATATGTCTATATGTGTATATATGTTTTCTATAATATGTTGTGTTGAATCCCCTGTATGCATTTACCTGCTGATGTCAGATGCTGCCTCCACTTTCTCTGCATCACTGTTTATGTTCAAACTGAGGGTTTTATCTCTTATCAGTGTTTTTGTGTTCTTTGTGCTTTATCCATTTATCTGTCATTTAGGGAATATTTCAACTATCTTTCCTCAGTATAGATGTATACTTTTGGTGGTGGGAGTATCATGGTCTGGGCCTGCATGAGTGCTGCAGGCACTGGGGAGCTATAGTTCATTGAGGGTACCATGAATGCCAACATGTACTGTGACATGCTGAAGCAGAGCATGATCCCCTCCCTTCGGAGATTGGGCCGCAGGGCAGTATTCCAGCATGATAACGACTCCAAACATATCTCCAAGATGACCACTGCCTTGCTAAAGAAGCTGAAGGTAAAGGTGATGGACTGGCCAAGCATGTCACCAGACGTAACCCCTATTGAGCATCTGTGGGGCATCCTCAAACAGAAGGTAGGGGAGTGCAAGGTCTCTAACATCCACGAGCTCTGGGATGGAGGAGTGGAAGAGGACTCCAGTGGCAACCTGTGAAGCTCTGGTGAACTCCATGCCCATGAGGGTTAAGGCACTGCTGGAAAATAATGGTGGCCACACAAAATATTGACACTTGGGCTCAATTTGGAATTTTTTTGTTGCGAATGGTTTATACATTAATGGCTGTGTGTGGAGTTATTTTGAGGAGACAGCAAATTATACAGGCTGTACAGTTATTACTTTACATTGTAGCAGAGTGTCATTTCTTCAGTGTTGTCACATGAAAAGATATAATAAAATATTTACAAAAATGTGAGGGGTGTACTCACTTTTGTGAGATACTGTACATAAACAAGATGAAGACCAATTACTGTGTAAGAATTTTCACCCAATTTCATTGATTAATATAGGCATCAAAAATTAAAAAAATACTAACAAGATTAAATTAATTTAACTCCCCTTGCTAATCCATACAGATCAAGTAAGGTTTATGCAGAATAGATAAGCAACAGATAACATCTAAAGAATGCTGAATCTTGCAACAGTGGCAGAACAAACAAACAGGCCAGCATGTCATTGACGCTTGATTTGATGATTTGATACAATTAGTTGGTCTTATCTGTTTCACACATTACATTGATTTGTTTTTGATTGCCCCTGTTTTAAGGCTTTAAACATTTTATATATATATAAAAGTTTAACCCAAAAGTTTTTCATAAGGATCCCCTCCACAAGGCAATGTTGAAACTTATAAAACTTAAATTAAAATTTATAGTAAACATTCCATTTCATTATAGAACAAATACAAAATAAAATGGAACATTGCTAGGTTAGAAAAAAAACTCTTTAATGTCACCAGTGTTCCAAAATAATAACTTGAAGGAAGGAAAGGCTGTCATTTGAGTGATGGATACAACAAGGCTTAGTCAAAATTGTAAATGTTTGCAAGGCAGGCAGGGTTGTGGAGAGGGCTCAGTTGCAAATAATTATGCCAAGTATTTACAGTAAATAGTTAGGTACCAACAAATTAAACATTTCTTAAGCTCTTTGCGGCATCCGGAAATGCAACTACCGTTCACATATTATGACAAAGTGTCTTAAATACCAAATACTAAGGGAATAATTTCAGTCATGTATTCTGTGTACAGAATCATTCCTCTAACAAAATGACAATTATTGGCTCTTGGGAGACAAACCTGTGTATAAATGTGTGTATTGTACGCAGTGCAGTGTGTGTGTTATAAACAGGGCAGTGTGTGATTCTTTGGATCGGAAATGGTGTATTTTAGTAATCTTTAAATACTGATGTATGTTTTCTTGGTGGATTCTCTAGATAATTTCTGCACTTAATCAGTGTATCTTGATTTTATGGTCTGGTAACTGCAATTTGTTATGCCTATTTATTTGCCTTTATAAGATATGATAACATTCTGTAGATAAAATGTAAGTTCCATTGAACTTTTAGATGATAAGTTCTTGTGTAAGCAAAAGTATGTATTCTGTGACTTTTCTGATCAGCAGATATGTTCATAAACACAAATAATAGATGTCAGATCAAAAGAAAGATAGGTTAGTTCTGCCACAGGGAATCTAAGTTATTGTTTAGAACCTGCTGTGCTGCCAACTGGTTGCAGAAAGTTAATTTGATCTACTTCTACATGCTGATACAATGGTACCAAAACTCAAGTTCATTTCTTTCGCCTAAGACAGCGGGTCTCAACCTGTGGGTCGCGACCCCTTCGGGGGTCGAATGACGATTTGCCAGGGGTCACCTAAAACCATCAGAAATTAGTTTTTTTCGTCTATTCTAACTGTAAAACTTGTAATTGTACACATTTTTTTCACTGGTACTTTCTTACTATAATTGTCATTTGCACGATGTTGGCAGACAATTTAAGCATAATGATTACAAACTTTTCCATTCTCGTAACGTTTCTATTTTTAACTTTCAAAATATACCGTATATTACATATTGTTTTTGAGATTAAACACTACGCCTTAAATTTTGTTAAATTTGTAAGAATTAAACTACATCCTGCATATCAGATATTTAGATTTAGATTCATAACAGTAGCGAATTACAGAGAGGAAGGAGCAACAAAAATAATTTTACTGTTAGGGTGGCCACAAATTGGAAAATTTTATCAAATGGTTGCGGCACTAGAAAGGTTGAGAACCGCTGAGTAAGAGATTCTGAAGACTGTGAATGTCCACTAATACAGATACATAATAACTGTATTGCAGTATACAGTGATACTTTTTTTAGATGGGTCAATATTTTTTGGAGTGACAAGCTTTCAAGACATATAACTCTCCTTCTCAAGTCAAAGGGAATGTGGATTAAATGTTACAAAGATGTCTATTAAAAGAGGTTAAAAAGTGACACATTGGAACAGAAGATGCATGGCACAATGCATCATAAAGGGAAAAAATGTGAACTTTCTATCCACAAATATAGCCATCACTAATGTCACACTGCATTCATTTGTATATAGGGTACCAGCAGACAAATGCAGTTACCTTTACAGTGCAAGTTTCTATTACACATTAAAGGGTGATGGAAGGTTCCTGGATTTCACTAGAAATATAATATACTGTACATATGTATCTATTTACTTTGGAGTACTTTATTTAAATAAGAAGTGCTTAAAAGCTCTGTTTTTCTGCATAAAATCTTAGAAAAAGTTCCTGTTTTCATGACCACAGTGTTTTTTTGTTTTTTTTTACGCACAGGGGTGCACTGTCTAATAGTAACCAATCAGTAGCAATATTCGGCAATATGCTCCTTGAGAGGGGTTACTGACAAGCTAATTTGAAACACTGTTCTTCACTACAATGTTTGTGCATTCATTTGTGCTGTATGGGCTACAGAGAGCAGACCCAAGCTGGTACAAGTTATATGATTTTAGGAAGAATAAACAGCTTTTAATCACCTCTAAATAAAATTGGTCATACAAGTAAATAGATACATAGCAATATTATATTCCTAGTGAAATCCATAGCAAATCCATCAAAAATTCATAGCAAAGCCATGAAGTACCACCACATATGCTCTGTGACTGAATTTTTTTTAAGGCAGAAGGGTTACAATTAATTACATTAATTAAAGATTTAAAAGCACTGCTAACAGGCGATGCATAATTAAAAAAACACATTCCGCAAACCTCACATCTTTGGATTTAGAAACCAACAGACCAGAAGAATAAGCCAATAGAAGACTGGTAAATGAAATGGCTAAACTGAGAGAATTGAACCAAAATTTCCAATAGAACTCTGTAAACTGTGGAAAAATGACAAAGACATAATAAACAAAATGACCTATAACATCAGTGGGCCATTTTCATATACATCCTCCAATGGGGTTTACATAATACAATGTATTACAGTGAAATGGCCTGTTAAATTAGGGAAACTGAGCAAAAAAAAGGATATCTTCCTGAAGACAGGCTGTCTATGGAAAAGGTAGTCACCTAACAAGATCATGGACTAGCAGAAACAGCAGTAAAATGTAAAACTTTCTTCCAAACAAAAACCACGCACAGTCTTAATCCTCACAATCTCTAAATAATGAGATTGTGACAGGCATTTTAATAATTCCTAGCTGCTATCGGGACTGCCTGTCACCTAAAATTAAAACCCCCGCCCACCTTTAAGGACCGGCGCCATCAAATCCCTGCCACTGGTCTTTAAGTGACCTGCATCATCTAAAGTGTTAATCCCCGCCTCGGGCGTACTACAAGCACCCCATGCGGCATCAAATATTAACCCTCCTCATTCTTGACACAGGGATTAGTTTAGTTAATTAGAGGAGGGTTAATAGTTAATTAGTGGGGATTAAATGAATAGACCCCCATGGTTTGGTAAATGGTGTGGTCAGGCAGTGAGCAGGGATAGGGGATGCCCGGGGATTCCTTCCAGCAGGGAGTTACATGGAAGGAATCCCATTAGTCAGCTAAACTGAGTCAGCTCTTATGAAACCTTTTAAGCTGCTTTTCCAGAAAGGCAAATATTTTGTTTATAAATTTGATGAATGAATGAGTTTGTTTTTAACAATTTCAGCCCACTTGTACCAGCAAGGATTGATTGATTTGTATTTTCCATTTGGTATCTGCCAATTCAGGAATATATGAGTTGAAAGTTGTGTTTTACTTGCCAGTGTTGGTTGACAAATTTCCTGCTAAAGATAGACAGGTTTAAGGTAATCTACTTACCAACAACACAAAGTTGATTTTTTTCAAAAGTACTATATTTCTGGCATACACACCTAAAAAAAAACTATCTAAAGCTATAACAATAATATAAAAATAGATATTTTTTTACCAATGGATATGGTAACATATTGTTACCAAGTGTATTACTGTTAAAATGTTTACCTGGTTCTCAGTGAGGCTAAGTGCTACATTTTCACCTTTTTAACAAATAATTATTAAAGTTGTAATTTTCCTCTTTCATAAAAATAGCAAGTATTTCCAAAAGGATAGTAAATAAAACGTAATATATATATATATATATATATATATATATTTTTTTTTTTTTTTTTTTTTTTTTTAATTACTAGGAAGAATGTTCAAGTCTCACCTTTAAATAACTACAGTGCCTTGCAAAATTATTTACCCCCCTTGAGTTTTTACCTATTTTGTTACATTACAGCCTTAAGTTCAATGTTTTGTTAATCTGAATTTTATTCGATGGATCAGTATAGTCTAAGTTGGTGAAGTGAAATGAGAAAAATATATACATACAACTATTTTTTTAGAAATAGAAAACAGAAAATTAGCATGTGCATATGTATTCACCCCTTTGTTATGAAGCCCATAAAAAGCTCTGGTGCAACCAATTACCTTCAGAAGTCACATAATTAGTGAAATCATGACCACCTGTGTGCAATCTAAGTGTCACATGATCTGTCATTACATATACACACCTTTTTTGAAAGACCCCAGAGGCTAAAAAACCTAAGCAAAAGGCACCACTAACTAAACACTGCCATAAAGACCAAGGAATTCTCCAAACAAGTAAGGGACAATGTTGTTGAGAAATACAAGTCAGGGTTAGGTTATAAAAAAATATATAAATCTTTGATGATCCCCAGGAGAACCATCAAATCTATCATAAGTAAATGGAAAGAACATCACAACAGCAAACCTGCCAAGAGACGGCCGCCCACCAAAACTCACGGCCCGGGCAAGGAGGCCATTAATCAGAGAGGCAGCACAGACACCTAAGGTAACCCTGGAGGAGCTGCAGAGTTCCAAAGCAGAGACTGGAGCATCTGTACATAGGACAACAATAAGCCGTACACTCCATAGAGTTGGGCTTTATGGCAGAGTGACCAGAAGAAAGCCATTACTTTCAGCAAAAAACAAAATGGCACGTTTTGAGATTGTGAAAAGAAATGTGGGAGACTCCCAAAATATATGGAGGAAGGTGCTCTGGTCTGATGAGACTAAAATTGAACATTTCGTCCATCAAAGAAAACGCTATGTCTGGCGCAAACCGAACACATCACATCACCCACCATCCCCACAGTGAAACATGGAGGTGGCAGCATCATGCTGTGGGGATGTTTTTCAGCAGCCGGGACTGGGAAACTGGTCAGAGTTGAGGGAAAGATGGATGGTGCTAAATACAGGGATATTCTTGAGCAAAAACTGTACCACTCTGTGTGGGATTTGAGGCTAGGACGGAGGTTCACCTTCTAGCAGGACAATGACCCCAAACACACTGCTAAAGCAACACTTGAGCGGTGTAAGTAAAACGTGTAAATGTGTTGGAATGTCCTAGTCAAAGCCCAGACATCAATCCATTAGAATATCTGTGGTCAGACTTAAAGATTGCTTTTCACAAGCGCAAACCATCCATCTTGAAGGTGCTGGAGCAGTTTTGCAAGGAGGAATGGGCAAAAAACCCAGTGGTAAGATGTTTCAAGCTCATAGAGACTTATCTAAAGTGACTTGGAGCTGTGATTGCTACAAAAGGTGGCTCTACAAAGTATTGACTTTAGGGGGGTGAATAGATATGCGCACTGACTTTTTCTGTTATTTTGTCCTATTTGTTGTTTGCTTCAAAATAAATTTCAAAAAAACATCTTCAAAGTTGTGGGCATGTTCTGTAAATTAAATGATGCAAATTCTCAAACAATCCATGTTAATTCCAGGTTGGGAGGCAACAAAACACGAAAAATTCCAAGAGGGTGAATACTTTTGCAAGGCACTGTACATATATCTAATACACTAAAATCCTGGTCTATAAAATAAAAGGGACATTTATGAATAATAAATAAAAACATTACTCTGTGCAAAAACTGATAACATGGGGGAGTCATATAGCAGTCTCTAAATGTGGTGGAAATGGTATATACTTTTGACACAAAATGTAAATGCTAAATTGCAAGATGCACCTGCTCACACTGAACAAATATAAATATAGCAGATTACACCAATAAATTATTGTTAATGGTGTGATAAAATTATATTTATTTCAAAGAATAGTGTTTAAAAAACATATAGTAACAACTCTGCGCTTAAGGAAATATAATCTCAAGCAATATTTTAATATTATGCGTAATGATCAAAGTAAAAAAAAGAGCATTCTCAGTATAGGCCTTGTTAGATGATATCATACTAGTAAAGCTGAACAACTATTTTTAAACAATCCATAATACAGATGTATATCCAGTCTCATTATTAAATAAGAACTCATTGCTGTCAGCCTGTCAGTGCGAGAACCCAGAAAACATTACATGGTGTCAGGCTTTGGAGGCAGTTGCATCTAGCAGCTCTGTCCAAGAGTACTCTGCATTTATATTCAAGATAATCTTTAAGGATATCATGGTGTTTGTAAACATGAAAAAGCTAACCATGAACTAGGACAGCAAAAACTTTACAGAAAACAGAAAAGTTTAGGCAACGTTCAAAATAGTAATATAAAAAAGTGCAAATTTCTGTTTATATTTTATGGTCTGGAGACATAGGAGGGAACACAATGTAAGCAACACATAAAGAAGCATTTAAGAACAGAGCAAGGTATGACAATACTTAACCTATAAAACAATTCCAGTATTTGCAAGATTCTGTAATGGCATATAAGGCAAATTGACCTATATAACTGTTCGTCACTGAGCAAGATGTCCTAACTACTGAAGAATGGCATAATCATTTTTGGACAAACTCTAGGAAACTTTAAAAGATGTTTTGCACTTCGAGGAACACAGAAATAATAATGTACATGAAGGTCCAGGATCTTAAGGTACATGTTTTCCATAAAAACAGCATATTCCATAAACAGTAAAACACAAAATCTTGATAACCCTCAATATGCGTACAATAATTTATATATCACTGTACATTGTCACAAGAATAACATTTATTTAATTGGATTTAACTGTATTATTTGGTCTTTTTGATGTATTGATTACTAACATAGTTAAGAGTGAGTGCACAGTAGTTAGATATAACTGTAATTCAATTAGACAAAATAGGGTAAAGCTAATTAGAAATGCATTGCAGAAGTCATGAAGTTAAATATAAAGATAGAGTAAATAAATTTTGAAAGTGTCTTGAGTGTAGAAAGTATAGAATTTTGAGGTATTGGACTTCTACATGGGCCAGGCTGCTGTTTTCAAAATATTTATTTTTTGTTTGATGCATTGCTTCTTAGTGTGTAATACTCAATAAGAACATGTTGAAGCTCCTACAGTTGTATATTGCACACATAAGATTATTCTAGAGCCAGTGGCCCACAATTCCCCATACTCCTGTCATTAGCTTGCTTGTTATGTGTTCTAAACTGTGCATCTGCCTCTGTCAGTATGCAAAATCCTACAAAATGATCAACAATGAAAAGTTTTGGGGATGCTTCTTTTGCAATGTGTTAAAAAGTTTTTGCCTTGTACTTAAGCCCTGTATTGCTCTACAGAATATGTTGACGCATTGTGAATAAAGGATAATAATAATAATAATAATAATAATAATAATAATAATAATAATAAAGGGGGGCAATGAGTGTTATAGCACTTTATTAGATTATCTATGACAAAGGCAAGATATATAGCCGGGGGATGAGAATGGTCAAACAATATATATGCCCCAGCTAAAAAAAATAATCTAATAATGTGCTATACTACTCATTGCCTCCCTACATTTATATTATTATAGGAGACCCTGGCTTAATTTGTGTACGTATATAGTATTTATGGGGGACGTAAATATGTACATATTTATTTGATTGACAGGACCATCGCTGAATATTTGTATACTTCTTTCAATGTAGGGGACCCTATCTACGGTATATGTTTTGCAGGATATTTATCTTTTGTTTGGGGCATTGCTTCTGAGTGTGTTATACTCAATAAGAACATGTTGAAGCTCCTACAGTTACTATGTATATTGAACACATAAGATCATTCTGGAGCCAGTTGCCCACAAATCCAGATTCTCTTGTCATTAGCTTGCTTGTTATATATTTTAAAAGTTTAGAGGATGCTTGTACAACCCTTGCAGTAAAATGGTTACAAAGCTTTGTGGGACTGTTGGACTATTGGGGGCGCTGAGTTGACAAGTACTATTGGTATTATTTCCTCCTCTCTCCAGACACTATCCTCTCAGCATAAATATTTGAACTGTGACAGTTACATTCTTATTGTGTAATAATTACTAGGGTCCCTGGGGCAGAGGGGTCACCAGTTACAAGGTATTTAGTTGTAGGGGATCCGGTACAGTGGGGATAGAGCTGGCCATCACCAGGGGACAGTGGACACTTAGGTGTGAATGAAAAAAGGAAAACTGGAGCAAATTGAGGGTCACTTACATCAGCAGATAGAGTATCTCCACTCCTGATCTGATTGGATACCTCTGGAAAGCTAGGATCAAAGGGCCAATTAGCCTCGGTAGTAAGTTAGGCTCCAGGACCAAGGGGGGTGACATCACTTGATGGACAGGCCTCCCCACATGGTCAGGGTGGGGACTGGGGGAGATTGATTGGACTGTGTTGTACATAAATATGCTATACCATCAATAAAGGAGTTGTCAGTCTTTATTGATGTGTATGTTTCATTCTGATGGAATAATAATCCTTATTACTGGTATTATTGATGCTGAACCTGCATCGGACTTGCTGGGTGGCTCTACTATAAGCTGTATTGGTTCTGTTCCTGCTATCTGGGATACACAAAGAACCAAATTGTCCTACTGGGTAGATTTGTACTAGGTTCTTATCAAGCTGAAGAGAAGCAGTAGGTCGCCACACAGCCCATGAAAATAAAATTACATCTTCCCCATACCACCTATTCCTTCATTGATTCTTTGCATGTTTTACAGTTTAAAGATGGAAGATTCAGTAGTAATGAGAGAAAGTACTACTGTACAGAAAGAGTTGTGGACATTCCAGTTGAGGTGAGGTGATGGAGTAAAACAGAATTAAGGAATTGCATCACATGAAAATGTGGTAAGTTCAGATGAGGGTACCATCTCATCTGTCTCCTATGGAATCTGTATGTGCACCAAAAAAGTACGATCAGAACCGAACATGGAACAACCTAATGGTTAAAAATCGTGAAAACGGTGTGACAAGGATGTATATTGTCACATAATTTTTTTCAGCTAAGCTAGAATTATCATGACAAACCGCAATCTCAGTTCCTGGTGAATAGATGGGGAAGAAGTGGAGGAAGTGACAGATTTTATTTTCTTGGGTTGAAAGATCTCTAAAGTTGGTGATTTAAACTATGAAATTAAAAGTGTCCTGTGATTTAATTTAGCCAAAATGAGGAGAACACTTTGACCTTTTTGGTTCTTATCTGTCCTAAAATGTATGTTTCTATAGATCTCTCTCTTTTCATTTCCTTCCTGCTTGATAAATGTACACTGTAAATGTCAACTTGTTTTATAGATGCACTTTTGACAATATTCTTATTACAAAAGTACAAAAATGAAAACCTGTCACAAGTTACTTAACATTACCAAATAACTCCTTAAATGCAAAATAATAAAAGGTTAATGTATAATTGTGGCACTTGTCTGGAAAACAATAAAAAAAAAAGTAGGATGAAAGTGAAGGTCCTCCATGTCACTGATGTCACGCATTCAAATTGTATATTATCTGATGATAGGTGAAATGTTCTACAGCAGGGGTAATCAATTATTTTTTACCAAATTTACTAAGATCTGAATGTTTTTCGGAAAATCAAGATGTCTAGAATCCTTATTGTTTTTGGATACATACACAAATATTTTAATAGAATGGCTTCCAAAAGGACAAATAAACAAATTCTACATAGTGAAGAAAACAATGGAAAGGACTATTTAACAAATAGCTTATTTAAGGATTTGAAAATTTTAGTAGAATAAAACAAATGGAGAATGTAATAGGTTGGTGGAGGGGCTAGAGATCCTGATTCAGACCCAGGTCCGCCCACTGACTATTTCTGTTCTACACAATCTCTATTGTTGAATACCATTACAAAAGTGATATTTTGTGTTATATAAATATAAATCTGCAAGTCATGTACTACAGTAAATTATAAACATTATTAAATAAAGTTATTTTATTCTAACATACAAAAAATATATAATTTGCATTTTCAATGCAATGGGCAACACAGAGTGCTTGTTGATAAAGAGATAATAACATAGTACATTATATTCATTGTTACTTTTTTCAAGGATATATAATGATGTTGTGCCGGAGCACATTAGTAAGTTAAATAGTAAATATGTGGAAACATGCTTAATAACTATTTATAATATTAGAATAAATTAAGCAATGGCATTAATATATAGAACAGCACATTTATTTTATACTTTTAGTATATTTTCTTAATTTCATAGTTTACATAATTAAATGCACTTGTAATAAGCAATATGAAGGACACACCAAGATCCTTAAATCAAGATATATATAACATACTCACAAAGTTCATAACTTGAGAAGTATGATTCAGCTTTGTCTAGGTTACCAGGATCGATATAGCACGGAAATTAAACAAATATATTTTATTGGGCCGATTTGCAAGCTTGAGAATGTTGTGCTCTTAATTCTAACATCTAACCTCACTTTCACTTTTAATAAGAGTACAGTATTGATTTTTTTATTTGCTTTTAAAGTGCATTAAACATGTCATTAAGCCATTTGAGAGACCTCCTTGGTACCAGTAACTAGTGGTTCGACTTTTGCCATTTGCGGGCTTGATGGAGTGGTTAGCGAGGAAGAATCAGAGCAATTGAATAGCGTTTTGCAATTTTAGAGTTCGCAACCCTTGCGGCCATAAAAGATCACAGGCTTGGAGGGACATTAACTTGCGATTCGAACAAAGCCCGTAACTCGATCCGAGCCCGCATAAGACGCCAGTTGAATAGCAAAATAACTTGTGGGCTACATTTCCGAGCCCGGATATCCCGAAAGTCAATTGAATGAGGCTCTAAGTTTTTTCTAGGTTTCTTAGGGCCTTATTCAATTGAGCAATTGTTAGTTACTAGAGCCCGTAATGTAGCCTGTAAACTAATTTGCTATTCAATTGGCACCTTTAAGCTGCCCGCAAACGATCTGCAGGTTACAGGAGGAAAATACCTGCGGTTGCCAAAATCGTAACTCCAACCCATCTATGCCTTTGATCTTTCAAGCCTGTAAACGTTACAATCGCAAATCACTATTCAATTGCTACAATTCCTCAAGTCTGCAAATGTTTTTACTCCTGTTAATGGAAAATATAGAAGAAAATCCCACGAGTACAAGATAGGACTCACAAGGGGATAAAACACCTGATCTTAGCACTGTAAATGCAAAGAAATAATCAATACTGCACTTTAAAAGGTTGTGAAAGCAATGAAAGACATTAGAATTAATTGCAAACAGCTTGCAAATATGCAATAACATTTTTCGTTTTATATCAATCTTGGGAATCAAGGAGTTAATATATATGAGGCCACTCATGTGGACTAGAACATGTCCTTCATTCATTTTTATTATTTTGTGCATTAGCGTATTGCAAGTCTGGTCGCATATTGAACTTCTAAGCGCAAATTGATTGATGTTTAACCTCCATGTTTTACTGATGTCATGATGACGGTCTTATTTACTATTGGCTGTCTAAATCAGTAGTTAAGGCCTTGCTTGATTGAACATGATCATGCCCTGAAATGCTACTTATCGGTGCATGGTTTACGGTTCATGCTTTGGTCCAGGTAGATGTGGTCTTGATCAATTGAATTGATCTGTAACTATTGCAAATTTCAAGCTGGTATGAAGGCAATTGCAGGCTTGCAATTAAATAAGGCGCTTAGTTTTTATTTTTTATTAGGAGAACTTTAAATATTCTGCATCTAACACAAAAGTCCTCTACTCCAATAATCCTATTGGCTCCTGATATTGAGAAGGCCTTTGACATGGTTGAGTGATCCTATCTCTACAAGACATTACAAAAGTTTGTCTTCAAAGGGTGTTTTATTAATCTTCTTAAATGCTACTATGAAGCTCCGACTGCCAATATCAAACTGGCTGAAGAACATAGGGCCTTGATCTCCATCCAGAGAGGTACTAGACAGGATTGTCCGCTATCACCCCACCTATTTGCACTTGCAATAGAACCACTGGCACAGGCTATTAGGTCAACTCCAGAAATTCAAGGCCTTCAAATGGGTTTGCAACAGTTCAAATGCTCACTTTTCACCGACGATCTACTATGTACTTTAGCCAACCCCCGTGGTTCTATCCCTGCACTCATGACCGCAATTGATCATTTTATTAAAATCTCTAGTCTTAGACTAAATTTAGAAACAAAATGAGGCTCTAGGAGTAGGTATCCCTCAAAAGGACTTAGATCATTTAAAATCCACTTATAAATGTATTTGGTCCAAACATCACATCAAATATTTAGGAGTCAATTTCACTGCAAAAAAAATCAGACCTGTATAAAGCTAATCCCCCCATTTATAAAACGCTGGCAGCTGATATGCAGAAATAGGATAGATATTGTATTTCATGGACAGGCCATAAAGTAGCTATTAAAATGAAATTATTACCAAAGTTAATGTATTTATTGCGATCCTTACCTATACCACTTACCCTAACTTAAAAGAACTAGACAGATTTCAAAATAATATTTCCAGATTTATATGGAATAACAAATGCCCCTGTATAGCTAAAAAAAGAATGTATAGGCACAAAGCAACAGGAGGACTTTCTAGCACAAATTTGAGACTCTACTTTAAAGAAGCCCAAGTGGCAGTATTACCTTTAGTCCATTCTCCCAAACATCAACCAGCTTGGGTCTTATTAGAGGACTAACAATTGAAACCACATTCTTGGGATAAACTCCCCCTGGAAATCTAAAGGATTAATACCAACTTACTCTAACCCGATGATTCAGCTAACGTTAACTTTCTGGAATTGGGCTAAATCCAGATGTCAACTTGCCCCTTGTTTAACTCCTCTATTATTGGTATCATCTTTTCCACATATATTAGGACACTCAAGTGTATTCTTGAGGCATTGGTGGGTCTCTAGGAACGTAGATAGAATAGGATCTTGGTATCTTAATGGAACCCTTTTGACATATGATCAAATTCACGCTATACATAATATTCCAAGCTCGGAATTTTGTAATTATCTAGAAATCAGGAACTGGTCACTAAAATGTCTAGAGATATGGGAGTTCCAAAGACATCCTGGTTCTCCTTCATATGCCAACAAGCCCCATTAACAAAAGGAATCATAGGATCACTCTATGATACTTTTAAAAGATCTAAGATGATTGAAAAACCCAAATTCATGATGCAATGGGTGAAAGACCTGGGACGTGCTTGCTCAAACTTAAAGGGGGATCATTTAATTGTAGCATGTTGGAGACTGCGATCAGAAGTCTTACATAGATCCTATTGTACGCTGGATAAACTACAAAAAATCAATCCCCTGGAGAGTAACCTGTGTTTTAGAGTAACCTGTGTTTTAGAGAGTAACCTGTGTTTTAGAGAATGTCATACAGTACATGGTGGTTTTGCCCAGTAGTTCAAAATACTTGGGGACAATCAATTCAACTCACTTCTACACTTTTTAAATCCCCAATTCCATTGGCAATGGAATCATGTCTATTGGGGATACACGTTGATAGCTTAACCTTTTCCCAAAACAAGTGACTCCAACTTATGGCATTGGTGACCAAAACTCATATAGCTGGCAGCTGGAAGCTACCGACATTAAACTTTTCAGAAATTGTACAAAAAATTAACTATATACTAATAAATGAACGCTTAACCCTGGATAATTAATCCAATTAGTATATCCCTCATATAACTTTTACTTGCTAATATCCATATTCATATTCTGGCATGTTAGAGGATCCAAGTTACCCAGAGGTACGGAAAGGGAAATTAAGGTAAAAAGATAGCAGATTTTTCTTTTCTTTTTTCTTTATTTTAATTTATATTTTTCTTTCCCTTTTTTCTCCATTACCCTCCTTGTTTCTCCCCCCTACTGGGAGCATGTATTTCACTTATATATTACAATGAGTTAGATATTTTGCACTCACAGCTCTCTCAGTATTATACTCTGATTAGTTGCTTTTATTATTTATAGTTACAATTATTGTTATAATCAAACACTTGAAAAAAGAAAAGGCATAGAAAGTATACTGTACATATACATAATGTTTTATTTGCATAGTACAAAAAGTAAAAATGTTTGACATATTTTTCGGCTTTATCATGCCACAGTAACTCAGATTAGTTCTCTTGCAATGTTTCCGGGATGGGTGATTAACATAGCAAGGTTATTTTCCTTCACTCTTAAACACATGGTGTAATCTGCCATATAGGGGATTAGCATGGAGGCCATACCAAAACTTGTACCAAAAGTTTTTATTTTGGTGAGGATAGGAAAGAGATACTCATTATATGCTTTTTCTACATTCTTTACTTAAATTCTACATGCGAATAGTCACATAATTTCTGTTCTGTTGTGGTAAACATAAAGTAATTTAAGGAAATTAAACATAAGATAAGTGAGATAAACTGGATAATACAACTATAACATATACTAGCGAATTGCCCGTCAAAAATGACAGCAATAAAATATATATATATAATATATGTTCTGTAGCAGGTCTGGGGTGGGTGACTCCGGGGTCTGGTTGTCTCTTCTGACGGTGGGGCTGTCTTTAATCCTTGTGGGTGGCCAATGCAATCTAATCACACTCAGGGGTGGTAGAGGCGACACCCAGCCTTCCCCTCACATCAATGGCCAGCGGCCGGTCTACATCACAGGGCCCCCGCAGCCCCTCTGCCAGCTTTTCTGGGCTGCCTAGTGCTCTGCTCTCTCTCTGGCGCATGGCACTGTCACGCATTTTGGTTGTCATCCAGGTCGCAATGAGGCGGTTTGCGGCTGTTGACATCGCATGATGGGCAGCAATGTGATTATTGCGAGCCTCGCAATGAGTGCCTTCGGCGCTGATTGCAAGCCTCACCCCCTCTACATTGTTCGTAATTGCGAGTTTGTTGGTCACGTTATGGCGCATGCGCAAGGCGTGACGACAACTCGCAATTGCGACAACTATTGTATGTGATAATATTAACAGTGGAATAACTATAGAAATATGAACCAACACACTAGTGATACATATTTTGCCCCACATAGACCATAATGGGATACAAACACAGGATTTCTTTTTACAGTGTTAAAGGATCACCACATTTACCATATTTACAATATGATATTGCGGAGAAACTGACTTGATAATGGGAAAAATTTTGGCTTTCGGACAGTAACTTGCTTCCTTGAGCGATTGAATAGCATCGCAATCGGAGACGAACGGGAGCCCGTAACACTCGCATATATTCGTCCGTCTCAAGTTGCAGGCTTGGAATTGAATGTGGCTCAAATAGGCTCCATAGAATAATCCTCTCTTTCAATCTACAGACAGACTACCAATCTAAACTGGAGTTTCCCACTAAAAAAACAGTGCCATCTAAGATTTTCTCTATAACTGTTTTGTATAAAATAAAATATGGCTCTATGCTAATTGCTAATCCCTGAAAAAGCACTTGTGAGTCTCCTAACTGCCAAGTAAATACTACATAGCCACGTTAATCAAAACATTGCAACAGAACACTTATGGGTCGCTGCTCTGAGTGAACTTCTCGACACAGCAAAAAAACAAAGCATATATCTCCATTGATTTTTGCACTGAAAATAAATTACATTCGATTTTACGGACACTGTCACAAACAGCAAACATTCTCTTAGCCACTCCCTAAGCTCTGGGCCATATGAGTTATTTCCTTTCCTGTCCTTCTGTACTTAGGGGACATCTACTAATCACCTTTTAATCACCTTTTCCACCTTGCTCTGTAAACTCTCTCTAAATTATTAGGCCTTTTGATCTCCAGTTAACTAGGAAGAGATAGTTGACATGTCCATGTCATTTTAATCTCTCCTCTGGCAGGGTGGGGAGCAAATGTCTGGTGGTGATATTGTGCATCTTCCCCATATCTTCCTATATAGCCATACAGGATAAAACCACACCACAATCAATATCAACCAACTCATGGCAGCAGGGCAATCCAGTCCATGTTAATCCAGGGGCCCCAATGGTCCAACAGTCTCCAAAAGTCCAGTGGGCCCTCCTGAACATGACAGGCACGTAGCCTCATCAAGTGGTCATGTACACCATCTATTGTCCTGGTCAAAATACCTGGAACCAGACTAGCCCCTTAGGCAACCCCATAGCTTCTGCCTCATCTACCTAGCGTAGAAGTCAATCAATCCACAAAGAAACAGCTGCTCTAGGATTGATGGTTTCCTGAGAGGACAGCCAATGAGGAAGCCACCTACCAGAGACTGCCGTGATTGGTTGTAAAATGACAGGGAGGAAATACAAATATGTCAAAGCTCTAGTGGCGAAAAGTTGTGCAATATAGGTATTCACGGTTAATAATTATATTACTTAATTGTTCCACTGGAGTATAAGAAGGGGTACAGGTAAATACATAATTATGCCCTCTTTGCCCTAAACAGTAAGCAGTGAAGTGCATATAATGATAGCAAATATCAAGACATGAAACATGTGAGAAACTAAAGAATGAGGGCCTCATTCAATTCCAGACTTTTTTCAGTAATGTTACACCTACTGTATATTCAACTGCCTTTGTGCTTATCTTATCTGCCAGGAAAGGGCACTCCATAAAATAAATACCATTTCAAATAAATACTTTGACTAACAGAGCTCGTTTTAGGATTAACTTCTCTGCCCCAAATGACTAGTGCCTTGCTTTTGGTGGCCTAAATAGTCATTTTTATGCATTCTGATTGTCTGTCATATTTCAGCCAATAAGAATCGTTTCAGAGATTTTACCCTGCTCATTTTTTTTCTGGGAAATTGAAATTGACCAAACAATTAATTTGATTGCTTAGATTGATAAGGTCCATCAATCGGAAAGGGGGTCAATGTGTTATGCAGTGTCATAGGGCTTACAGTGAGGGGAAAAATAATTTGGTCCTCTGCTGATTTTTAGTTTGTCCACTAACAAAGAAATTATTAGTCTATAATTTTAATGGTAGGTGTATCTTAACAGTGAGAGACAAAATAATGAAAAAAATCCAGAAAAACACATGTCAAAGAAGTTATAAATTGATTTGCAGGTCAATGAGTGAAATACGTTTTTGATCTCCTATCAATCAGCGAAATTGCAGGCTCCCAGATGTCTTTAATACAGGTAACGAGCTGAGCTCCCTTTAAGAGAGTGCTCCTAATCTCAGCTTGTTACTTGTAAAAAAGAAACCTATCGACAGAAGCAAACTCTCCACCGTGGCCAAGACCAAAGAGCTGCCCAAGGATGTCAGGGACAAGATTGTAGACCTGGCTGGAATGGGTTACAAGACCATCACCAAGCAACTTGGTGAAAAGGTGACAACAGTTGGTGCAAAATAACTCTCCCTAGGTCTGGTGCTCCATGAAAGATCTCACCTCATGGTTTTCAATTATCATGAAAATGGTGAGGAATCAGCCCAGAACTGAACAGGAGGATCATGTTAATGATTTCAAGGCAGCTGGGACCATAGTCACCAAGAGAATTGGTAACACACTATGCCGTGAAGGACAGAAATCCTGCAGTGCCCGTAAGGTCCCCCTGCACAAGAAAGCACATGTACAGGCCCGTCTGAAGTTTGCCAATGAACATCTGGATGATTCAGAGGAGAACTGGGAGAATCGAGCTCTTTGGCATCAACTCAACTTGCCGTGTTTGGAGCAAGAGGAATGCTGCCCATTACCCCAAGAACACCATCCCTCCCATCATACATGGACGTGGAAACATTTTGCTTTGGGGGTGTTTTTCTGCTAAGGGGGAGATTGGGTGTGAGAAAAGGCATTTTTCTGTCCTTTATGGGTGCTATTCCATGCACAAAAATACTTTTATGTCAAAATCAGTAATATTATGAGTTGTGATCCTAAATCGTTTTTGAAAGTGCTCATTAACGTTGAAATAGAATAGTGGAAAAGTAACGTGTAATATTACTGATGTGTGAAAAGCAATGGGAAAGCAAGTCATAATATTGCGAGTATGGATTGTTCTACACCATTATAAGTAGCTCACTTGCAGTCATGAAAAAAAGGGACAATTATATAGCTATGTAAAGTTACTGTCAACTTTTTAGTGGTGCAACTTTACGAAACAGGAAAGTGAATATGGCCCTTAATTTGCTACCTAGTCAAGAAAAGAGCCAAAGAGTCAAGAATAGCACATAAAGGAACACAGAAGTCACCTTGGCTCATCTATCATACTCCAGCCATAGGTTGGTCAAATTAAGCCTATAATATGGTGCTCCTTATCAATGCCATCCACTACTTAGGTAAGAAGTTGTAAGAAATTAACTAACAATTAAATAATGAATGTATAATTCCTACAAGTAATAAGTTCTTTTGGACAAATCAATAAACAAACATATGAATAATTTTATAATTAAACGATATATTTTACATAAAGCAAGATACAGTTACACAATGGGTTTTAGACAAAACAGATAACAGACAAGATGTATTAAGACAATTTTTACAAATATAATACTTATATGAATTCTACATTATGTAATATAAAGATACAAAATACTACCCCCTGTGGTCAGTTTTAGAAGTTCAGGTTTCTCTTTGGTCAGAATCAGGCTCTGCTCAACTGGGCTTCATCTGGCACTCTTCCCTCTGGACTTCATGGAGGCTCCTTCAGCCTGGGCCAGCTGGTGCTTGTGCTTTTTATATCATATTATGGCCCATGATACACCCTCTCTACACATCATAAATGGTTATAAGTTGAATTTAGACTGTTGGTGTCTATACAGGTTGTAACACTACATTCATATACAACCATCTAGAGTCTTGTATTCAGCTGTATATAATAAGTTATATTTATAAAAAAAGTGATAGATTAGTCTAAATTTACCCAGATATGTTTACAGGTAAAAATATCCACATTATTCAATTGTCTTCAAATATCTCACCATTTACATTTTTATTATTTCATGAAAGAAATAGGCCAGTTCAAGATATGGAGGAAATGTAAATGGTATTGCAAGTCCAAAAGGGATCCAGAATCTGTGTAACAAATAGGTCAGCCTTGTGCCTGTGAGACCTTACCCTAGTGCTTTAGCAATACAAGCATTTGAACAACAGGAGTTGGGTTTCTGCAAATTACAGGGAGTGTGCTTAGCTCACTGATTTAAAGCATTGCGAGAAGGAACTCAAAATAACACAACCCAAGCAAGCATGTCTAAGCTTGCAGAACAAGCTCAAGTAGAGGAATTGCAGATGTTTTTATTACTACCTCAAATAGTGTGTGTATATCCACATAAAGGTAATTATCTTGGTGATGGGATGTCCACCCAAAAAGTGAGACACTGTTTGTTTGGCAGTAATCACACCCTCAACTTCCAGTTTTGTCACTTGGCTCTGCTCCAATGTGTTTCATGATTAGTTACGTCAAAGAGATAGCAAGAGTGTCTCATTATTATCCCTATATAGTCCATTAGGCCATGATCTAATTATCATCTGTTACTTTAATTAGGCAATTACTCTAACATGAATACAATGTAAATTAAATTTAAATGTAGCTTTGGTCAATTCACAAATTACTATCAACTTTAGTTGTGTAATAAAATAATATAAACTGAAATATTTGTGTATATGAGTAAATCTAATTGTTTTTTTTTATAGATTTCTTTATTTATTGTCATGCCTATATCTAGTCTTCTAATCGACCATGTGTTTTATGTCATAATCTATATAATTTATGCAATTACATGTGTAACTTAATCTACAAAATCAAATAAGATTGTTAGCTTTGTCATATGTTACAAGGTTACAGCATAAAATTGATTTAAAATTTTATATAAAATTATTTTCAAAGCTAAACATTTTATTTTAACCTAAATGTGTTTGATAATAAACTTTAAAATTATATCGAATAAACTTTAAAATTAATTTGCAATACATTGCTTATCTTTGAAAATAATTTTATGTATAATAAAATTATACAATTATGTTGCGCTTTAACCTGGAAATTTATGATAAAACACACAATTGATTTACTTTTGTAGAAGTTACACTTGTAATACCAGAAGCATTTAAGGCTATATACTTTTATTATACAAATAAAATCATTCCTAAATTGTTAGTTGACATAAAAGTAAACATTTTTACTTCATTTCCATTTGATTTATTTAGATTAGTCTTAGTTAGATTCAACCATAAGTGAAAATGAAAGCAAAGTAAGGATATTGTAGGATCAATTACATAAGATTGAAATGAAAAGATTAGGAGTTGATTGTGAGTTATAATTTAACTAATGATTATTAATCATTTAAGCAATACAACAAAAGTTTGAAGAATGAAAGTTATGGAATGATTATGGTCTACAATATGAGAATATAGACATATATAGAGAGGTATATGTGAGATACAATGTGCATAATGTAATTGCCTCCATTTGACGAACCTAATCATGTAACATGTTGGCGGCAAAGCCAAATGACATAACTGGAAGTGAAGGATTTAAATACAACTAAACCACAGGCAGGAAAGGCAGTCAACGTGTATAGCCCAATCGGTTGAGAGGGCCTTCCAGAGGTATGAGTGGACCCAGACAATGCCAAAAAAAACACTAGCCACCAGCTTTTGCTCTTCCAACACTGGTTGTAGAGTGCTTGTTATTGATGGAGCGCAAAACTTGACTCATCAGAGAAGGCAATCCTTTGCCAATCAAAAGAGGTACAATTTCGGTACTGTTGTGCAAATTGAAGCCATTTCTGATTAACCCTCGTCAGCATGGGTACAGAGACCAGCCGTTTGCTTTGGGAATTGGGTTGAGTCACAATCTTATGAGAAATGCTTGTATGTAATGCACAAATGTAGTGGAACTGAGAGGCTGGCTTGAAATGTTCAAAATGGGGGTGATGATGAGGTTTATCTTTTAGTGTATTGGTAAATAATCGAATGTGTTAATTTGACAGTAAGGTCATAAATAAAGTAAGTGATTTGAACAGTGTGGTGCTAGTTTGGTTGAACGTAGTGTGAGTAAACCGGTATTATGATTAAATCTGATAAAATTCTTAGTACGGAAAATAGGTTGAGATGTGGTGAATTCTGATGGCCGAAGGAACCCATAGAAAGCCAAAGTTGCTGCTGATTTTAATAGTGAGTGAGGTTTTGGGCCAAAAGGATCAGTAGCTAAAAAGGCAAAGATTCGAGAAAAAGATATCACCGGTGATGGGAGTCTGTGAATGACATGAGCCTGATTTCTAAAAAGGCCTTTAATAAACAGTTGAACAGGTGTAGACTAAACAAACTAAATTAAATTATTTACTCTCTACTATGTCTCTCCTACATTCAATGACAAATAATGCAATGACATAAAATCAGAGGAGGCTAACTGGTCTCACCATATTCAACCTGTGGCTGGTAAAGCAAGTAACTTAGGTTGTGATGTAATGATTCACAATTCTGACAACTCAATCTTTCAGCTCAAAAGAGAAGTAGCCACATCAGGTATCATTCTTTGTAGCTGTTGGAACTGACCGGGTACTAAGCTAGCCTGCTCTAGGGTAGGCCTTTGAGCATCTTGCAATATTCTAAACAGTTCCATTTCTTGCTGTTACTGTAAAAGGAATGCCACGCCTATACAATTCTTAAACGGGCGAGGGATGGTCCAAGCCTTGGTGATACTGGCTAACAGGATTGGACTGAGCACTTGTAGGAAAGGAAGTCACTGCAGATTGAGTGTTCCAGGTCTGAATGGACTGAATCAGCCATAAATCCCACAGGTTGAGAGTTATGAATAAAATAACTAAAATAACTGACAATGTAAATAGGTAAAGGATGGCCCACTATAGGCAGAAAAATAAGATTTGTGAGTTTGAGAATATGATTATAGATGAGGGCGACTGAATTAGCATTGTGATGCCCATGATAGGCCATGATACGTAGCCTATTCTAGAGTATAATTATTAGTGTTTTCGATGAAAGGTATTGGCTTAATGCCACATGTGTAATTGTAATAGCTAGGTGATGATGCTGAGAAGGTAAATCAAATACTCATTTTTAACATATGAGAAGCCCTCGAGGGCTGTGAGTAATAGTTTCATATAAAAAAAGGTAGATAAACATGAGGCTGAAATTTCTATGCTGTGAAGCACTCAATGGGCTTAAAATGGAAATAGAACGTAACGTGCCAAAGGTAGGCAAGATAAAAAGTGAATCAATATGACCTAAAATATGGAAATTAGGATTGAATAATGAAAGACATTTAGAAGAGGGTGAGGCCTTTGATGGGCATAATGATTGATTGTGGTTGAAAATGAGATGAACAGTTTTGAGCGTTTCTATGATGCCGTTGATTGGGTTTGAGGATAAGTTTTTAAAGGATAGGAAATCCCTCAATAAGCTATTAGTAAAGTTATAGTAAGAAAGCGAAAATATGTAGTATATAGATTGAAGCCCTTGATAGGCTAAAATTATGTTGACACTTGAATAGCTAAGGTATTGTGCCAAGCTAATCATGAGAGCATCATGCAATATTTATAATGAAGGTGAAGCACTCGATGGGTTGAAAGTAATTGATTACAATCGTGAAGGTTAATACTGATTCAACTGAATTGAGTCAAGTGATTCCCTGTATCAAATCTTTAAGATAAAGGATAACATTTACATGATAACAAATGATATGCACTGTGACATTGACATAGAACATAATTGGTAACAGAAATAGAGAAATAATCTAGAAATTATCAATCTTAACCTGAAGTACTTACCTTAAACTCTTGCACTGTGAATTACTAACAAAGAGATTCAATACAAAGCCAAGAAAATGCAAAATTAAGTGATTCTTAAAAAATTCCCATGATAATTACTATGTAAAACCTCTAAATACAGCATTTAAAACTTATGAAGTAGCATCAATTTTATTTGGGAAGAAAACACAACACAAATTGGTCTACCCAGGCAATCACAACTGGACGTGAAGGAGTAGGGAATTATGCTACTGTAGCAGCTAAACTGATAGGATTACAAAAGGGTAGTGTATCACTGGACAAAATACTGAATTAATGAAAAAGGGGAATAGCATTGTAGACAGACCGGAGCTCTCAGCCCCTCAAGTGCCTGCAGAATAAATCATAATCTAGTAGTTCACTCGGCAGTCGAATCGGTGCCAAGCGGCTGCTGCCTTAGCAGCAAATGATCTATGATAGCTCAACCACCATATCTGTAAGCCAAATCAACTACTGAATGCAAATGGTCATCCAGTTCTTAACAACGTTTGTGAAAACTGAACATATTACTGCCCTGTAAATGCCAAAACTAACATGAATACTGTAACTGTGAGTTTACATTGCAATATCCCCTTGAGTAAGTGTGTGGGGTTCTGATGAATATGAAGAGGACATAGAATAAAAACAAAATTCCTCTCTTTACCCTCTACTATGTTTCTCCTCAAATTTGTTGATAAAAAATGCAATGGCATCTTAATTGGAGGAGGTTGACTGGTCTCATAAATTCAACCTGTAGCTAGTAGGCAAGTAACTAAGATTGTGATGTAGGACTCAAAATTCTGACAACTCGATCTTTCAGCTCATTTACAGAAGTAGCCACTTCGGCTATCATTCTTTTAGCTGCCGGAACTGATTGGTACCAAGCTAGCCTGCCCTGGGGTAGGCCTTAAGTATCTTATTATTCTAAGCAGTTCCATTTCCTTTCTGTTGTTGGAAAGGAAATGCTGCGAGTATTTAATTCTTGAATCAGGCGATTGAGTGAGCTTGACGATAATAAAAATAATGTGTACATAACAACAAGCGATGGTGCACTGTTTTCACCAGAAAACCTCTAAATAAACATTCCTGTATGTGAGAAGTATGTAGTAAAACAAATTTTACAAGTGTGGTTTATTTAGCATAAATATGAAGTGGATGAACAAAACTAATACATTCTGATAAACACCCTTAAAGCTCATGATAATGTTGTGAGTTGAATTGGCAGTAATCCGTAAATGAATTTACTAATGCTTAATTAAGGCCACATTAACTTACTATATAGTGAGCACCCCCATCATAATGTGCTTAAATACTATATAACTAGAAAGATATTGAAGCCCTCAAAGGCTATGAGTGATGTATTATTAGTAAGAAGGCAATATTAATGTTGCTGTGTTAATGATATTAAGCATGAATTTGATATAAAAGGTCAGATAAAAATTCAAAGTTACCTAATAGTAAATAGGACTGGAGTGACTGACCAAAATAACCTGAATAATCAATTACAAGAAGAAGATATTAAGGGGAGAGGGAGGGAGGCCCTGGATGGGCTGTGTTTGATTAAATTTGATAAAATGGGGAAAAACTGGTCTAAGGTGTCTTTTATGCCCTTTATTGGGCTTGTGTATGCAACAGTTTGTAGAGAAATCCCTCAATGGGCTACTAATAATAAAGATACAGTAAGAAGCGACAATGTAAAGGTTATATATTGAAACCCTCAATGGGCAAAGAATGCTGTTGATACTCGACTAACAATTATACAAAGGTAATTGTGACAGTTTCATGCAATATTAGTGAGGAAGGTGATGCCCTCGATGTGCTGAAGTAAGTTAATTTGTGAAGGTACGTACTGATTCAACTGTTTTAATCAAGTTATACTTGTGCAGAAGTTTTAGGATAATGAATAAAATGTACATGATAACAAACAATGTGCACTGTGATATGATAAGAAACATAAGTAGTAACATAGAAATCATCTAGAATTTACTGATCTGAAATAATGACCATTATCCCTTGCAGTTTGATAAGATAACTTAATAAAATCCCATAACATTTAACAACCTCTGAAAATACAGTATAAAGAATAAATCATACAGTGAAATAAAATCATGATTAAAACATAATAAACAAATGATCTCTATGAAGTGACCTATCAAATGCTATTAATGTTAACAAGCAGTACGAATTTTTAATATAACAAAAATTAGTATATGAGACCTGATCTCTATCAAGTGTCCTATGAAAATGCTATACGGTTAACTAAGCAGGCCTAAGTATTTTACCAAGACAATAATTAGTAATACAGACCTTCAAAATGAAGGATGAGGTGGCTATGGCATGAATTAAAATATATGTTAGCTTAATAGAGCCAATTAATTGAAGGTGCACTTAAATGAATGCACAGTAAAAAAATATGACATAGCAGAAATGCAGGTAATGTGATTTACACATGTATCACTATAATAGTTGTCAGTGTGCGTCAAGTTGTGATGTTGAGCCTCGCAAAGCGAGGTGAGCCATTAACGCAGGACTTAGGCTGCCCCTCCTTCCCCACTGATCCCCCCTGCCCCACTCATGCCCCAGCTGCGAGGCCCACACGGCTCTCCCCTGCCACACTGATCCCTCCTGCCCCACTCATGCCCTGGCTGCGAGGCCCGCACGACTCTCCCCTGCCCCAATGATGCCCCGTACCTGCTTCCAGGGCTTGCTTCCCTGCCTGCTCCATCCTGCAGCCTTTCTGACTCTGAGGTGACCCCGCACTTACCCCGTACCTGGTTCCAAACCCTGCCAGTAGCTTGCGGCCTGTACTGACCACCGTCTTCCCGTCCTCCGGTCAAAACTACTTTCTGGATCAAGCCGTGCATTGTGCAGGCGGGATGCGCATGAGCATGGCGCGACTTGATCCAGAAAGTAGTTCCGGCCGGAGGACGCAAAGGAGAAGACGCGCGGAGGGAGAGGAGGGGGGAAGGAGACAAGGGAGGGAAAGTAGACAAGGGAGGGAGAGGAGTGGGAACGGAGACACAAGGGGGGAAAGGAGACACGGGGAGGGAGAGGGGAAAGGACGAACAGGAGAGGCAGATAGGGGGAAAAGGAGACACAGGAGAGGGAGAGGGGGGAAAGGGAGAGGGAGAGAGGTGAAAGGAGCTACAGGGGAGGGAGATGAGGGTAAGGAGACACAGTGGAGGGAGAGGGGAGAAAGGGAGAGGGGGAAAGGAGGTACAAGAGAGGGAGAGGGGAGAAGTTACAAGAAGAGAGCCAAGCATTGTTTGGCAAACAGCATTGCAGGCTTTCAAATTGTATTCCCGTCATTGTTGACGGGCAATTTACTAGTAATTAATAAATGTGGTCAGAATGCCTTACTGAGAAGCATATATTAAAGCCTAAATGCAATAAATACTGTATATACTTGAGTATTTTTATATGCTGATAAAGCCCCCTCGGGTTATACTTGTGTCAAAAAAACAAAACCTCCTCCTTCCCTCCCTTATCCTCCTCCTTTCCCCCGTTATCCTCCTCCTTCTCCCCTTATCATCCTCCTGCTTTCCCCCCTTATCATCCTCCTCCTCCTCCCTTATCATCCTCCTCCTCCCCCCTTATCATCATCCTCCTCCCCCCTTATCATCCTCCTTTCCCACCCTTAGCATCCTCCTCCTCCCACCTTATCATCATCCTCCTCCTTCTCCTCCTCCCCCCCATCATCATCTTGTTTCCCCCATAACCTCCTCCTCACTACACCCTCTCCAATCCCTATCCCCCTTCCTCCTTACTTGCTATTCGGCTCCAATGAGCTGATGCTGATCCTGACGCCGCAGAACGTCTTCCGTACTGACATATGCTAATGACGTGATGCGCATGTGATGTCACGTCAAGGAGGAGGATGATAAGGGGGAGGAGGAAGATAATAAGGGACGAAGGAGGAGGGTGATAAGGGGGAAAGGAGGAGGGTGATAAGGGGGGAAGGAGGAGGATTATAAGGGAGGGAAGGAGGAGGATTATAAGGGAGGGAAGGAGGAGGTTGATGGGGAGAGGAGGATGATCAGGGAGGAAGGACCCTCTTTTCCTCCTTTGGCTTATACTCAAATCAATACGTTTTCACCGGTTTTTGTGGTAAAATGAGGTGCCCCGGCTTATACTCGGGTCGGCTTATACTCAAGTATTTACGGTAATATAATAATACCTGCAGTAAACAATGATTTTTTTTTTAATAAGGATATGATACTGCGTTGAATCTGGTAAACCTGTTTAATGAATGCCGAAATCTAGCGACTCGCGAGACCCCGGTCACATACTCCCAAGATAGCCTCGATCTGGCAAAACGCGACATCCGGTCAAATGCCCTTCCTAAGATGGCCGCAATTTCGCGACACCTGAGACCCGGCTGAAAAGCCCTTCTTAAGATGGCCAAGATCTCCCGATGTTCGAGTCCCCGGCTAATATAACTTTCTAAAACAAGCGTGATCTTGTGAGACCCGAGATTTAAACTCAGGATCATGAAAACAAGTGGATGATCTCTCGAGAAGCGAGATGTTTAATGAAAACAAGTAAATACTGATAAATAATGAACATGTGACATAAATAAATGATGAACTTTGATGATAGAAACGATTTGAATGAAAGTTAGGCAGCAAAGAATGATGCTTCTCTGAATAATGAATTTGAACTAAATGAATACATGATTTATTTCATAAATGACATGCTTTAGGTATCAATGAGTAAATCTTATAATAAATACATGAAACTTGAATAACTTAACTGAAGTAGCAAGACGGTAATCCAGAACAACTCTGCGTTATCAGGTATCAGGAGCAGCTACTGTCTGTGCAGGTAAAATTAACACAGCATGGCAAGGGGGTGGTGCAGGAAGCATGTGTACCTGATTGAGTAGGCGGGGGTTTATAAAGTGTAGGGGGAGAAAGGGACCCTCCCACAACCACCCGGTAATTAACCTGGCCATATATGTCCCAACCCAGCTTCCCAGAATGCAGTGTAATAACTGTTTTTCTCAGAATTCTGAGCTGGAAGCAGTTTTTTTTAACTTGCTTTAGACATTCAAATGTGAACACAGATGTACTATTTATTTACTGTACTACTGTACGGTGGAGGACTTCTATCACTCTTTTGCCCACCATATTATAGAAGGTTTTTGTGTTGAACTACCTACTCATAAGGTCCACATCACAGGCTGAGATCCCGCTCCATGCTGATGATAGCCAGTAAGCTTGAAACAGCTGTACATGGATAGGATTCTCAGCTTGTGTAAAATCCAACCTTGGACTTGCATTAAAACTGTGTAATACAGCATGCATAAGCTTAAAGGAAGCCATGTTTGATAATGGCTATGTTTTAAAAAGCGAGGCATTTTTGGGCACATTTGCATGTCCCAGCTCAGCTTCCAAGAATGCAGTGTAAGAACTGTTTTTCTCAGAATTCTGAGCTGGAAGGAGTTTTTTTTTAACTTGCTTTAGACATTCAAATGTGAACACAGATGTACTATTTATTTACTGTACTACTGTACAGTGGAGGGCTTCTATCACTCTTTTGCCCACCATATTATAGAAGGTTTTTGTGGTGAACTACCTACTCATAAGGTCCACAACACAGGCTGAGATCCCGCTCCATGCTGATGATAGCCAGTAAGCTTGAAACAGCTGTACATGGATAGGATTCTCAGATGTGTAAAACCCAGCCTTGGATTTGCATTAAAACTGTGTAATACAGCGTGCATAAGCTAAAAGGAAGCCATGTTTGATAATGGCTATGTTTTAAAAAGTGAGGCATTTTTGGGCACATTTGCATGTCCCAGCTCAGCTTCCCAGAATGCAGTGTAATAACAATTTTTCTCAGAATTCTGAGCTGGAAGCAGTTTTTTTTAACTTGCTTTAGACATTCAAATGTGAACACAGATGTACTATTATATATATATATATATATATATATATATATATATACCAGAAAAACAAATGCATGAATATAATTTAAAACTTCAAAGGGATATTATACATAAGCTCCATCACCACTTAACCAATTTGCTGATTAGTGATGAAATAGTTAATTACATGTCAATTTTAACTAGTACGACTTATCAGTAGGCATTAGTTAGAAGGCAAACGCTGGGATTTCCAAAATCAATTTCTTTTCAAAAGTGAATCAATTGCTCGGGTGAGATTGATTTTTGTAGCCTTTGAAGCAGAATCCTTATTAGTGTGGACTATAAATTGATTAACATTCAATAACAGTGCTAAACAATTAAAGGAGTGATGCTTTATTGTGTACCAGTTGGGTTAACACAAGTGCCCTAATATTATTCTAATCTTAACCCTAATATTACTGATAACTAGCCTTAATACCATTGTTAATTACCTCCAATTTCAACTTCTATTAAGAACAAAGTGGATAATTCACATAAAATAAGAGTATCGGTAGTATAAAAATTTGAAAACACATAGATATTTTGTGGAATAGGTGATGTTTTGTGGCAAAGGAATCTTGATGGTGAGTGTCCTATGCAACTCGCTTGGATATAATGCCATAGTTAAGCAGTACTGTAGTAAATGCAATGGCAAATGACATGTAATGTTAAATGGGTTAAATAAATAAATAGTTTGCCTTTTGTCATTGTATTGTCATTTAGGTATCTCCTAAAAAGATCGCTGTTTATGTAATCAGTTCATATTTTAACATCTGAGCAGGATATACAATTCTGGGACAAATACCAAAATATTAATTGTACAATTATAGAATCAAGATTTTTAAAACAAATTCTAAAGCCTTGTACTTTTCTGTGATTTTTCATAACTTGAAGTTTATATAATTTTAGCGACCTGAGAAAATCCTCCATCTCATCTGAGAGTGGCTTGCAGATGTTTAACTTGTATTAAATTAGCGAACATTCACATTTCATGTCATCAGACTCTAGCATTAATATTTTTTTTATCCTACCCACTCAACTGCATCATTATGTGTATTAGTATCCTATTTCATTACCACCACCCCAGTGTGCCAGGGGATGGGTGCCGCAGGTGCAATGCCCTGTTGCCCTTCATTTTTTGATTTCCACCCTCTGGAGGCCAGAATTGTAGGTTGCAGAGAGTCACTTCTCCTCACAACCTCACAACCATGGTGCAGATATCTCTAGAGCAGAATCATGGCAGGCAAGACAAGTACTAAACTGAGACCAGATTAAAAGGGAGGGAATGGGATGTAGTGTAGTGTAATGAGTACAGTGTAGTGTAGTGCAATTAGATGTAATGTTAGTATACAGGAATGGAGATACAGCCTATGCAGTTTCTTCCTTCATAGTGGAGAGCTAGTAGTGGACTCCTCAACCCCAGTCCATGCCCACCGGGCCCATGTCCACCCGGCCACCCCTGACATCATTGAGGATTCCCTGCCCAAACACAAAAACGTCCAGCAGGGGAAAGACGAACAAGGAAGAAATTCCACCGATCCCCTTAAGGAGCCCACAAGAGAGGGGGCCTGGTCAGTCTGAGGGGGTCTGGGGGGCAGGTGGGCATACCTATATAGATAAATACATTCACTAGTTCTGCCACTCTATATCTATATATATGAAGCAGAAAGCCTGCATTTCCTTTTTCATAACTATACATATACACACAAACACATTTGTGAGGCTAGGTTAGTGAAAATGTGTGTTTATTCATTAATTTACCAAAAAATAAATATTTTAGTTGCTTTAATATAATGACATAGATGGTTTTCATATCAGACAAATTAGAACTGCTGACAAATATACAATGTGTTCATGAAACCCTAATCATACCAGTGAGATTGTAATCTTCTCTTCTGCTTCATTTTATTGAAGCCTGAAATGTAACAATTGCCTTTACCATACTGACATTGGAACTCATTAAATTGGGATTTGGCCAATTGAATAGGGCTCTATATAAGCACAGAAAATGTTTTTCTTACAGAAGTTTTTAATTAGTGAACTTCTATCCAAAAGCAAGGTCTTCACTAAATATGCTCTGTGCTTATATAGAGCCCTATTCAATTGGCCATATCGCAATTGAGTGAGGCCCCTTGTGTGATACTTACATTTGACTTCACTTGTCCACATTACATTACTCCTGTGTGATGTAGAGAAAAAGCCCACAGATAATGTGGCCCTGTGGCTATAACATTACACAGACATAAGTAAAAAAAAGTATTGTGCAATAATGCTGGAAAACTTTTCATTCAGTAGCAAGGTAATGGCTTACGGCAATTTGTTTTGTTCAGCTATTAAATACAAACTTTGGTCATTTCTAAGTTCTCCTCTGCTCAACAAAGAATCCCAGTAGGCAATGTGCCTGACTACTTATTATATCCAATGTAATTATCATCTTTGATTTATTTCACACATGTATACAGAATACACTCTGGGACCAGTTACAAACATAAGTAACACAGCAGACAAACACATACACTTGGATTCCCTTGTATGCTTCCAAATAGGCAAGTGTGGGGTTCCTAGAGGGCATACGGTATATGATCAACATTTTTCAATTCTTTGCAAAATCTCATGAAATTGCACTTTATTTTTTTGGTGACATATTTTGTTTTGTGTAGGCATCTTAAAGGAATATGTGATGTCCTTAAGACTAACGCAGACAGACTTAATTTAGTAACAGCTAATGTTTCATATTCTCTATCTGTTGAATGCACTGTTTTAAAAGGTATTTTGATCAAATGAACTATGCAACAGTAAAAATGTTAATATAATTTTGACATTAGAGGACCTTTTGCTTTTCTCAGTTTTGAAATATGGTATTGTTTTTATGTCCTACTTCTACTGCAATATTGAAGTAATAGTTTTGAAGTGATTCAATACTGAAATATATTTTTTGCTGGTATGCTGTGCTGATAAGACAGTACTATAGTACTCATCTCTTCCCCACTAACACATTTTATTTCCTGTTTTTTTCAGCTGCCACTTTAAACCTCATAACGCAACTACAGCACTGGACACAAAGTCATAGCTTCTGTGGCACTTACAACCATATGGAGGATCCACCATTACAGCCCTTATGTTACTCTTTATCATGATTATTAATATGTATCTCTGTTATAATATTTTAGCATAGAACCTTTCTAATTCCACCAGATTATCCTCCTGCCTCAAAACATTCAAAACCTCTCTAAAAACACATTCTTAAGAAACCCTTACCTGACTCCACATCTAACTAACTACTACTTCCCCTGCCTTCCAAATTACTCTAGCGGCTTGTCTACAATCGCCTTACCTGGATCTCTCTGCTGTCTTTGACATGGTTGACCACCCTCTTTTAATCCAAATCTTCTGCTCCCTAGGCATTCGTGACCTCTCTCTCGTAGTTCATATCATACCTCCAAGATTGAACATTTAGCATCTCCTTCTCTGGCACATCTTATTCTCCTCACCCTCTGTCTGTTGGTGTACTGCAAGGTTCAGTCCTAGGCCCCCTCCTCTTCTCCATCTATACATCCTCACTTGGTACCCTAATAATATCTTTTGAACTTCAGTATCATTTCTAGGCTGATGACATTAAATCTACCTCTCAGCCCTAAATCTATCCCCCTCTCTGACTTTTTTCCCATCTGCCTCTCAAGTATATCCTCCTGGATGTCTGCCCACCACCTCAAACTCAACATGTTAAAAACCAAACTACTAATCTTCCCTCCCTTTCACCTTCAATTCTTCACATCTCTCTCAACAATGCCATCATCTCTCCCACCTCCCAAGCCCATTGTCTTGTGGTTCTACTGGACCGGTCTTCTCTTTCATTCCTCATATAGAGTCATTAACAAAATACTGCCTTCATCTAAAAACATTTCCACAAAATGTCACTACCTCACACAAGACACAACTAAGATTCTAATACACTCTCTAATCCTATTTTGTCTTGACTACTGCAACTCGCTTCTTGCTGACCTGCCCACCACCCTTCTATCCCCACTTAATCAATAATGAATGCCTCAGCCAGACTCATCTACCGTACTCAACGTTCAGTGTCGGCATCACCTCTCTGTCAATCACTCCCATGGCTTCCTGTAACCTCAAGAATAACTTTTTAAACTCATGACCCTAACTTACAAAGCCCTCAACAACCGTGCACTCTCATCTCCACTCTCATCTCCAAATATTCCCCCATCCGCCCTCTTTGTTCTGCTAACAACCTTCTTCTTTCCATCTTTCTTATCACCTCCTCTCATTCCAGCCTTCAGGACTTTTCTCGTGCTGCCCCTATTCTTGGAACTCCTTTCCTCTCTCCACCAGACTATTTCCCTGCCTCAAAACCTTCAAATCTTCACTAAAAATGCATCTGTTTAAAGAAGCCTACCATCTTCCACCCTGAACATGCACAACAATTCTATCACCCACCAGCACCTAACTCAAACCCTTAAGGTTGTAAATTTACCAGTTTTCAATAATAATCTAATATAATGTGTTATATGTCCTTTTCCACCATCCAGCATGAAAGGGCTTTTATTTGTCAGAGCATACATCCAAGTTAAGCTATTCAACAAATGACATACAAGACAGTATTTTGTTAATACAGCAGTGGCTCAGGATCATTATAGTGTGTCCCACTTGTTATCAAATTGCAAGTCTAAGCTAGCAGCACTCATGTATCTAATTTTCCTGTTTGCCTTACTATAATCTTGCTAAATCTTAACATAAACATCATCAAGATCCCAGAAATCACCATAATAGCCTCACAATGGATTCCAATTAGCACCAATAAAATCAACATTTAACATCAAAGCTTTACAATCACAATAATAATGGCCTTGTTAAATGAACCTCAATTACCTATACAGGAAGGAAGCTTTTAAAGAAGCCCACAGTAAAATTTTTAGGGTGAAAAATGTAAAGGCATAATAATTTGCAGGGCTTTTACTTTGGGCTTTTCCAGTATCCCCTAGTGAGACTGATGAAATCCCTTATTGGGACACCTATCTCTGCTCCTTTTCTACCTTGTTTACTCTGGCAGGAGAAGTGACAGGGTGAAGCAGTGATCACAGATTATTATTATGTATATATATAAATATACTGTATATATATATATATATATAAAAATATATATATATATATTATATATACTAGCGACTTGCCTGTGGCGTTCATTTCACACACCCCCACTTGACGGGCCTCGCAATGAGGCCTTCAGCGCTCAGCATGAGCCCCGCAATGAGACCCCTTACTTTCCGCTCATTGCAGGCAACGGCCAACCCATAACTTTCGGGCCTTTCAATGAGCGCGTTCCTTGTTTTTTCTACTCCCTTATCTCCCTCCCCTGTGTCTCATCACCCTCTCCCTCCCCTATGTCTCTCCCCCCCTCTCCCTCCCCTGTGTCTTTCTACCTCCTCTGTGCTCCTGTTTGTATTTAGGGGTATGAAACCTTTTGCAGGCTTGAAAACTTTACCCCAAGCCCGAAATGTGTTTCTAATTTACGGCCTTGAAAAAAAGTTATGGCTTTACGGCGACCATTTTCTTCCTCGCTTAGAGGTTTTCAGCCTCCCAAAAACGCCAATTAAATATCAAATGAGCTTGTAAACTCACTTACAGGCCCCCTGCCTCTCCCCGTGTGCTGTGTGTGAGGTTGTAAATTGATTTTTAATTAATTGGCATCTTTTGTTGTTCTTCCGACGGCTTCCGAGTTCGGAGCTTGAAAAAAATGGCGTCTGTTAAAGACGTAATTTTTTTTAAGCCTGTAACTTGTAAGCTGTTTTGTGCCTCTCCCTCAAGCCAGTCATGTATGGGCCTGCAATGAGCACCTTCAGCGCTCATTGCGCATGCACAAGCCCATAACTTTTAACATAGCGTGACCGACAAATCGTAATTACGACAACTATATATGTGATATATTTGAAGAGTGAAGTAGCCGTGAATGTAATCTAGTAATTTAGTAATTATTAATTTATATATATATATATATATATATATATATATAAATAAATATATATATATATATATATAAATATATATATATATATATTAATAATGAGTATTGCAGTATATTGTGATACCTTTTGTATTGGACAAACACCTTATTTATAATGATGAGCTTTGGAGAGGTCTCACCTCTCTTTATCAAGTCTGAAGCAATACTGACATGAGATCGAACCCTCAGTTTGAATGTAAAAAGCAGATGCAAAGAGTGGAATCAGCATCTAATATTATGAGATAAAGACATATACACATGTGTTGATCCCCCCTTTATTTATTTACCCCATGATGTCAGAAACGGTCTCCACTCTCTCTGCATCTGCTGTTTATATTCAAATTTAGGGTTCCATGTCATGTCAGTATTGCTTCAGTCTTGATAAAGAGAGGCCAAACCTCTTGAAAGCGCGTCAATAGAAATAAGACAATTGTCCAATACAAAGGGTATCACAATATACTGCAAAACTCATTATTAATCTATATACATGTATAGATTAATAATTACTAGATTACGATATATATATATTTAATATTTAGGATATTGACCTCATGATTAAAATATTTGATCATGAGGTCAAGATCCTAAATATTAACAGCCTTATTGAATTGCGATTAGGCCAATAGAAAAGGGCTCTATATAAGCACAGAGCATATTTTTTTTACATAAGTTTTTAGTTGGTGATCTTCTATCCAAAAGCAAGGTCTTCACTAACTAAAAACTTCGGTAACAAAAATATGTGCAGTGCCTAAATAGCGCCCTATTCAATCGGCCAAATCGCAACTTAATAAGGCTGTAAATCTTTGAACAATAAAGGTACAGAGCTGAAGCAGCGATCAAAAAACTTTGCAAAAGACATAAGACAAATTAAGGCCCACTTATAATCACACTAAATAAATGGGAAGTGATAAATGCATGCAATACATATACCAGAAATTTGTATCTTGAGACACACTTTACAGAAAGGGCATGTATCAGCATTGGTCAGCACAACCAAAAGATAAGTTGTATTATAATTAAGCTAAAACATTGAATTATTGAAGCTGAAAGTTACAGCAAAAAAATAGGTCTGTTATTAAAAAAAGGCTAAAAGCAGAAAAGAAAAGCCAATTTGTATGACACATAACCTGGGTAAAACATTCTGAGTAAAAAAATTTAGCACTCAGAAAAACACACAGGGAAGGGAGAGGAGGGGGAAGAGACACAGGGGAGTGAGAGGAGGGGGAAGAGACACAGGGGAGTGAGAGGAGGGGGGAGAGACACAGGGGAGGGACAGGAGAGGGGAGAGACACAGGGGAAGGGGGAGAGACACAGGGGAGTGAGAGGAAAGGGAGACACAGGGGAGGGAGAGGAGGGGTGAGAGACAGAGAAGGGGGAAGATAGACACAGAGGAGGGGGAGACACACAAGGGAGGAGTGGGGAGACACACATGGGAGGAGGGCAGAAAAAAAGACACAGGGAATGGGGGTAAGACACGGGGAGGAAGTAGAGGGTGAAGAGGATCCAAAGGCGCTCATTGCGAGGCCCGTGATAAGCGCCAAAGGCTCTCATCGCAAGGTCAGCAAGGTAGAGGGGGGTTTGCTATGAGCACCAAAAGCTTTCATTGTGAGGCCTGTGATGAGTAACAAAGGTGCTCATTGCATGGCCTGCAATGAGTGCCAAAGGCGCTCATTGCGAGGCAGGCAGGTTAGAGGGGAGGGGGGAGCCTTGCAAGGTGTGGCAAACACCATTGCCAGGCTTCAAAATGTATTGCTGTCATTTTTGAGGCTCTCCTGGCAAGGCCCGTAAAGTAGACAGGGGAGAGGTTTGCAATGAGCACCGAAGGCGCTGACCGTGGGGCTCACAATGAGTGCCGAAGGTGCTCAGATTGTGTGGCAAACAGCAGTGCCAGGCTTAAAATGTTTTTGCCGTTATTTTTGATGGGCAAGTTGCTAGTAAGAAATAGTGTAAAGAAAAATAAACACTAAACGTGAAATTTAAGTCCCTGGAAATTGTGGAAATTAAGTCACTGGTAAATTAATATATTAAGTGGTGGTACACAGAGTCATTTGGTTTTAACATATTTTTAATTGTTGTTTATTTAATTTTTGGTGCACAATAAAAGTTACATTTAAAAAAAGTAATAACCTAAAAGGTATATCTTTTCTGATGATCATTATTTACTAGCGAATTGCCCGTCAAAAAATGACGGCAATGAAATTGTGAGCTAATGCTGTTTAGTGTGTAATAATGAAATGTATTATACATTAATAAATGAATATACTTTACCTATTTTGAAGCATTGTGTTAAAGAGCTGTCAATGTGTTTTGATGTTGCTGCAGCATTAGTGGTGTGGAGCTGCTGTGTAAGCGTGATGAATATGTGCAGTGTAATAGTGGGCGTGCGCGAGACTAAACCGTTAGCGTAGTGGTGTACTTCCGCATTGGTGTAAAATGGCGGGTAATGTGTGGTATGTGTCTTCGCAGATTATCCGTAGGTCTTTTGTGGTGTTTTGCTAGTTTCTTGTGGTGTTTTGCGAGTGTGTTGTGGTGTTTTCCGTGTTTAGAGTGCTGTAGCCTCGTTTTCGTTTTGTTCGTCGGCCATTTTTTCTCTCGCTTAGCGATTTTATTAGTGTCTAAACTCTTTTATTTTGATTTAAATGAAGGTGTAACTTGCTTTTTTGAGGTCCTGGATGGTTCCTCTTGCTGTAGTGTTGTGTGTATTTATTGTGTTTTAAATATTTTTATGTTCGCTTGTTGCGTCCGTTTTTTGCGAGGTTGTAATGTGTGCTAACGTGTCTCGTATGGTGTTTGCGTGTGTAGCCTTGTTTTCGTTTTGTTCGGCGGCCATTTTTTCTGTCGCTTAGCAAATTTTTTAGTGTCTAAACTCTTTTATTCTGAGTGAAATGAATGTGTAAGTTGCTTTTTTGAGGTCCTGGATGCTTCCTGTTGCTTTAGGTAAGTTTTTTATGTATGTGCTGTGTGTATGTATTGTGTTTTGAATTTTGGAATGTTCGCGAGTCGCGTCTGGGTGTTGCGAGGTCGTAATGTGTGTTAACGTGTGTCGTGTTGTTTGCGTTGCCTTCGGCGCTCCATGCCAGCAACGCGAGGGCCGCGAGGGCCGTGTCTCGCTGTGCGAGCCCGCAAGCGTTAGCAACAACTCGCATGCTCACAACTATATATGTGATGTTATACTAGGGCATTCAAGCCTGTGAGAAAATGAAAAAAAAACATTGAACATAAATATTTCCAGATTTAGAATCTTAATATTTTAATTGTTGACGCAAAGTATTACTATTAACTTTAATTATAAACACTTATTCATTTCATGGTCTTTGGACATACCTCTGTAGAGTGCTATAGAATATGTTGGCGCTTTATTAAAAACTGTAATAATAATAATAATAATAATAATAATACTGTTCTGTATTATGTTTTGTGTTAACTATTTGACTAGAGCTGTACAACTAGAAAAATGAGCCACAACTATCAAATATTATAGTTGTTGTATTGCGAGTTGTCGAAACGCGATGAGTGCCGAAGTCGCTCAGCGCGGGGCTCACGATGAGCGCCAAAGGTGCTCAGAGTGCCCATAGCCTTGCAGTTTGTGGCAAACATCATTTTTGACAGGCAATTTCCTAGTATATAATAAACTACAAAACATACACCTGCATTGTTCTAGTTCTGGTACATAGCCTTTACATCACATTGAAATTATATTTTGTGTGTAAACTGATAGGTTAATTAGTTACTCAATCATTTTGGCCGACTTACAAAGCTCATAAAGGAATAACCTTCAATCCTGCCTGTTCTGACTGTCCAAGACCCTAAACTCTCAAAAAAACAAAAACAAATTTACATACCAGCATAAAGATGTAAAAGGAAAGAATTAAAGAAATTATTCAGCAATGTAGATATTTTTTTCTGCAAAACCGACAAATACGGATTTTTAATGAGGCAATTTCCCTGAAGTAGGAGAAGTATTAAGACACTTGAATATTTTTCAGCTATTTCAACACAGTACCTTAAGTGGCGTTGGAGTACCAGATAAACGTGGTGAAAGCTCTTCAGTTTCCTCCAAGTGGCTGTTATTTTCCAGTGGAACTTTTCCAGTTGAAAGGTTGTTCTGGTCATTGCCATTTGTCTTTAATGTTAATTTTGATTTTGAAGTTTTTTGGTTTTCAAGAAAAACTATCTTATTGCATTTGTCATCTTTAATATTCTTTTGGGTTTCAAACAGACTGCCAGCAAATTTTGATACCGGTTCCTATATATGACAAGAAAAAAAAGATATAATACATTTATAAAGGCATTTGACCAATTTTGTATTACCTTTACAAAATAAACATATTGCCTAATGTTCTGTATTTAGATTACATTTAAATAATGGTTCTTTCATTGTACAGTTACCTTAGACTCCCATTCAATTGGCAAAATTATAATTACTGGAGCCTGTAATGTTACTGTTATTCAATTGGCAACATTTTGCTACTCGCAATCAGTTTGCGAGTTACAGGATCAAAATCACTGCAGTTGTAAAAAACGCAACTCTGTTATATATACTCCTTTGTTGTTACAAGCTCGCATATGTTACCAGTGGTTAATCCATATTCAATAACAATAATTCAACTAGCCTGCAATTTCCTACAAACTCGTAAATGACAAATGTATCAAAAATTTCTATGAGTACTTGATAGGACTCGCAAGTGGGTTAAACACCAGTTCATAGCACTGTAAAAGCAAATATAAACACACTACTGTACTTTAAAAAAGTAATGAAAGGAATTATAATTAATTGCACACAGTCTCAGTCTTGCAAATCTGCACTAAAATTATATATATTTTTTTAATTTCCGTTATATTGATCCCAGGAATCAAGGAGATAATACATATTAGGTCATCCACATGGACTAAACCAGTTTATTGATTTTTATTGATTTCTACATTGCTGGATTGCGAGTCCAATTGCATATTGGACTTCTAAACACTAATTGATTGTAGTTTAAACTCCATGTTTTACTGATGTCAAGATGACGGTCTCATTTACTATTGGCTCTGTCTAAATTGTAACTCACGGTCTTTCTTATTTGATCATGATCATGCCCTGAATTGCTGCATACGGGTTCAAGGTTTACAGTTTTAGGCTTTAGCTCTGTAATTGAGGGCTTGAGTCAATTGAATACAGCCGAATTGTAGCCAATTTCTAACCCGCAGACATGCTGCCTGTATGATGGAAATTATGTATGTTTGGTATGTATGTTTGGAATTGTGGCATCCTGCGTGAGCTTCCATTTACTGTACTTTTTGTTTTTAGCTTCTGAGGCAGCTGATCCTCGACTCACTACTTAAGTTCTCCTGTGGACTGGGCTCCCAGCTCCTGCTCCTCAAGTTCCTGTCAGCACCAGTTGTATCCTGCCTATATATTAGTCTGGTACCTGCTTGCTCCAGTCATCAAGAACTAAAGGACTGGAGTAAGTACCAGACTGGTATACAGACAGCATACAACTGGTGCTGACAGGAACTTGAGGAGCATGAGCTGGGAGCCCAGTCATTAGCAATACTGGAGTAATGAGTTGAAGATTAGCTGCAAGCAGAAGCTGGAAACAAACAATGCAGCAAACAGGCACTCACACCGCACACCAGAATTCCAAACATGCACTAGGGTACACAGCTAGCTCCATTAAATAGTTCAAATGGAAGTTAGAGTAATTGCACACATTTCTATTGGGTTTGCTGAACCCTTAAGAATCCTGATAGACAGGCACATCTGCCTGGGAACTGCAGCAGTTTCTGGGGGACAGATAAAGGAAGAATAGGCACACTGGGGGTCCCTGATAGCTTTCTAACATGTCTGGCTGCTTCAGACAATCACAGTCAGTGTTACAATCACTAAGGTTTTTACTCTCATTTTTTAAACTGAGATACAAATTTAACAACCCATATCTAATATAAACAATTATAAATAATACTGTACTGTTCTATAATATTATAAGTACTTGAGAAAGGAATTCTACATTGAAATAACACCACAATTGAATTCTGTAATTTATTTGTTCACTCCCTGGATATACAATTACATTTTATAATAGTTAAATATAATTTAAAAATATAATTTAAATAATAGTTGTTTTATTGATTGTTCCCTTCAAAACTTAATTTTAGTACTTTTCGAAAGATTGAAATGCTGATACATAAGAAATGTCATCATGCCTCATCATACTGGTCTTCCATTTCCTCTGCTTCCTGCTCTGGGCTTATTCTTCCTCCTTTCTGGTGGTCCACTGGTGAACTTGTTTTACTGAGAGGAACACAATTATAACTCTCCTTTCCTGACCTTGATTGCCTTTGCAAATCTTCAAGAGTCCAATTGTGACCCGAATATGTTTTGAGAAACTTTGGTAGCCATTTTGATTCCTAAAAAAAGAAAAAGTAATTTAATAATAAGCTTTTGGTTTAAAAAAATGTGTACATATGTATCATATTTCATAATTTAAGTTTTGATGATAGCACACAAATATTGTCAACATATATCTTGTATGTCAAATCGCACAAAGTTGGAAAAAGTAACCTAGAAAATGAAACACTGATAATTAACAATATGCATCAATATAGTAATTATGAGTTGCATAGGCATGCAAAATATGGTTACCTCAATAAAAAGTCTATTTCTTCTCTGAGGTTTACCCCCCACACCCCCCAAAAAACAAGATGAGAACATAGAATTTTGTGACTATCAATTTTTTAAACACATACACCCCCACAACACTACGCTCTTTTCCCACTGCCAGGTTACGGACCATCTTGCCAGGTATATACTCATCCAAACCAATAAGGCTCTGTTTTATCTCCAATGGCACTTGTAGAATGCATCCTACCTCTGGAAGTCATGGTCTCAACAATCACTATTATTGCTGCCAATATAGTATAGTGAAATGTAAAGACTATAAACAAGACTACTTATCAGCTTTACCAGAACTGAATTAGAAAGAAAAAGGCAGGATAATCAGGAGGGAAGTTATGCAGATCTGGTAATTGCTTACTTATTTGCACTTTACAGCAGAAGAACCTTTGCACTTTAATATTTAAAGGATCTTGGTAGTTAAATATTTCTATATATTCTTTTGTCACTGTTTTATGCAATTATACATATCTGCATGCTTCCATTTTCTTGGTTAGGCTGCTTTTTACAGCTTCTGTCTAAAGGAGGACTTTCTTGTTAACAGGGGAAGAGCACCAGGGCACTCATCTGGGGGGCTGCACAGTCCTGCCTCTTTTTTCTTTTTTTTCACCATGGTCACAGAGGATTTGCAAGAGTGGTTGAGAGTTGAGAAAATGGGGATGCAAGCCACACAAGCACCTGGTTATGCAGGCAGGAGCAACAAGGAAGCAAAGCAAAGGTGAGCTGCCTTGGGAAGGAGTCTTGAGGGTTATTAAGAGGTATTGACAGGTGAAGGGAGCTGGTTTGGGAAGGGGCCTTAGGAAGTATTAAGAGGTTATTATACAATGAACCTGTGTACCTTAGGGATACATAAATATACAAATTCTATTGAAAACTGACAAAGAAATAAGAATTTAGATGGAACTTGTATGTATGGTCTAATGAAGACCTAATGGAATATGCCTATAAGCTCAATGACTCTTGTAGTGCCGAGCTTCCTTCTTAGAGTCAGGTTCGAGTGCCATAAAAGCTTTCATGGCAGCATCTTTTAAGGAACATATAACTCTGAAAATAGCTTGAAATTAAAAAGCTTTTGCACATTTTCTGTTTAATTGTAACTGCTCCATATGAGGTAGAGAAGTTATAAAGGCCTCCAGGGGTTCTACTTGTTTTTTAACACAAAGTAAAATTTATATATATACTGTATATATATATATATATATATATATATATATATATATATATATATTTGTGTTCGGGCCCCTCTCTCGCCCGCCTCTTCCATGGGTGGGGCCCTCAGCTGCTTCATACATTTACAGTCCCTCTTTGGACTCACCTCTTAATTAGGTGGGGCTCTCTGTAGCTTTATAAGCCCTTCCTGTTTGCACCTCAGCTCACTCCTTCTTTATTTGACCTTTTTCAAATCTCGCACTTGAGCTGTTTGCACCTCTGCTCATTCTGACTCTACGTCCTGCAGCATGCTTCTCAGCTCTGTCGTCTAACTATGCCTGTCCTTTTTATTCACCTCTCTCTGCCATCCTCAGCTTCCTCATTTCAGCACATGTGCATATCTCCTTGAGGTAAGTTATCCTGACTTCCTTACTCTTTCCTGCTATAGATCTGGTCCTGAATCTACTTGTCTGTGCCCTTGTCTACGTCCAAGGTAGCACTTCGGTTTCCCTACGCCACATTCACGTGGTTTTCGGCCCATATCTACTAAATTTCTACTCTCTCTTATCTGCCTTCTCTGGACACCACTTCTGTCACATCTAATAATACTATGCAAAGCCTCCTGCTGTGCAGATTTTGGCTCCTTTTCTTGCCCGAAAGGGCACTCTCATTGCTGGTGAGCGATGGTTCCTCTCGATGTAAGTTATCTCAATTTCCTTACGCTTTCCTACTATAGATCTGGGCCCGAACCTACTTGTCTATGCCACTTGTCTACATCCAAGGTGCCACTTCGGCCTACCTAAGCCTTATTCATGGGGTTTCTGGCCCAGATCTACTAACCATCTACTTTCCTTACGCTCTCTACTCGGCCCCCTGGGGACAACTTCCATCACCTCCGTAAATCCTATACTTGCCTTCGCTAATATCTCAATGTCTTTTAGAAAAAATTGTAATATGTTTACATTTTTAATAATACATTTTATATTACATTTTACTTACATTATGCATGCTTTAAATTTTTTAGCTTGTTGAAATGTGGCACTCAATAAAGAAGCAACATGATAACTGGCAATGGAGGTGAGATGTTGTGCTAATTCTAATTCTGTTGTGAATATTATAATCTAGAACAAATACTTTATAGTTTTTATACTAAATGATTACCATACTGGATGATTACCTTCTTCCACCAATTGTGAAATATTACATTTCACTGAATTAGACAATGTATTACTAAAGACAGAATGAAGCAACCAATCATCCGTTGTGATTAGCTGCAGCAGACATATAAATTGGTAGGCATTTTCACAGTAGTGACATTCATTTCTGGTAATAGGAAGAACTAACATAAAGCAATTGCTCTATTCAGTGCCAGGGCATAAGAAACATTGTTAGTCTAACGGAAAGCTTGGAAATGAAGAGGTAAACTTTTCATGAAATTATATATCATTAAAATAGTATGTTTCTTTTATATTATATGAGAAATCATAATGGCATAAATGCAAAAAAACAAACCAAAAAAATAACTTAATATTTTGAAAGGTTTCTTTAGTAAATCCATTAATGGAGCCACATGTGATACATTACGCCAATGGCATGCATTTTTAGTATATAAGTATCTATAATATATAGTATGTGCACCCATATTGATGACAGAGCAAAACAGATTTCATGTTTCACTTTTGACAGCTGTTCTCAAAATGTACAAAGCATTAATGCAGCAAAGAAGCAAATTAATCTTATAGAACCTACTCTTCTACAAGGAACACTGTTGGACAAGTTTTGCTTCAGAAATATGATTTGTAAAATTTTAATTCTCAAAATAATGTCTCAAACATGGACATAAAAAAACATGTTGGCGTTCATGTTTGAGTTTTTTTTTTTGTTTTCAACTATGCCCAAAACAGACTCAGTTGAAAGAACAAAAACAATATAATAACACTATAAAATATGCATTTGCTATTCTGAAGATACAGTATCTCACAAAAGTGACTACACCCCTCACATTTTTGTAAAAAAAATGTATATATTTTCTTGTGACAACACTGAAGAAATGACACTCTGCTACAATGTAAAGTAGTATTCGTACAGCCTGTATAACAGTGTAGATTTACCGTCCCCTCAAAATAACTCAACACACAGCCATTAATGTCTAAACCGTTGGCAACAAAAGTGAGTACACCCCTAAGTGGAAATGTCCAAATTAGGCCCAAAGTGTCAATATTTTGTGTGGCCACCATTATTTTCCAGCACTGCCTTAACCCTCATGGGCATGGAGTTCACCAGAGCTTCACAGGTTGCCACTGGAGTCCTCTACCACTCCTCCATGATGACATCACGGAGCTGGTGAATGTTAGAGACCTTGCACTCCCCCACCTTCGGTTTGAGGATGCCCAACAGATGCTCAATAGGGTTTAGATCTGGAGACATGCTTGGAAAGTGACACTTTCTAACATACCTTACAAAGTATATATATATAAATAAACACACAAAACTATGATTTGAGATAGGAGCTGCAAGTGGGGCATAGGGGTGCAGAAACCAGAAAAGCCTAAAACAGCAAAAAAAACTAAACATGTCCAGGTCTGTATTTATATTTTTTCCTCATGTTGCAAGTATTTTTTATTAAGGCAACTCTTGAGTACTAAGGATTTGATGAGATTCCAGGAACAGAGCCAAGGTTGTATAATTGTATAATATTTTCAGCATTGACTTTTTAAATATTGTCAAGTTTTAAATGCTATATCTTAGCAAATCTCTAAGAGCCACTTGGGAACATCATTAACGCACAATGAGCAGTTATAGCTACAAAACTGTTTAATGTCCTTGATATACAAATTCAAAATGTTCCCAAAATCAACAAAACATGTTGATGTTGAGAAAACATTTACAGAAAAAAAGTACTTGATCTAGATTGACATAACATTTTCATTCTAGGGGAAATTATTAAAAGGTCATTTCAAATTAGTATCTTTACAATTATGAACTTCATCTAGCTTGGCTTATAAAAATCCCTGTTAAACTAGGGAGGAATGCAGCAGGACTGTTATCCACAACTTTACATTAAAAACAACATGTTAATATAGATTAAATAGAAGTTTTTTTCAGTTTAAGCATTACATTAATACTGTCCATAGGAATGAATAATCAATTGTGAGCTTTAATATAATAATAAATGAATGGGTATAATATGATGGCAAAGACCTATGTTAGCCCATATGAAGGTGAGTGATGATAACTTACATGATTTTCTAACGATCTACTTATTTGGAAAGCACTGAACATGCACTCACCCGATAAGGGGCCATATTCAATTTTGTTCGTCTCAGCTTGCAATGCTATTCAATTGCTCAAGGGCGCAAGTTACTGCCCCAAAGCCAAAACCGTAAACCATAGCAGTTCAGGGCGGGAACATGATCAATTCATCAAGCCTGTAAGCGCTCATTTTTAATCAGCCAATAGAAAATGAGACCATCATTATTACGGCAGTAAAACATGGAGGTTACATGTCAATCAATTAGGTTTGGGGGTCCGATATGCGATCAGTCTCGCAAACCCTCACAATAAAGAATTATTAAAATGAATGTCAATACCTTTCTAGACCATATGGGTGGCCTGATATGTATTAACTCATTGATACCCAAGATTGATTTAACCCCAAAATGACACAAAAATACATTTTATTTTCTGCCCATTTGCGGGCTTGAGACTGTTGTGCAATTCATTCTAATGTCTGTCATCACTTTCCCCGTTATGTACACTGCAGTATTGATATTTTATTTGCATTTACAGTGCCACAAATAGGTGTTTAACCCCCTTGCAGGTCCTTTCTAGCACTCGTTGCCATTTACGGGTGTAAAAACATTTTTGGGCTTGGGGAAATTGAACAATTGAATAGTGATTTGCGATTTTAGCCCTGCGAAAGTGAAAGCTCAAGGATTCTGGAGGCTGTAAGTTACAAGTTTAACCATCGCCATTTTCTCAAGCCCGTAACTCGGAAGCAGTTCGGAGCTCTCAAAAAGACACCAATTGAATAGCAAATTAACTTGTGACCTTACTTACAGGTTACCGGATCTCCCGAAACCTCAATTGAATATGTCCCAAGGACTTTAACTGGAATGAAAAAATGGGCAGCTCTTTTTTTTGTTAGCTGTTTGATCTCCCAACAATAATTCGGCAATATGTGTTCATGACAGTTTGACCTGATGGAATTTGCATGAGTGTATGGCTTATAAGTTATTATGTGGGCTTTCTCTAGGAATCTAGTTTGCCTCTATTAGTTGAAATGAGTAGTACGGATAAAGTGAGTGAAGTGAGTGGACTGTAGAAATCGAGGCTTCATCTTTGTAACTTTAACATGTTAATTTTTAAGTGGTGGGAGGCCATTCACGAGGAATTGTTGGATAGGCAGTTTGTGACTTTTTATTTATTTTATCTAGTATTTATTTCACATTTATTTAGCACTTTTACCCAAAGTGCTTTCAACTGTTAGAATGTTTATGAAACATAGTTTATGAAATATAATTTTCAGCTCTATAACATCAGTGGTTAATGGGAGACAATACTGATTTAAACATACAGACTTAAAGGTATAGATTAGGTATATTAAAGTGAGCTGGGTTATTAATGCATCTGATAGAGGAGAATTTATAGTGTCTGAAAAAAATATTTTGCATGAAAAATTCCAAAGTAAACAGTTAAACCGTTAGCCTGAAGTTTGCTGAACTTATTGTTTTTGCAAAGCGTTGCTCTCAATGTTGACACCCCCAGAAATTCCCAGGGATAATTAGCATATCTTATACATTGTTTCTTTTTTGCTGGGGATTTTGGAGACATTCTCAGTTATCACCTGAAGTATGCCCTACTGTGGTAAGTCACATGATCTCAGACACTTTCCTTTCCTTTAGTGTAATTTCCTTCCTTTACTGAATATGTAAAGCTGTAATATAATGTATTGAGCTCTGCAGTGAGCACTGTCTAATGCAGTGTTATTTATTGTGTTCTATCTGTGAGTATTGTGTAATGCTGTGTTATTTCTTGTTTTCTGCCTGTGAGTATTGTGTAATGCAGTGTTATTTTGTGTGTTCTGTTGGTGAGTTTTGTGTAATGCTGTGTTATTTCTTGTGTTTTGTCGGTGAGTATTCTGTAATGCTGTGTTATTTCTTGTGTTCTGTCTGTGAGTTTTTTGTAATGCTGTGTTATTTATTGTGTTCTGTCTGTGAGTTTTGTGTAATGCTGTGCTATTTCTTGTGTTCTGTCGGTGAATATTGGGTAATGCTGTGTTATTTCTTGTGTTCTGTCTGTGAGTTTTTTGTAATGCTGTGTTATTTCTTGTGTTCTATCTGTGAGACTTTTATATAATTTATATTTTTAGAGTCTGTAACCATCTCAGCTTACAAAAAGGTTTGTGATATACTTTGACTGTCACATCAAATCAAAATGTATTTGTGTTCTACTTCCCTTGCTTTATCATTGTTTTGTCTAAGCATAAGCTTATTCAGAGATTTATGTGTGTTTATTCAGGTCAGACCTGTCATGGCTCACTTGGCAGTCATCTGGGACTTGGACAGATGTCTGTCACAGACTGTTGACACAAGAGATGATACCTGGGGGTTTGGGGCTCCCATACCCCCTGTTATACTGTTATAAGGTTATATTGTTATTTTGTGTTCTAGGGGATAAAGTATTATAAGTTTATCCCTTAGCATATTCCCATCCCTTCCATGTTTAGGCTCATTGTAATGGGTATCCTGTGAGGGATCTAATGGGATATATTGGTTGTATGTGAGTGAAACATTGTGTGTTGTATTTGTAAATATGAATGTATGTTATTATATTAGTATGTTATTATATTGTTGAATACAGCCAAGCCTTCTTTGTTCCCAAAGGCCTGTTAATCCCATTAGCTAAGTGTCCAGCAGAGAACTACACAATGGGGAGCTCACAGCTGGAGAGCAGACAGGCAGGCACCCAGAAACAATGGGATGCCCTGAGGCTTCTCAGCCTTCATAGCATGGGCACAGGAGAGCCAAGGTGCTTTCCCCTGGAGATTCAGAGCCCAAATGAATTAGTTGGCCTCGCCTAGTGGGTGGACCTTGGAGGGGACTAATGGTTCACACACAGTTCCCCTTCATGATTGGCCAGAGGTCATTTGGGGCTGGATAACGGTAGCCACTTCCCCCATTCTTGTGTGATGTGGTTAAATATGCTGTTCTAAAATAAAACATGGTTCATAATTTTCATCAAGACTTTGTGTGCAGGTGTATTATTGACCCAGGGGCATATGCTGGTAGAGGAGATCGTTCTGACTCCCTTCCAGGTTTTCCCAGGCACACTACCAAAAGCTGGGACTTATGCTCTTGCATCTACAAAGACTGTCCATAGGTCTAGAGTCAGCCCAAACTTAGGTCTAAAACCTACAGGAGATAAGAGGACTAGGATCCTCTATACTCCATCATCATAGTAGGTTGTGACAATCACCAATTGGTGAGAGACTCCACAGAAAGACCAGCAATGGAACAGACGGATATCACCAAAGAAGCAAAAAGACGGTTTAAAGAAACCAGACACCTTTTTCCAGAAAAGTTAACAGCACAAGATGTGGGCTGCGTGCTTGACCAGATGTTCCAGAGAATCTGGCAGGAGCGCACTGGGGAGCGGCAAAGGCCTGGTTGCCGCACAGAGGAATTGCCAGCACGAGTTAAGATGGCATACCAGAACTTTAAGAAGTTCCAGGATGGTATGGACAATATGGACGAATTCCTTCAGGAGTTTGAGCAGCAATGTGGAGTCCAAGATATTCCCTATGGAGAATGGGCCAAATTGCTGCTAAACAAGTTAACAGGAAGGGCCAGTGCGGCATGTGGAGCCCTTCCACGGGAACAAGCCCAGGATTATAAATATTTGTGCACTGTGTTGCTGAGCAGATATACTGTGACGCCTGAGACATTTTTGGATAGATTCAGGGGCACCACCAAAGGACCAGCAGACACTAATGTGGAGGTTATGTGAAGGTTAAGGCGAGCTTGTACCCAGTGGTGGTCCACACAAGGAGCCATCACAGCCGAACAGATATTGGAAGTGGTACTGATGGAACAATTCCTGAACATTTGCTCCTCAGAAGTAGGTGAATGGTTGCAAGATCAAAAACCGACCACTGCAGACCAAGCAGCTGCGCTGGCAGATCGGTTTATCAGCACCAGGGCCAAGAGAGTGTCCCAAGGAACAAAACCTAGCCTATATACGGGTAGGGGCCCCAGAGAGGTGGTGCCAGCACGATCAGCTCCTGAGATGCGTAATGCGCCCTGGGCCGGCGAGCTCCAACGCAGCTCTTTGGGAGCCAGAAGCAGAGGGAGGATATCCAGGGGTCTATACTGTAAGGAACCCGCAGAAGCTGTCTGGAGAACAACATCGGCAAGCCGTGTGGCTACAAGGACGCCAAGCTACTGGCTACCGTGACTCTGGATCAGCAGTCACAGTAGTCCTACCCAAATGGGTACGCCCTACAGATTCTATCCGAAAGGAAATGTGGGTGATGGTAGCAGGAGGAGAACAGTTAACCATCCCCTCGCTCGCGTTAATTTGGACTGGGGCATGGGGAACCAAAGCAAGGAAGTGGGAGTCATGGATGGTCTCCCCGTGGATGTTTTACTGGGCAATGATTTGGGCCACATGACGAGCCAATATGTACAGCCCATTACCAGAGCTCAAGCCAAGAGCAACCACCCTGGAGAGGCATACCAGGAGCAGATGGGATACCCAAGACCTGAGGTAAGTCCATTGCTTGCTAATACATTAACTTTAGGATGGGCCAAGGGAGAGGAGATCAGGGCAGTTCTGCAGAAAGATGAGACTTTGGCTGGTTTAAGGGACAGGGCAGCACAAGGCAAAGGAGTGGATGACCTATACAGCGTTATCTGGGATAAGGGGTTATTATATAGGGTCACGATACCTATAAATAATGAGGTAGGCAGAGAACCCAGGAAACAATTAGTGGTTCCTAAGCTATATAGGGGCAAGGTGCTACAAATAGCACATGAAATACCCCTGGGAGGGCACTTAGGGGAGAAGAAAACCCGGAGTAGAGTAAAAGAGATATTTTTCTGGCCAGGGTTGAATAAGGATGTAAAGGAGTTTTGCCATTCTTGTGATGCCTGCCAAAGGAACAGGCCTCTCAAGAAGAACAGCAGGGCCAAGTTACAGTCCCTCCCAGTAATGGAAGAACCCTTCCAGAGGGTAGCTGTGGACATCATTGGGCCCCTAGCTAGAGCCAGTAGAACGGGGAAGCAGTATATCCTTACCCTGGTAGATTATGCCACTAGGTACCCTGAGGCAGTAGCCTTGTCCAGTATAACAGCTCCAAAGGTAGCAGACGCCCTGGTGACTATATTCACCAGAACAGGGTTTCCCCATGAGATTTTGTCCGATCAAGGCCCACAATTTATGGCCAAGGTCACGGAACAGCTATGGGCCACATGTGGCGTTAAGCATATTACCTCTTCCCCCTACCATCCCCAGACTAATGGTCTATGCGAGCGGTTCAATGGAACTCTTAAACATATTATACGCACTTTTACAGATCAGGAACCAGACTGGGAACGGTTGTTGCCATGTTTGCTGTTCGCCTATAGAGAGGTACCCCAGGAGTCTACAGGGCACTCCCCCTTTGAACTCCTGTATGGGAGACATGTGAGAGGACCCTTAAGCATAATTAGGGAAACATGGGAAGGGGAGTATAGGCAGCAACCCATACCAGTGGCCACCTATGTACTAGCCTTCAGAGAGAACATGGCCAGACTAACTGGAATAGTCAGCCAAAACATGAGGAAAGCCCAGCAGAGGGATCAGAAATACTACAAGGCAGGGACAAGTGACAGAATTCTGGAAGAGGGAACGAAGGTGCTTATGCTGGAACCTCACCCCCAGAATAAATTACAGTCCCAGTGGGTAGGGCCTTACACAATCAGCCAGAAAGTGGGGAACAAGGCCTATGTAGTAATGGTAGACCCGGATAGGGCCATCACCAGAGTTGCCCATATCAACAGACTTAAGGTGTACGTTCAGAGAGCAGCTCACCTCCTAGCTATTTGTAGGGCCACAGAGGATGACCAAGAGGAGGGACAGATCTCAGATATGCTAAATAAAGCAGACCAGTATACAGTAGGAGAAAGTATCCAGCAGACCCTGGAATTAGACGCAGAGCAGAAAGAGCAGCTGTCCCACAGCTTAAAACCCTTCCACTCCCTGTTCACCACCAAGCCAGGGTGTACCCCCTTAGCTGTCCACCCAGTAGTAACCGGGTAATGTGCCCCCTTAAAGCAACCCCCCTACAGGGTACCGGAGGCAGTTAGGGCCAACATTCAGGCAGAATTACGCACTATGCTACAGTTGGGAGTGATAGAAGAATCCAGTAGTCCCTGGGCATCTCCAGTGGTATTGGTGCCCAAAAAAGACGGAACCACTCGTTTTTGCATGGATTACCGTAGGCTGAACGATAAAACCAAAACAGATGCCTACCCTGTTCCACACATGGATGAGTTGTTGGACCGGCTAGGTACTGCCAAATATTTAACCACTTTAGATCTCTCTAAAGGATATTGGCAGATCCCTTTAGAAGAGACTGCAAAGGAGAAGTCTGCCTTTATCACCCCCTTTGGACTCTTCCAGTTTAAAGTAATGCCATTTGGGATGAAAAATGCTCCTTCTACCTTCCAGAGACTAGTGGACACATTGTTGCAAGGGCACCAAGAGTATGCCCAGGCCTACCTGGATGATATAGCCATTTTTAGCCAGACTTGGGAGGACCACATAAAGCACATTAGCCAAATTATGCAGGCAATTCACCAAGCTAAGTTGACCATAAGACCTGACAAATGTCAATGGGCTAGAGCAGAAGTGCAATACCTAGGTCATTGGGTGGGGAATGGGAAGTTAAAACCCGAACCAGCCAAGGTAGAGGGAATAGCAGCTTGGCCCACTCCTAAAACTAAGAAGCAGGTGATGGCTTTCCTAGGTACTACTGGGTATTACCGAAAATGTATTCCGGATTTCAGCAGCACAGCCAAACCCCTGACGGATCTCACCAAGAAGAAGCTACCCAGGGAAGTGAATTGGACTTCTGCGTGCCAGTTGGCTTTCCAAACACTGAAAGATGCTCTAACCTGCTCCCCAGTCCTGGCTGCCCCAGACTATAACCGCCCTTTCGTGGTACAGACCGATGCCTCCATGTATGGCATAGGGGCAGTACTGAGTCAGCCAGACAACCAGGGAGTTGAGCACCCAGTGGCCTACATTAGTAGGAAACTACTGCAACAAGAAACAGCCTATGCAACTATAGAAAAGGAATGTTTAGCAGTAGTCTGGGCTCTACGCAAACTACAGCACTACCTGTACGGAAGACATTTCACAGCCACCACAGACCATAACCCTCTTTGTTGGTTATCTAAAGTGGCTGGAGAGAATGGTCGACTACTGAGGTGGAGTTTAGCCCTACAAACTTTTAATTTCACGGTACAACACCGCAAAGGGAAATTCCACCAGAACGCAGATGGATTGTCGCACCAACTAGAGCCCTGACTGTCAGTCCAGATAGGCATCCTGGAGTACAGGATACCTACATCTGTACTTGGGGGGGTAATTGTCAAGGCTCACTTGGCAGTCATCTGGGACTTGGACAGATGTCTGTCACAGACTGTTGACACAAGAGACGATACCTGGGGGTTTGGGGCTCCCAGACCCCCTGTTATACTGTTATAAGGTTATATTGTTATTTTGTGTTCTAGGGGATAAAGTATTATAAGTTTATCCCTTAGCATATTCCCATCCCTTCCATGTTTAGGCTCATTGTAATGGGTATCCTGTGAGGGATCTAATGGGATATATTGGTTGTATGTGGGTGAAACATTGTGTGTTGTATTTGTAAATATGAATGTATGTTATTATATTAGTATGTTATTATATTGTTGAATACAGCCAAGCCTCCTTTTTCCCAAAGGCCTGTTAATCCCATTAGCTAAGTGTCCAGCAGAGAACTACACAATGGGGAGCTCACAGCTGGAGAGCAGACAGGCAGGCACCCAGAAACAATGGGATGCCCTGAGGCTTCTCAGCCTTCATAGCATGGGCACAGGAGAGCCAAGGTGCTTTCCCCTGGAGATTCAGAGCCTAAATGAATTAGTTGGCCTCGCCTAGTGGGCGGACCTTGGAGGGGACTAATGGTTCACACACAGTTCCCCTTCATGATTGGCCAGAGGTCATTTGGGGTGGATAACGGTAGCCACTTCCCCCATTCTCGTGTGATGTGGTTAAATATGCTGTTCTAATATAAAACATGGTTCATAATTTTCTTCAAGACTTTGTGTGCAGGTGTATTATTCACCCAGGGGCATATGCTGGTAGAGGAGATCGTTCTGACTCCCTTCCAGGTTTTCCCAGGCACACTACCAAAAGCTGGGACTTATGCTCTTGCATCTACAAAGACTGTCCATAGGTCTAGAGTCAGCCCAAACTTAGGTCTAAAACCTACAGGAGATAAGAGGACTAGGATCCTCTATACTCCATCATCATTGTAGGTTGTGACAAGACCTAACTACACTGCTTATCAACCCCTCCCCCAACTCTCTTTTGTCATCCAGTGTCACAGCTGCTTGCTGATTGGCTGAAAAGACAATCAGCATGCGCATGTGCTGCAAAATGGATATCTAATTAAAAATGAGATATCTTTTATGCAAATCACAGTTGCTGGGGTGTCTAAATCATCCCCAGGACATATTTTATTATATTGCAAAAACGGTTTGCATGTTTTCATGCAAACTCTTTTGCTAGGTGGGTTATGATGCATTCTACAGGATGCATTCATAACCCACCTAACTTACATATACCTTTAAGTTAATATGAAATGAATTCCATATCCATATATTAATATCCTCTACTTAATTGTTTTCATTCGGTTTTCTCGGTTTGGCGACAAAAAGCATGGGTTCTGAATTTTAAATAATTTATTGCCACAGCGGCCCTTTAATAAATTATGTGACAATATTTTCAGAAAACATTTAAACACACCTAATATTAATAAAAATAATGTTTATTTAATTATTTATCATTTATAGATTATTTGTGCATGTTCTTGCAATGCCATCTATTTGTGTAATTATGCTTGTATCCGTTCAACTAACATTTTTTAGCTATTACACACCTATGCTAATGCATTCAAATAGTTCATTAGCACAATTAGGAGAAGAAAATCTAAAAAAAAATATAGATAGATTTTTGCCTCAGTAATTAAGAGAAGGACACAAACTCTTGGCCATCCTGTAACAACTGATTTTAGTTTTAATTGCAATTATAATTAGATTTTGCTTTGACATTTCCAAATTCTTGTTTTTGTTTTAACGTATCTCGAATCTCTGACAATCCCTGTTGGCAGCTAAAGAATGCTTCTAAGTGTAATTTTCTGCAAATGAATATATGTCAACAGATGTTTTACTTTATATAGAAATATTAATATTAAGAATCTCTACAAATGCAATCTAGTGGAAATCATGCAAAAAGCATAATAATGCTAATATTTCTGATTCTGGACTAGAATCTGGTATTTATACTTGTTATTTTCTAAAATTTATTTAAAAAAATGCTACAATTAGGAAATCTTTATTATATAAAATATTTAAAATTAATTGACTGCAAGGAAACTAAATATAGTGGTTCTGCAAATACATTGTTTATTACTAGTGATTGCAAGATAGAAATTAATTTCAGAAAAGGTAGACTGAATATAGTGAGTGTGTCAAAGTGAATGTTTTTTGCCATGCTTCAAGGATGCATTTGACATCAGTCCTTTAGCAATCATAAGACAAAGGGGTAGATTGATTGAGTTTAACAAAGGCTTCAATGTGCTTTGCTGTCCTGTGGAATTTTCCAATTGGAAACAGAAACCACAGTCTTCAGTGAACTGCTTTGCAGCCCATTCTCAGCTTAGAAATCTAGGGATAATATATTCAATCTAACACTGCATATTTCTATATATGCATGTATATAAAAGTGTATTTGACTGAGTGTGTGGGAGTTTATATCAAATGATGCAAGCAACACCTTTCATATATGTGCTGTTGAAATGAAAATCAGTCAATGAAACTGTATCACATATATAGTTGTGGATCTGCGTGGTTGTCCTGAACGTTTGCAATTTTGGTAACGTACTTATGAGCCTCGCGAAGGCAGTCATTTTTACACCAAGGCAGTAACACTTACACCAAAGCAGAAGAACTTACACCAAGGCAGTAACACTTACACCAAGGCACCAAGGCAGTAGCACTAATCGTGAGGCCCCTAAAGTACACGAAGGCACTCATCGTGATCATTGCAAAGCAGGAAAGTTGAAGTACACAGTACACAGGCGGAGAGGCACGTAATGAGCACCAAAAAAATCATCACATTGTGTGGCAAACAGCATTGCCAGGTTAACAATTTTATTCCTGTCATTTTTGATGGACAATTTCCTAGTTCAATATATATTTGTCAACTAGCCCATCTAAAGCACTATGGCCTCCATTGCATGGCTGTGATTTGCTGTTTTACGAATACTACGAAAACAAATACTACCAATCACATTCCACATCAAAACCAACCCTATGAGAACTGGTCTCTCATTGCTGGTAAATAACCTAAAATCACAACCCAAATGTAACTGTGACATAGATTTTTTTTTTGAAAAGCCCATCACATGGAGATATGCTTCAACTTAAAAGTCCTCATAATCCTCCTTCACTCACCCATAGAGGTACAAAAAATGTCTCAGAGAAGCATACAAGCATCATATCTGACACTATCATCAACCTAACATCTTAATTACATCAGATATAAAGTTTGATTACCCATAACCTACACAATTAAGAGGTTAATACTCTCAATACCCGCTATCAGTTATGATCCCCCATATATAGCCATACAAAATATAACCTAAAGTACTTTGTGGCATCTAACAGTCAACTCTTGCAGTACTTAATAATTACAACCACCACGACAGTCCCTAACTGACCCCTGTGGCCTCTAATATTTACAGTAAAAAAACACTACATAAAATAAAAAAGACTTACAAAAAAAATGACTTAACCTTTACGGTGGGGAAGGTATATTTACCAACCCTGTGAAGCCCTCCAGTGATAACCAACCATGCCCTGGTGTTCATTCTTCTGCCATGGATAAGCAGGCTATCCACAATTATTGAAGAATGATGTCCTCTTCAATTTTGCTTAAAGACTATGATCCTCATCATCTGGTCCATTGAAATGGACTTCCTCTAATAAAAATACTTTTTGTAATGGAATTCCTAATAGAAGGAGCACCTGTGCTGACTAATGACTATTGACACCTTAAATAAAGTTTTTCTCAGATTCTGATTGGCTGCAATATGTGTAGCAGCATCAGCAAAATTCATGCCAGGCATCCAGTAGAGCAGTGAACATTGCACTAGTGTGACATCACACACGACAGGGCATTAGAACCCCAGCAGATCTAGCATTTTATATAGATAACGAGTATCTAGCAGTTGCGGTCTTCAAAGGGCAATGGGGAAATTATATTTAGTCAAAACATTTAAATAATTAGCATAAAAGTTATATTTGTGACTTAATAGCTGGACGAAGGCACTGTATTTGACAAGTGAGACCATCTAAATTACTGACTTTTTGGTTTTAGTAATTGATGCCTATGATCAGTGACCATTTTAAGTACTAAGAGCTACAATGGGGCATCATACTTAAACCATAACATAATACCATAAGCTTTATGATCTTTATTTTTGGTCAATAAATGAACCAGGAATATTTGTAAAATAAGATTATCCATAATATTCATTCTGGCTTTATATTAAAAAATATACATGTTACAAATTACAAAATATAAAACAAGATACCACAAACATGGCTAATTTATCGACTTTATCAGAATTATCTTTTTCTAAGAGATAACAAGTGGATCCGACTTTAAAAATCACACAGAGCTAGCACCAAAATAATAATTTGGTAATTTTACTTAAAGGGCCAGTTAATTCAGCACAACTTGAAGTACACCATTGCAATGTACTCCTGAAAATATGTTGAAATACTTTTTGCATTTTTGAAATGGGTGCCTTTTTCACATACAAAAATCATAAATATAAGCAAATATAATTCTGCCACTATACAAATCCCTAGTACGCCCTCATTTGGAATATGGAGTACAATTTTGGCACCACTACATAAAAAGGACAGTTTAGAGCTGGAAAAAGTACAGAGAAGGGCAATAAAACTAATAAGGGGAATGGAGGGGCTAAGTTATGAAAGAAGACTAACCAAATTAAACATATTTTCTCTAGAAAAAGGCGTCTAAGAGGAGATATGATTACCTTATATAAATACATCCAGGGTCAGTATAAAGATTTGTCAAGGGAGCTTTTTGTGCCAAGAGGTTTTCAACTGACAAGAGGACAACCCTTGAGGTTAGAAGTAAAAAGATTTCACCTTAAAGAAAGAAAAGGGTTCTTCACAGTAAGGGTGGTTAATCTGTGGAATTCTCTACCAGATAAGGTGGTGACAGCGGATAAGTAACTTTAAAAGGGGACTGGATATATTTTGAATTAAAAAGGGTATTCAGGGTTATCCTGGTTAATTAGAGAGAGAGTATTGATCCAGGGAGGAGTCCAATTGCCAGTATCTGGGGTCAGAAAGGAATAAAACATGTTTCCCTTTTGAGATGATTGGCAAAGTTTCACTTGTTTTTTTATGTTTGCCTTCCTCTGGATTAATTAATAACTAAAACACATATTGCAGATCAGAGGAGATCTTAGAAAGTTGAACTTGATGGACTGAAAGTCTTTTTTCAACCACACTTACTATGTAACTATGTAAATTAAGTTATGTTAACATGAGTATTAGGCATGCCTCCAGAGAGACTGACAGCAAGATCTGTGTGCAGAGAGCAGGGCTAATCCTTCCCAAATTCATCTGTGCAAGGAAATGACTGCTAGAAACTCACAAATGTTATTTGTGGGTTAACTGATGGCTGATTACATTTCTGAAAAAGACTAAAACCACCATTGTTTCTGTTCCCAGAGCTTGGAATGGCCGTTGCCGGCAGATGTGTAAATCATGCGGCAGTCAGCAGTATGTCTGTAAACAAACCTAAGACTGCAAATTTTAAACTGTTCTTAGTTTAATAAAAAAACAATAGATCACTTTAACATAGAATCTTGTGGACTTTAACACAATGAAGAGCACTTATAGTGAGGTAAATAGCCCTTTAAAAATGTCTCAGTTAACCTAACTATAGGGTTGTAAGCCAGAGCTATCTCTGCAGACATGCTTTTCTGTTGTTTGGTGGTAATCTGTTGTTTGGTGGTAATGATTTCTATACAAGATCATAAATACTTGATCAGGTTCTATAAGTTACCATTGGTAATATGTGTACTATGTTATACTAAACAAGCTCAATGGCAATGTACTAACTATTGGTAATATATGTACAACACTATGGGCCTCATTAAATTCCATCCAAATTGCAAAAGTTACAGATCGATTTAATGGAACATGCCCACAAGAACAGGGCCGAAGCCTTAGTGGGCTGGACTAGATGCGGGCTGCTGTTACAATCCAATCCCGTAATTACCGAGTGCGACACAGGCCTCAGAGTCAATAGAATCGGTCTAGCGGAAAATGATTGACAGAGATTACAAACTAGCGTTCCACACACCCATGAGGGATTTGAGAAGTGATAGAAAGAGAGTTTGCAATATTTCAGAGCAAATTCCTACGGTTTTATTCTTTTATATTATTCAAATAACAATGTTACACTTAAACTATGATTACACATATTTACTGATTACACATAATACAAATACACATAGAGTAAATAACACACATATATATATATATATATATATATATATATATATATATATATATATATAGCTAGGTCACTACATACACACATCTCACCCTATTCCCCCCACCCTAAACCCCAACAGTTAATAATTACACATAAAGCAAAGTTTTTTAACCTCTCAAATATATACAAAAATACTTTGTTTGATTTATCCTTATTTTATTTTTGGGATAATTATGGAGAGAGGAGAGAGGAGGGGAGAGGACTGGAGAGGTGGGGAGGAGGAGAGGTGATAAGGAGAGAGAGGAGATAGAGGTGGCACTAGGGAGTGGTGGAGGGGAGGTGAGGAGTGGAGGAGAGAAGGAGAAAGGGGGAGGAAAGGAGGTGGGAAGTGGAGGAGAGGAGGAACATTAACACATGCACTAATGAAGCATGTGAGCCTCTTCTCAATATCAGTATGAGAACAGATTCTTGTGTCTGATGTAAGAAACAGTGAATCTGGCTGCTGACATTTGTGTCCTCTCAGCATTAGTGGGTATTTTTCCCGAATTGCTGATATCATGAGTATTTTTTAACATGTGTTAACACCTGCATAGCTGATGAATGTGATGTCAATGTTGCTAAACAATATCAGATGGAGAAGGTGATAGTACACCTGGACCACTGACGGTGATCACAGATAAGCATTTATTGTGAGATGACACATCATTATTAATGGTCATGTCCAGTGAGATAGCCTTAGAACTAGCTAATGGTTAGTAATGCTTGCATATGGAAATCAGGGGAGTTGGTATATCGTTAAAGCTACAGTATTTAGCACTGTACTGTATATGCAAGTTTTTCCTTTTTTTTTATCCTCCTCTTTTTTAGTTGACAACCTTATTTCAGATTTTTGTTTTAGGAACACACAGTATGTGTGTAACCGGTTTGGATGAGATAGTCCAGATGTTTATGCATCTGTTCAATAGAGCAGATGATAACCAGAAGTAAGTGCTATCCGCATTACTGGTTACTTCTATTAAATGGAGTGATTTCTATGGTGATTTTTTTCATCAGATTCCGTTTGCAGTGGTGTAGTGACCACATGTGACCCTGGTAGGTGCTATGCATCATGCTTATTCTAGACTATAACATTATCCCCTTTAGATATTCCCTTTTTACCCAAAAGCCTCTTGCCCTTCTGGGGTCTGCCCACACCACATCCATGATATTAATGCAAAGTCTTGTACATTTCTGAGTCTACTCTGTCTATGAATTAAAGCTTTGTTATACCCTTCTCACCATGTCAGTGTGTTTTCAATGGTTGGGGTTTTGGGACATCCACATACATCATATTTGTATCACATTCTTATATCAGTAAACTGTGCAATAGATCAATACATATAATAATAATAATATAATAATAATATAGGGTTAACATACACGAGAGATCTAATATGTGATACTGTGGAGTATCACAATTCCCCTGAAGGGTTTATAACAATATGACAGGTGATAATGTGAATTGATTGATGGAATTTCACCAAATGATAATGGTACGTGGCCACCAGCAATGGCCTGGGACTTTGCAGGATGGGCGTAGTGGATATTGTCCCTGATGGAGGTGAATTGGCTATTGCAGCACATGCCTCTGCACAGCTTCCATGTGTGTTTGTGGCCCTTCCTGATGGGTTAGAGAAGATTAGTGTGGTGTATGTTCCCCTGGTCATGTGGCAGTGTAATTTGACCACTATTTATTTTCCCAATCTAGATCTGATGAGTGAGATGTATATAAGAATATCTGTTTATGTTTAGGGTCCACATTAGAGGCTCTGTGAGTGAGAAAGGGATAATATGCCAGGCAGTTTCTTGTGTTTATGTTGCAATTTAATCAGGTAGTGTGTCTTTAATTGCTTTATTCATCTTGCAGCAACACTTTTCATATTGGCATATGCATGACCATTCCAACATATTAGAAAAAAATATGTTTTTGAGGTCTATTTGTTCCTTTGGGATTGCTTTCCCCATATTTTAAAGTCCAGGAGTGTGTTTTTATTTTCTTTTGCAGTTTTCAAAACTAGTCTGTAGACCATTTGCTAGTCCTATTTGGAAATCGTAATATATTGTGTTTCATTTGCCGATTTCAGGTTTGACTGCAATTGCGTCCTTGGGGAATTGTAGCAATTTAATAGCAATTTGCGATTGTAACATTTGTGGGTTTAAAACATTAAAGGCTTAGATGGGTCAGAGTTACGATTTTGACAGCCGCAGGAATTTTAAGCCTGTAACCCGCAAATCGTTTCTTGAGGGTAGCTAGAAGAGGCAGTAACTTTTGCAGGCTATGTTACGGGATTCATTAATTGCGATTTTGACAATTTAATGAAGCCATTTATCTCATAAGCCTTAATTCAGAGTTAACAACAGACCCTAAGTCTATGTAATTTACAAAGTACAATTGTCTATGGCAATTATCACTGGTCATAATGCTCTCTATAAGATTTGAAACCTCACCGCTGGTAGTATGTCTATAACACTATACTAAGCAAGCTCATAGGCAATATACTAGGCAAGCTCATTGGTAAAATGTACTCTATATCGTATAAACTTTAATTTTGAGCTAACTATAGATTCTAACGACATGTAATTTTCAAAGGTCAACTATCTATAGCAACGGTCACAGGTTATAGTGCACATGATAACAATATTCAACACCACAATATATAAATATCCCAAATTTTGTTAGAGGCATTGCATATCGAATCAATTTGGTTTGAAAAGATGCCGAAAGGTATATGCCTGTGATTTAATTGCTGTCCAGGAAGTAAGGTCCTTTTAAATACAATTATTTTGTCAGATGTAACAAGAAATCTTACTCAATTAACACTACAAAATTGCAGCATTTAACCCTATCATTGACTCTATCTATGTTTATAAATTACAAATAGAAGGTGATGATATACTCATTATGTGCGTTATAATGTGATAATAACTAACTAAATTCAATTACATACCCATTTAGTGTCACAACATTACAAACATATTTAATAAATTACTGAGACATATTTGCCCTGTTAATTGCTATAACGCCAGATAAGTATATCCCTGGAGTTACAATGATTAAAATGTATGAATAGTAAAATCAGACACATTTATGTTTAACTGCAATATTGTTATCTATTTTTATTATTGATACAATTTTATCATACAGATCTTGTTGGAGGAGATTGCTTAAATATTCACCTTGGTTTATGCCCAATACATAAGGTGTATAATAGTTTAATTGATTTTAGTCTGATATAATTACAGTTCCTTCTGGGCCTCCATAGAAGCTAACAGGAGACCCTTTTGCATTTACTGACGTTCCGTTTTTATGATGTCTGACACTGAGCCTGAATACAGCAAACAGCACTTCCCGCTATCACGTCTGTTTACACTTGGGAAGACCTTTTGGTCTGGTTTGTCCACATTTAGTAGGTACAGTTGAGAGTAGTCTAGTGCACTATTTTATAGAGGATAAATAATGAGTCCTAAAGTAATCACTATGGCACTCATTCAATTGCAATTTTGCCAATTAAATAAGGCTCTAAATAAGCACATACCATATTTTTTTAAAGATGTTTTTAGTTAGTAAACATCTATCCAAGAGCAAGGTCTTCACTAACTAAAAACTTATTTCCCAAAAATATGCTATGTGCTTATTTAGAGCCCTATTCAATTGGCCAAATCGCAATTGAATGAGGCCCTATTAAAGTACCTTGTAAGGAAAGAATACCTAATGGAAATACAGTGGTGATCCGTCTCATTTTTAAGTGTACTGTGCCTTAGGGCCCATTTCTTTTGGTCCAAGGTTATCACCTTTGGATAAAATATTTGTCCCACAGAAATTATTTGATAAAAACTTGTCATGGGTCATGGGTAGTGGTTTATGAAAAATATGAAAGAATTGGCCAAAGACATAATTCTAGGAAATTGGCTGAAGTGCACACCTCTCGTTAAAATGAGTAATTATATTGCTACTGAGCATTTATTTCTGTAAAGTTGGTGAGGTCAGTTTAAGTAGTCAATGTAGTTTCCTCAAATGCTATGGCCCTCATTCACTTGTGATTTGGCCAATTGAATAGGGCTCTAAATAAGCACATAGCATATTTTTTTTAAATATGTTTTTAGTTACTGAAAACCTTGCTTTTAGATAGATGTTTACTAACTAAAAACTTCTTTAAAAAATATGTTATGTGCTTATTTAGACCCCTATTGCAATTGAATGAGGGCCTATGTGTGCACTTATATGAATTACATAACTGCTGTGAAACTGAAACATTAACAGCCTTCTTAAATTGCAATTCAGCCAATTGAATAGGGCTCTATTTAAACAAATAGCATATTTTTTACAGAAGTTTTTAGTTAGTAAACTTCTATCCAAAAGCAAGGTCTTCACTAACTAAAAACTTCTGTAAAAGAAATATGCTATGTGCTTAAATAGAGTCCTATGCAATTGGCAGAATCACAATTTAATAAGGCTGTAAGAATACTGATCTCAACCATGCTTGCGATAACTTCTCATTTCTACTTAAGCTTAGCCTGTCATTCATGTATGAATTTTACTCAAGGACAATCCATCTAGGATGTTTTTTTAACAACAACATTTTTATTGTTAGATTTGTTAATGCATATTTAAAATGTGGAAATAGTTTTACTCACTTTCCCGAATTCCACTGCTATTAAACACCTCTTTAGTTGCTGGTATAAAAATATACTTTCTCTCCCGTTTCTATGTGTATAATTATACCACTGCCCATTGCTTCTTAATTTTTATTAGTGGCTTTTTTCTTCTGTAATAAAAAGATTTTTTATAGCTGAGGAGCAAGTAGAGAAAAATGACATATTATGTGTATCATAATTTTGTTCCTCCCATTACCTAACAAGATTAAAGTACTAAATATGTTGTTCTCTCTCCTTTCCTCTCCTTTGCATAGAGTATAAGCCAAAACAATGGATTATGAATATGCAATGTGCAATACATAATTTCTAACATATATGAAGAAATATATAACTGTAACGGATCTCCTGGCACCCCGACCGGGTACCTCCGTTGATAGACGCGTCCTAGTTTGCGCCGAGGCCTACAAGCACCGCACCTCAACCACCACAGACTCCACAACCGCCGTAGTTTAGCTGGAGCCGCGCCGTCTTCCTTCCACCCTGTATGAATCTCCAGCATCCAGGACCGTGTGGGGAAGACCTCTCCTCCAAGGAGGACACATCAGGAACAAGCGTTCAGTAGTTACAGCTCAAGAGAGTATGCAAAAGCATAGCAATCCCCAGTATGATAGAGCCATCCCCTCCAATAACGAGATGAGACTACGTTTTGAAGGGTCAAGTAGAACTATCCTTTAATGACAGGGGATCTCCTTTTATGCAATGGTGCCCTCTGAAGGGCTACACCCACATAATTATCACAGCCAATTAGATACATGGTTCAACCCCCACGTCTCCTCCCCTCAGATAACAGGTAACACAATTAAAACAGACACAATTTTAACCACATTCTGGATGTACCCCAAAAACAGGGGGTACACCTTTAAGTCCAGCACCGTTCAATAGCTCTTACCCAGGGGAACAACATATTAAAAAATGGCATGAATCAGACCAGGGGTTCAAAAGTTAGTAAAAGTATGTTTTTCACATAACACACAGACATTTCACATATCCCCCACACAATACACATATAGGACAATAGGTGTGGTCACCCCTCCCTGAGGCAACTTGATATATTCAGACAATGATTAAATCAGCCTTCTTTGTTCTTATCTGAGAATGAAAACACTTCATACAATCGACTCCCTTATCTGTAACAGGATTATCTCTCCTGCCAAGGTCTGCACTAGCCTGGGGCCAATATTCTGCAGAGCATAAACCAACATACATACAGTATATTACTAGGATCATATTTTAACCAAGAATTAAATAACAATTAAACAGGGTAAAACAGTGATGGGTTCCGTTACTGCTGGGATCTGAGCGCACAAAACTACCGAATAGCGCTCAGATCATCTTCACACAGTTAAATTGCCATGTAGCTAAAGTCTTTCCCATAGTCTTTCATTATATGAATGGGCTCCATGGCATAGCTATCTGTGGTATCATGGTTCACACAGGGCAAGTACCGAATGACCCCCCTGTATGTAAAGGGCCAGAATGAGTGACATACACTCTGGTTTGGGCCGAATACTGTGTTTAAAGGGCAATATGTCCCAGGGCCATAGTCGCAGGGCAGGAGGCTGGCAAACAGTCCTCTCCAAGACAAAGTGGTGAAGGGCACTTCGTCACACATCTCCCCTTTGGGGGGAAGTCTAACCAGGCACCAGACCTTCTGCCGGTCAGTACCTCCGTTAGACGATCCACCAACCCACAATAAACCAGTGCTAGAGCAGCCCCCCCACAACAACAAAGTGCAAGAGCAGCCCACCCACAACAAACCGTTACGGCACCTGGATATTTCGCTGTGGTGATGCTGGCAACACGCTGAGGGGACTTGAGGGGCAGAGGCCAGCGGCACTCTGCCCTGATGCCAGCTGTTCTGCTGGTATAACCTGCAGGACATCCTGCTCTGTACAAGGGACAAAGGGAGGGCAGGGGCCGACTGCACTCTGCCCTGCTGTCAGCTCTTCTGCTGGGGTACTTGGGACATATTCCGGCTCAGTAGCCAGGGAAAGGTGGGCGTCAGTGGGGGTTAACATTTCCTCTGTTAACCCTGGGGCCACATTAGAAGTTAGCTGGGGAGGGGAATTTGTACTTACCCCCTCCTCCGGTTGTCCCAGTGACGGTAGTTGGGGATCTGGACAGGCTGTGGGCGCAGAGACCACGGTCCCATCTGCGCCATCTGGGAGATTGGTGTCTCCACTGGTTAGGGTAAACTGTCGCTGGGGAGGAAGGACGACACCTTCTGCCCCCTGTGGTTCACACTGCCGCTGGGGGGGAAGGATGACACCTTCTGCCTCCTGGGGTTCACACTGCCGCTGGGGGGGAAGGACGACACCTTCTGCCCCCTGTGGTTCACACTGCCGCTGGGGGGGAAGGACGACACCTTCTGCCCCCTGTGGTTCACACTGCCGCTGGGGGGGAAGGACGACTCCTTCTGCCCCCTGGGGTTCACACTGCCGCTGGGGGGGAAGGGCGACACCTTCTGCCCCCTGGGGTTCACACTGCCGCTGGGGGGGAAGGACGACACCTTCTGCCCCTGTGGTTCACACTGCCGCTGGGGGGGAAGGACGACACCTTCTGCCCCCTGGGGTTCACACTGCCGCTGGGGGGGAAGGACGACACCTTCTGCCCCCTGTGGTTCACACTGCCGCTGGGGGGGAAGGACGACACCTTCTGCCCCCTGGGGTTCACACTGCCGCTGGGGGGGGAAGGATGACACCTTCTGCCCCCTGTGGTTCACACTGCCGCTGGGGGGGAAGGACGACACCTTCTGTCCCCTGGGGTTCACACTGCCGCTGGGGGGGAAGGAAGACACCTTCTGCCCCCTGGGGTTCACACTGCCGCTGGGGGGGAAGGACGACACCTTCTGCCCCCTGGGGTTCACACTGCCGCTGGGGGGGAAGGACGACACCTTCTGACCCCTGTGGTTCACACTGCCGCTGGGGGGGAAGGACGACACCTTCTGCCCCCTGGGGTTCACACTGCCGCTGCGGGGGAAGGACGACACCTTCTGCCCCCTGGGGTTCACACTGCTGCTGGGGGGGAAGGGCGACACCTTCTGCCCCCTGGGGTTCACACTGCCGCTGGGGGGGAAGGACGACACCTTCTGCCCCCTGTGGTTCACACTGCCGCTGGGGGGGAAGGATGACACCTTCTGCCCCCTGGGGTTCACACTGCCGCTGGGGGGGAAGGACGACACCTTCTGCCCCCTGGGTCTCACACTGCCGCTGGGGGGGAAGGACGACACCTTCTGCCCCCTGTGGTTCACACTGCCGCTGGGGGGGAAGGAAGACACCTTCTGCCCCCTGGGGTTCACACTGCCACTGGGGGGAAAGGACGACACCTTCTGTCCCCTGGGGTTCACACTGCCGCTGGAGGGGAAGGACGACACCTTCTGCCCCCTGGGGTTCACACTGCCGCTGTGGGGGAAGGACGACACCTTCTGCCCCCTGTAAGGCCGGTAGAGAGACCTCGGTCCCATCTCTACCTGCCATTTGGAGGTCATCCCAGGACCAGTCAATGGAGTCTGGTTCTGCTTGTCGAGTAGGTTGGGGCTGCATGAAGCTGAGCAGGTGTTGGTAGTCCTGCTCCAGCTCCCACTCTCTCGTTACCAGGTGGGTCATGTCTTTGCTCACCTCGCCTTCGTTATCCCAGACATACATGCCCATCCGGTAGTCGTAGATGTCCCAAAACCTAGACTCCTCCGTGCTGCCAAGATCAATGTCGTCCTCCAAGGCATCCCATAATAAACCTGGGCCATCATAATCATCCCCCTCTGGTAAGTCGTGTTCAGCCGTCAAGGGGGTAAGTCGAACGGTATGCCACCAGAGGGCCTGGTATGCGTTGTCTAGCCAGATCTCTCACCGTACCAGGATCTCTAGTCTTGTCACCCACTCATCCAGGGGCTGCTCTCCCAATAGATGCATCGCCACACGCTTCTGTAGCCGCTGCTCATCACTGGGGAGACTCTCACCTCGCCGCCATTGGGCATCTTCCAGGGCATCATACCAGAGTTCCTTTCTATTTGCATCCCTGTAGTCTGCGGCCTCCTCCTCATCCTCATCATGGAACGCTGTCCGAAAACTAGCTGGTTCCATCCTGCTGTAGTCAGGGGCGCTGTACGGATTCTAGCGTTGCCCTCAATTTGTAACTCCAAACGTTACCAGTGTCTCCGGGCAGCTTTTCCTCTCACTAGGACGCCATCCCACCGCTGCCAGCCAATGTAACGGATCTCCTGGCACCCCGACCGGGTACCTCTGTTGATATACGCGTCCTAGTTTGCGCCGAGGCCTACAAGCACCGCACCGGACACCTCAACCACCACAGACTCCACAACCGCCGTAGTTTAGCTGGAGCCGCGCCGTCTTCCTTCCACCCTGTATGAATCTCCAGCATCCAGGACCGTGTGGGGAAGACCTCTCCTCCAAGGAGGACACATCAGGAACAAGCGTTCAGTAGTTACAGCTCAAGGGAGTATGCAAAAGCATAGCAATCCCCAGTATGATAGAGCCATCCCCTCCAATAACGAGATGTGACGACGTTTTGAAGGGTCAAGTAGAACTATCCTTTAATGACAGGGGATCTCCTTTTATGCAATGGTGCCCTCTGAAGGGCTACACCCACAGCCAATTAGATACATGGTTCAACCCCCACGTCTCCTCCCCTCAGATAACAGGTAACACAATTAAAACAGACACAATTTTAACCACATTCTGGATGTACCCCAAAAACAGTGGGTACACCTTTAAGTCCAGCATCGTTCAATAGCTCTCACCCAGGGGAACAACATATTAAAAAATGGCATGAATCAGACCAGGGGTTCAAAAGTTAGTAAAAGTATGTTTTTCACATAACACACAGACATTTCACATATCCCCCACACAATACACATATAGCACAATAGGTGTGGTCACCCCTCCCTGAGGCAACTTGATATAATCAGACAATGATTAAATCAGCCTTCTTTGTTCTTATCTGAGAATGAAAACACTTCATACAATCGACTCCCTTATCTGTAACAGGATTATCTCTCCTGCCAAGGTCTGCACTAGCCTGGGGCAAATATTCTGCAGAGCATAAACCAACATACATACAGTATATTACTAGGATCATATTATAACCAAGAATTAAATAACAATTAAATAGGGTAAAACAGTGATGGGTTCCGTTACAGCTGGTATCTGAGCGCACAAAACTACCGAATAGCGCTCAGATCATCTTCACATAGTTAAATTGCCATGTAGCTAAAGTCTTTCCCATAGTCTTTCATTATATGAATGGGCTCCATGGCATAGCTATCTGTGGTATCATGGTTCACACAGGGCAAGTACCGAATGACCCCCCTGTATGTAAAGGGCCAGAATGAGTGACATACACTCTGGTATGTCAGAATACTGTGTTTAAAGGGCAATATGTCCCAGGGCCATAGTCGCAGGGCAGGAGGCTGGCAAACAGTCCTCTCCAAGACAAAGTGGCGAAGGGCACTTCGTCACAATAACCATATCCTATATGCAAAATCTTACATGTTCCTAATATCTGTATAGAAATCATTTATAAAAAAAATAGCACCATATATCTCATTGTTTACAATGATAAGAGTTATATTAATATTTTAAGCCTTTAGTATATATATATATATATATATATATATATATAAAGAGAGAGAGAGAGAGAGAGAGAGAGAGAGAGAGAGAGTATAACCCTGATTATCCAGCACCAACAAGGACTCCCGATTGCCGGTAAAGTGTAGTTTCTGGTTAATCGAAAGTCTAGAAAAACAGGGTCTAAATTACTCTTAAACCCTCAAAACCCCTCAAAATGCCTTTAAAATGCATAAGCACCTAAACTGGTCTATTTAGGCCCAGAAAAAACAAATAGGAAAATAGTTAGATTTTCTTCTTTGGGCAGTCTCGAATTGCCAGATAGTGCCGGATAATGACTGATTATCAGGAGTTTCTTGCAAATGGGGAATTTGGGCAGGTGCAGGTTGCTTGAGAGTCCCGGTTGGTTGAGTGCCGAATAATCAGGGTTTTTCTGTGTATGTGTATATATATATATATATATATATATATATACAGTAGGAAGGCAGTTGCTAATCTGAACATATAATGTTGTGATGTTACATATATGTACCCCGCTGTGCAGGGTAAACTATGCTATTTAGAGTTAAGTACCTCATTGACTCTCAGAAACTGGTCTGATAATTAATTACCTTTGCTCTCCTCTATGCTCAAAACATGGCATGTGCAGTTATTGCTGCCTCTGAAAATACCTGTCAGATTGCCAGTGAGTTCTGGTAGTTAAAGTTGTACGTTAACATATTAACACAAACCAACAAAACCTAGTGTGCTGTGTAGATTGGCAGGTAAATACATTCAAACCAAGAGGGGCTTTGTTGTTCCCATCCCCATGACACTAAGCAGTTCCTGGAATAAACACTTTTTAAACAAATCAGACCTCTAGCTGTGTTCTGAGGCATTTCAGTGCAAAAGCATGGTGCCCACTGCAAGCAAATCCAACTAAGTAGTCTAATGTAAATCCAGCCCTGGAGCTATCTGGAATGTCTATAGTAACTGAATTTACCTTCTTATTCTTTCTGACAAAGTAGAACTCGGCAGTAACAAGAGCATTTTTTTTTAAATATGTGACTTATTTCTTTCATAAAAATACAACAAAAAACGATATTACTACTCAAGACAATTACTAAAATAAATCTTCCCGGGCTGTACCATCAGGAATAAACTTCACCCTGGACTGATAAATAGAGCAGTTCAGGTTCAGAGTTACCTTTAAAATATTTGACAAATAACACTAGATAGTATACAATTTAATATCACAACAAAAGAAAGTTAAAGGTCATTAAAGAACAAAAATAACTTTATCATAAAACAAGTTGAACAGGTGTGAGCTGAAGTTTTTATTAATACAAGTTATTATGTACAAGACACTCACTGACAACTCACAGCCCGAAGTCCCGTAATCTCACAAATTGGAATCCTGACATACTGTAAATATCTTTGGGTCAGTAGATGACATTCTATAAACATTGGTCAGAAAACATCCAGCTACATTCATGACGCAACCAATGAGATAATTGGACCTACTTCAGGAGGATCATTTCTATTGAATTGCTTTACACATTTTATACATCTAGGTCTACAAGTTGGCTGAATCATTTTGGTTTCCTTACCCTTGCTCACACATCAATATCCTGAAATTATCATCCCTACAGCATCAATGTTTGTTGGTAACTGTGAGGTCAGGCAAATCATTGTAATATAGTATATTGAGATTGAAAAATATTATGAGTCCATCAAGTTTAACCTTTTTAAATATCCTCATCCTTGTAATAATCTGGAATTAATTGTTGATTATTCATTTATTCAGAAAAAGAAAAAAAAAATCCTGACCCCAAATATTTTCAATCGTATTTTTGCCTGGATCACTATCCATTCTCCTCTAGTTATCCCACATAAACTTGTATGTTCTTTTTATACAAAGTAGCAGAGCATTTAACAGTCGGACTACCCTTACTATGAAGAACCCTTTTCTTTCCTTAAGGTGGAATCTTTATTTCCTCTAACCTCAAGGGATGGCCTCCAGTCAGTTGAAAACCTCTTGGCAAAAAAAGTTCTGCTGACAAAGGCTTATACTGACCCTGGATGTATTTATATAAGGTAATCATATTCCCCTTTCATTTTACAGTTCTACAATGTGGTTTGTCTTTCTCCATAGCTTAATCTACCCATTCTCCTTATTAGTTTTGTTGCCCTTCTTTGCACATTTTTCCAGCACTACAATGTCCTTTTTTTCAAAGAAGGACCAAAAATGTACTCCATATTTAAAATTAGAGTGTATTAGTAATTTGAATATTTGCAGAATTATATTTGCTTCCCTTGCTTCTATACCCTTTTTATTACATGCTAATATTTTACTTGCCTTTGCAGCTGCTGCTTGGAATTGAGCACTGCTACCTAGGTGGTTGTCCGCAAGCACCCCTAAATATCTTTCTGCCCCTGATTCACCTAAACTTGGTCCATTTACACTAGAAATGCATGCTTATTTTTCTTCCCAAATGCAAACCTTTACATGTATTTGTATTAAATCTATCCTGCCACTTACTGTAGCTGTCCATTCTTCTAATTTATGTAAGATCCTTTGCAGTGATAGTATATAATTTTCTGATTTAAATACCTTGCACAACTTAATGTCATTGTAAATATGGAGACATTACTCTCCAGTCCTAGTTCTAAATCATTAATACATATGTTAAAAAGCAGAGGACTTGTTGCTGATCCCTGAACAGTAGTCTAGTCTGAGTATGTTCCACTTAAAACAATCATTTGTTTCCTGTCATTTAAGGAGTTGTCCACCCATGGGCATATATGTACTGTAATTCCTATATCCTTTACTTTGTACAAGATCCTCCTATGTGGTTATAAACGCCCCTACCTGTGTGTATATATATTTTTATGATTATAAATGCCTGCCTGTGTGTATATATTTCTATGATTATGATTGCTCATATCTGGGTGTATATGTAGTTCTGTGATTATAAATGCCCCTGCCTGGGTGTATATAGAGATCTGTGATTATATATGCCCCTGCCTCTCTGGTTTAATATATATTATTTGAGAAAAGCTGACACTGAGGGCCCTATTAAATTCTCCCTCGTAGTTCTCTCGGTGCTCGCAAAAGGCAGTTTTCCTGCTGTTTGCGAGAACCGAATCTCTCGCAGCCTGCTTTACGATATGACTGCGAGAAAATGGCCGAGAATAGGCTCCGAGAGAGCTACGTAGCCTTAAATCTATGCACGAGTCTCGCATATCGTAAGAATCCCTACGTGGACAAAAAGTCCACGCAAGGGATCCGAAAGCCTCTACGTGCTGCCTCGGAACAGCCCGAGACAGCAGTGTGAGGCTCCCCCCTGCACCCTATACACATCCCCATGCTGCAGGGGTCTCTATCAGGACCCCTGCAGCACCCCCACATTAACCCCTTGCAGCGGGGGTCCCCGATCTGCATAGATCAGTCCCCCCGCTGCATTTAAAACTTTTAAATTCCCCGCCGCGGCTCCTTAAAGGGACCGCGGCACACTATTACCCAATCCCGGCCGCGGCACTTAAAATTAACCCCCCTCTATGCTGGGGGTCCCCATCGGGACCCCCGAAGTGTCCCCACATAAACCCATTGCAGGGGGGGGCCCCGATCTGCATAGATCAGGCCCCCCGCTGCATTTAAAACTTTTAAATTCCCCGCCGCGGCTCCTTAAAGGGACCGCGGCACACTATTACCCAATCCCGGCCGCGGCACTTAAAATTAACCCCCCTCTATGCTGGGGGTCCCCATCGGGACCCCCGAAGTGTCCCCACATAAACCCATTGCAGGGGGGGGCCCCGATCTGCATAGATCAGGCCCCCCGCTGCATTTAAAACTTTTAAATTCCCCGCCGCGGCTCCTTAAAGGGACCGCGGCACACTATTACCCAATCCCGGCCGCGGCACTTAAAATTAACCCCCCTCTATGCTGGGGGTCCCCATCGGGACCCCCGAAGTGTCCCCATATAAACCCCCTGCAGCGGGGGGCCCCGATCGGCACCGATCGTGACCCTGCTGCAATTCAATTTTAAATTTCCCGCCTTGCGGGTCCTCAAAGGACCGTAAAGGTCCTGAAAGGACTCGCACTAAAAATATTAACCCCAGGCAACTATAATTACCCCATTAACTCATGATGGTCAATCCAGACCACCATAAGGCCTAAATTAACCCATTAACTCATGATGGTCAATCCAGACCACCATAAGGCCTAAATTAACCCATTAACTCATGATGGTCAATCCAGACCACCATAAGGCCTAAATTAACCCATTAACTCATGATGGTCAATCCAGACCACCATAAGACCTAAATTAACCCATTAACTCATGATGGTCAATCCAGACCACCATAAGGCCTAAATTAACCCATTAACTCATGATGGTCAATCCAGACCACCATAAGGCTCTATTTAACCCCATCAGTCCCATAAGGGTATATTATTACCATTATGGGCCTGTTACAACCCAACATTAACCACATAAGTGCCATGATGGTCCTCAAGGACCATCATGACACTAACTACAAACACTACACTATAACCCCCAATAAACCATTTAATCTAAACTAACCCCCCTCTACACTAATCTATTAACACTTACACTACCTACCTACACTACCTACCCCCTAATAAACCTCCCCAACACTCTAATTACAAAAAACAAAAAACCTACAGCACAGAAAACAAAAAACCTACAGTACAAAAAACAAAAAAACCTACAGTACAGAAAAAAAAAAAACAATTACAACCCCACCCCCCACTACAGAAAATAAAAAAATTACACACCTGAAAAGGAAAGACAGATAAACACAATACAATACATACATATAATACATTAAATACATTACATACAATACATGACATTACATATAATATATTACATATAATATATTACATATAATACATTACATACATTACATACAATACATGACATTACATATAATATATTAAATATAATATATTACATATAATATATTACATATAATATATTACATATAGTCCTAATCAAATACCCCCTATCGATCTAACATAAAATCTATTTAATTTAAAATAAATCCTAACAATATCAAATACATCCCCCTATCTATCTAATATACAAAAAATCCTAACTACATACACAGACCCTTATTCTAAACTAAAATAAAATAATTACAGTCCTAACTACATACACAGACCCTAATTCTAAGCTAAAATCAATAAATTAAGACCACTTACCTTTAAGATGTTGCTTCAGATCACTAACCTATGGGTCAAACAAAAAATAAAAATTAGTACAAAACATTAACATCAAATAAATAAACATTCTATACATTCTAAATATTCAACTCACCTTTACAGCATGTCCAGTCACTGTTTAGCTCTTCCGGCGCGGCCCTGTTAAAAAAAAAACACAATACATGAATACATGAATACAATATATAAACAATAAATAAAATACACAAATAAACATCTAAATATACATTTAACTTACCTCCCCGCGATGTCCCCGGCCTTCTCTCCTTCAGCCCCGGCTGGGCCGCGGAACCATCCGCGCTCTAAAAAAAAAAAAAAAAAAACTAACTGAGGTCTGCACTGGCAGACCTCCCCGACGCTACTGAACCTCCCGGAGTCGTTTCCGGGAGGAAATTGGCATTGGCGGCTTGTGATTGGCTGAAAAAGCTGTCTATCAATTTCAGCCAATCAAAAGTCGTCAATGTGTGAGCCAATCAGGATGGGATACACCCCAATATCCCACCCTGATTGGCTAAAACACTTGTCTATCTTTCTGGGAACCAATCACAACGCTCAGATGCCTTCAGCCAATCACTATGGGATACACCCCCACGGAGTGATTGGTAGAAGACATCTGCGCATCCTGATTGGCTCCTACATTGACGACTTTTGATTGGCTGACAGCTTTTTCAGCCAATCACAAGCCGACAATGCCAATTTCCTCCCGGAAACGACTCCGGGAGGTTCAGTAGCGTCGGGGAGGTCTGCCAGTGCAGACCTCCGTTAGTTTTTTTTGTTTGTTTTTTTTAGAGCGCGGATGGTTCCGCGGCCCAGCCGGGGCTGAAGGAGAGAAGGCCGGGGACATCGCGGGGAGGTAAGTTAAATGTATATTTAGATGTTTATTTGTGTATTTTATTTATTGTTTATATATTGTATTCATGTATTCATGTATTGTGTTTTTTTTTTTAACAGGGCCGCGCCGGAAGAGCTAAACAGTGACTGGACATGCTGTAAAGGTGAGTTGAATATGTAGAATGTATAGAATGTTTATTTATTTGATGTTAATGTTTTGTACTAATTTTTCTTTTTGTTTGACCCATAGGTTAGTGATCTGAAGCAACATCTTAAAGGTAAGTGGTCTTAATTTATTGATTTTAGCTTAGAATTAGGGTCTGTGTATGTAGTTAGGACTGTAATTATTTTATTTTAGTTTAGAATAAGGGTCTGTGTATGTAGTTAGGATTTTTTGTATATTAGATAGATAGGGGGATGTATTTGAAATAGTTAGGATTTATTTTAAATTAAATAGATTGTATGTTAGATAGATAGGGGGTATTTGATTAGGACTATATGTAATATATTATATGTAATATATTATATGTAATGTATGTAATGTCATGTATTGTATGTAATGTATGTAATGTGTTATATGTAATATATCATATGTAATATATTATATTTAATATATTATATGTAATGTCATGTATTGTATGTAATGTATGTAATGTATTATATGTAATATATTATATGTAATATATTATATTTAATATATTATATGTAATGTCATGTATTGTATGTAATGTATGTAATGTATTATATGTAATATATTATATGTAATATATTATATGTAATGTCATGTATTGTATGTAATGTATGTAATGTATTATATGTATGTATTGTATTGTGTTTATCTGTCTTTCCTTTTCAGGTGTGTAATTTTTTTATTTTCTGTAGTGGGGGGTGGGGTTGTAATTGTTTTTTTTTTTATGTACTGTAGGTTTTTTTGTTTTTTGTACTGTAGGTTTTTTGTTTTTTGTAATTAGAGTGTTGGGGAGGTTTATTAGGGGGTAGGTAGTGTAGGTAGGTAGTGTAAGTGTTAATAGATTAGTGTAGAGGGGGGTTAGTTTAGATTAAATGGTTTATTGGGGGTTATAGTGTAGTGTTTGTAGTTAGTGTCATGATGGTCCTTGAGGACCATCATGGCACTTATGTGGTTAATGTTGGGTTGTAACAGGCCCATAATGGTAATAATATACCCTTATGGGACTGATGGGGTTAAATAGAGCCTTATGGTAATCTGTATTGACCATCATGAGTTAATGGGTTAATTTAGGCCTTATGGTGGTCTGTATTGACCATCATGAGTTAATGGGGTAATTATAGTTGCCTGGGGTTAATATTTTTAGTGCGAGTCCTTTCAGGACCTTTACGGTCCTTTGAGGACCCGCGAGGCGGGAAATTTAAAATTGAATTGCAGCAGGGTCACGATCGGTGCCGATCGGGGCCCCCCGCTGCAGGGGGTTTATATGGGGACACTTCGGGGGTCCCGATGGGGACCCCCAGCATAGAGGGGGGTTAATTTTAAGTCCCGCGGCCGGGATTGGGTAATAGTGTGCCGCTGCCCCTTTAAGGAGCCGCGGCGGGGAATTTAAAAGTTTTAAATGCAGCGGGGGGCCTGATCTATGCAGATTGGGGACCCCCCCTGCAATGGGTTTATGTGGGGACACTTCGGGGGTCCCGATGGGGACCCCCAGCATAGAGGGGGGTTAATTTTAAGTCCCGCGGCCGGGATTGGGTAATAGTGTGCCGCGGCCCCTTTAAGGAGCCGCGGCGGGGAATTTAAAAGTTTTAAATGCAGCGGAGGGCCTGATCTATGCAGATCGGGGACCCCCGCTGCAAGGGGTTAATGTGTGGGGGCTGCGGGGGTTCCTATGGACCCCTGCAGCAAGGTGTTCATGTGAGGACACTTCGGGGGTCCCGACGGGGACCCCCGCATTGAGGGGGGGTTAATTTTAGGTGCCGGGGGGGTATTCGGAGTACCCCCACGGCAGGGCTTATGTGGGGGACTGCCGCGGAGGTCCCTTTTAGGACCCCCGCAGCAATTGATGAGGAGTGGGAGCCTGCGATATCATCTCGCAGGCTGTCACTCCTCATGTACATTTACGCAGTGTAGATACGTACGGCCCTGCTGCGTAGCTCATACGTTGCTCGCAGCAGGGCTAATTTAATAGCATTGTAAGTTAGAGAAACTTTGCAGTACGTAGGGCTTAAGTAGAAGCCTCTTATTTACGAGGCTGGAATTTAATAGGGCCCTGAATATTTAAGTGTGCACAACAATGTTATTGCTGCTTGGGGTCATCGGATTTAGTCAAACAAAATGTAATCTTGCATTTCTCACCATGCATTTCCCTAATAGTACAAGTCATGATTATATATATATATATATATATATATATATATATATATATATATATATATATATATATATATATATTATAAATAGTACATTTGAGTTCACATTTGAATGTCTAAAAAAAGTTTGAAAAAACTGTTTTCCGCTTAGAATTCCGAGAAATACAGTTATTACACTGCATTCCAGGAAAACATGCAAATGTGCCCACAAATGGCAGTATATAGTGTATGGCAGTATATAGTGATAGCCACTGAATTTATAGTGATATTTTTATTTTATACACAGTTATCATCCTCTAATACATCCAATGTTTTATGTAACAGTGTATCCTTTATTCTTTTATTGTATGTTCTATAATCCAATAATATATCTAAAGCCTTCGCCCAACCAATATAAAATTTCACCACCCACCACTGATGATATGACCCTCTAAGAACTGGAAGGTGCAGTGAATTACTGACACCACAAATCCGGTTGATCCCTATCCTTATAACAATGATAGTGATGCAATCAAGAGAGTTAATTTAGGTAGATACTGCCAATAATAATCCCACACCAATTCTGTTAGTATATATTAATCAGCACTCTCATATATGAAGAACAATACTCAAGAGTCAGATCTGATGTTAAAAACACTATAACACTTCAACTGAGTCATATATAGGGTTTGATTTCTTATATCTGGCATAATTAAGGGTTAATAAGTGCACCCTAGCACACTAAACACTAAACATACTACACTAAACACTACACATCCTTGGCGATCTCATGGATCCTCTTACTGTACCCCTATCCATTATGGGTCACTTATATTTCCGTCAATCAGTATTGACAATGAGATGTCACCCTGCTTATGGGAAGTTTATTTTAGCTAATGATGATGCTCAGATGGAGAGACCTTTTCAATCTTTATTTTTTTAACATGTAAGTTATAGTTGGTATTCTTAAAACAGTTATAATGTCTATAGACATCTTATTATCCCACTGTAAAAATTAAACTCTTAATTGACATAAAAACCATTGGGGGTAGAACCAGGATCCCTGCCGCGGGGGTAGTGTAAGTACCCATGTGGCACCTAACATTAACCCCCTCTATGCTGGGGGTCCCCAGTGGGACCCCCGAAGTGTCCCCATATTAACCCCTGCAGTGTAGGGTAACCATTGGTCTCGATCAGGACCCCCGCTGCATTTAAAAATTCAAATTCAAATTTCCCGCCCAATAAATGTCCTGTAAGGACCCGCGCTTAATAAACTATTAACCCCTGCCGCGGGGGTACTATAAGTACCCTCCCAGGCACCTAAAATTAACCCCATCATTCATTGGGCTCTATACAGAGCCCCGTGAGCCCTTAATTAACCCTGTCATTCATCGGGTTCTATATAGAGCCCCATGAGCCATTAATTATCCCAGACACCTAAAATTAACCCCATCATTCATTGGGCTCTATACAGAGCCCCAAGAGCTCTTAATTAACCCTGTCATGCATGGGGCTCTATACAGAGCCCCATGAGCCCTTAATTAACCCAGTAACTCATGGGGCTCTATACAGAGTCCCATGAGCCCTAAATTAACCCTGTCACTCATGGGGCTGTATACAGAGCTCCATGAGCCCCTAATGAAACCTATCACATATGGGGGTCTATACAGAAGCACATGAGCCTCTAATCAGCCACATCAGTCCAATGGGGGTCTATATAGAGCACTATAGGACACGAATTAACCCCTATAATAACACTATAAGTGCCATGAGGGTCCTCCAGGACCCTTATGACACAAAGTCTAAGCACTACACTACACTATTAACTCTAACTATACCCCATTAACCACTTAACCCTAAATAGACCCCATTAACCCATACTAACTCCCTTTAATCCTATATGGACCCAATAGCCCTAACTTGGCCTTTCTAACCCTATCTGGGCCTATTTAACCCTAACTGGGTGTATCTAATCCTATTGGGGCATATTTAGCCCCATCTAGACCTATTTAACCCCATCTAGTCCTATTTAACCTTAACTGTGCCTATCTAACCCTAACTGGGCCCTTTTAACCCCAAATGTTCCCAGTAAACCCCATCCTACCCTACTCTATTAACCCTTACACTACCTACTCAACTCCAACCTACACTATTAACCCCCCTTCACCCTGTTAAACCCTAAACTACCTATCTACCACCCTAATAAAATCCCCACCTTAACTTAATTAACCCACCTAATTAATTACAAAAAATAATAAAACCTAGAATTACAGAAAATAAAACAAGGACATCACAGAAAATAAAAAAGGACATTACCAAAATAAAAAAAATTTAATATTAAAAAAAAAACTACTCTACCACAAATAAAAGACAATAAAACATACAATAATAAATAAATGACAGACAATAAAACATTCAATTAAACCCCTAACTACATTCCATTAACCCACTAACTACAGGGGATATTGCGACAGGCGGGGATGAAGAGGAGAATGACCGGGACATCGCGCCAAGATAAGTTTTATGTTTAGAATGTTTATTGTTTTGTTATGTTGTGTGTATTTGTGTTCTAATGTTATATTTATTTTATTCCAGGGGCCCGGCCGGAGAAAATTACAGGAAGGATGGGGACATGGCGGAAAGGTAAGTTTAATATTTAGAATGTTTATTTTTCCTATGTTGGGTTTATTTTGGACTAATTTTATGTTTCTTTTTTTCCTAGGAGTGCGACTTGCGGCAGGAAGCCCGTCATTGCTGAAGGGACATCTGGCAAGGTAAGTGGTCTTATTTATTCCATTTAAGGTTAGATTTAGATTTTTTTAATGTATGTCGTTAGGTTATATAGAATGTAGTTAGCAGTACATTGGATGTGTTTAGGGGGTTATTGTATCTAGTTAGGTTATCTAGAATGTATTTAGGGGTTAATATACGTAGTTAGGTTATAGAGAATGTATTTAGGGGTTAATGTATGTAGTTAGGTTATATTGAATGTATTTAGGGGTTAAATTGATTGTAGTTAGGGAGTGAATGGAATGTAGTTAGGGGTTTAATTGAATGTTTTATTGTCTGTCATGTATTTATTATTGAATGTTTTATTGTCTGTAATGTATGTTTTTTTGTGTTAATTTAGCTTTTTTAATTTTGATAACTTAGCTTTCTTTATTTGTGGTAAAATCGTTTTTTTTTTTACTATTGATAATGTCCTTTTTTTGGTAATGTCCCTTTTTTATTTTCAGTGGTGTCCTTTTTTATTTTCTGTAATTCTAGGTTTTATTATTTTCTGTAATTAGGTAGGTTAATATGGGGCTCTGTATCACATCATTTCTTATCTGTAGCAAGTGGCATCAGAATTACAGCTGGAAACAAGATCACGTCTCTGTGTTGCTATCCACGTGGAGCGTGTGACGTCACCCCAGCGTAACTGAAGTAACAAGCTTATGCGCGCGACCAGGTCTCCAAGGAAGCTCAGACGTGAAACATGCGTGTCAGTCCCTTACTACAGTCGCAATGGGATGATGTCAGACACTCCACGTGGATAGCAACACTGGGAAGCAATCTTGTCTCCAGCTGTAATTCTGAAGGTGATGCCACTTACTACAGATAAGGAATGATGTGCTATGCTTTGTGCTTGAAAGCCATATGAAGAAAATAAATGTATTGGGGAATTAGTCAAAGTATTAGTAAGGCTAGATTTTTTCAATTGTTTTTTGGGGGATAGAGAACAGAGTTTCTCATCTCATAGAGGATAAGTGGTGGGTCCATTGTGCTACCGTTACGCAATAGCTATTGCAGGGACACAGAGTAATTAGTCTATATTCTCTGATTACATATCATGATTCTCTTTTTCTTTTTTCCTTACTATACCACTACATAAGCTGACTTGTTCACTGATAAACTATGCATATATATGGACTGTAATTTTGTCATGCTGTGTTGAATTGATTCCAGGGTAACAATTATATTACCAGAGACACCATTACTTTGCATAGTAATTAAGTAAACTATACTACATTGCACAATACACCATCCAATTAATTATGATCATTTAAAGTGGTATGTGCAACTCAGCAGAGTTGTTTTTGGTGTATATATACATTTTTAATCGACGTATATTAATTATGTGTATATACAGTACATGAATTGAATGTATATAATCTGAAATATCTATTTTCAATACAAGTTATATTTTCTTACTTGATTTCTAATTTATTTCTTTACTCCAGTGCCATGATTATTTTGTATTAATTTTGCCAATAATTTTGGAAGATATTTACCATACGTAGGAGTGTTAGCTTTCTTGTCTTTAATTTTAATGACTATTAATACACTCAGATGATTATAAAGGAGCCAATCGTATAATAATACTACTGTATAATTATTAGTTTCCACACTTCATAAAACTGATAGACTGCTTCCACTATGACTCAATGTCTTCCACAAACTTCTAATTAAAGTTCAGGGTAACACACAACCCAGTAATCACGGGGTTAATACACGTCACAAAACCACATTGCCTAGGAAAACATTCTCTGATACATTGTCTATAAATCTATCATATTTTAACACAAAATAAACACAGTTTTACTGATTAAAGCTCTAAATACAATTGTCACATCTTTTTAATATCAAAATATATTTTAATTAAAAAACAATTACTTTCTATACATTTCTAATGTTTCCTTGGAGCTGCAATTACGGCAGTTGTTACGGCACTTCCCACTTATAAGATTTATGACATTCACATTTCCTATTGGCTCCTAGAGCCATGTCTCATCCGTAAAGTTTGTTGAATGGTCCTAGCTTATCTATATTATTACTAGTCGCTTACCCATCATAAATGCCCGTGTAATATTACATGTGTCACTTACCCCTCTTCTGTGGTTCTTTCCCGCTCTCTCAGCCCCTCTGTCTCCGCCCCCTCTCTCCCCTGTGTCTGTTTGCCCCCTCTCCCTCCCGTGTGTCTCTTTACCCACTCTCCCTCCCCTGTGTCTCCTTTGCACCTCTCTCCTTCCCTTGTATTTCTAGCATCTCCCCTGTGTCTCTCCCCCCTCTCCCCCTCCCTCTTCCCCCCCTCTCTCCCTTGTGTCTCTTTACCCCTCTCCCTCCCCTGTGTCTCTTTCCCCTCTCCTCCATTCCCTGTGTCTCTTCCCCCTCTGTCTCTTTCCCCACTCCTCCCTCCCCTGTGCCCCTTTCTCCCTCTTTCCCCATTTCCCCTGTGTCTCTTTCCCCATCCTCCCTCCCCTGTGTCTCTTTCCCCCTTACCCCCTCTGTCTCTTCCCCCTCTGTCTCTGTCCCCTTTTGTCTCTTTATTGGGTGTAGAACCAGGGGCTTTAATGTTCTTGTGCCTGTCCCTTTTAGTAAGTATATAGTGTGGCTAGCACTCTCTGGCTTCTACGCAGACAACTTTATATTTTTATTTACAGCTGTGTAAAATTTCTTGTGAGATAAATTTTATACTTAGTCTTTAGTACTTAAATTAAATTTAGCCACTTATACCATAAAGTATGAATATTGCAATGGATACCATTTAAACTATAAATAAATAAATAAATAAATAAAGTCAATTACGAATGTCTTAGCAGCAGCACAGTAAATCCGACCTAGCTATGTTAATCACGCATCTTTAAAACATTGAGACGAATCACTGTTATGAGTAAACTTCCTGACAAAGCTGAAAAGCAAGGCATAAATCTCCATTGAGTACAGTCCAGTTTTGTACTGACAATGAATCACGAGTTACTCCCTGACACCCAGACCTTATGCTAATAATAAGACTTTACGGATCACTCGCAAATAAGGGCACTGCAGTAACTGCAAAAAGTAGAAGAAAGATTTACATGTGCGAAAGACCACTCGTAACAGATTTTAAAATTCTCACTCTTAAGAGTCCCCGAGAAGCATTTAAAGTGACAGTATAGCACAAAAAGCACTACAAAATGATGAAATACATTTCAACAGTATTTGACATTTAACAGTCTGTTCAACATATCTGTAATTAAAAAAACATAATATGTTAGTATTAAGCCAGTTTTATTATACACACAACCCAGTATTCATGGTGTTAATACACAACACAAAACCACTTTCCTTAGGAAAAATGCTCTGATACATGGCTTATAAATATATCATATTTTAACACAAAATAAACAATTTTTTTTACTGAATGAAGCTTTAAATACAATTGTCACATATTTCTAATATCAAAATATATTTTTAATTAAAAAACAATTACTTTCTATATATCGCTAATGTTTCCTTGGAGCTGCAATTATGGCAGTTGTTACTGCATTTCCCACTCATTATAAGATTTATGACGTTCACATTTCCTATTGGCTCCTAGAGCCGTGGCAGGATCATGTCTGTGCACTGAGTGCTCTAATCTGGGGGAGTAAAAGATTTACATTAGCGTAGAAGTTAGGGAAAAAAAGATCCCGCAGCAGATTTACTGCAGTGCCCTAACATAGAGCACCTGTTTTTTATACGGGTCTAAATATGATAAATAGTGCATAGAATGGACCTAGAAGCAACTTATATCTGAGGGGTTACTAATAATCTTATTGTTGCCAACAATTTTACTTGCCTTATAAATGTAAAAAAGTAAGCATAAATCAGCATCTGTTTATGTCTGAATGTCTTTTCATTAAACTGATACTTTTTGGGTGTTTAATTTTGTATTCACTCTTAGACCTATGTCAAGTTTATTCTCTTTGCATATACAACTGTGAATTTTACTATCAATTTTCTTGTAATTTGAAATATGCAAAGTTGCTCATTCCAAAGAAATATCAGCCAAAACTTGCATTACCTTTGAGTTATTAAAAAATGTTGTTTGCAGCCAAATACATAACAATATATTTATGTAGCATATTTCTCTACCTGCCTTCACATAAAAAAAATGTATGAATATGTTTCTCAGACACATATAAATTAAAAATAAAACTTGGTAAATCTATTTTTGCCACAATATTATATCCATTGTTTAACAGTGGTAAAGAAAACATAACTAATTTTCCCCAAATACTCTGAGAGACAATTAAAACATAAATTTTATATACTTTAAAGCGTCACCTGAAACCCTGGATATTTAATTGTCTCCTCATTTTCATTAGTTGGATACAGAGCTCCCAAAACACAGCATGGACATAACACAGATTTTGCCTTTAGACTTGTATTTGAAATAAGAACAGTGCTGAAATGTGTTGCTGAATCTATGCCAATCTCTCTGTTCAAAATTAGTACACTAGAGTGAAGAGTTGGCAACACATAATGTACAAGGAAAACTTGGAGAGATGTCCCAAAGGATATAGGCCACATAAGCTATTTTGGGATTGCAGGTATGAAGCACTAATGATGCCATCACTGCATTTTATGACAGATAGTTTCTGTGAAACATTTTCTGAGTTATGATTTCAATAATAAAATAGATCAATGAACCAAAATAAAATATTATTATTAGGGTTATTATTATTATTATTATCACTTTATTTGTATAGCACAAACATATTCCTTACACTGGGGTACAGTAAATAAACAAAAAAACAATACATATTTTGACAGACTGATATAAAAGGATTTGAGGACCCTTGAGTTAAAGGTATATGCAAATGAGGTGGGATATGAATGCATCCTGTAGAATGCATCATAACCCACCTAGCAAAAAAATATTTCCATAAAAAAATGCAAAAAATTTTTGCAAAAAAAAAAAATGTGCTAGGGGTGATATAGACACTCCCAGCAATGGCACTGTGGATATTAGGTGCTTCATTAAAAAAAATGTACCCAATATAAAAGCTGCTAATGGCTCAAGGAAAGGAAAGTGTCTGAAATCATGTGACTTGCCACAGTAGGGCAGACTTCAGTTGCTAACTGAGCATGTCTGCACAATCCCCAGGCCAAAAAGATACAATGTATAATGTATGCTGATATTCCCTGGGAATTTCAGGGGGTGTTGAAAACTCTTTGCAAAAGCAAGAAATTACGCAATCTTCATGCTGACGGTTTAACTATTTACTTTGGAATTTTTTCATGCATACATTATTATTAAGCCACTATAAATTCTCCTCTATCAGATGCATTAATAACCCAGCTCACATGCATATACCTTTAATAATCAGGCCTATATGACACTTTTAAACAAGGTTTGCCAGCTTGAAAGGTAATTAAAGAGAAGCAATAATGTATTACTAAAATCTAAAACATTTGATTTTCTTTTACTTTTTGTTTATTTTTCGAATTGAGATGTAGCTTACAAAATATAAACAGTATTATTTTTGCTTTTAAAGAGCAATGTTGCATCTCTCAGAAGCCCTTCACTTTAATTTGAATGGTTGTCCAATAAAGTTGGTATCAATTTATAGTGCAGTAACAATTTTTAACAATTTATGTCAAATTTAAAGAGCAGACGTGTTTTTTATGGCCTAGTTTCTACAATAACACATCCCTTACATAGTATTTTTGGTGCCTGAGGCATGAGATAGTGACAGGGAGCTGACATAGAAGTCAAATCAAACCTCCATGCTACAGGTTGAAAACTTATAGAAGATGAAACGTAAGAGAAAGAGGACCATGTATTTATTATGGAGCCTGCAGGGTTAATTCATCAAAGGGTGATAGCCCAAGAGAGATACAAGTAATTTCATGCTATGCTATTCTATGTCATTGATGTACATGTACCACTGTTTGATGACTGGAAGATCAATTTAATTCATTTTTAAAATCTTGGTGTTAATTCAGAGTAAATTTAGTTAGACTCAGAATCCATTTGCTACCTCTAACTGTGATTAGAATTGCACAGTAACTTGTATCCAACAGACTTTAAAATTAAACTACAAATGTATTTGCATTCATATCTTTATTAGACCAAATACTATAAACTTCATATGGTGGTTTAATAAAACAAGTGTGCATAATCATTAGCTATGGCTTTTTCTAATAATGAATGAACTACAGGTCTAATTTCTAAACGGCACCTGCTACTCTGTTGTTATTCTATGCAAATGATTCGACAGGCAAGATTTTACATTTTGTTTTTCCTGACATCAGATGCAATGACATGGAATGCATCTCTGTTCAAAAGTGTTTATTACTATTACCATTTGTTTATAATGCTTCAACATATTCTGTAGCATTACAGAGTACATACATTGGGATAATGTTTACAGTTTAAGATACAAACAGACAACCAATTTTATGTAACCCCTACGAACAGTGCTAGAACCCAAGGAACAAACTTCTTAAACGCCTCATGGGTGCATGTGTACTTGTGTATTTCTGTTCCTCTGCCGTTATATGTTGCTCCACCAAAACCTGTGGTACCAATAACAGAGCTAGGATGTATGAAAGCTCGAGGGCCCCAATGCAAAAAAAATTATCTTGAGTGTTGGCCCCACTCGTGTGTCATTTATATATTTATACACTAGCGACTTGCCCCTCAAAAGATGACGGCAATAAAATTTTAAGTCTAGGAATGCTGTTTGCCACTCTTAACTTTTTGTAATGTACAAATAACTACAACAATTAAAATATGTTTTTTTTATTTTGTTAACATTCAACTTGCATTTTAAAAACTGGTAAACCATTATTGTTTAACAATATTAACCATTGTAATTCTTAAGTATGTATGAATAATAAAAAATGGAGGAAGTTTGTATGAATACGTGTTATAAATCATTACATAATACTTTGTAACATGCAACTTCTATTTGAAACAGTAGTGAACCATTTTTTTAACAATACTAATATTTAGAATACTGAGGTATGCATGAGTAACATAACAATAAGTCAATTTTGTATGAATAAGTATTTTAAACTAATAGATAATGCTTTGTAACATGCATCTTTTAGTTCAAGTACTGTTAACCCACATAGGTATTGAATCCAGAGAATGGCAAATAGTAAAACCCCCCATTGAAACTTAGCCAATTGTATCAAAGGGGGGGGGGGATTCCTTCCTGACCCCATTTACTGACTATTGGCTTACTCCCTGGCTCAATCCTCTCTATGTAATAATACATTTCAATTGTGAAACAAATTATTATGCTCCTACTGACATGAACCCTTAATAGGATACAATAAAACAACTTTGCAAGCCTTGTAAAATACATTTTTAACAATGCAAACATTAATGTTATGTAATAATATTTCAACTTAAATTGTATGAAAATGCAGTGATATGAAATATTTATTCCAGAGGAAGGCAAACATAAAAAAATCCAGTGAAACTTAGCCAATTGTTTGGGAGAAAAAAATAATTCCTTCCTGACCCCAGTAACTGGCAATCTGATTACTCCCTAGATCAATACCCTGTATTTAATTATAATTTTAATTTTTTCAAGAAATTATCATTTTGCTACTGACATAAACACTTAATTACATACAATGGAAGAACTTTGCACACCTTGTAAAATTCAAATGTAACACTACAAACAGTAACTTCATTAATAACATTTAAATTGGAATAGTAATAAAATGCAACATAACTGATTTGTGTTGCCAATCCTGGCAAATGGCCACTTCAAAGATATTCCAATTTTTTTATTTTTTTATATGTCCATTAAAAAAAGCCCAGCAGACTTGTAACTTTGTCTATGGGATATAACCACTGTTTATTGCTGTTGCTGTTTTTGTTCACTTTTTGTTGTTATCCTTGTAGTTATTGAAAATGGCACATAGAGTTTCCTATGTAAAATAGTGGTCCTCTAAAAAGAGACCGCCCGACATAATAGTTCTTCTGCAGGGTATAACCACCACTGTACTCTATGTTTTTTGCCATTGTATAGAGTTTCTTAGTGAAATAGTGGTCCTCTAAAAAAAGAGCGAGAGTCACATACAAATATGTCCTCAAAATAAAACCACTGTTCTCTATGTTTGTTGTTTGTTTTTTTTGTGAAGTTGTCCTGGAGGTAATAGCACTGTTTTTTTTTTTTTTTTGTCTTTTTTTATATACTGTATATATCTGTTGTATTGATATAATTTTTTGAATTGAAGTTACAGCACTTCATACGAGACAATGTTTTTTGTAAAAATCCAGCCATCATCTAATAAATCACCCTGACTTTGTTTTTTTTCAATGTAAACTTTAATAGCCTCTGGATTCTTGCACAATGAAAATGCAACATACAGTTGGCCATGTGCAAATACTGGTTCTTCTAAAAAGATACCAACAGATTTAAAAGTTCGTCCTTGTGATTTAATAATGGTCATGGCAAATGCCATGATGACAGGAAATTGTCTCCTTTGAAGTACAAAAGGGAAACTACATTCACTTGGTGACAAATCTATTCTTGGTATGAAAACGCTCTCTCCTTTATGAGTACCAGTTAGAATTTCAGCATCTATGAAATGGTCCTTTAATTCTTAAACAATTAATCTGGTCCCATTACATAGTCCTTTTTTGGGGTTCATATTTCCCAGTGACATAACAATTGCACCTTTCTTTAGCTGCAAAATATGCAGTGGCATTCCAGATGGAGTTAATGAATTAATAAATTCAGTTAAAAAGTTTGTATGACTTACTTTATCATCACCAAGTACAGAATAAGCACTGTGATATTTTTTTTGTGGTGCATTTCTTATTTTTAATATTTTATTATTGAGAATCAATGCATCCTTATTTTTGCATGTTAGTATTACTTTGTTTGCAAGCTCTGCATAATCTTTGTTATTTATTGTATTTTGGAATAAAGCCGATATGAGATCCTGTTTGCAAATCATATGAGATGGAATTTCCACTGTATCATTGGGTAAATTATTAATTTGTTCTGTTTTTCCTTCTACAATTTTAATGAGCCAATCATTGAATTCATTTGGTCCTTCTGATCTCATATTTTGTTGTAAATGAAGATGGGTAATTAGTTTCCATAGTGTACTTGACTTTATACAGGTTTCGACAATGTCTGTTTGATTTCCAAGTACAATGACAGGTAATGTTTGTCTAAAATCTCCACCTAACAACATTACCTTTCCACCAAATGACAAATCATTATCCGTGACTCCACGAAACAAACGGTCAATACATTGTAGGACATGGCATGACATCATTGTAGCTTCATCGATTATAATTAATTTACTTTTTTTATTTATTTTTTGCTTGTAAAGATGTAATTCTAATATCTGACACCAATGTTTTCAGAATGCAGTTAGTGTAGTATGTCGATGCTCACTTTGTGCCAAAGCATTTCTTTCATTACCAACATTGAAATAAACTAAGTGTCTTTGTGGCAAATGTACTGCCAATCAATATACTGCATGTGAGTGATCATGCATTTCAAATTTGAGAAGACGCCACATTGCTTCTGGCGCACTTACATATCAAGCATCTACATGAGATGCACGTTCATCATGTAATAACTCACTTTGTTCTTGATTTTCTGCAATTTTGACCACTACAGTAGCTGCGTCATAGCCTTTGTAAATATATTTGTAGACACATTTAATGGATTTTATAGAAGTGCAAGCTTCCACATTAATTTGTGCATTATACTTCATGAGCAAATGTGGATTGTATGGCATCACATATCTGTTATTTACCTTTTTTCCACGAATAATGGTGGCAATTTGGCCTTCTATTCTTTTCTATAATTGATAGCCATCACAATTAGCATAAGTTTTGTCTCTATAATCTTTTGGAAATTCTTTAGTGCATTTCTTATTTTCCATACATTGTGACTGTGGATTCATATCACCACAGGGTCCATGAATCATACAATGAGTTACAATCTCATATAGACTAACATGTATTTCTGGATCTGGTAGTCCAGCAATAATCACTGAATCCACTTTGTCCCCAGTATCCAATGTATCTTTCTCTTGAAGGATTAGAAGAATATGTGCATGTGGAAGGCCTCTTTTTTGAAATTCTATTGTATAAACATAAGCCAGACATTTGCCAAATAACTGAGTTATGGTTATGTCACGTATTAATTCAGTTAATTTGATTTTAAAGACTCTTGCCACTAAATCTGGTCTATCGGAAGCAGTTTGTCCAATTAGCAGATTCTGTACAATCTCTGGCCATTGTGGATTACATGTAAATGTAATAAATAAATCTGGTTTTCCAAATTTAGTTACAATAGCTATCGCATCATTGTATCTTTCTTGCATATTGCGAGGAGATCCTTGGAAAGAAGAAGATAAAATGATGGCTTTGCCAGATGCAAGCTCTCTGTAGCTACCTCAGTGACCATAATCCATCAGTCCACAATATTGTTCTACACATAGTTTATCTTGTTGATATTTTATGAAGTTTAAATTATTTGCCTCAACTTGCAAATATGAATCAATAATCCATTGTTGTGTCAGTTTTCCACCACATAAAATGGAATTATATTCATCTCGAATGGCAGTTTGAGCCACTTTAAATTCAAGCATGGAAATATTATTTCTGACATGTACTTTAGAATTTGGGTAATGGTCTAGGGTTAATTTGAGTTTCCAACCTGCTTCCCCATGTGGAAAAAAAATGGGATACGTCATTGGATCCAAATTAGTACTTAAGATACGTATGTTAATGAAAGGTTGCTCATCATTTCTGGGATATATTCTAATATCCCTCTGAAATGGTGGCTCTCCCTCCTCATTTTGAAAGACCATTGCAACCACATTTGATGTTGGCAAGTTATAACAGCGTTTATCAGTATGGCGATCTCTTTGAGGAACCATATTGACTTTTTAGGATTGGTGATTGATGTATTTGTTCATGAATTCGTTGTTCCTGTTCTACTTCTGACAATTTTTTTAAAGCTTGAAGGGGTTATTGGGGCTTGTAGGGGTTATTGGCCATAATTTTATCAAGCTCTATAAAACAATGGGCAAGCATTTTTTATACTCATGAAGCTGCCTTACGTTGTTCAACAGCTTCCATTGTATCTAGGACATATAGTTGAGCACATTTTCTTTGCTCCCCTTCTTCTGACTGTAAATATGAAGTACGCTGGTAAATTTGTCCTTATACTTTGAAACAGTAAGGGCCATGTCCTGGCACATTACCAGCTAACGTTGCACCCATAGATGCAAAAGATGTGTCACTATTATAAGATCTTATGTTTAATTTGAAATTTTGGTAGTTAGGGAAAAAAGGTCTGTCATAATGCTTTGTAAATATGATGGGAATTGTTGTCTTTGTGGAAGTCTTACCTTGCCTTTTTGACAGCAACTAATGAAATGGCCATCACTGGGTCTTTCCTGTTTGAAATGATAAGCCCCATAAAACTGACAGACAATATTCATCATACCACAATTATGAATCTCTACTGTTAATGATTTAACTAAAGGACAATTGTGAGAATATATATCAATCTGACTCTGTAAATCAACATTACAATTGTTGATTATTCTGATACATTTTCTATATGTTTTTGTTTTTGGTTGCCTTCTTGGGCTTGGAGGTTACTTTCTCATGCGCTTGTCTTTTGCTTGCGATTCTCTTGCGTTCTTTTTCTCGTCAAATTTTCTTTTCCTCCGGCGTCTGTCGATCTTTCTATCTTTGTAAACGTTCTCGTGTTTGACATCTTTTTTGTTCCTCTTTGTTTTCGTTATCCACCACAGTAATCTGTAAATATAAATAGTACATTGTTTTGGTTATTTCTTCTCCTATTCTGTTTTGTTTAGTTTGATTGTAGTGCATTTTATGAAAGGCGCATAGAAAACCTGATATTTCCTTCTATGCTGTAGGTGTCAACAGAATTTTTTGTCCTATCCTGTTTTGTGTGCCATTATGGAGTTAGGGTTATGGGGTCAGGCTTAGAGTGTTAGTTAAGTTGCAGTGCATTTGCACAAAGGTGCACAGAGAACAGGCTAGTTCCTTTGGTTTTATATGTATAAACAGCATGCACTTTTTTTTTGTGGTATATATTTTTGTGTCCACCACTGTTGGTATTAGGGGTTTTGTTTATCGGTTTAGCCTTAGAGGGTGGGGCACAGAAAAGACAATAGATCCTTCAATTTTGTATGTGTTAACAGCATTTCTTGTCCTATCCTATTTATGTACGCCAATCTTGGCATTAGGGGCTTATGGTTATGGTGTTAGGCTTAGAGGGTTAGGTAAGTTGCATTGCATTTTAACATAGGTGCACAAAAAATGGGATAGGTCCTTCCATGTTATATGTGTTTTTAAACTTGTAATACTGAACCTCTTGTGTTCAATTTGTTGAGTATAAATTCCTGTAGCGATGCTCTGACTCTTCAGACAGAGATGCAAATGTTAAATGAAGATTTCAATCCCTTTTTTTTTTAGTAAGAGCATGCAAAACATGATAGATCCTTCCATTTTGTATGTGTTCCCAACATTTCTTGTCCTATGCTGTTTGGAGTACGTCACTGCTGTCATTGTGGGCTTATGTTTATGGGTTCAGGCTTAGAGGAATATTAAGATTACAGTGCATTTTGACATTGGTGCACAGCAATGAGTATTAACAGATTTGCTTGTACTATCCTGTCTGGTGTGTGGCACTGTTTGCATTATGCGGTTATTCTTAGAGGTTTAGTTATATTGCAGTGCTTTTCCACATTGGCGCACACTAACAGGATAAATCCTTCCATTTTGTTCATGTTAACAACATTTGCTGTGCTTTCCTGTTTTGTGTGCACCACTGTTGGCATTAGGGTTTTAAGTTATGGGGTTAGGCTTAGAGGATAAGTTAGGTTGCAGTGCGTCTTCACATTGGCGCACACCAAACAGGATAGATTATTTTTATTTTTTGTTCCTTTTTATACTGTACCTGTTGCCTTGAATTTGTTATGTATAAATGACAGAGGTGTGTGGAACCATCCCCTGCTGCCAATCTTCCTGCGACACTCTTCAGGCAATGTGAAATGCAAATGTTCCAATAATATATATATATATATTTTTTTTTTACTAAGACCATACTATTTTTGTTAATCAAATGTATTTCTGTACGTTACCTGTTTGGTGTAATTTCTCTTCTGCAAATTTCTGCAGAGTTTACAGTCTGTGTTAAACCGTGCAGTGCTGCAAATTAGTCAGTGACACTCTTCAGACAGAGTCTGATGTAAATTACAGAAATATGCAAATGTTGAAATCCACTGTAAATATTAATGATAACTTATTTTGCTAAGAACATAGATTATTTTCTTAAATATGTGTTAATAAAAGCTATTTTTTCTGTAACTGTCTCTTTTTTTTTTTATTTACAACATTTTAACTCACAGAAACATTTATCTGTGTTTTAAATCTTGTCTTCCTCAATAATGTTGGTATTCGCAATATTTAAAATCTTTTTTTTATTTTTTTATTATCAATTTATTGATTTTAATCATGTATCGTTTACATCTTACTATACATGAATAATATCTTCTAAAAACTTCTGTACATGAATAATGTTATTATTTTCAATATTTTAAAGTTTTTTTTAATTATTAATTTATTAAGTAATTATTAATTAATTATAGCTTACCTATTTGCTATAAATTGCAGGCTTTCAACTTGTAAAGTGATAGGCAAGTTGCTTCAGAAGTAACGACACCAGTGAAATGTACAATCACACTGATCATTACCTGAGGAGAAATTAAGAAAATTCTAGAAAGTCTCCAGTATTTATAGACTGCCAGCTCCAGTAGAAACCGTTAAAACGTAGTGCACATGCGCAATTTGCGTTCTATCCGCCATTTCGTGCAACTTATTTCCTTGGTCCATCGAAAATGGCGTCAATGTTGTATGTGTTACGTGACTCGCAATGTGTTACTGGCTTCGCGTAAGTGTTCTGAGTGCGTTGTTGATTTTTACATGCTTGGGCTTAGTTTTAGTTTTTTTGTCCGCCATTTTTTTTTCGCTTACGCGATTTGCGTTCATGAAAAAAGGCGAAATATGGCTCGAATTAACTGGCAACCTCACTCACAGGCATCCTGACTGTGCCCCTGTGTTGTGTGTGAGTTTTTAAGTTAATTTGTGGCATATTTGTGTTTATTTTTTGTTTCTCGAGTACCGTGGTTCAGCCGTTAAATGTGTCCGGATTTTGTGCGGGGTCTGGATTGTTGCGGTCTGTTTTTTTTAAGGCAATTTTTTCAAACTGCCACGGGTCTCGCACTGTTCATCTGTAATCCCGCGGGTCATCGGGATGTTGCCTAAATCGTGCGGGGTCACGCAATATAACGCAATTTATTTAAACTGCTACGGGGCTCACACTGTAAATTGTATAATTGAGCTTTCTGTTCATCTGTAGTCCCGCGGGTCGTAGGGATGATGCCTCAGTCGTAGGAGATTTTAGAGATGAGCGCCTACGTGACACATCTACCCCAGCGCAATGAGCGTCTTCAGGGGCTAATTGCTTGGCCGCAAACGGGACCTTGTGAAAGCCTGCCGCAACTGCGGCCCTCACTTCTCGTGCTATGCAAGCCCGCAGTTTTAACATTGCATTACCAACGTTTTATGGCAAGCCTGCACTGCTGAGAACTATATATGTGATTCTGCACAAGAAGCAATGAACTACCCTTGATACCACCAAGAAGCCCCCAAGAGGGGGGCTTATGAGACCGAGGGGGCACAGGGTGGACGGGGGGGGGAGGGGGGGGGCCTACACTACAGAGAATAAAAACATTTAATACAAAATAAATTAGCCCGCACTGGGGATGCCCAGTATATTGTGACAAGTTATAATTCTTTTCTTTATTTGTGCCTGTGTTTCTGGCACATTTAGAGAGGAACATCAACACAGGAGGCTATAACCTTATCCAATGTTAAGACAATAATGAAAAAAAGGGTTAATGCAAAATGCAAACATCATTGTTTCTCTGTTTCCAGCACCATACAAAACCCTTCTCTGTGTGTTTGATCTTCAGCCAAAATACTCTGTAAACACTTCTGTGTATTTTTCTGTGTTATATCGATACTGGCAATCAATGTGTTAATACATATAATGGAACTCGCATGGTCTAGAATATCATATTTACGGCTTTATCAATATTGCATTATGTCTGGAATGTGGGTCCGATCATAACTCGTATTTAAAGCCTGTAAGGCTTTGAAATCTAACCTCCATTTTTCAGTGATGTAATGATGACGTACTCTTTTACCATTGACTCTGTCTAAATCCTACAGGTTTGACTAATTGATCATGTTCACGGACGCACATCCAACGTGCAACAAATGGTTTACGGGTTTGCATCTCAAGCCCGTTACTCGCGACATGGTCTAATTTCATAGCTCTGTAACTCCAGCCGTTGCGGGTCTCATGTTGCCACTAGGGGCTTTGGGCCTTATTCAATTGAGGTTTCGGGAGATCCGGTAGCCCATAAGTGAAGTCGCAAGCTAATTTGCTATTTAATTGGCACCTTTTAGCAAGCTCCGATCAGGTTCCGAGTTACGCCTTAAAAAAATGGCGATGCTTTAACCTCGTAACTTACAGCCTCCAGAAGCCTTTGATCTTTCACTTTCGCAAGGCTAAAATTGCAAATTGCTATTCAATTGCTCAATTTCCCCAAGCCCACAAATATTTTCACACCCATAAACGGCAAATGAAGGAGAAAATCCTACGAGTGCTAGAGAGGACCCGCAAGTGGGTTAAACACCTATTCATAGCACTGTAAATGCAAATAAAAAAATCCCTTCTGCACTGTAAATAACAGGAAAAGTGATGACAGACATTAGAAATTAATGCACAACAGTCTCAGGCTCGCAAAACGACAATCTTCGATTTTTTTTAATGTTTAATTTCGGGGTTAAATCAATCTGGACTAGAACAGTATTGGCATTCATTTTCATAATTCTTTATTTTTGGGATTTGCAAGTCTGATCGCATATCGGACGCCCAAACCGAATTGATTGACACGTAACCTCCATGTTCTGCCATAATAATGACAGTCTCATTTTCTCTTGGCTGATTTGATATAGGTGGTTAAAGGCTTGCTGAATTGATCAAGTTCTATCCCTGAACTGCTACAAGCCAGTGCATGGTTTACGTTTTTGGCTTTGGGACAGTAACTTGTGGCCATGAGCAATTGAATAGCATCGCAATCAGAGACAAACGGGAGCCCTGCAACACACGCACAGACATTTGGCCATCTGCGATCGAGTTGCAGGCTTCAAATTGAATATGGCCCTTGGAATTTAATAGGGCTTATAGACTGCCAGTATGCAGTCCAAACAGCACCCCCTCCTGAGCTTTAGCTTCAGCCTTTAATTGGTTCTATCATGGCAACCGAGATTGTCAGAATTATGTCACTGATAAATGGAAGGGGGTATTTCAAAGTCCTACGGGGTTTAATTACGAGTTACGATCAGACTTACATTCCAAACATAATGCAATATTGATAAAGCCGTAAATATGATATTCTTTTACGTGCGGGTTCAGCTATATGTATTAACACATTGATTGCCGGGATCGATATGACACGGAAATTCAACATGAAATAAAGTATTTTTTGGGGCTGATTTGCGAGCTTGAGAATGCTGTGCTATTAATTCTAAAACCTAATATCACTTTCCCTGTTAATAAAAGTACAGTAGTGTGTGTATATGTGGATTTAAAGTGCTACGGCTTGGACCCCCTTGCAGGGTCTCTCTAGCACTCATTAGCTTCTTGGCTCCATTTGCAGGTTAGGGGCTTGAATGCCGGTGAATTTGTTGCAAATTAATACCATGATTGGAAACGTAACAGTTACGGGCTTGACAGATGAAAGGATTTGCCGCAGCGCAAGTCAAATTCTCACATCCTGTAGGGTTTTCTTGCCCCTATCCCGCTAGTCGTCGGCAGGTTGCTTTCCAGGGCCAATTTAATAGCCGTAAGTCTTGGGGGTTTTGTTACAAGCTACGGTTTTACATGTTATGGAAATTTAATGTGGCTCATAGTGCTGTTTTTCGGCCTCTTATCCCTGCTGAACACTATGCCTCTCTGTAACACTTTTTTTTGAGACTTGTGGGTCCCCGTTTAATGCTCAGAATGAAGCAAGAGCGAAAGAAAATATATACAGTATGGGCTTATTTGCATGACTCTGCCCAGCAGTCTCCCAGAGTACAGTGCATTTCAGTATATTAGAAGTACAGTGTATTTCTTGTTATTATAAGCAGGAAAACGGTGTATTAACTTATTTTTAAGCATAAAAATGTACACACAAATACACTATTTTTGTGCTTGTACTCTGTATGTTTCTATATGCTTCTTTCACTGTTTTCCCCATCAATCTATATGAGTTTGTGGTTGATAAACTTCTTAAAATGTATAGCATGCATTAAGAGCCAGCTACATAGAGATCCAAAAGGCTGAAAAAGTACTGTCTGAGGTAAGGTTTCCAAATCTATGCAGGAATATGCTTTGGCTATAGTATCAGGTACCATGAGGTTGGAACATGCATGTTTTGAACTCTTGTTGTATTATTTTAGTTTTTACTGTTATTAAAATTATCTTTTTAAAAAAATAAAAAAAATGTATTTGTAGTGCAATAAACTTTTGTACAAGAACATATAAAAAAAAAAATGTATTAATGTCTCCAAAAGTGACCCCAATGGTTATAGTTAGATAATGGGGATCGTGGTTAGATGAGGGAATCCCTGGGGTTCCCCATTTAGAGTAGGTTTAGTGATAGAATTCATAAGATCCCAGGCCTCATAGGGGTAGGAGGTCATGGGCAGAGGGGTCATAAGCCCCTGCATAATTACTACCATCTAAACACATTGCATATTTTTTTTTAAGTGTAAATCTTAAAAATTGTAAATGTAAAAATTATTTACAGGATTATGTATGTCCAATAAAAAGGTATCACTACATACTGCAGTATTAATAACTGTGTATATACAGTGAAAAAATCATATATATATAAAAATATATATATCACATATAATAGTTGTCAAACTACGAATCGTTGTCACGCTTGCGAGCCTCATATAGCGAGGCGAGCCGTTGAAGCACAGAAGTCTTCCGAGCTCGGAGAACTTAGCTGATGAGCGCCAAAGGCGCTCAATGGCTGCTCGCCTCGCAAAGGCGAGCAGTTGAGGCATTGAAAGACTCAGGACTTAGGCAGAATTGAGCGCCAAAGGCGCTCCGGCAAGCCTCGCAATGCAAGGCGAGCTGTTGAGGCATTGAAAAACGCGGGAATTAGCCTCCAAGCAGGCTGCAAGCAGTTGAGGAACGAGGGACTTGGAAAACAAAATTGCGAGGTCGAAAAAATACAAAGTTAATAGACGAAAAATACAAAATAAAATACAAAAAAAAACATCACACACAGCACGGGGGGACAGCCAGGACGTCTGGGAGTGAGTTTGCACGCCAATTTAAGCCAAATTTGTCAAGTTTCGGCACTCGAAAATAGGCTAAGCGAGAAAAAAAATGGCGGGCAAAAAAAATGAAAACAAGGCTACACGACCCCGAACCATGCAAAACACCGTCAGCCACGTACCACTTTTACCCAGGAACGTACGAGGTGCAAAATACACTATTACAACAGAGGAAAAATGCTTGTGACCCGCGTAACACATAGACAATCGACGCCATTTTACAAAACTTACTTGCAACTAATAACATTACGAACATAAAATGGCGCTTTATACGATTACACCAACGGTTTGCCCTTGCGCACACAGCCTATTTACACTGCACAATTGGCACATTGATGACACTTTCTCCTCAGAGCAGCAACAGTCAAACTGTGCATTGTATGCTGCAGGAAGATAAATATAGATTGTTAGCTCTTCAGGCTATTGATTGCTGGATATATTAATTAGAAATAGGTAAAGTATATTCATTTATTAAGTAACTAATTAATTAATTATTAAAAAAAATATAGATATATATGTATTTGCGATGAGTGCCGAAGAGACGCTCGCAATGAGCGCCAAAGATAATCAGAGGAGCAAAAGCACACAACAGGAGAGGCTCCCAATGAGCACCAAAGGTCCTCTGAGTACAAAAAGCTTTACATTGTGTGGCAAACAGCATTGCCATGGCTTCAAATTTTAATGCCCCATCATTTTTGACGTGCAAGTCGCAAGTCACATATAATAATTGTCGAACTACGAGACATCGTCAGTCCTTTGGCGCTTATTGCCTGTGAGCCTCGCAGAGCGAGGCAAGTTGTTAACTTGGAGCACTTATGTGATGAGCGCCAAAGGAGCTCATCGCCTGCGAGCCTCGCAAAGTGAGGCAAGCTATTAATCCACTAAAACTTGCAGCACTTAGGCGATGAGCGTCAAAGGCGCTCATTGCCCGTGAGTTAAACCACTATAACGTGCAGAACAGGAGATGAGCACCAAAGGCGCTCATTGCCTGCGAGCCTCGCAAAGCGAGGCGAGCAGTGGAGGGAATGGAACACCGGGGACTTAGCCTCCAAACATCCAAACACTTACAAAACACAGGATTGCCTTAGGCTGTGAGCAGTCGACGAACGCGTCAATTGGGAAAAATAATTACGAGACGCGGGACATAGAAAAAAAAATAGGAGACTCGGCACTTAGAAAAAAAATACAACATAGGAAAAATACGAAGTTAACTGCCGAACCAGGCAAACCAAACAACAAGAAAAACACAAAAACACGGCACCGGAGAACAGCCAGGACGTCTGAAGTTGAGCTGGGATGCAAATTTTAATCGAATTTAGGCAGTTTCGGCACTTGAAAATCGGCTAAGCAAGAAAAAAAATGGAGACCCAAAAAAATGAAAACAAGGCTACACGACAACGAACCGCACAAAACACAGCCAGCCACATACAAGGTAGAAAAATACTAATAGGAAGGACGCAAAATGCTCACAAAACACTTAAAACATAGACTAATGCCGCCATTTTACAACACTAACTTATACATTTACACATTAAGATTCTCAAATGGCGGCTTTCCCGCCTAAACCAATGATTTTGCCTTGCACACGCAGCCTATATATAGGGCACACTTGCCAGAGAGCTGACACTTTCTCCTCAGGCGATGACAGTCTGAATGGACATTTTCTGCTACCGGAAAATTCAAAGAAATTGTTATCTCTTCAGGATACTGATTGCTGAATATTAAATACAAATAGGTATATTAATTTATATTACTAATCATTAATAAAATAATGAATAAATTAATTATTCTTAAAAAAAGTTATATATTATTGGCCTCATTCTATTATCGTCTGCAGCCGTTGCGGGGCCGCAAGGACCGGCCGCAAGCTATTCTGCTATTCTATTCCCCTCCGGCCGGGGATTCCGGCAGGCTTGCGGCCGTTGCCTTGCTATCTCTTGCGGCCGCTCGCGCCGGAGGAAATCCTTTGATCTAAAACGGCCGCAAGGAAATCGGCCGTAAGAAAATCCTATTTGCAATTCAATTGCTCCGGGAACCCTCTCTGCAAGGCTAAAAGCGAGCCGCAGCTTACTTGCAGGAAAGAGGTCCCGCTAGCACCAATTAAGCACAAAATATAGCCCAAATAAAGCCATCCTGCACTATAAAGTGATTTTCGGTGTTAGCAAAAATAGCACAAAATTCCCCTATACTCAAATCGTAAAATATTTTTTTTTTAATATACGTCAAATATCCATGTAAAAAGTCCAGAGTGCTTGGAGCACCTCAGACCCGCCCACGCCGCAGCCGGAAAATAAACAGTTAATTTAAACTTGGGTTTGGGCTGATGTGCAAGCTTGAGAGTGGGTTACTTTTAATCCTCATGTCCCCCAATATGATCCCTAGCATTTACAGAGCTTTACAGAGCTGTCTTGAATTTATTTTTGACTTTTTAGATTTCAGAGCTTACGGCCGGTTGCAAGATTTACGGCCGCCCGTAAGAGGAGATCCTTGCGGGGCCGTATAATTGAATTGCGAGGTAACGGGACCCCGCAAGGAATCGCAGCCTTACGGCCGGTTTACGCCCGATAATAGAATGAGGCCCTATGAGTTTAAAAAATTGAGCAACAAATTTATAATTTACACTGCCTTTAGTTTATCAATACTTTCATGTTTAGCTGTTTGTAATATATTTATTCATTGAATAATTAATTAGTAATGTACATTAATTTATTAATTATTAACATTTTAAACTGCCCTTAGTTTATTAATACACTAATGCTTACCTCTTTCTAATATATTTAGACATTGATGAATTAATTATTGACGTACATTATTTTATTAATTATTTATTAGTAATCATTATGAACAAATATTCTATATTTGACAATGCCTTTACTTTATTAATATATTCATGCTTAGCTCTTTAGAATACATTTATTAATTGAGTGATTGATTATTAATGTACATTAGTTTATTATTTATTAATTACTAATCATTACCACAAAAAAAGGACCACAAACAATATGTATGTTTTACTATGCACTGACATATCTGTGTTGCTGCTGATTACTTGATAGGGATGAATCCACATATTACAAATGCTTTCCATCTTATTTGACAGTTTCATCATCTCTGCAGCTGACTGAACAGAGAGAGTAACGTTTGCAGCCTTTGAACAGCATAATGATCACCTTTACAGGTATATCATTTAATTATGTTCTTATGAAATAAAAAAGGATTAAATCTTTGTATTTTGAATTGATGACAGTTATTGATTAATTAAAGTATATTAATATATTAATTAATTAATTATTAGTAATCATTACAAAAAAAGTTACATTTTATACTGCAATAAAAATAATAATTTAAAAGCTATCAGCCAATCAAAAGTCGTCAATGTAGGAGCCAATCAGGATGCGCAGATGTCTTCTACCAATCACTCCGTGGGGGTGTATCCCATAGTGATTGGCTGAAGGCATCTGAGCGTTGTGATTGGTTCCCAGAAAGATAGACAAGTGTTTTAGCCAATCAGGGTGGGATCTTGGGGTGTATCCCATCCTGATTGGCTCACACATTGACGACTTTTGATTGGCTGAAATTGATAGACAGCTTTTTCAGCCAATCACAAGCCGCCAATGCCAATTTCCTCCCGGAAACGACTCCGGGAGGTTCAGTAGCGTCGGGGAGGTCTGCCAGTGCAGACCTCCGTTAGTTTTTTATTTTTTTAGAGCGCGGATGGTTCCGCGGCCCAGCCGGGGCTGAAGGAGAGAAGGCCGGGGACATCGCGGGGAGGTAAGTTAAATGTATATTTAGATGTTTATTTGTGTATTTTATTTATTGTTTATATATTGTATTAATGTATTCATGTATTGTGTTTTTTTTTTAACAGGGCCGCGCCGGAAGAGCTAAACAGTGACGGGACATGCTGTAAAGGTGAGTTGAATATTTGGAATGTATAGAATGTTTATTTATTGGATGTTAATGTTTTGTACTAATTTTTTTGTTTTGTTTGACCCATAGGTTAGTGATCTGAAGCAACATCTTAAAGGTAAGTGGTCTTAATTTATTGATTTTAGCTTAGAATTAGGGTCTGTGTAGTTAGGACTGTAATTATTTTAGTTTAGTTTAGAATAAGGGTCTGTGTATGTAGTTAGGACTGTAATTATTTTATTTTAGTTTAGAATAAGGGTCTGTGTATGTAGTTAGGACTGTAATTATTTTATTTTATTTTAGAATTAGGGTCTGTGTATGTAGTTAGGATTTTTTGTATATTAGATAGATAGGGGGATGTATTTGATATAGTTAGGATTTATTTTAAATTAAATAGATTGTATGTTAGATAGATAGGGGGTATTTGATTTGGACTATATGTAATATATTATATGTAATATATTATATTTAATATATTATATGTAATATATGTAATGTATGTAATGTCATGTATTGTATGTAATGTATGTAATGTATTATATTTAATATATTATATGTAATATATTATATGTAATGTATTATATTTAATATATTATATGTAATATATTATATGTAATATATTATATTTAATATATTATATGTAATATATTATATGTAATATATTATATGTAATGTATGTAATGTCATGTATTGTATGTAATGTATGTAATGTATTATATGTATGTATTGTATTGTGTTTATCTGTCTTTCCTTTTCAGGTGTGTAATTTTTTTTTTTTATGTAGTGGGGGGTGGGGTTGTAATGTATTTTTTTGTTTTCTGTAGTGGGGGGTGGGGTTGTAATTTGTTTTTTGTTTCTGTACTGTAGGTTTTTTTTTGTTTTTTGTACTGTAGGTTTTTTGTTTTCTGTACTGTAGGTTTTTTGTTTTTTGTAATTAGAGTGTTGGGGAGGTTTATTAGGGGGTAGGTAGTGTAGGTAGGTAGTGTAAGTGTTAATAGATTAGTGTAGAGGGGGGTTAGTTTAGATTAAATGGTTTATTGGGGGTTATAGTGTAGTGTTTGTAGTTAGTGTCATGATGGTCCTTGAGGACCATCATGGCACTTATGTGGTTAATGTTGGGTTGTAACAGGCCCATAATGGTAATAATATACCATTATGGGACTGATGGGGTTAAATAGAGCCTTATGGTGGTCTGTATTGACCATCATGAGTTAATGGGTTAATTTAGGCCTTATGGTGGTCTGTATTGACCACCATGAGTTAATGGGTTAATTTAGGCCTTATGGTGGTCTGTATTGACCACCATGAGTTAATGGGTTAATTTAGGCCTTATGGTGGTCTGTATTGACCATCATGAGTTAATGGGTTAATTTAGGCCTTATGGTGGTCTGTATTGACCATCATGAGTTAATGGGTTAATTTAGGCCTTATGGTGGTCTGTATTGACCATCATGAGTTAATGGGTTAATTTAGGCCTTATGGTGGTCTGTATTGACCACCATGAGTTAATGGGGTAATTATAGTTGCCTGGGGTTAATATATTTAGTGCGAGTCCTTTCAGGACCTTTACGGTCCTTTGAGGACCCGCGAGGCGGGAAATTTAAAAATGAATTGCAGCAGGGTCACGATCGGTGCCGATCGGGGCCCCCCGCTGCAGAGTTTTATGTGGGGACACTTCAGGGGTCCCGATGGGGACCCCCAGCATAGAGGGGGGTTAATTTTAAGTGCCGCGGCCGGGATTGGGTAATAGTTTGCCGCGGCCCCTTTAAGGAGCCGCGGCGGGGAATTTAAAAGTTTTAAATGCAGCGGGGGGCCTGATCTATGCAGATCGGGGACCCCCCCTGCAATGGGTTTATGTGGGGACATTTCGGGGGTCCCGATGGGGACCCCCAGCATAGAGGGGGGTTAATTTTAAGTGCCGCGGCTGGGATTGGGTAATAGTTTGCCGCAGCCCCTTTAAGGAGCCGCGGCGGGGAATTTAAAAGTTTTAAATGCAGCGGGGGGCCTGATCTATGCAGATCAGGGACCCCCGCTACAAAAGGTTAATGTGGGGGTGCTGCAGGGGTCCTGATAGAGACCCCTGCAGCATGGGGATGTGTATAGGGTGCAGGGGGGAGCCTCACACTGCTGTCTCGGGCTGTTCCGAGGCAGCACGTAGAGGCTTTCGGATCCCTTGCGTGGACTTTTTGTCCACGTAGGGATTCTTACGATATGCGAGACTCGTGCATAGATTTAAGGCTACGTAGCTCTCTCGGAGCCTATTCTCTGCCATTTTCTCGCAGTCATATCGCAAAGCAGGCTGCAAGAGATTCGGTTCTCGCAAACAGCAGGAAAACTGCCTTTTGCGAGCACCGAGAGAACTACGAGGGAGAATTTAATAGGGCCCTTAATTAGTTATTGTCAGAAAGGAAAGGTAAGACTTCCACAAAGACACACATTTTCAGATTACTTACAAAGTATAATGAGCAATCCAACATTTCCAAATTATACCAATTAAAAAAAAACATCCAGTCTTATAACAGTGCAATTTCATTTGCTTCTATGTGTGCTACATTAGCAGAAAATGTCCCAGGACATGGTCCATATTGTTTTAGAGTTCAGGGACAAATTTACCACCGCACTTCACATTTACACCCACAAGAAGGAGAGCAAAGGAAATTTGCACAGTTATATGTCTTAGATACAATGGAAGCTGTTGAACAACGGATCACGCTTCCAGAAAATAAACAGTGTTTGCACATAGTCTTTGAACAGCTGGATAAAATTTTGGCCAACAACCCATACAGTCAAGCATACAAATAACTAGCACAGGTTGAAAAAGAACAACAGCAACATGCTCAAATACATCAGTTGCCAATGCCAAGAGTAAATATGGTTTTAAAAAGAGATCGCAATACTAATCAAAGATGGTATAATTTACCAACAGTAAATAAGGTTGCCATGGTCTTTAAAAATGAGGATGGTGAACCACCTTTTCAGCAGGATATTAAAATATATCGACGTAATGAAGATCAACCTTTCATAAAAATAAATATATTAAGTTGTAATTTGGATCCAATGACATATCCCATTTTTTTTCCAAATGGTGAACCAGGATGGGAACCAAAATTACAATTTCAAAGTTATCCCAATAGTAAAGTTTGTGTTAGATGCAATATTTTTATGCTGAAATATAAAGTGGCACAAACAGCTATTCAGGATCACTTTAATCCTATTTTATGTGTGGGCAAATTCACACAACAATGGATTATTGATTCCTATCTACAAGTTGAAGCAAATAAACTAAATTGTATTAAATTTCAACAAAACAAGCTTTGCATAGAACAATATTGTGGATTGATGGATTATGTCGCTGAATTGGCTACTAACAGAGACATTCCAGCAGGAAGAGCAATAGTTTTGCCATCCACTTTCCAAGGATCTCCAAGAAATATGCGAGAAAGATATAATGATGCCATGGCTATTGTCACTAAATTTGGAAAACCAAATGTATTCATTATATTTACATGTAATCCACTACCAGAGATCAAGGAAAATTTGAATCTTGGACAAAATACTTCTGACCGACCAGATTTAGTGGCAAGAGTATTCAAAATAAAACTCAATTCATTAATACATGATATAACTAAAGCACAAGTATTTGGAAAATGTGTGGCTTTTGTTTATACTATTGAATTTAAAAAAAAGAGGCCTGCTACATGCACACATACTTTTAATCCTGCGGAAAAAGATAAATTGGATACTGCAGAGAGAGTGGATTCAGTAAATCATGCTGAATTGCCACATCCAAAAAAATATTCAAAACTTTATGAGATCAGAACGATTCATGGCCCATGTGGTGATATCAATCAAAATTCACCATGTATGAAAAATAAAAAATATACAAAAGAATTCCCAAAATAATTTCAAATGCAAACTTATGCTAATTGTGATGGATACCCTTTGAATAAAAGAAGAGAAAGAAAAACAGCTATTATCCGGGGTCAAAAGGTCGATAATAGATATGTAGTTACATACAATCAACATTTGCTGATGAAGTTCAATGCACACATAAATGTGGAAGCTTGCTCTTCTATTAAATCCATCAAATATGTGCATAAATATATATACAAAGGAGATGATGAAGCAACCGTTTTTTGTGCAAGGTGCACAAATGAAAAGGACAGTCCAATTTTACCTGACGAACAGTGCTCCAGAAGCAATGTGGCGTCTTCTGAAATTTGAGATGCATGATCGGTCACATGCTGTGTATCAATTAGCTGTTCATTTGCCACAAAGTCAGTTTGTTTGCTTTACTGCAAGCAATGAAAGAACTGCCTTAGCCCTAAGTGAACATTGAGAAACAACACTTACTGCTTGGTTTCAATTAGACTGCCAGGACACTGAGGCCAGACAATTTTTATACATTGAGATTCCATATCACTATGTATTTGTAATGGCGACAACGAAAAAGAGATACTCATAAAATTATACCACAAATTGATATTGTCAGTCCAAGAGACATTGAACGTTTCAGTTTAAGATTAATTATTTTACATGTTCCTGGTGCACAAAGTTATGAACATTTACACACAGTGAATGACATAGTTTATGATACTTTCCTATTAGCTGCAAGACAACAAAACTTCAGACCGTAAGCTACAGAATGGGAGAGGTGTCTGGAAGAAGCAGCACTATGTCAAATGCCAAAGTAAATGAGAGAACAATTTGCATTAATTTGTATCTTTTACAATGTCCCTGATGCATTTGCTTTGTGGGAAACATTTAAATTAAATTTGTGGGAAGACTTCTTGAAACCTTACAATGAGCCAATTGCACTCTTAAAAGCATTAATGGAAATTCAAGAAATAATTCTTGCTCATGGATTAAATTGTGCAAGCGTTAATTTGCCTGATCCAGGACTTATAGCTGACATCAACTTTGATGATTATGACACTGAGCTTCAACAAAAAACACAAGAAAAACTGGCAACTTTAAATACTTTACAATTGGATGCATTTAATGCCGTCACAAATGCTACAGATGATGAAATGGTCAAAGACCGTTATTTCTAGATGGCCCTGGTGGATCAGTAAAAACGTATCTGTACAATTGTTTGATAAGTTGCATTTGAGCACAGTCAAATAGCAATGCCATTTGCAACAACTGAAATTGCCGCACTTGTCTTAGAAGGTGGCAGAACTGTGCAGATTTAAGCTGCCAATTCCCATTTTAGAAACATCAGTGTCACATTATCGACTGACTACTTTACAAGCAAAAAAAAAATTAAAAAAGTAAAATAATTATCATACATGAGGCAAGAATGATGTCATGTCATGCCTTGCAATGTATTGATAGATCATTAAAAGAAGTGATGGATAATAATTTTACATTTGGTGGAAAGGAGATGTTATTAGGAGGAGATTTTAGGCAAACATTACCTGTTGTGCCACATGGAAATAGGACTGACATCCTTAAAACATGTATCAAGACAAGCAAACTGTGGAAAATATTACACACCTCAAATTACAATTACATTTGAGATCTGTAGGCCAAAATGAATACAATGATTGGCTCATTCAAATTGGAGAAGGAAAACATCCACAAATAAATGATTTACCTAATGATACCATTGAAATTCCATCACAAATGGTTTGTAAGGAATCACTCATATTGGCAATCTTTCTAAACACTCTCAATAATGACAATTACTCAGACATTGCAAACAAAGTGATATTAACATCCAAAAATATAGATGCCTTGAATCTAAATAATGAAATTTTGAAATTCATCAACGCACCCCAAAATAATTATTACGGTGTAGATTCAGTTCTGGCTGACGATAAAGACTGTGGGCCTCATTCAGTTGCGATTTGCCAATTGAATAGGGCTCTAAATAAGCACATAGCATATTTTTTTAAAGAAGTTTTTAGTTAGTGAAAACCTTGCTTTTGGATAGATGCTTACTAACTAAAAACTTCTGTAAAAAATATATGTTATGTGCCTATTTAGACCCCTATTCAATTGGCCAAATTGCAATTGAACGAGGGCCTGTGAATCTAACTTTAGTATAGAATTTATTAATTCTTTAACACTATCTGGAATGCCACCACATGTTTTGCAATTGAAAAAAGGGGCAATTGTCATGCTATTGAGAAATATGAATCCAAAAAAAGGACTTTGTAATGGGACCAGATTAATTGTGCACGATTTAAAAGATCATTTCATACATGCACAAATTATGACTGGTACCCATAAAGGTAAACAAGTTTTTATACCAAGAATTGATTTGGCTCCAAGTGAGAGTTGTTTGCCTTTTGTCCTTCAAGGAGACAATTTCCAGTTATCATGTCATTTGCCATGACCATAAATGCCAAGGGCAAACTTTTAAGTCTGTGGGTATTTTTTTACAGGAACCTGTTTTTGTACACGGACAACTCTATATTGCTTTTTCAAGGCGCACAAATCCACATGGTATTCAAGTTTCAATTGAAGACAACCAAGTCAGGGTGATCTATTACACAAAGGACGCATTTTTACCAAAAACATTGTGTACATGTAGTGGTTTCATTTCGAGGACAACATTTTTATGTCACTTGGGCTCTTTTTAGAGGACCACTATATCACATAGGAAACTCTGTGTACAATTTTACAAGACGACAACAATAACAAGAAAAATTAAGAAGAAAAAACAACAACAATAAACAGTGGTTATAGACACAATTAAAAGTCTGCTGGGCTCTTTTTAAGGGAACCACTTGGACATGCAAAAACAAAAAGTATTGGAGTGTCTTGAAATTGGCCTTTTGCCAGGATTGGCCCCACAAAACAGTTACATTGCATTTTATTACTGTTATGCTGTTAAAGGTTAAATACATTATCTTTCTATTGTAATGTTAAAATTGCAAAGGTCACAAAAGTTGTTGCATTGTATATAATTAAGGATTCATGTTAGTAGGAGGATGATCGTCAGTTGTAAAAATTAAATGTATAATTAAATACAGAGTATTGATCCAGGGAGTAATTCGATCGCCAGTTAATGGGGTCAGGAAGGAATTCATTTTTTCTGTTGTCTAATACAATTGGCTAAGTTTTCATTTTTGTATTTTTTTTTACTGTTTGCCTTCCTCGGGATTCAATACCTATGTGGTTTAACAGTACTTTAAATACAAGTCGCATGTTACAAACCATTATGTAATGGTTTCATATACTCATTCATATAAAGTTGACCTAATGTTATGTTACTCATCCATACCTCAGATATAAAAAATATTAAGTAAATAAAAATGGTTCACTAATGTTTCAAATCTAAGTTGCGTGTTGCAAAGCATTTATGTAATGGTTTACAATTATTTATTCATACAAGCTTCATCCATTGTTACATTATTCCTGCATATATGACTATTAACATTTTTATATGGATAAAAAATTATTGATTACCAGTTGTTGAAAGACAAGTTGATTGTTAACAAAATAAAAAAAAAGTTATTATAATTGTTGTACTTCTTTCTACATAACAAAAAGGTTCCACAGAAACACAGCTGGATGCAGTTTTAAATCAAGCCCAGATATCTAAATGCACACTGCTACACAGAATATTCCACAGAAACACAGCTGGATGCAGTTTTAAATCAAGCCCAGATATCTAAATGCACACTGCTACACAGAATATTCCACAGAAACACAGCTGGATGCAGTTTTAAATCAAACCCAGATATCTAAATGCACACTGCTACACAGAATATTCCACAGAAACACAGCTGGATGCAGTTTTAAATCAAGCCCAGATATCTAAATGCACACTGCTACACAGAATATTCCACAGAAACACAGCTGGATGCAGTTTTAAATCAAGCCCAGGTAATTTCAGAAGAACAGCCTCTCACCTGATCCATATCTACATCTACAATGGAAAATTTCATATTATTCATATCTGTGTTATGATAATTGCTGAGATAGATTTATTTCTGTTAAATTGAAGTGCAATTATCAGGATATGTTACTGTTGATTTGTAAACCAAAATACTCTGTGTTCACTCACCCAAATTTATTGCTCCTATCTCTCCACCCACCTAAATAACCCCCTCTCTGTCTCCCAGATATCTAAATGCACACTGCTACACAGAATATTCCACAGAAACACAGCTGGATGCAGTTTTAAATCAAGCCCAGGTAATTTCAGAAGAACAGCCTCTCACCTGATCCATATCTACATCTACAATGGAAAATTTCATATTATTCATATCTGTGTTATGATAATTGCTGAGATAGATTTATTTCTGTTAAATTGAAGTGCAATTATCAGGATATGTTACTGTTGATTTGTAAACCAAAATACTCTGTGTTCACTCACCCAAATTTATTGCTCCTATCTCTCCACCCACCTAAATAACCCCCTCTCTGTCTCCCAGATATCTAAATGCACACTGCTACACAGAATATTCCACAGAAACACAGCAGGATGCAGTTTTAAATCAAGCCCAGGTAATTTCAGAAGAACAGCCTCTCACCTGATCCATATCTACATCTACAATGGAAAATTTCATATTATTCATATCTGTGTTATGATAATTGCTGAGATAGATTTATTTCTGTTAAATTGAAGTGCAATTATCAGGATATGTTACTGTTGATTTGTAAACCAAAATACTCTGTGTTCACTCACCCAAATTTATTTCTCCTATCTCTCCACCCACCTAAAAAAACCCCTCTCTGTCTCCCAGATATCTAAATGCACACTGCTACACAGAATATTCCACAGAAACACAGCTGGATGCAGTTTTAAATCAGGCCCAGGTAATTTCAGAAGAACAGCCTCTCACCTGATCCATATCTACATCTACAATGGAAAATTTCATATTATTCATATCTGTGTTATGATAATTGCTGAGATAGATTTATTTCTGTTAAATTGAAGTGCAATTATCAGGATATGTTACTGTTGATTTGTAAACCAAAATACTCTGTGTTCACTCACCCAAATTTATTGCTCCTATCTCTCCACCCACCTAAATAACCCCCCTCTGTCTCCCAGATATCTAAATGCACACTGCTACACAGAATATTCCACAGAAACACAGCTGGATGCAGTTTTAAATCAAGCCCAGGTAATTTCAGAAGAACAGCCTCTCACCTGATCCATATCTACATCTACAATGGAAAATTTCATATTATTCATATCTGTGTTATGATAATTGCTGAGATAGATTTATTTCTGTTAAATTGAAGTGCAATTATCAGGATATGTTACTGTTGATTTGTAAACCAAAATACTCTGTGTTCACTCACCCAAATTTATTGCTCCTATCTCTCCACCCACCTAAATAACCCCCTCTCTGTCTCCCAGATATCTAAATGCACACTGCTACACAGAATATTCCACAGAAACACAGCTGGATGCAGTTTTAAATCAAGCCCAGGTAATTTCAGAAGAACAGCCTCTCACCTGATCCATATCTACATCTACAATGGAAAATTTCATATTATTCATATCTGTGTTATGATAATTGCTGAGATAGATTTATTTCTGTTAAATTGAAGTGCAATTATCAGGATATGTTACTGTTGATTTGTAAACCAAAATACTCTGTGTTCACTCACCCAAATGTATTGCTCCTATCTCTCCACCCACCTAAATAACCCCCTCTCTGTCTCCCAGATATCTAAATGCACACTGCTACACAGAATATTCCACAGAAACACAGCTGGATGCAGTTTTAAATCAAGCCCAGGTAATTTCAGAAGAACAGCCTCTCACCTGATCCATATCTACATCTACAATGGAAAATTTCATATTATTCATATCTGTGTTATGATAATTGCTGAGATAGATTTATTTCTGTTAAATTGAAGTGCAATTATCAGGATATGTTACTGTTGATTTGTAAACCAAAATACTCTGTGTTCACTCACCCAAATTTATTGCTCCTATCTCTCCACCCACCTAAATAACCCCCTCTCTGTCTCCCAGATATCTAAATGCACACTGCTACACAGAATATTCCACAGAAACACAGCTGGATGCAGTTTTAAATCAAGCCCAGGTAATTTCAGAAGAACAGCCTCTCACCTGATCCATATCTACATCTACAATGGAAAATTTCATATTATTCATATCTGTGTTATGATAATTGCTGAGATAGATTTATTTCTGTTAAATTGAAGTGCAATTATCAGGATATGTTACTGTTGATTTGTAAACCAAAATACTCTGTGTTCACTCACCCAAATTTATTGCTCCTATCTCTCCACCCACCTAAATAACCCCCTCTCTGTCTCCCAGATATCTAAATGCACACTGCTACACAGAATATTCCACAGAAACACAGCTGGATGCAGTTTTAAATCAAGCCCAGGTAATTTCAGAAGAACAGCCTCTCACCTGATCCATATCTACATCTACAATGGAAAATTTCATATTATTCATATCTGTGTTATGATAATTGCTGAGATAGATTTATTTCTGTTAAATTGAAGTGCAATTATCAGGATATGTTACTGTTGATTTGTAAACCAAAATACTCTGTGTTCACTCACCCAAATTTATTGCTCCTATCTCTCCACCCACCTAAATAACCCCCTCTCTGTCTCCCAGATATCTAAATGCACACTGCTACACAGAATATTCCACAGAAACACAGCTGGATGCAGTTTTAAATCAAGCCCAGGTAATTTCAGAAGAACAGCCTCTCACCTGATCCATATCTACATCTACAATGGAAAATTTCATATTATTCATATCTGTGTTATGATAATTGCTGAGATAGATTTATTTCTGTTAAATTGAAGTGCAATTATCAGGATATGTTACTGTTGATTTGTAAACCAAAATACTCTGTGTTCACTCACCCAAATTTATTGCTCCTATCTCTCCACCCACCTAAATAACCCCCTCTCTGTCTCCCAGATATCTAAATGCACACTGCTACACAGAATATTCCACAGAAACACAGCTGGATGCAGTTTTAAATCAAGCCCAGGTAATTTCAGAAGAACAGCCTCTCACCTGATCCATATCTACATCTACAATGGAAAATTTCATATTATTCATATCTGTGTTATGATAATTGCTGAGATAGATTTATTTCTGTTAAATTGAAGTGCAATTATCAGGATATGTTACTGTTGATTTGTAAACCAAAATACTCTGTGTTCACTCACCCAAATTTATTGCTCCTATCTCTCCACCCACCTAAATAACCCCCTCTCTGTCTCCCAGATATCTAAATGCACACTGCTACACAGAATATTCCACAGAAACACAGCTGGATGCAGTTTTAAATCAAGCCCAGGTAATTTCAGAAGAACAGCCTCTCACCTGATCCATATCTACATCTACAATGGAAAATTTCATATTATTCATATCTGTGTTATGATAATTGCTGAGATAGATTTATTTCTGTTAAATTGAAGTGCAATTATCAGGATATGTTACTGTTGATTTGTAAACCAAAATACTCTGTGTTCACTCACCCAAATGTATTGCTCCTATCTCTCCACCCACCTAAATAACCCCCTCTCTGTCTCCCAGATATCTAAATGCACACTGCTACACAGAATATTCCACAGAAACACAGCTGGATGCAGTTTTAAATCAAGCCCAGGTAATTTCAGAAGAACAGCCTCTCACCTGATCCATATCTACATCTACAATGGAAAATTTCATATTATTCATATCTGTGTTATGATAATTGCTGAGATAGATTTATTTCTGTTAAATTGAAGTGCAATTATCAGGATATGTTACTGTTGATTTGTAAACCAAAATACTCTGTGTTCACTCACCCAAATGTATTGCTCCTATCTCTCCACCCACCTAAATAACCCCCTCTCTGTCTCCCAGATATCTAAATGCACACTGCTACACAGAATATTCCACAGAAACACAGCTGGATGCAGTTTTAAATCAAGCCCAGGTAATTTCAGAAGAACAGCCTCTCACCTGATCCATATCTACATCTACAATGGAAAATTTCATATTATTCATATCTGTGTTATGATAATTGCTGAGATAGATTTATTTCTGTTAAATTGAAGTGCAATTATCAGGATATGTTACTGTTGATTTGTAAACCAAAATACTCTGTGTTCACTCACCCAAATTTATTGCTCCTATCTCTCCACCCACCTAAATAACCCCCTCTCTGTCTCCCAGATATCTAAATGCACACTGCTACACAGAATATTCCACAGAAACACAGCTGGATGCAGTTTTAAATCAAGCCCAGGTAATTTCAGAAGAACAGCCTCTCACCTGATCCATATCTACATCTACAATGGAAAATTTCATATTATTCATATCTGTGTTATGATAATTGCTGAGATAGATTTATTTCTGTTAAATTGAAGTGCAATTATCAGGATATGTTACTGTTGATTTGTAAACCAAAATACTCTGTGTTCACTCACCCAAATTTATTGCTCCTATCTCTCCACCCACCTAAATAACCCCCTCTCTGTCTCCCAGATATCTAAATGCACACTGCTACACAGAATATTCCACAGAAACACAGCTGGATGCAGTTTTAAATCAAGCCCAGGTAATTTCAGAAGAACAGCCTCTCACCTGATCCATATCTACATCTACAATGGAAAATTTCATATTATTCATATCTGTGTTATGATAATTGCTGAGATAGATTTATTTCTGTTAAATTGAAGTGCAATTATCAGGATATGTTACTGTTGATTTGTAAACCAAAATACTCTGTGTTCACTCACCCAAATTTATTGCTCCTATCTCTCCACCCACCTAAATAACCCCCTCTCTGTCTCCCAGATATCTAAATGCACACTGCTACACAGAATATTCCACAGAAACACAGCTGGATGCAGTTTTAAATCAAGCCCAGGTAATTTCAGAAGAACAGCCTCTCACCTGATCCATATCTACATCTACAATGGAAAATTTCATATTATTCATATCTGTGTTATGATAATTGCTGAGATAGATTTATTTCTGTTAAATTGAAGTGCAATTATCAGGATATGTTACTGTTGATTTGTAAACCAAAATACTCTGTGTTCACTCACCCAAATTTATTGCTCCTATCTCTCCACCCACCTAAATAACCCCCTCTCTGTCTCCCAGATATCTAAATGCACACTGCTACACAGAATATTCCACAGAAACACAGCTGGATGCAGTTTTAAATCAAGCCCAGGTAATTTCAGAAGAACAGCCTCTCACCTGATCCATATCTACATCTACAATGGAAAATTTCATATTATTCATATCTGTGTTATGATAATTGCTGAGATAGATTTATTTCTGTTAAATTGAAGTGCAATTATCAGGATATGTTACTGTTGATTTGTAAACCAAAATACTCTGTGTTCACTCACCCAAATTTATTGCTCCTATCTCTCCACCCACCTAAATAACCCCCTCTCTGTCTCCCAGATATCTAAATGCACACTGCTACACAGAATATTCCACAGAAACACAGCTGGATGCAGTTTTAAATCAAGCCCAGGTAATTTCAGAAGAACAGCCTCTCACCTGATCCATATCTACATCTACAATGGAAAATTTCATATTATTCATATCTGTGTTATGATAATTGCTGAGATAGATTTATTTCTGTTAAATTGAAGTGCAATTATCAGGATATGTTACTGTTGATTTGTAAACCAAAATACTCTGTGTTCACTCACCCAAATTTATTGCTCCTATCTCTCCACCCACCTAAATAACCCCCTCTCTGTCTCCCAGATATCTAAATGCACACTGCTACACAGAATATTCCACAGAAACACAGCTGGATGCAGTTTTAAATCAAGCCCAGGTAATTTCAGAAGAACAGCCTCTCACCTGATCCATATCTACATCTACAATGGAAAATTTCATATTATTCATATCTGTGTTATGATAATTGCTGAGATAGATTTATTTCTGTTAAATTGAAGTGCAATTATCAGGATATGTTACTGTTGATTTGTAAACCAAAATACTCTGTGTTCACTCACCCAAATTTATTGCTCCTATCTCTCCACCCACCTAAATAACCCCCTCTCTGTCTCCCAGATATCTAAATGCACACTGCTACACAGAATATTCCACAGAAACACAGCTGGATGCAGTTTTAAATCAAGCCCAGGTAATTTCAGAAGAACAGCCTCTCACCTGATCCATATCTACATCTACAATGGAAAATTTCATATTATTCATATCTGTGTTATGATAATTGCTGAGATAGATTTATTTCTGTTAAATTGAAGTGCAATTATCAGGATATGTTACTGTTGATTTGTAAACCAAAATACTCTGTGTTCACTCACCCAAATTTATTGCTCCTATCTCTCCACCCACCTAAATAACCCCCTCTCTGTCTCCCAGATATCTAAATGCACACTGCTACACAGAATATTCCACAGAAACACAGCTGGATGCAGTTTTAAATCAAGCCCAGGTAATTTCAGAAGAACAGCCTCTCACCTGATCCATATCTACATCTACAATGGAAAATTTCATATTATTCATATCTGTGTTATGATAATTGCTGAGATAGATTTATTTCTGTTAAATTGAAGTGCAATTATCAGGATATGTTACTGTTGATTTGTAAACCAAAATACTCTGTGTTCACTCACCCAAATTTATTGCTCCTATCTCTCCACCCACCTAAATAACCCCCTCTCTGTCTCCCAGATATCTAAATGCACACTGCTACACAGAATATTCCACAGAAACACAGCTGGATGCAGTTTTAAATCAAGCCCAGGTAATTTCAGAAGAACAGCCTCTCACCTGATCCATATCTACATCTACAATGGAAAATTTCATATTATTCATATCTGTGTTATGATAATTGCTGAGATAGATTTATTTCTGTTAAATTGAAGTGCAATTATCAGGATATGTTACTGTTGATTTGTAAACCAAAATACTCTGTGTTCACTCACCCAAATTTATTTCTCCTATCTCTCCACCCACCTAAATAACCCCCTCTCTGTCTCCCAGATATCTAAATGCACACTGCTACACAGAATATTCCACAGAAACACAGCTGGATGCAGTTTTAAATCAAGCCCAGGTAATTTCAGAAGAACAGCCTCTCACCTGATCCATATCTACATCTACAATGGAAAATTTCATATTATTCATATCTGTGTTATGATAATTGCTGAGATAGATTTATTTCTGTTAAATTGAAGTGCAATTATCAGGATATGTTACTGTTGATTTGTAAACCAAAATACTCTGTGTTCACTCACCCAAATTTATTGCTCCTATCTCTCCACCCACCTAAATAACCCCCTCTCTGTCTCCCAGATATCTAAATGCACACTGCTACACAGAATATTCCACAGAAACACAGCTGGATGCAGTTTTAAATCAAGCCCAGGTAATTTCAGAAGAACAGCCTCTCACCTGATCCATATCTACATCTACAATGGAAAATTTCATATTATTCATATCTGTGTTATGATAATTGCTGAGATAGATTTATTTCTGTTAAATTGAAGTGCAATTATCAGGATATGTTACTGTTGATTTGTAAACCAAAATACTCTGTGTTCACTCACCCAAATTTATTGCTCCTATCTCTCCACCCACCTAAATAACCCCCTCTCTGTCTCCCAGATATCTAAATGCACACTGCTACACAGAATATTCCACAGAAACACAGCTGGATGCAGTTTTAAATCAAGCCCAGGTAATTTCAGAAGAACAGCCTCTCACCTGATCCATATCTACATCTACAATGGAAAATGTCATATTATTCATATCTGTGTTATGATAATTGCTGAGATAGATTTATTTCTGTTAAATTGAAGTGCAATTATCAGGATATGTTACTGTTGATTTGTAAACCAAAATACTCTGTGTTCACTCACCCAAATGTATTGCTCCTATCTCTCCACCCACCTAAATAACCCCCTCTCTGTCTCCCAGATATCTAAATGCACACTGCTACACAGAATATTCCACAGAAACACAGCTGGATGCAGTTTTAAATCAAGCCCAGGTAATTTCAGAAGAACAGCCTCTCACCTGATCCATATCTACATCTACAATGGAAAATTTCATATTATTCATATCTGTGTTATGATAATTGCTGAGATAGATTTATTTCTGTTAAATTGAAGTGCAATTATCAGGATATGTTACTGTTGATTTGTAAACCAAAATACTCTGTGTTCACTCACCCAAATGTATTGCTCCTATCTCTCCACCCACCTAAATAACCCGCTCTCTGTCTCCCAGATATCTAAATGCACACTGCTACACAGAATATTCCACAGAAACACAGCTGGATGCAGTTTTAAATCAAGCCCAGGTAATTTCAGAAGAACAGCCTCTCACCTGATCCATATCTACATCTACAATGGAAAATTTCATATTATTCATATCTGTGTTATGATAATTGCTGAGATAGATTTATTTCTGTTAAATTGAAGTGCAATTATCAGGATATGTTACTGTTGATTTGTAAACCAAAATACTCTGTGTTCACTCACCCAAATTTATTGCTCCTATCTATCCACCCACCTAAATAACCCCCTCTCTGTCTCCCAGATATCTAAATGCACACTGCTACACAGAATATTCCACAGAAACACAGCTGGATGCAGTTTTAAATCAAGCCCAGGTAATTTCAGAAGAACAGCCTCTCACCTGATCCATATCTACATCTACAATGGAAAATTTCAGATTATTCATATCTGTGTTATGATAATTGCTGAGATAGATTTATTTCTGTTAAATTGAAGTGCAATTATCAGGATATGTTACTGTTGATTTGTAAACCAAAATACTCTGTGTTCACTCACCCAAATTTATTGCTCCTATCTATCCACCCACCTAAATAACCCCCTCTCTGTCTCCCAGATATCTAAATGCACACTGCTACACAGAATATTCCACAGAAACACAGCTGGATGCAGTTTTAAATCAAGCCCAGGTAATTTCAGAAGAACAGCCTCTCACCTGATCCATATCTACATCTACAATGGAAAATTTCATATTATTCATATCTGTGTTATGATAATTGCTGAGATAGATTTATTTCTGTTAAATTGAAGTGCAATTATCAGGATATGTTACTGTTGATTTGTAAACCAAAATACTCTGTGTTCACTCACCCAAATTTATTGCTCCTATCTATCCACCCACCTAAATAACCCCCTCTCTGTCTCCTAGATATCTAAATGCACACTGCTACACAGAATATTCCACAGAAACACAGCTGGATGCAGTTTTAAATCAAGCCCAGGTAATTTCAGAAGAACAGCCTCTCACCTGATCCATATCTACATCTACAATGGAAAATTTCATATTATTCATATCTGTGTTATGATAATTGCTGAGATAGATTTATTTCTGTTAAATTGAAGTGCAATTATCAGGATATGTTACTGTTGATTTGTAAACCAAAATACTCTGTGTTCACTCACCCAAATTTATTGCTCCTATCTCTCCACCCACCTAAATAACCCCCTCTCTGTCTCCCAGATATCTAAATGCACACTGCTACACAGAATATTCCACAGAAACACAGCTGGATGCAGTTTTAAATCAAGCCCAGGTAATTTCAGAAGAACAGCCTCTCACCTGATCCATATCTACATCTACAATGGAAAATTTCATATTATTCATATCTGTGTTATGATAATTGCTGAGATAGATTTATTTCTGTTAAATTGAAGTGCAATTATCAGGATATGTTACTGTTGATTTGTAAACCAAAATACTCTGTGTTCACTCACCCAAATTTATTGCTCCTATCTCTCCACCCACCTAAATAACCCCCTCTCTGTCTCCCAGATATCTAAATGCACACTGCTACACAGAATATTCCACAGAAACACAGCTGGATGCAGTTTTAAATCAAGCCCAGGTAATTTCAGAAGAACAGCCTCTCACCTGATCCATATCTACATCTACAATGGAAAATTTCATATTATTCATATCTGTGTTATGATAATTGCTGAGATAGATTTATTTCTGTTAAATTGAAGTGCAATTATCAGGATATGTTACTGTTGATTTGTAAACCAAAATACTCTGTGTTCACTCACCCAAATTTATTGCTCCTATCTCTCCACCCACCTAAATAACCCCCTCTCTGTCTCCCAGATATCTAAATGCACACTGCTACACAGAATATTCCACAGAAACACAGCTGGATGCAGTTTTAAATCAAGCCCAGGTAATTTCAGAAGAACAGCCTCTCACCTGATCCATATCTACATCTACAATGGAAAATTTCATATTATTCATATCTGTGTTATGATAATTGCTGAGATAGATTTATTTCTGTTAAATTGAAGTGCAATTATCAGGATATGTTACTGTTGATTTGTAAACCAAAATACTCTGTGTTCACTCACCCAAATTTATTGCTCCTATCTCTCCACCCACCGAAATAACCCCCTCTCTGTCTCCCAGATATCTAAATGCACACTGCTACACAGAATATTCCACAGAAACACAGCTGGATGCAGTTTTAAATCAAGCCCAGGTAATTTCAGAAGAACAGCCTCTCACCTGATCCATATCTACATCTACAATGGAAAATTTCATATTATTCATATCTGTGTTATGATAATTGCTGAGATAGATTTATTTCTGTTAAATTGAAGTGCAATTATCAGGATATGTTACTGTTGATTTGTAAACCAAAATACTCTGTGTTCACTCACCCAAATTTATTGCTCCTATCTCTCCACCCACCTAAATAACCCCCTCTCTGTCTCCCAGATATCTAAATGCACACTGCTACACAGAATATTCCACAGAAACACAGCTGGATGCAGTTTTAAATCAAGCCCAGGTAATTTCAGAAGAACAGCCTCTCACCTGATCCATATCTACATCTACAATGGAAAATTTCATATTATTCATATCTGTGTTATGATAATTGCTGAGATAGATTTATTTCTGTTAAATTGAAGTGCAATTATCAGGATATGTTACTGTTGATTTGTAAACCAAAATACTCTGTGTTCACTCACCCAAATTTATTGCTCCTATCTCTCCACCCACCGAAATAACCCCCTCTCTGTCTCCCAGATATCTAAATGCACACTGCTACACAGAATATTCCACAGAAACACAGCTGGATGCAGTTTTAAATCAAGCCCAGGTAATTTCAGAAGAACAGCCTCTCACCTGATCCATATCTACATCTACAATGGAAAATTTCATATTATTCATATCTGTGTTATGATAATTGCTGAGATAGATTTATTTCTGTTAAATTGAAGTGCAATTATCAGGATATGTTACTGTTGATTTGTAAACCAAAATACTCTGTGTTCACTCACCCAAATTTATTGCTCCTATCTCTCCACCCACCTAAATAACCCCCTCTCTGTCTCCCAGATATCTAAATGCACACTGCTACACAGAATATTCCACAGAAACACAGCAATCCCCTCCCTCCCTGCCCCTCTACCCACCCACCCCTCTTTACACTTAATATATTTAGGCATACTAATTACCTGCACCTGTTCAATCAGTGACACCTGCTTATCACCTCTAACCACCCCCCCTTTAAGAATACTTGTTAATACAGTGTCACAATGTTTTCTCACACCATCTTCCTCACTATAACCTGCTGCCTATTTCTCAGACTCTCTTATACCGTCTCTAGACATCATGTCTCCAATAATATAACTATCTCACCTTCCCTGCTTTCCTCACCTCTTCTCTGCTCCCATGAGCTCCTCTCCTTCCTCCAGTTACTATTTCATCCCTCCTCTAAAGCTGAAAAGCAGAAATGCTCCTGTAAGTCCTACTCCCATCTCCTTTTACTCTCTCTCCTTCTTCTGATGGCTTGTGGAGTTATATCCCCTAACCCAGGCCCCTCACTCATTCCCACCTGCTGTCAGCCACGCAGAGTCCCCAGGGCAGCAAATGCCCAAAACACCCATTATCTAATACCCATCACTTGTCACAAACCATCTACTTTGCCCTTCTCATGTGCCCTCTGGAATGCAAGGTCTGTTTGCAATAAACTTACCTTCATTCATGATCTCTTCATTTCCAACTCCCTCAATTTACTGGCTATCACAGAAACCTGGCTCACTCCATCTGACTCTGTCTCCCCTGCTGCACTCTCTTATGGTGGTCTACACTTCAGCCACACTCGTAGACCTGGGAACAAACAAGGTGGAGGTGTGGGCATACTGCTATCCTCTCGCTGCACTTTTCACTGCATACCCCCTGTTCCCTCCCTCCAATTCTCATCTTTTGAAGTCCACACTATTCGCATCTTCTCTCCTATACCTCTGCGAGTAGCTGTGATCTATCCCCCGCCTGGGTCACCCTCCCATTTTCTGGACAACATTGCCACCTGGCTCCCTCACTTTCTCTCCTCCAATATACCTTCACTCATTCTTGGCGATTTCAACATAGCCACTGACACACCCACCTCCCCAACAACTGCAAAATTACTTGTACTCACCTCTTCCCTTGGCCTCTCACAATGGACAGATTCAGCAACTCACTGTGGTGGACACTCCATTGACCTTATTTTTACTAATCTCTGCACTATCTCCAACCTTGACATCTCCTCACTTCCCCTATCTGACCACCACCTGCTAACTTGCAACCTCACCTCATCTACCGCTCACCGCCCTTCTTCAAATCCTGCCATCAGAACACGCAGAAACCTGCAAGCACTCAACCCACAACAATTTTCAAATGTACTAACACCCCTTCTCAGCCCCCTCACCAACCTTGCCTGCCCTGACGTCGCCACTTCACAATACAACACTACGCTAACCTCCACCCTTGACTCTCTTGCCCCCATAATCACAAGCAAACGCCCTCGCTCTCAACCACAACCATGGCACACCACACAAACACGCTATCTACAGAGATGCTCACGCACTGCAGAACGATTATGGAGGAAATCTCGCACTTCAGCAGACTTTCTCCACTACAAGTTTACCTTGCGCTCCTACTTCTCTGCCCTCAATCTTGCCAAACAACACTACTTCTCATCACTAATATCAAACCTGTCCTCCAACCCTAAACGTTTATTTGCTACATTCAACACCCTCCTCCGCCCACCCCCACCTCCTGCCCCTTCCTCTCTCACTGCTGATGACTTTGCCAGCCATTTTAAAAACAAAATCGATACCATCCAAAATGAGCTCTTCTCCCAGCTTGGCCCTACCCCACCACCCTCTCCCCAAACCGACAACACCCAGCCCTTACCCTTCGCCAATCCCACCTCCACTATGGACTCCTTTGACCCTGTAACCGAGGATGAAGTATCTACTTTACTATCAACCTCTCACCTTACCACATGTCCTCATGATCCTATTCCATCACAGCTAATCCCTACCATATCCACCACACTTATCCCAGCTCTCACACATCTATTCAACCACTCCCTAAACACTGGCAAGTTTCCATCCTCCTTAAAACATGCCACAGTTGCACCCATTCTCAAGAAGCCCTCTTCTGACCCAGCTTCTGCCTCCAACTATCGCCCTATCTCACTACTTCCCCTTGCGTCTAAACTCCTTGAGCGGCTTGTTTACAATCGCTTCACTCAATTTATTTCCTCCAATTCCCTCCTTGACCCCTTCCAATCTGGCTTCCGGTCCCAACACAGAAACAGCCCTTACAAAAGCCACTAATGACTTGCTAACCGCCAAATCAAAGGGTCACTACTCTATTCTAATTCTCCTGGATCTCTCTGCTGCCTTCGATACAGTTGACCACCCTCTTCTAATCCAAACTCTCCGCTCTTTTGGCATCCAGGACACAGCTCTTTCATGGTTCACATCCTATCTTAAAGATCGTACATTTAGTGTCTCCTTCTCTGGCACCTCTTCTTCACCTCTCCCTCTGTCTGTTGGCGTTCCCCAAGGTTCTGTCCTAGGCCCCCTCCTCTTCTCCATCTACACCTCCTCCCTTGGCACCCTTATAAAATCCTTTGGATTTCAGTATCATCTCTATGCAGATGATACTCAAATCTACCTCTCTGCACCTGATCTATCCCCCTCTCTTTTAGCTCAAGTTTCCAACTGCCTCTCTAGCATATCCTCCTGGATGTCCACCCGTCAACTCAAACTCAACATGTCTAAAACTGAACTTCTAATCTTTCCACCCTCTACTACAGCTTCCACACCTCAAATATCTCTCTCTGTTGACAACACCATCATCGCCCCTACCTCCCAGGCCCGTTGTCTTGGGGTTCTACCGGATCCCGCCCTCTCTTTTATTCCTCACATCCAAGCAATAACAAAATCATGTCAGTTTCACCTAAAAAACATCTCCAAAATTCGTCATTATCTTACAGAAGACACAGCTAAAATTCTAATTCACTCTCTCATCATCTCTCGACTCGACTACTGCAATTCCCTCCTTGCTGGCCTCCCCATCTCTCGTCTGTCTCCCCTCCAATCCATAATGAACGCCTCTGCTAGACTCATCTTCAATACCAAACGATCAGTGTCTGCAGCCCCTCTCTGTCAATCACTCCACTGGCTTCCCATAGCTTCCCGAATCAAATTTAAAATCATGACCCTAACACATAAAGCCCTCAACAACAGTGCACCCTCTTATATCTCTGCTCTTGTTTCAAAATACTCTCCCAACCGGCCCCTTCATTCTGCCAACGACCTTCTTCTTTCCTCCTCTCTCATCACCTCCTCTCACTCCCGTCTTCAAGACTTTTCTCGTGCTTCCCCATCCATTTGGAACTCCTTGCCCCGCTGCATTAGATTATCTTCCTGCCTCAAAACCTTTAAGAAATTACTAAAAACACACCTGTTTAAAAAATCTTATCATCTTCAGCCTTAACATGTACAACTGAACATTCCACAGCTTAACAACACTCACACCCACAATCTACAGTACAACACACAGACCCCTCCACTTTACTGAACCAATTGCTTTCAATTGTATTTGTCACCCTCTTGTATCACACCTAAACCCTTAGATTGTAAGTTTGCGAGTTTTCAATCTTGTGTCAGTGCCTTGGAAACAAGCTCTATGTACATTTGATTTTATGCTCAAAAACAGGGCCCTCCATTCTTTACAAGGTGTTTAATTTGTTTTCTGCTATGTACTCAACCCCTGTACAGCGCTACGGAATATGTTGGCGCGATATAAATAAAGATAATAATAATAAGAGTGTCACAGACTCACATTGTGTCACAAACAGCATTCCCAGTATTACGATTTTATTGACCCTCATTTTTTGACGAGCAAGTCGCTACTATATATATATATATAAGCGTATTGCCCGTCAAAAAATTACGGCAATGAGATGTGTATGTTTGGAAAGTTGTTTAGTTATTAATATGCATATGGAATTGTAAGGTAGCTAATGTTGTTTTGTGTGTACTACTGAAATATATAATACAATTAATAAATGAATATACTTTATTCCTGTCCGTGTGTTGAGTCCAATTTTTGCGATGTCGTAATGTGTGTTATGTGTCTTATCGGATTATCCGTACGTGTTTTCCGTGGTTATAGTGCTGTAGCCTCGTTTTCGTTTTGTTCGGCCACCATTTTTTCTCTCGCTTCGATAATTTATTAGTGTCTAAACTCTTTTATTTTGAGCTAAATGAAGGTGTAACTTTCTTTTTTAAGGTCGTGGATGTTCCCTCTTGCTGTCGGTAAGCTTTTTATGTATGTGCTGTGTGTATTTATTGTGTTTGTATCTTTTTTCCTGTTCGCGAGTTGCGGACGTATTTTTTTGCTACGGTTTAACGGCTCGCCTCACTACGCGAGGCTCGCCTGCAATGAGCGCCTGCGGCGCTCATTGCCAAAATGCTCCGTATTAACGGCTCGCCTCGCTACGCGAGTCTCGCCTGCAATGAGCGCCTGTGGCGCTCATTGCCAAAGTGCTCCGTATTAAGCTGAGCCCGCTAAAGTACTACGGTTTAACGGCTCGCCACGCTAAATCGTACGGACAACGCAAACAGCGTGACGACGACTCGTAGCAGGACAAATATAATATGTGATATATATATATATATATATATATATATAGTTCTTGAAAATATTAGGTGCACTTGAAGACAGACATATTACAGTATATAAGCATTTTAATGTAGGGTACTGTATTGGTAACTCAATGCAGTCTGCTGCCCTAGATCTGGACCTTGTTAACTTAGGCTAACATATACAATTAACTACATGTTTCTTTTATACTTTGCAAGGTATTCTGTCTTGTAGATTGTGCATTCTTGTCTCTGTCAGAGCATTAAGGACTACAAGGTAAGGGTCTGTATATTATACTATTAAATCGTGAAGCCAATTATTTGTGATTTACTGTTTTAATTTTATAATAGGATAACATTTATCTGCAAAGAAAATACATCTTTTTTCATCTTAATAGTGAGAACTCATCAATTGTGGTATAATTTTTACCCACACTGTACTAGATTTCAGTCAATAGTTCATACAGTTAATGTTGTTTGAGGTTAAGTAGAAAATCCTTTAATTATACTAAAACTGCAGTTGGCAGGTAACACTGCTAAAAAATGTAAATGTAGTGAATGGAATTTCCAACAACATCATACTTAAAGCTCATGAAATGTAATCAACATTGATCGTGTTTTCAGAAAAATATTATGATGCATTTTAACAAACTCAAGCAATATATTTTTCATTCTACTGGTATTTGGCTTTTAATCTAAGCATAGATTACAATAAATGTCTCATGTATTTACAAAAATAAATAATTTGTGGGTGTAACCCATCTAACCCATCACTTATGGGGGTCTTTACAGATCCCAATAAGCCTCCATCTAAGCCCATCACTTATGGGGGTCTATACAGGGTACAAGTAAGCTGCAGCCCTTTTAGGCCTTTTTGCAGGCTTGGCGGAGGGCTGGCCAGAGCATTTGAATAGGTCCGGGTACTTCCATGTGGCCTTGTGGAATCAAAGGCTTTCCCTGCTGTGGGTACTTTCACGCAGCCGTGTGGAATCAAAGGCTTTACCTGCGGCAGGGGTGGCCACAAGTGATAACAAGGCGCCGGCCGCAAAGCTGCAAGGAAATAGAATAGCTAAGTAGCTTGTGGCCATCCCTTGCGGCCACGCATCTCCTACGGCCATTAATAGAATGAGGCCCTTAGTGCTGAAGTAACCACCTCAATGCTTTGGTTAACATATCACTATGCTGTAGTGTGAGCTGTCTTTGGGCCCGAGGTGGTTACTGCCTGAGTACTTTGGGGGCCTGAAATAGCTGAATGTAATCCATAAATTGTAGTTTATATAGAAGTGGTACTGCTAGCTGCAATGTATTATAAGCCTAATATTTATTAGGGTTGGCTAGCATCATAAAGAGTTTGATAGCCATTCTCAAACCTTTCCTATACACATGCCTCTACAGAGAAAGTGCTCACACAGTTGAGACAGATTAGCCCTTTTAATATTTTCACTATGCTCTGTTCCGAGCAGTTTAGTTAGAAATCACAGAGGCTTGCATGTGTGACTGCGCCGCTGGCTACAATGAGCGCCTTTGCGGGCTGCTTCACCTCACTTTGTGAGGTTTGCATGTGTGACGGCGAGGGACGATCAGCGTTACCAACATTGCGAACGTTACAAACAGCGCAAAGATCCACAACTATATATGTGATTGTTTACCTCTAACTCTTATACAATGTTCCATATTCCATTTATGCTGATTGGACAGACAAAATATCACACAGTCTGGCTGCAAACATGAAACCATTTTTGTGAGCAAACTGCACGGCAAAATAAAAAGTAAGTGATGGAACTACAGTCACATTTGTTAACTAAACCTGATAGTTGGTTAGAAAGAAAGAAATAAGGACATCCTTTGAAGCTTTCACAGTTTATATGCCATTATTCTTTGCGTGCATTTTCTTTACTGTCTTTTTGCAGCTTTTGACTCAGGAGGGTTTGATTTTAATGATATTTTAATTAGACCTAATAAAAACACTGGGAGTTGTAGTTGCCACATTTCATTTGCCCATGTAGAAGATGTCTCTTCACCCATCTCAGGAAGTAGATTAGTACAAATTAAAATGGTAGTTTTCACTGCAGTATATTGTATATAAAAGCTAATACATTGATGGCTGTATTTTATTTTACATTATAAAAAATATTTGTCTAATTTTAGGTGTAGTTCTTCAAAAGAGTACATTTTAAATAAATTACTACAGTGATCCTTTAAGTGATACATTGAGATATGTAAATATTAATGAATATATTTAATAATGAAACAATGTATGTGCAAAAATGTGTAAAGTTACTTCCCAGTTAAGCATCAGTTATTACAGGAGAGACATGCACTGAATTATTTCTTTTGTTTAGACATATAATACCTTTATTACAAGTGTCTTCTTATTTGAATTTAATTAAAATTCAAAACATATGATATTTTATTAAGAATTATGACATCTATTAAACAGATCAAAAGTCATCTAAAAAAATGAAGTAATGGCTTTTTAGCATACCTAGACTCAGTTGGTTTAAATATGGTCATTTCAAAGGAGATGTCATTACAATTGACATTAAGAAATTACTTCTTGGTGGATAAGCATTAGAAGAAAATTGTGATTCCTGCCTAATAAAAGAGATGGAGCTTAAAAACGGGAGTCACTGAACTGTGACTGGGTGTAAATGACTAGTTTATTAAAGTAAATCTCATTTTTGCAATAAAAATATTTTATGTATTTCACCCATACACAATGAATGTATCAGTTGGAGGACATTAAGTCATGTGTTAATATAGAAAAGCTGAAATATAGAATTTTCAGATGTGGCCATTGATTGGCAAACAACAATATTGAAAACTTAGAATCCAGGAAACATTTTTTAGAGGCAGGCTGTTTTCTAGGAGCCTTGAAGGAAGACCCTTATAGAGATACATTATACTGTGGTAAAACATTTAGGAACCGGCAGTATAAAATTTAGGAGACTGAACTCTTAAGCTCTCCAGAAGTTTCCACCCCTGTGGTTATTTTCATTTGTGTTTTAAAGCCTAAACCCTAAATTGTTGCTTGTCCTGTCTTTAAGATAATTTATTGTCTATCCTACACATGCTTAGTTTATCATTCCATATTTTAGAATATTTTTCAGGCACGTAAAAGAGCATGATTTAAACATGACCAAAGTTGTGTTTTGAATGAAAAATATTAAAGGGAAGTTAATTCAGCACAATCTGTCTACACCATTGTAAAGATCTTCTAAAAGCATGTTGAAATACTTTTTGAATTTTTTTAATACATTTTTTCACTGAGAAATCAAAGATAATAAAATATGTGCCCAACTGACTGCTCAACAGCTCGGAGGAGGGAGCTTAGTCTGGCTTCATTACGGGGGGGGAGTCACATTCAACTCTATGGTCATTTTTTTCACTGACAGTGAGTGCCTGCCGAGGAGACCTGTGGCAGCACAGATAGAGCCTATTGCAGTTAGCAGCTTCTGTCACTAGAGAGATGTCCCCTTCATTTTTAGTATGTAATGCCTGGAAACATGTAGTAAACCTTTGTGCTTTTTGAAAATAAGTCTTAAGAATGTATTTTCTTCTATATGGACGTTGGCATTTCAGGTGCAAAATTGCTGCTCCTCTTCCCATACCTGCTCCTCTTGCCATAGCTCCCCCTTCCCAATAGCTTTGCCCCCACCCGTACCTCCTGCCTGTATACAAATATACATTTATTAGAGAAAAATTAAAATGAGAAAAAAAAATTACACAGCCCTGCCTCCCCCATCGGAGAGCCCTGGTGCCCCAGTGTTACAAAGATGCTGGAAAATATTTGAGAACTAAGCCAGCAAAATATTTAATACAAACTAAATTGGTACATGCTAAAGGATGTTGGTAAATATTCACAAATGAATTCTTATCAATCACAACAGAAGTAGTAGGTCATCACAGTTTTTCAAAACACTCATTGCTATTAAGTATATGTCAATTCTTGGTATTGATTATGTAGGACAAATGGAATGAAATGGAGTAATTATCAGCCTTATTAAATTGGGATTCGACCACTTGAATAGGGCTCTATATAAGCACACAGCATATTTTTTTTACAGAAGTTTTTACTTAGTGAAGACCTTGCTTTTGGATAGAAGTTCACTAACTAAAAGCTTATGTAAAAAAATATGCTCTGTGCTTATATAGAGCCCTATTTAATTGGATGAATCATAATTTAGTAAGACTGTAAATGTTTGCATTGTAGTAAACTGATTTAATCAGATTAAATACATCTATGTAAAAAAAAATACATGAAACACCACAAATGTATCACGTTTTATTAGTAAATATCCTTTTTTATCCTTGGTTATCAAACTACAATAAAACAATATCAGCCTTATTAAATTAAGATTCTGTAAATTTAAAAGGGCTCTATTTAAGCACACAGCATATTTTTTACAGAAGTTTTTAGTTAGTGAACTTCTATCCAAAAGTAAGGTCTTCACTTCTGTAAATAAAATATGCTGTGTGCTTAAATAGAGCCCTTTTAAATTTACCGAATCGCAATTTAATAAGGCTGTAAATGTTGAGATAGGTGCTTTACCAGCCAACGATCGCAGACTGGTAGATTTCTATGGAATGGTTGTTAATTAGTAACCAATGTTACAATTATTGCGTAAATTTTTTTTTTTTGAAACAGATCCATCATGGAGTGACTTTATGCTGTGGAGGATTGAGACCTTCCATGAACGATGTGACATTGTAGGTGTAAGGCACGTTGTATACAGTAAAATATAATTATATTTTCAATCAAAATGCTGATCAGAATTTACACTATACTATTCTTAAATTCAATGAGAGTCGGGGTGTGGCTAAGCTGCTGGAGAGGAAAGACATGTCCTGCAAGAGCTCCAGCTAAGGCCTGGGTTAATCTGGGACAATCGACCCCTATAGATGCCCTGAGTGACCAACAAACATTATCACTAAACTCAGAAGACCTAGGGGAACAAATTGATCCCAAAATTACCTTAAAAAAACAATAAAATCGGAAGAGTCCCCTGCATGGAATCCCTACCCAGCTGAACTTTTCCCCCTGGAAGCCTGGAGGGAGAGAGTGTGGCGCTGCACTGCTGAGGACATATATAAGCAGGTACAGGGGAGAGGCTATAGAGCTGTGGGGGGAGAGGATAGCCCTGATCCAAGGAAGGGGTACCCAGGGGGGCATCAGAAGCAAATTAGCCCCAGAAAAATTAAGCAATCCGGGGCCCCTTACCCACATATCGCCATCAAAGCTCTCCCCATACCCTGGGTCCAAGCAACCCAGCCCAACCTGTCTACTTAGACTCAGAACATTAAAAGTACACTGCACAGGACTGCAATGATAAAGAGTGCAGATTATCTAGCTTCACATCTATATGCTTCTGTGATCCTAAAGTGATTTTATTGGTACCAACAGCACCGGGGTGCTTGAGACTGAACCAGGCACCTTACTACACTGTGTTATATAACGTTTTGTAACAGCACCATGAGGATTTACAATCTCACCCAAAACATTATATAAGTAGTCTCAATTGACTGTACTCTGCTCCCACCCGGTGGCAACTTTCAACCACTACAGGCTTCTTGTATACCAACATAGTATTGAACCTGCCAATATCTAGAACATCAAGGGGCCACAGCTCTCCACATTGTGCCTTCTGTCCCCCCATCAGGTCCTCCCAGTATCCTGGGTTTAAGCACACCAGGCTAACCTGTCTACAGAGACTCAGAACACTAAAATACACTTTAGACTGCACAGGACTTCAAAGGCAAAGAGTGCAATTTATCTGGCTTTGCATTTATATGTTGCAGGACTACTAATGTGACTTTATTATCACCGACACTATCGGAGTGTCTGGGTCTGAACCAGACACCTTATTATATTGAGTTATATAACACTCATCAACAGTTATATAAAGATATGCAGTGTCACTCACCACATTGTATAAGCAGTCTCAATTGACAATACTCTACTCCCACCCGGTGGCAGCCTCAAAGCATTACAGGCCTTCTGTCCTTCAAGACTAAATTGAACCTGCCAATCTCTAGAACACCAAGGGACTAAAGCTCTTCATACTTTGACTGCTGTCCTCCCATTTGGCTTACCCATATACTAGAGAGAAACGGTAATACAAAGGACTGAATTAATTCCATATCACGACGTCACATTGGGGTTAACATACTAAATTTATCTTGGAAGATCTAAGGCAATATTTAGCCTGACACAGACTGGGCCTGGACCCTGGAGGATGTTAACACTAAACCAGTTGGCAAACACCCTGCTCACTAAAGAAAAGATGAGATAAATGTAGGGCCAACACCCCTATAAATGGGCCACCACCCCTTCTAACTCTTAAAGCGCACTTAAGAGATCCTTGCAGCAGCATTGCTACCCGGTGGGCCGGGACTCACCTTAATCTAGACCTCCTCCCCCAACTGCACAGACCAGGTCTACTGGAAAGCTCATTCCTAAACTAGGCCCCGCATCGCCCTGATCTACAATACAAAGGGCAAAAATCATGATGGTTAGAACCAAAAAGGGCGAGGGATCCCGACGGATAACTGAACATTTCCCCTCTACTACGGCTAGAAGATCCCCCCACCCGGAATCAATCTCAGGGTCTTCAGATATATCGGATGCTGAGGGCTCCCAAAAAGGGAATATGATGAATGCAAACTTATCCAATGACTCCAAAACTTGGTTTGAGAACATGCTAAAATCACAACTATCATTGGCAGTTCAAGATCTAAAACATGAAATCCAAGAATTGGGCCAGCGGACAAGTATTTTGGAATCTTCCCTGGACCAGGTCATAGACTCCCAAAGACAAGATCGAGTAGACATTGATACAAATGCAATGAAAATATGCTCTCTTGAACTCAAACTGGAGGACCTCGAAAATAGATCGAGAAGATACAATGTCAGATTCAGAGGCGTCCCAAACTCAATCACTGACCTTGAGCCGTATCTTTCAGACCTAATAAAATCAATTCTTCCAGACCCCCAGGAGGGTGAAATCGGCATTGAAAGAGCACATAGGGCACTTGGTGCATCCCCAAACCCTAACATGCCTAAAGACATCATCGCCCGCTTTCTGAGGCAACACACAAGAGATCAGATTCTCATTCACGCCAGAGGTCTAGACGAAATCAAGGGTCCTGACGGCACCACCATCCAGATTTATGCAGATTTCTCACCAGCCACCCTAGCGAGACGCAGTGAAATGAGACCGGCTGTGGAGGTACTTATACAACATAAAATTCCTTACAGATGGGGTTTTCCTTTCAACATCCAATTTACGGTGAATGGAAACAAGTTTATCGCTCAAGATGTGGAGGAATGCCAGACAATCCTTTCCTCCCTGAACTTATGGAAGGAGGGTGAAAACCCCAGCCCACTGGGCCAGGAACCAAAAGAGAAGCGAGATAGGCCGGTTAGACAATGGAAGGTAGTTCCTGCCCCAAAGAGACAAAAAGCTGCAAAGAAACCCACAACCTCAAGCGGCGAGAGAAGGGGGTCTAAGGCAACCCGAGTAACTGACAGGCCTACATCACCAGGCTTGGGCCGGGATGCTCAAGTTGATATTGGCCGGGAAATTCCCCCCTCCAGAGAAGAGATGAGGTGACTGGCTAAGAGATAAGTTGCCTCCCTCAGAAGCCTAATGGACATTAGAAGCCGAGGGGAGTGTGATATAGGATGGAAGCCTACTGGGTTTCTCTTAATTCACTGAATTGAATGTTTTGTGCTACACAATGCAAGGGGTGATAGGCCCATGGGGTGAGGCGGAGAGTTTTTCCCTTTTATTAAACGGGGTGTAAATTGAGTAGTTAAAATTTAGTCTGCCTCCTCGCCAGGGCTATATGCAGGAGAACAGGATTCTCATGCCCACCAAGCGCGCTAGAGCGCAAGGAAAAAGTTTTAGTTTAGATAAAAAAGTTGAAATTGTTTTGTTTCTGTTGACACATGTATTTCTGTACATTTCCCTGAATTATGTCTTGCATGTAAATGGTCTATCTCTGTTCTGCCTAGTACTCCCAAGGTCTCTCCAAGATGCAGGTGCACCTCGTCTCCTGGTCATCCCAGGAGGTCTCTCGTCTCCTGCTTTCTGGCCCTCAAACAACTTTCCCATCCTGAGCAGGAAAAATGTAAGTCACACACCAGGCACAGCACTCACAGACAGACAAGGATAAATGGCTAGGCCCGAATTTAAGATACTATCCCATAATGTGAAGGGATTTAACTCTCCTCATAAACGGCGTAAAGCCTTTCTTACATACAGGGAGCATCGCCCCTCAGTAATCTTTCTACAGGAGACACACTTCATGCGTAACAACCCCCCTAAATTTCTCCACAAACAATACCCACACTTCTATACAGCGGGTATGTTAGCCAAGAGGGAGGGGGTAGCAATTCTCTTACATAAGGACTTTCCGTTTATACTCCAGAGTAAAAAATCAGATCCCGAGGGTCACTACCTGATTCTGACCGGGAAAATACTCGACTCGACAGTGTCTTTAATTGCGCTATATGCCCCACCTACGAACCCGTATCACACGGTCCGGAAACTACTTATGGCACTGGAGAAAGGGGACTTTGGTAGAATTATTCTGGGAGGGGACCTAAATTTAGCGTTGGATCCCGGATTAGACAGGTCTAAGGGGAGAGTGGGGCTCCACTTCCCCAGTAGGCTAAAACAACTTAAGACACAGCTAGCGAACCTGAACCTGGTAGATTCCTGGAGGGACCTTCATCCTAGGGACAGGGAGTACTCTTTCTACTCAGCCCCTCATAATTCATACTCAAGAATTGACTATATCATCATTGATGCTTCACTTTTGGATCAGACAAAGGAAGCAGAGATTATTCCGTGTACCTGGTCGGATCACTCAATAGTCAAAATTGCCCTAGACTTTGGCACAGCATACTCCCCCCCCCGTCATGGCGCATCAATGATACGCTACTAGCATTTCCTCAATCCAAAGATAAGATCCAGCAAGAACTTGAGATATATTTTGGGGAAAATACTAAAGGAGATGTAGAAATAGGCTGGGTGTGGGTGGCCCACAAAGCATATATTAGAGGGGTCTGCATGAAGATATCTGCTGAACATAAAAAGCAAAACAGGGCCAGAGAGGACGCATTAAATAAAGAGTTAATGAGATTGGAAAGGGCAATGCAGCAAGATAATTGTATTGGGGATAGGTCCCAGATTGAGAAAACCAGAGCGGAACTGGATATGATTCTGTCAGAGAGAACGGAGAGAGCGCTTAGAATCACACATCACAAGTTTTATAGCAAAGCAAACAAACCTGACACTTTCCTAGCCAATAAATTAAAATCAAAGCAAAACCAATCTAGGATCTGCCAAATTAAATCGCCCCAAGGGCTAGTGACCTCCAACCCCACAAAAATTCAGGACATCTTTCAGGCGTATTATAGCAAGCTATATAAAGCCTCGAACTCCCCAGTTCAGGGGGAAACACAATCACTTTTATCCTCCCTGGATCTACCTAAACTAACGGAGGAGAATGTTACTTCATTGAATAAAGCAATCTCCCAGGAGGAAGTGAGCAAAGTTATTTTAGAATCAAAATTAGGCAAAGCCCCAGGCCCAGATGGCTTTACAAACACATATTATAAGAAATTTGTCAGCACTTTAGCCCCATACTTGACCACATTATACAATACAATACTGGAGGGACGACCAATCCCCCCAGAACTCAACAAAGCTGACCTGATATTGTTTCCCAAGGAGGGGAGGGACCCGTTAGAAGCCAAGAATTACAGACCAATTTCACTCCTTAACAGTGACATAAAGTTTCTGGCCAAAATCATGGCAGATAGGATAGCTGGGTTTCTCCCCTCCTTGATTCACAAAGACCAGGTGGGATTTATCCCAGGGCGACAAGCAGGGGACAATATCAGGAAAATTCTGAATTTAGTCCACCATTCTAAATTAAATAACACTCCGGCCTGCCTGCTCTCTCTGGATGTAGAGAAGGCCTTTGACTCTCTGGAATGGCCTTTTCTCATGGCTACGCTAAACAAATTCAGGTTTTCAGAGAAGTTTTTAAATCTAATTCGGACTTATTACAAAGATCCTAAGGCAAACTTAAGACTCCCGGATGGGGGGAGGCCAGCGGTCAGCATCCAGAGGGGGACGAGACAGGGGTGCCCATTGTCACCGCTCCTATTTGCGTTGGCAGTCGAGCCCCTGGCACAATGGATTAGAGCCTCCCCGGAGATAAAGGGTATCCAAGTGGGGTCACATCATTTCAAGGTGTCACTATTTGCGGACGACTTACTATGCTCCATTTCGGAGCCATCGACGTCGGTACCACCCCTGATGCAAAAACTTGAACACTTCGGGATGCTTTCAGGATTGAAAATTAATGTAGAAAAAACTGAAGCCTTGGCCCTAGATATACCGCTCCCGGAGAAAGATTCCCTCACACAGAGGTTTAAATTTAAATGGGCTGGGAAGGGGATTAAATACCTAGGAATTTGGTTGACAGCTAAAGTACAAGATCTATATAAAGCTAACTACCGGCCAATGTTCCGTTTACTCCAAGAGGAGATGATTAAATGGGGCAAATATAACATCTCCTGGCTCGGTAGGATTAGTTCGGTTAAAATGAACATTTTACCTAGACTGCTTTATTTATTTAGATCTCTACCGATCCAGATGCATATGAAAGACCTCTCAAACTTCCAAAGCAGGGTGTTCCGTTTTATCTGGGGTGGGGGTCCCTCCAGGATTGCAAGAAAGAACATGTACAAACATAAATCCAGAGGGGGGTTGGCATGTCCCAATTTAAAACTTTATTATCGAGCAGCTCAATTAGCTTTTATTCCCCAGGCCCACTTACCCGAAGCCCATCCGGCATGGATGTTTGTTGAAAGCCAAGACATGATGCCCTATACATGGGACACGGTGGTCTGGATTCACCCACTCCCCACAGAGATTAAGAAATCTGCCAATCCTATAATAAGGAACTCCGCGGCTAATATTATCTGGGCCTTCAATCATACAGACCTTCTACCCCGGATATCCCACTTAACGCCTATACTTACGCATCCACTAGCTCCAGCACGTATCTCACAGGTCTCTCGGCAATGGTGGAAGAATAACAAACTTGATAGATTGGGAAACTGGATGAGAGATGGTCGGGTATTAACATTCGAAACTATGAGAGACGAATATGATATCCCCCTTTATGAGCACTATAACTTTTGCAGATTGAGATACTTTGTAGATAAACTACTTAGGAGTTCAGGGGTCCCCTTCCGGAATGGGTTCTCTAGAATATGTGAAAAAGCCCCCCTTAAAAGAGGAGTGATAGGGGAATTATACGAGGTCTTCAATACCCCAAAATCATTAGCCAAAGAAAAATACATGAGGGAATGGGAAAAAGATATAGCCAAGAACTGGGAGATTGAGACGTGGGAGACTTCCTGGGCCAATCTCCTGAGGGGTTTACTAAACTATAGTGTATTAGAGACATCAATTAAAGTCCTTCATCGGGCGTATATTACCCCAGATCGACTAGCTAAATGGAGTAAGACGGAAAGTCCGAAATGCTTTAGGGGGTGCTCAGAGCTGGGCTCCTTTCACCATACTTGGTGGAGCTGCCCAAAGGTTCAGCAGTTGTGGACGGCAGTGGGTGACTTAGTGGATAGTATATTTGGACACCATATTGAAATTACCCCAGAATCTAGTCTACTGGGGATTCCGGTGGCCTCTCTTTCTGCCCCCCACAACAGACTCCTACAATTTATCTTTTTAGCGACGAAATCACATATTGCCAGGAACTGGAAGAAAAAGACACTTGAGATAGGGGCAGTTCGAGCTAAGATTCACTACTTAGCGGTTAATGAAAGGATTTCCCACTCAGTGGCGGATTCAATCCCTAAGTATTTAGAAATATGGGGTCCCTGGATAGGATACACTGATATTAGAATCCCTCTACTCCAATGAAGGGGGAGGAGGAGGGAAGGGCACCCTCACCTTGTTGACAGAATACAGGGGGGGCTGGGGGCCGGAGAGGAGATACCGGGAGAGGAACTGCACCGATATGGAGGACAGGTAAGCTGGGTTGGATCAATGACAAGATCGAGATAGAGAAATGTTTTCCAAAGAGGAAGGCTTAACATAGATGTGTCAGATAGAATGTTTTAGTTTAATTGGTTAGGTTAACATTTGTAAAAGTTTGTAAGCAACTCTTCCTGAAGATATAAGAAAAGATAACGGGGGGGAATAGAATGGAAGGAAGGTACTGAAAGACTAACAAACGCAAATAATCATATTATATCCCTCTAGAGGTAAATGAGTCAGCCAATGGATAAAATTTGGGCTTTTTTATAATATCTTTATGATCCTCTAAGTCACAGGTTAATAACGGAAAGTATTAGGAGATAACAACTTAACAACCAAAGAATAGTATAAGTAACGGATAAGTTTAGGGATACATGTTTACATAACCAAGAAGGGTCCATTATAATTCTATACATTGGTTCATCGATAATAGCACGGAGGTAAATACGGAAAAAAGGAGGAGGCAGGATACAAGGATGAGATTTCACAATTGATGTTGGGGTATTGTTTTATTACGCTCAATATTGTACAACTGTTTGCACTTTGTATTCCTGCAATAAAAAAATTAGTTAAAAAAAAAAAAAAAATTCAATGAGAGTCGCAATCAATAGATCAATGTACTCTAAAGTAACATTAATGGAGTGCAAAGCAAACCACAGTTATCCATGACTACAGTTATTGTTTACAGCCTTCTATTAGAGGTAGATATATTGTGACACTTTTTGTGGATAACATGATATTGCTTGGTCATTTATGTTTGCCACAATGTAATTTATGTTTGCCACAATGTAAGAAGTTTACCTCCTCCTAAAGAATCTGCATGTCGACCAAGAAGCCATGGTCAGAACTGAACATGGGACAACAGAAAAGGAGTGCGACAAGGTTGTTTATTGTCACCTTATTTATTCAACTTATATGCAGAGTACATCAGCCGTAAGGTTGGACTGGATGGATCCAAACCCGGAATCAATATTGCTGGAAGGAATATCAACAACCTCAGATACGCCTATGATACTACCCTGATCGCTGAAAGTGAGGAGGAACTAAAAGGACTTATTGATGAGGGTAAAAGAAGAGAGTGCAAAAGTTGGCCTGCTGCTCAACATTAAAAAGACGATCATGGCAAACAGCAATCTCACTTCTTGCCAAATAGACAGGGAAGAAGTGGTGACAGATTTTATTTTCCTTGGATCCAAGATTGCTGCAGATGGTGACTGTAATCATAAAATTAAAACATGTTTGCTTCTGGGGAGGAAAGCTATGGGAAGCTTGGACAAGCTAGTAAAAAGTAAAGATATTAAACTATCAGCAAAGGTTTTCCCAGTAGTAACATATAGATGTAGGAGCTGGACCATAAAGAAGTCTAAATGCCATAGAATTTAACGCCTTTGAATAGTGGTGTTGGAGAAGACTGCTGAGAGTCCCTTGGACTGCTAGAAGATCCAATAAATCAAAACTTCAGGAAATCAAGACAAACTGTTCTCTAGAAGGCATGATCAAATATTTTGGCCATATCATAGGACAGCAGAATTCCCTAGAAAAGACTCTGATACTCACTCTTTCCTCTCTCTTCCTGTAACTATCTGTCCTTCAAACCATGTTTCCATTTTCTTCCAGTGCTAATTCACCCTGCACCAAGGCCTACTGTATGTGAGTTATATCTGGGCAGATAGAAATATTTCTATCTGTTTCCTGTATCCAGCATGGCTCTCTTCTCGTTCCCCCATTAATGGCTTGCATAATTACCATAACTTTCCTCCTCCTCATAGTCTTTCTTGCCTCTTAAGGTCTCTTTCTCTCATTCCCCTCTCTCTCCTCTCTCTTCCTGTAACTATCTGTCCTTCAAACCATGTTTCCATGTTCTTTCAGTGCTAATTCACCCTGCACCAATGCCTACTAACTTTGTGAGATACTGAGAACACTTGGTTCACATACAGATTTCTCAGGAGGTGGATGAGATGATCTGATACTCCCATCTCTTCAAGAACTTTCCACATTTTGTTGTGATCCACTCAATCAAAGGATTTAAAATAATCTGTGAAGCAGAAGTAAATGTTTTACTGGAGCTCTCTTGCTTTCTCTATTATCCAGCAGATTGGCAATTCGATCTCTTGTGCTTCTTCCTCTGTGGAACTCGGCTTGTACATCTGGTAGTACTTGTAAAGCTCTACCTGTCTGCCTTGCTTTCAAAGCTTTATAAAAGCATAGACAATTATTGTCCCTAATTGTTCTCTGAAATTACTTATTTCTCCTCTCTTAACTATACTCTTCTCTATCTCTCACCTTTACCATTAACTATTTAGCATTTTCCTATCCCACCCAACCCCCATAAACATTCACCATTAATCTTATCTCCCTCTTCTGAATGCATTTTTTCTCTACTGAATCTCTTGCTACTCAATGGCTATGTTGAAAGTACCCACATTCCCTCCACACACAGTAGCCTTGTGCCCCACTACAGCATGTACCCAAAGTGATTGTTCTCCTCACCCTAAGAAACCCTGGTGCCATGGGTAGACATGGATGACACCATGCTGTCACCTCAACTAACACCCTACTCTCATCAGCAGTGTTCTCACAGTTGACATTTTAAGGAAGCTCTACAATAGCATTGCTAATCAATCCTTCTGTTCCTTTAGAGCCTTCAGTAAAAGATTGTGTTGGCTTTGTAATGTTGTTTTGTTTCACCACATCCATGAACAGTTCCATTTCATTACATGGATTCTTCCCCAAACGTCACTGACCAGACTTGACCTTGACCTGGTGGCAAAGATAAGGGGCAATCCTCTTTAGGTACAGATGTGGATAAGAAGTTATTAAGGCTATTTCAAAACTCTGGAGGTGCATGTGAGAAAATAATTGAATTGAGAGTTGAGGTAGGCAATGGGGTCCATTTAAATAGCTGCACATTTGTATCTGTATCAACATGTAAATATCCCTAATCCAATGACAGTTGTATGGCACAGACCCTGGATGCACCAGAACCACTTTGTAAATGGTGGATAATGCCTCCATCCTTTTGAAAATCCTTTTACTTTGGTATGTTTACTACTATCACCTTTTCTTAATAACAGTATCATCCACTCATACAGTCTCCCGATGTTGTGGAGGGCTTACTGCATCAGCTCCTTAAAAATGAGCCACTAGGGGAACTGTCATTATTTAAACCCCTCACAGTCATTAAACTGCTGCTGTGGAAAGTCTGCCATATGGCTAACTGTTAAAATCTTATCCTCTCCATGATGGTAGGGATGCTACACTTCCTCTCTAACCAATTCCCTCAAATGAGTCCTCCAGCTATTCCTAAGTATAACTTCCCTCCACTCCAGCAGGGTGTGTCTTCCCCTTTGAACCTTTATGTTGAGCTTGCTGTTTTCTAATTTTACTACAAATCCCACACCTGAAAGCTTCATCACTACCCATATATCCATAGTCATGAATATCTTCATAGGTTCACTTTCTTGGTGTTATACTTTACTTTATTTTCATTACTCATGTTTTTGTGTAGCTTTCACAAATCTATTAAATTCAGAATACACAGTCAACATTCACTATTCCATTGTGAATATTATTGCTTGAATCATAAATCTGACAATCTGATGCTCTAGGCTTCACATTGCAAAGTGGTGGTGACTCACTTAAAGTCCTACAAAGAATGTGGCGTGATATGATTCTCTGAAAATATTGATGATTTCATATTTGTGAGACTGGATAATGGGACAAATGAGATGACTACAATATACTGAAAACATTGTAAACATAAAGAAAAAGTATACAGCTTTAAGCACTTTTTATTGTCACCTATCTCTGTAGTGGGATAAATTATCCATGTATACAAATTATTTATTTATTAAAATATATAAGATACAACAGTATTAAGCTTATTCTTTATAAAAGGCATGTGGTTACATTTAGGATCCATTCAGACCTTGCAAGAAAGATATATAAACCACAAACTATGGCCTCCATGCTTATAGCCTATATTGCAGATTAACATTGTTTAACATTGCGAGAGAACTGCTACAAGTGACTGCGGCAAGCCAGAGCCTAAAATGACGGCAAACTTTTCAATTGATTTTTGCACTGACAAAGATAATGAGTTACTCCATTAGACTTTTACACCAAAACCCTCTGCTAATAAGATTTTACGGATCACTCGCAAAATAGGGCAGTCCATAACTACAATTTTACGTGTATCAAAGACCACTCACAAATGGTGTTAAAACCAATGCTGAGTGCCGCAGCAGCCGTTAGAGAGACAGTATAGCATTGAAAAACATAAAAAAATTATGACATTACTAAATTTTTTGACACTTAACAGTCTAATATATATATATATATATATATATATATATATATATATATGTGTAATTAATAAATATGATATTGTATTATTATATCCGTTTCATTAAACAACATCAAGGGTAACACACAACCCAGTACTCAAGGGGTTAATACATATCAGGAAACCACTGAACTAGGAACAAATACTATAATGCATTGTATATATACATATAATATATTTATAGTATACACAAAATAAACAGTATTATATATATTACATCTAAAAAAATACAATTGTCACATTCATTTAATTTAAATAAATATATATAAATATTAAATAATATATATACATATATAAATATACATGGTTTCTTGCCGCATTTATTGGCACTTGTTCTCACTCATTATAATAATCATGATGTTCTCATGTTCTATTGGTGCCTAGAGACGTTTCTCGTCCGTAAAGCTTGGATTGGTGTAATATGCTCGCTTCTTACACTAAAACCTCTTGCAGACAAGGCAGGATTTATGGACGTGGGCTGAATTGTGAGTGAAAAGATTATGTAAACGTGTAACGTAGGAAAAAAAAGCATCCCACAGCCGCAATTTATACTGCTTGATTATCATGGGTGACTATGTTTGCTTATTTGTAGCAGATATTACTTCAAAAGAAATCTACAAGACTTGTTTTAGATACAGCTATCTTTTACAATATATTGCTATTCTTTATTGCAATGACACCTGCCTAAAACACCAAGGTCCTCATTCAATTTGAATTTTGTCAATTGAATAGGGCTCTATATAAGCACATAACATATTTTTTGACAGAAGTTTTTAGTTAGTGAAAACCTTGGTTTTGGATAGAAGTTCAGTAACTAAAAAGTTCTGTGAAAATGTTTTGTATGGGCTTATATAGAGCCCTATTCAATTGGGCAACTCGGAATTGAATGAGGCTCCAACTGTGTATTGTAGCACTATCTTTTGAAGTTCTATATCAAGGATTTTTTTGCACCCTGTTATTACTATGTACTAGTTGCAATAAATTAGGAATGCAATTCGGTTGTAATCAGAATAAATTTAAAATGGATATTCAATGTGTCTACTTAATGTTTTGTCTCTGCAGGATTCTGGCAAAACAGCTGTTGCAATTCACATTTCTTAATTGAATGAAAGTGTTTATTACAAATAAACATTCAAACAAAACTCAGCAATTAATCCATTACATTTTTAAAATGTTAAACTAGTGGTGGTTTGTTTATTTGGTAACTGATTATCAATAAAATCAGTGACATGAGAAGGACTGTGATCTAAATTTTCGCTATTGGAAATGCTACATTGTAAATCAAGGGATGCGCATCACAGCCACTTTTGATGCCTAGTAAGTTCCCCAAGTATTTAAAAAAATCCAATGTGCCTTTTAAAAGTTAGATATGAATGTAATTGTTTTCAAGATCTACCATACTGTAAGTGCTTGTACACCCTTATTGTGTGTCTAGAGTTGGGAGGGTGTCACAGACCCCTTTCCAGGGCCTGGATCCTGGTGCATTGAGCCACCATAGAGGACAAACCTCCCCATTGGAAAATGTGTAGGAGAATTATATTGCCACATTGGAAATGTGGGCAGGTGGGTGTTAGGGTGAATAGCCCCAAAACATAGAGCCATAGTGTACCACCATGCTCTATATGGTCTTATGGCATATGTCTCTGCCTTATCTTGTATACTATATGTAATGTCCCATGTTATATTACTGTGTTCTGTGGTATGTTTAAACTGTAACTAAATGGTCATGAAACAGTTTAACAAAAAAGGTCTACAATGGGACATTGAAGACAGACTGGAACCAGTGATTGTATTGTAATCTGTTTTGTCCCATTGTTTGCCAGATACGCTAATTACATCTCTGATGTGCTAAACAGCTAGAGACGACATGTGTGTATTAGAGGTTGGCCTTTTATTCCCAGGTGCCAGACAGGATGCTAATGTTGAACCGCATGTGGAGTCAATCTCCTGTATTTGTCTGCCACTTCCTATCATTATTGTGTTGTGTACACCCCCCCCCCCCCGTATCTATCCCCTATAAATATTGTTTGACTTTCCAAAAATAAATCAGCCGACTGCTGAGACATATAGAAATGGTGAACTCTCTTAGTTGCTCCTGGTGGCAGCGATACTGATCCTATCTCCACCCTGCAAGTAACTTGTCCTGGTCACTACCACAGGTAGGTTACTGAGACTCCTGGAAGTGCTGATCCCTGATGGAGAGACCCTGACCTTTACAGGAGCCAGATACCAGAGACTTGCAAGAGCCCGGTGTTTCCAAAACAATTTGAGTAAAATAAAAATTTGTAGTTTCCTAATGTCTTGATGGAACATCAGTCCCTGAAAATGGCAGCCATAGAAACAAGAAATCCTTACTAGATCCCCAAAAACAACATCCTACCTGAATATCATATAACCAAAAACCGCTTGCTCACTATGCCTATAGAGATCAGCTTACCACTGATGAAAGACATTTATGGTATGTCTGGGTACAGTCTGATTATCTTCTTTAATAGCACAAGTGACCAAAGATTCAATAGATTGCACCTGGAAAGCTAACAACCCACAAGGTATGCTATTAGTTAGTGAGGAGAGAGACTTTTTTTCATTTCTATTTTTATTTCTTTTTTTTTTAAAGCCTGTAATTTCTATGTTTCAATGGGAATCTAATACCAGTATAGCTCCAGATTGAGAAAGAGAGGAAGCTCTCGAAAGCTTGTCATATATTTCTGAATTTGTTTGCCAATAAAAAAGGTATCACTATATACTGCAATACTCTGATTATTCATCTGGATTACTGGACAATCTTCCCCACTCTTTATATATATATATATATATATATGTATATATATATATTTATATATATATATATATATATATATATATATATATATATATATATACAGTGGTAGCTCTGTTTAAATCGGCCTCGGTTTATGTTGTTTTCTGGTTAAGTTCCATCTCCTCTGGAAATTCCGGCTTCTGTTTGAGTCACTACCACGGGTTAAGTCACGCTTGTGAAACTGAAAGCACAAGGAGCCTGTGAGTGCAATAATACTAGTTGCTTGTGCCTGCAAGAGCCCAAATTGAGCCCAAACCCAGTCTGTGCCTGCAAGAGCCCAATTTGACTCCATGTCCAGCCTGTGAATGTAAGAGCTCAAGTCCAGCTTGTCCCTGTCATAGCCCAAATCCAGCTTATGCCTGCAAGAGCTCAAATTGAGCCTGTGTCTGCAAGCACCAAAACTGAGCCCAAGTCCAGCCTGTGCCTTTAAGAGTCCAAATCCAGCCTGTGACTGCAAGAGCCCAAATTGAGCCCAAGTCTATCCTTGGCCTGCATCATGACTTCAAAGAAGGCTACCACTCAGCAGAAAAAAAAACAACAGAAAATCCCTTTAGAACGCAAAAAAAAATAGATAATAGCCAAGTATGACGGTGTTAGACACATCTGTGATCTCACTGCTGAGTTCAAAATGCCAACAATCTCTAGCATTCTGAAAAATAAGGAAACCATTAAGGGAACTAATGTGGCTAGAGATTTGAATACCATCACCAGGCACCGGTCAAAGACATAGGAGGAAGTTTAGAAATGATTGTACGCATTTCTCAGGCACTGATATGCGAGAAAGCCAAACAACTGCATGCTGATCTGACAAAAGACAAGCCTACAGCAAGCGGTGAGAGCTGTGAAGAATTTAAAGCGAATCACGAATGGCTACAGAAATTCAAACAGTGTTGAGGCATGAAGAGGCAGCCAGTGCCAACAAATAAGCTGCTGAAACGTTTGTCAGGTAGTTCAGAGAGTATGTAACAAGTGTTCAACTGTGGCAAGACTGGAGGAAAACTTGCTAGAGGACTTTAAGTTTATAACTGTGAAGTTCTTGACCCCTAACAAAACTCCTCTGATCCAGTGCATGGACCAGCAGGTCATTTCCAACTTTATGAAGCTGTATACCAAGGCCCTCTTCCGGAGTTGCTTTGAGGGGACCTTGGATACTCAGTTAACACTCAGAGAGTTCTGGAAGAACTATTTCATTATTGTCCACTGTGTCACTCTGATAGATTAAAACCATGAACTGTGGCTGGAGGAAATTGTGGCCTGAAGCTCAGGTAAACTTGGCTGAACCTAGCAGATTAGTGGAGGACATTGTATCTCTGGGCAAGTCATGGGCATTGAGGTGACTAATGAAGACTTTATAGAGCTAGTGGAAGAGCACATAGATGGGTCAGCACTGAGGAGCTGCATGAACTTCAGAGAGAGCGGCAAGAGGGAGTGGCTGATGAACTTTCTTCTTCAGGTGAAGAGGAGGGAAGGGACGAAGCACCTACTGCTCTCATCAAAGAAATGTGTGCTAAATGGGCTGGATTACATTATTTTCTTTAAACACTGTCAACCTAAAAAAGGTCAGGTAACCCGCATTGTGGACTTGTTTAATGATCTCTTCACTTCCTCTGTTCATCATGCCTGTTTCCCTTTTCTTTCTCCCTACCTGTCCCTTCATTTTTTTCTCCCCTTATCCTTTCAACTTCAACCTTTCAATCTAACTGAGCAATATGACTTTCCCATAAGAGTGAACATTGATAAAGTGAGGGAGAGACTACTAAAAATGTTACTATTTTGGCTTTTATTAACCTCAACTACCATCTAACTATTTATGTTCGTATTTTAGTATAATCTAAAATGTAGTCTAAAATTAAGTCTATTTAAATATTCACTTAATTGCCATCTAAAATCATTATATTAATTTAAGAATGATTGCTTTCAAAATGTACCCTACTGAATACCTAAACTTTAATAATTTGCACGTTTTTGAGAGTAAAGCTAATACAGCCTTAATTTGTTACAAATTGCATGCAATTATACCGCAGTGAATCCTTGGCTTATACTGCAAATTGGCCTTAATAGGACTGTCTATACTTATGGCCTATTGTTTTATATGACTATTGCGTTCTAATGTTTCTCAAATATTGTTAGTAAAGTGGGGGGTTTTCCATGCACACATTATTTTGTATTAATATAGCAATTCAGAATATCAGCACTTTCAATAGAATTATTGGAAATTGCATTAGTTCACATGGTCCCGCCCTATTAGAGAAAAACAGCCAAAGAATGGAAAACCACAGTAAAGTGTCAATACAAATACAACCTAAATATTAAAAGGTTGTGTTTTATTTATCTTACCAGCGACTTGCCCGTCAAAAATGACGGGGGGCAATAAAATTTGAAGCTGTGGGAATGCTGTTTGACACACATGCGCTCATTGCAAGTCTCTCCTCTCGTGTACTTTTGCTCCTCTGAGCACCTTCGTCACTCATCAAAAAGAGAGATATACATTTATCTATATTTAGTTAACTATTAATGAATGAATTAGTTACTGAATAAATGAATATACTGTACCTATTTTAAATTAAAATATCCATCAATCAAAAGCCTGAAGAGCTAACAATCTGTTTGTATTTTGCGCAGCACACAATGTACAGTTTGAGCGTTGGTGCCCTGATGATAAATTGTAATAAATGTCCCAACTGTGCATTAGAAATAGGCTGCGTGCACAAGGGCAAACCATTGGTTTAGTTGTGTAAAGCGCCATTGTAGATTTGTAATGTTATTAATGTGTTAACACGGCTCTCGAGCATTTTCCATCATTTGTAAGTGTATTTTGTGGTTTGTACGTTCCTGTGTGAAAGTGCTATGTGTTTGGCAGTGTTTTGCGTGGTCCATGGTCGTGTAGCCTCGTTTTAATTATTTGGGGGGCCATTTTTTTTCTCTCTTAGGTGATTTTCGAGTGTCGAAACGCTTCCATATTGACGTAAATTCGCGTAACACCTCACTCGCAGATGTCCTGGCTGTTCTCCCATGCTGTGTGTGATGTTTTTGTTGTATTTTTATTTTTTTGTTGTTGTTTTTGGGTTTTCGCGGTTTGGCTGTCAATTTCGTATTTTTCGTATCTCGTGTTTATTTATTTTTTACTGTGTAATAGTGTATTTTGTACCTCGTACGTTCGTGTGTGAAAGTGCTTCGCGGTTGGCAGTGTTTTGAGCAGTCCGGAGTGTTGCCTCGTTAATCTTTTTGGCCGGCCATGCTTTTTTTCGCTTAGGCGATTTTCAAGTGCCTAAACTCGTCAAAATCAACTTAAATTTGCGTGCCACCCCACTCCCGGACGTCCTGACTGTTCCCCCATGTTGTGTGTGATGTTTCTGTTGTACTTTTTTGTGTATGTAGTGTGTTTTTATTGTTGTTTTGGTTTTGCGGTTTGCCCCTTAACCTCTTATTTTTCCTATCTCATATTTTCTTTTTTCAAAGTCACGCGACTCGTAATTTTTTTTTCTCAGTCCCGCTTTTGTCAACTGCTTGCAGGCTGGCGATCCCGCGTTTACTAAGTGTTTGGTGGCTAAGTCTTGTGTGTTTCATTGCCTTCATTGCTCGCCTCAATTCACGAGGTGGGCAGGCAATGAGCGCCATTGGCGCTCATTGCCTTTGTGCTGTGAGTTTTAGTGCCTTAACGGCTCGCCTCGCTATTCGAGGCTTGCAGGCGATCAGCACGTTTGGCGCTCATCGTCTAAGTGCTTCTCTTTAATGATTCGCCTCGCTTCGCGAGGCTTGCAGCAATGAATGATTTCAGTGCTCATCGCCCAAGTGCTCCATGTTAACAGCTCGCCTCGCTTTGCGAGGCTCGCAAGCGATGAGCGCCCTTGACACTCATCGCCTCACTCGTACGCACCACGCAAAGCGTGATAACGTCTCGTAGTTTGACAACTATAAAATGTGATTTATTTTACTTATTAATGGTTTGCCATGTTTTCCACATGTTGTAGTTATTCAGTAGACCATATATAAAAAATTGGACTACAAAGGCCCTTTAACAAAGTAATGATATTGCCAGAAAAAAAGCTGCTGCATTTAATATTCAAAGAGAACAAAACTGTTCAATATTTCAAAACTACAAAGCATTACAGAAAAGAAAAACAAGCTTATGATGGATAATACATTTGTATAAACACAACATTTTTAATTGAAAGAAATCAGCCATTTAATGTTAAAATACAAATTACAATTCTATTTTAATTACCTATAAACACGTAATTAAAATGTTAGTGAACTACAAAGTAAATAACGGAGGAAAAACGTTGATTCAAATCTCTCATGAGTGTTTTATTTGATGGAATACAAAATGTCTAATCAGTGAAACTGAAAATTATATTTTAATTGCCTAATTATCTAAATGCAATTGTCTTGCAGTGAGAGAATTAAGTGATATAGCATGTAAAAGTGATCTATATCAATATAAATGCAGAAAATTGAATACAAATTCAGTGAATTGTTGAGCTATTAATGAGTTTTACAAAGTTTATGTGAGGGGGAAGAAATAAATGTATTTGAGATAAGAAAAATAACCACTTCTGCAATGTCATGAAAACTGAAATACATAATGCAGAATAAAACTGCATGAGGGAAATCACATTGTTTGCCTGGATCCATTGTTTGTATAAAATAAACAAATAATTTAGAATATTGTGCAAATGCGTTAAGGGGACATGTAACACAACTACTTTTTTCAAGCATTTGAAACTTCTTAAACATTATAAAAATTATTTTTCCCTATTTTTCCCTGAGTAAAACCTATATAAAATTAATTTAAACTAACAGGAAATGCAGAGCATATACTTTAATGTGTAGGTCTCATTGAAAGAAGGCAAGGTCACAGGAACAACTAACATTCTAATAAGTTTTTGTAAGATCTGCAGTTCTGATGCTCATGACATAAATAGGCAATAGACTAAAAAAAAAAATTTGCCTGCACATGGAAAAACAAATATTGAAATATTTAGCAATCATAAAACAAAAATTGCAGATATTGAGATATTAAATACACATATTTCTACATTCCAGTATTACACATTATATTATTCACTAGAGAATTGCCCGTCAAAAAATGAAATTGTAAGGTAGCTAATGCTGTTTGGTGTGTAATAATGAAATATGTAATACATTAATAAATGAATATACTTTACCTATTTTGAAGCATTGTGTTGAAGAGCTGCAATCTGTTTTGATGTTGCTGAAGCATTAGTGGTGTGGAGCTGCTGTGTAAGCGTGCTGAATGTGTGCAGTGTAATAGTGTGCCTGCGCGAGACCAAACCGTTAGCGTAGCTGTGTACTTCCGCATTGTCGGAAAATGGCGGGTAATGTGTGGTATGCGTCTTAGCGGAATATCCGTAGGTGTGTTGTGGTGTTTTGCGATTTTCTAGTGGTGTTTTGCGTGTTTAGAGTGCTGTAGCCTCGTTTTCGTTCTGTTCGGCGGCCATTTTTTCTCTCGCTTAGAGAATTTTTTAGTGTCTAAACTCTTTTATTTTGAGTTAAATGAAGGTGTAACTTGTTTTTTGAGGTCCTGGATGCTCCCTCTTGCTGAAGGTAAGCTTTTTATGTATGTGCTGTGTGTATTTATTGTGTTTTTAATTTTTTCATGTTCGCGTGTTTAGGCCAATTTTTGTGCGAGGTCATAATGAGTGGTAACGTGTCTCGTATGTTGTTTGCGTTGCGCCGTAAAGTTTGCGAGGGTCGTAGTTGCTGGCAAGGAGCGCCTTCGGCTCTTCTTGCCAGCAACTGCGACCCTCACTTCGCAAGGGCCGCAGGCTCGCTATGCGAGCCCGCAAGTTTGAGCAACGGCTCTGGCTGGCTCACCTGCTCACAACTATATATGTGATTATACATACTTAATAGTTGGGCCATGGAGTGAGTTTGCACCCTAGCAGACATAAATATTTTTATACACCGTTTTATTGATTTATTTTAATTATGTAGTTGTATACATGCATGGCGTGAGGTTATTGCAATTGGTTGAAATCTGTCCGAGTGGGTGAAAAGGTAAGAGTTTACCTATTAGGACAGAGGAGGCTCAGGACTCTATGGGCCACATTCAATTCCAGGCCCGTAATTTGATCGCAGACAGACGATTGTCTGCGAGTGAGTTGCGGGCTCCAGTTCCCAGGCTATTCAATTACTCAAGCTTGCAAGTTGCGTGCTTGAAGTGAACACCGTAAACCATGCACTGGTTCGGAGCAGTTGAGGGCGGGAACATGATCAATTAAGCAAGCTGTAACCTCACATTTGAAATTAGCCAATAGGAAATGATACTATCCGAATTATAGCAGTAAAACATGGAGGTTATGTGTCAATCAATCAGGTTCAGGGGTTCAATATGAGATCAGACTCGCAAGACATAGAAAATACATAATTATGAAAATGAATGCCAATACTAATTCTAATGAAAATACTAATACTAATACTGATATGTATTAACTCATTGATACCCAAGATCATTTTAACCTTGAAATGACACCTAAAATTAAAATGTATTTCCTGACGATTTGCGTGCTTGAGACTGTTGTGCAATTAATTCTAATGTCTATCATCGCTTTCCCCATTATTTACAGTGCAGGATTGATCTTTTATTTGCAGTTACAGTGCTACAAATTAATTTTTAACCCCTTTGCGGGTCCTCTCGAGTACATGTAGGATTACATATTCTACTTTCCCCTATTAACCCTTCTAAAAGCTTTCCCACTACAGAAGTGAGACTTATAGGTCTATAATTTTCTGGATTTGTTCTTGCTCCCTTCTTAAATATAGGTATCACCTCAGCTTTTCTCCATTCATCTGGTAGAGACCCTGTGTTGAGTGAATCTTGAAAAATTTCATATAATGGTTTGGCTATTACAGAACCCAGTTCCCTTAGTACCATTGGATGTATTCCATCAGGACCCGGGGCTTTATTAGCATTTTAACCACTGGTACCTCCCTTGTGTATACTGAAGAAAAGAACCTATTTAGCTCTCCTGCCTTTTCACTAATTGTCAGACAGTCTGTTTCACATTGTAATGTTCTTTCCTGACCTTCCTACCATTAATATATTTAGATTGTAAGTTTGCAAGTTTTCAATCTTGTGTTGGTGCTTTGGAAACACGCATGATGATTATACACATTTGATTCTAAGCTCAAAAACAGGGCCCTCCATTATATGTAATGTGTTATTTCTGTTTTTGCCATGTGCCTAACCCCTGTATAGCAATACGGAATATGTTGGCATGTTACAAATAAAGATAATAATAAGATAATAATAATAAAATCCCTTATCATATAATATAGTATTAATATACAAAAGTTATATAGTTTGCCATATTATTTACTAATATTTTGTCATTATAACTCAAGAAGTTTTATATTACTTCTGCCTATTTTTATATATTAATTGCTATGTAGATTTTTTCACCTGATTTTGAAAATGTACTGCTTTCATAGAGCAATCTGCCAAATCACTGAATGCTAATACCAAATACATTCTATGGAATAGATATGTGATTGTATCCAAGTTTTGTAAAATTATATAAAACTCTCACTGATTTTATATTGTGACCTATATGGAAATAGATTGTTTTGACATGTTTTGATACATACAGTTGTTCATTCTTGGTTTGCCATTGTTTCAGTAAATGCTGTTCTGCATAAAGTGTATACTTTTCTATAAATTGTAATTGACTCCTAATTGCATGACAGCATACAGGTATAGAAATCTTATTTCATGAAGCCTTACTGATAGCTGATGGAAAAAGATCATCACCACATTACCGGTTGTTAGTCTGCTGAATATTTTCATGAGTCCTATATTAGAATCCGTTTTTTGCAGGAATCGAACCGCAATGATTTATATAGACTTTTGACTCAGATGGCTGGTTAGGACTGCAGTTTCAAATAATTATTTTTTTACAGTTCTGGCACAGGCCTATTTTTGTGCATTCACTTTTTTATCTCCGGTATTTATTTATTTTTGCTTTACTAGTGGAGCAGCCTTTTCTATTTGTTCCTAACAGGAATTTTCATAGTGCACTGCAGATAAGATTCCCATTCAGTTCTTTCGAAATGGGAATGCGAATTTAACAAAAGGATTAAATGGAACCGCATGTGTCAGTAGAATTATCCCAAGCTACAGACAGCAATGGAATCTCTAACGGTAAAAATATGAACACCCTCGGACATAAGCAGAGTGGCTATAGTTAAGATGGTGTATAACAAATACTACATAGCTGATAATCCAGTTGGATTGTTACATATTTAGGCCTCTATTCCATGGCTCCTGTAAGAAAAAAACAGAGTGACTTTACAAGCTACTACATCACACATGTAAATATAACCACCGAGAAATGTATCCAAGTGCTTGAAGTATCCTTAATGTCCCATAACTATTTTCTAGAGTAGCGACTTGCCCGTCAAAAAATTACGGCAATAAGATTGTAAGGCAGGTAATGGTGTTTGGTTCAGAGATTAATTTTGTTGGTGTTCCGAGATGCTGTGGCGCTCATTGCGAGACTGTTGGTTGTTTGTGTGCTATGAGCATTGTTTTTTTGTTGCTAATGCTAATGAAATAATTAATAAAATAATAAATGTATATACAGTACTTTACCTATTTTGAAGTAATATATGCAGGAAGCATTGTGCAGAAGAGCTGGCAATCTGTTTTGATGTTGCTGGCGCATACAATGTGTGTTTTCACTGCTGTGGAGCTGCTGTGTAAGTGTCAGCAATGTGTGCAGTGTGTAGTGTAAATAGTGTGTGTGTGAGAGGAAAATCCATTAGGGTAGCTGTGTACTTCCGCATTCTGTAAGTTAGTGTTGTAAAATGACGTGTGAGGTACGCAGCTGTGGCTGATTTGTCGTCATTGTTCTTGGATCATGTCCCTCTTTTTTTCGGAAAATCTGTAGGTGTTTGGTGGTGTTTTGCGTCTTTAGGGTCCTGTAGCCTCGTTTTCGTTTTTTTCGGCTGACATTTTTTCTGTTGCTTAGGGGATTTTCGGGTGTCTAAACTCTTGTATTTTCGACTTGAATTGAGCTGTAACTTCAGTTTCCGAGGTCTTGGGTGCTCCCCCTTGCTGTGGGTAAGCTTTTTAAGTATTTCTTGTGTGTATTTCTTGTGTTTTTACTGTTTTCATGTATGTTGGTTTTCGGGCAGTAAGGTCGTATTTTTGAGAGATCGTAATGTTTTTTTTCTAAGTTCTGCGTCTCGTATTTGTTTTTTGTAAGTCCGTAAATTTTGCGAGGTCCGCAGTTGCTGGCATTAGCAACAACCCGCTTGCTCACAACTATATATGTGATAGTTATAAAATGCCTCCCATAATGATTTTTACTCAAAAGTGTCTAAGAGTGGCCAAAATTTTAAAAAAGCCTCCAGGTAACTTCCACTGCTTGTAAAGGCAAAAAAACGGCATAATTTTGTTGGATGTGAGGCTTTATTGCTCAAATCCAACACAACTGAATAGCTGCAACCGCCAATCGCTACCCACTATGAGCTAGGGAATCCACTGGGATCCACCTCAATACTCGCTATAACCTAAGAGCCCACATAAATAGCCAGAGGCCATCAGACCCCCTTCCCCATACCCTTTGTGCTTTGTGGGGGGGTGGGGGGGGGGGTAAATTAACCCATTGGGTCCCCATTGACTCCTAAGGGGCATCTATCAATATCCATAACTATTCCCTATGGAAATTTAGTATGCACTGGGGGTCCTTAGGGACTCTCATGGTATATGGGTTATGGTAGATACAAAGTTATATTTTAGACTTCCATTGGTGTCCCTCATATGAAGAAATAACATGCAAAAAGATTTCCTGACTCTTCTATAAAAGCACTTGGTAAGGAAACCTCTACTGGGTGCATAGAATTTATCATTTAATGTAACACCAATGATTGATATCGAGAAAATATTTAAAGAAAGCTCAACAAATAAAACTAATATATTAGATTAAATTTATTGTCATCTGATAATATTTCACACAACCTCTGAATATATCTACTATTCTATGCTAGGCATGAAAACTTAAAGAGAAGCACGCAAATGCCTCTAACCTGTAATTTACTTCTTAGACACAGCCAATAGTAAATGAGACCATCATCATGTCGTCAGTAAAACAAGTTAGACGTAATCTGCAATCGGAGGCTACAAATTAATTAGTGCCAATCACATATATAGTTGTGAGCATACGAGCCGTTGCTCATGCTTGCGGGCTCGCGCAGCGAGCCTTCAGCCCTCGCGAAGCAAGGGTCGCAGTTGCTGGCAAAGAGCGCCGAAGGCACTCCTTGCCAGCAACTGAGGCCCGCCAAAGGCACTCCTTGCCAGCAACTGCGACCCTCGCAAAATTTACGTAAGACACGTTACGACCCATTACGACATCGCAAAAATCAGCCGCAACACGCGCAAATCAAAACATGAAAAATACAACAAATACACACCACAAATACATAAAAAGCATCCAGGACCTCGAAAACTAAAGTTACACCTCAATTTAAGTCAATTCTAAGCGAGAGAAAAAATGGCCGCCAAAAAAAACGAAATGAGGCTACAGCAGTCTAAGGACGCAAAACACCACAAAACACCTACGTATTTGCCGAAAAACACCTACGAGATTAGAAAACAAGGATGCAACCCGCGCCACCCCAAAAACATTACAAACACAACAAATACAAACAACAAACACATAAAAAGGTTACTCACAGCAAGGTGGGCACCGACAAATTTCCAGAAAAAGACGTACGAGATCCGAAAACAAGGACGCAACCCGCGCGACCCGAAAAACTTTACAAACACAATAAATACACACAACAAACACATAAAAAGGTTACCCACAGCAAGGTGGTGCACCCAGGACCTCTGCAAGTGAAGTTACACCTCCATTTAACTCAAAATTTTGAAGTTTAGACACCTGAAAATCACCGAAGCGAGAGAAAAAATGTCTGCCGAACAAAATGAAAACGAGGCTAAAGGACCCTAAACACGCAAAACACCACCAAACAGCTAAGGATATTCCATAAAAGTCGGACGACATCCTAAATGAAGGACTCTAAATTAGCCACAGCCGCATACCTCATATTAGGCGCCATTTTAGAACAATAACTTATACAATCCGGAAGTACACAGATTTGCCTCGCGCACGCACACTATTACACTGCACACATTCATGATGCTTACACAGCAGCTCCACAGCACTGATGATGCCAGCTCTTCAACACAATGCTTCCTGCATATATTACTTTACAATATGTAAAGTATATTAATTTCTTATTTTATTAACTATTCATTGCCATAACAAAAAAAAACACCAACGCTGCTCATAGCACACCAACAACCAAGAGCCTCGCAATGAGCGCCAAAGGCGCTCAGCGCGAGGCTCGCAATGAGCGCCGAAGGATCTTAAAACACCAACAAAATAAATTTTGCACCCAAACAACATTACCTGCCTTACAATCTTATTGCCGTAATTTTTTGACGGGCAAGTCGCTAGTAAGTAATATTTGCCAGTCGGGCACACAGTCTAGCACCATATAGAATGAATTAGATTGTCTGTTTAAGTCCATGAGTCCCGGGATCGATATTACTCAGAAATAGCAGTTAAAAATTATATTTTAATTGCATATTTGTGGGTTTGAGACTGTTGTGCAGTTCATTTTAATGTGTTTCCATGCCTTTCCATGCTTTTAAAGTACAGTATTGTGTGTTTAATTGCTACAACGGCTCTAATAAGTGTTTGAAAAAGCCCTGGCAAGTCTTATTTAGTACACAATATTTTTGACAGAAAATGTATACTTTTTCAGTCACTGGCTAGGCTTTATTTGCGAGCTAGAGCTACAAGTCTAATTGGATATTGATTTTGTGTAACTTTAATCATTTAGAGTTCATAATATTCGAGCTGTACTAAAACCAATGGAGTTCTATGGCCGGTTTTGCATCTTTGACTGGCCCATAGTGATTGTGGGCTTGTAACTCGGTAATCAGATTGCGAGCAGCTATGAATTGGGCAATAGAATAGGGCCCTTTGTTATAACAGAAGTCATATGCTAAAAGGAGCCATGTATAAAGTGATATTGAATTAAAGAGGGAAAATACATTGTGGATTAATTTGCATGTCCCCGCCCTTTTTCCCAGAGTGCAGAGAAATAACTGTATTTCTTAGAATTCTGAACAGTAAATATGTTTTTTAAATTGTTTTAAGACATCTAAATCTGAACACAAATGTACTATTTACCATGGCAAGTAAGAAAGAGCATGTTGCGATGTGAGCAGCTCTTTGCAATCAATAAGTATTGTATTGCACATTCAGAATTGAAAACAGTTGACTTTTCTTACCTACCCTTTAAGCAAGAAATAATCTTAGAGGTTGAAATGTAAAATATGGACACTTTCTGAGGAAATGCCACCCATACATAACTGTGATACTGGAACTATTTTGTGAGTAGATTTTTTTTATTTATTTTTTTATACACTCTCTATATCTTTTATTCAGTTTTTATTATTATAAAAAAAAAGAAAACCACATTTTAATTTACCATCTATGATATGCAATTATTCATAGTATTTGTCCATTTTCATTGTTGTCTCTTTCTGTAATGTCTTAACTTCGAAGGATTCTTGCTGCTGGAAGGTCAGATAAGCAAACAGTTGTCTATTGTATAAAATGCATATTGTTTTTATTTTTTTAGTTCTTTAAAATACCATTAAAAAAATATGGCATCTGAGGTGTCCATTTTAATGATGGTACTAAATTTGATAACACGTGTTAACAGATGTTTTTTGTTTTTATCTTTTTAAAAATAGTTTTGCCCATTATCAAGTCTAGTTCTTCAAAAATGCATATTATAAATATGGGACTATATTGTCCCTTTAAGTGCCTAAATAAGCACTATCCAATATTTCCACCCAAAGATGATATCATATTCAGGCACATTCTAGATTTCACTTCTGGCCTGTTATTATTATTCCTGGCAGGTCACTTTTTATATACAAGGATTTTTAATTACTTGCTTCAACTGCTTGCAGGCAAAAGTACTTAAGCAAATATTCCACATGTTAACATTTTCTGGCTACAAAATGAGGGCTACAGAACATGTCGCTCAGCATGCAAATTCAAGCAAAGATTTTCTTTTATCAGTAGAGTAAACAACAAGGATTCATCTTATGCTCACTACTGGGCATTGTGTTTTAATGAATATTCTAAATGTGCAGTTAAAACATTTTTTTAACTGTATATTCAATATTGAAGAATATTGTATGTTGGTAAATGGATACGCTTTATATTATCATATTTTCTTGGTTTCAATATCTCTCTTTTTATCTGTCTTCCCACTCTTTTCCTTTCTCACCTCAGCTTACTTCTGCACCTTTTTACTACCCTCCAAATATCTGCTGTCTATCCAATCAGCTCTCTATCCCTTTCATAGCCTGCTCCCCTTCTGTTTTATCATCGTCTCACTCTTTACCTTTTCACACTCTACACTACAGCTCAATTGAAGGCCTCTTACCTCTCTTTTCTATTCTGTTGGCATTACCACAAACACAGCATAGTATCATTTACTAACATAAGTCTGTGTAATTCATTCTTGGTAACAAAATTATAAAAATGGAAAAACTTGACACTTGCTCTCAAAAATACGCCGCTATAGAAATAAAAGATCTTGTGTAATGTATCATTTCCAGTCTCCAATTATTTATATATTTGGGCTTCTATTATCTTTTTTCAGGGGACAATACTCGAGCATACAACTAAATGTATTTCTCATTCAGTACCTTCACTTGTATTTGCCTTTGTGCACCATCCACTGTGAAAGTGTTGCTTTCCTTATGCCAACACATTTGGAAAACTCGACGATGGCCAATAAACTGGAAAAGGTCAGTCTTCATCCCAATCCCCCAAAAAAGCTGTACCAAAGAGTGCTCCAAATATCGAACAATTTCACTCATTTCACATGCCAGCAAGGTAATGATTAAAATTCTACAAGCTTGACTCCAACAATATACGGACTGGGAACTACCAGATGTGCACGCCGGGTTCTGCTGAGCAAGAGGCACATGAGAGTTCAAATTGCCAATGTCAGCTGGATAATAGACAGAGCAAGAGAGTTCCAATAAACATTTACTTCTGGTTCATAGACTATTCTAAAGCTTTTGACTGTGTGGATCACAACAAAATGTTGCATGTCCTTAAAGAGATGGGAGTGCCAGATCATCTCATCCTCCTGCTAAAGAATCTGTATATCGACCAAGAAGCCACAGTCAGAACCGAACATGGGCCTACAAAATGGTTCAAGATCGGAAAAGGTGCGCGACAGGGTTGTATATTGTCACCTTATTTATTCAACGTATACACAGAGTACATCATGTGTAAGGCTGGACTGGATGAATCCAAAGCCGGAATCAATATTGCTGAAAGGAATATCAACAACCTCAGATACGCTGATGATACTACTCTGATGGCTGGAAGTGAGGAGGAACTAAAGGACTTATTGATGAGGGTAAAAGCAGAGAGTGCAAAAGTTGGCCTGCTGCTCAACGTTAAAAAGATGAAGATCATGGCAAATGGCAATCTCACTTCCTGACAAATAGACAGGGAAGAAGTGGAGGCAGTGACAGATTTTATTTTCCTTGGATCCAAGATCTCTGCAGATGATGACTGTAGTCATGAAATTAAAAGATGTTTGCTTCTGGGGAGGAAAGTTATGGCAAGCTTGGACAAGCTAGTAAAAAGTAAAGATAAACTATCAACAAAGGTCTGCATAGTCCGAACTATGGTATTCCTAGTAGTAACATACGGATGTGAGAGCTGGACCATAAAGAAGTCTGAGCTCCTGAGAATTGACGCCTTTGAATTGTGGTGTTGGTGAAGACTGCTTAGAGTCCCTTGGACTGCAAGAAGATCCAATAATTAAATACTTCAGGAAATCAAGACAAACTGTTCACTAGAAGGTATGATCATGAGGCTGAAGCTCAAATATTTTGGCCATATCATGAGACGGCAGGATAAACTGTGATTCAGACTATGACTTCGTGCTAGTATTTAAGACTATAGTAAGCCTAACTGGAAAGCATAATGCTCCTTAGAAACAAAATGATATTTTGTCTAAGGATACAAGACTGCTTATGTGTGAAGTAACTAGCATCGTTGTTTTTTAAAGTTTTCCGTAAAGAATATATGTTAAGTATTACAGTCCCCGTTATAATAAATTGGATTCTAATGAAGGAAATTTAGTATGATTTCTCACTGGATTTGGTCAATACAGATGGCCATCAAATAACTGAGTTTAATAACTTCTATGTATCACTATATTGGCATTCCATTTAATGAATGAAGTCTGCACAAACACTAATTTCATCAAGTTAAATGATTTGGGATATAATAAATAATGTAACCCTCTTTATTGCTAAGTTCTGGGATAGGAATATATATCCAAGTATCTCATAAGTGATTATACATCTTTACATTTATACCCCTTGATTCCCTTTTAATGGGGTGGTATAAAGTGGATGGTACACAAAGGCAAATGCAACTTAAGATACTGAATGAGAAATATATTTAGTTATATGCCAGAGTATTGTCCCCTGAAGAAATATAATACAAGCCCAAATATATAAATAATTGGAGACTGGAAATTATACATTACACAAGTTCTTTTATTTTAATAGTGGTGTATTTTTGAGAGCACGTGTGAATAAAGTTTTTCCATTTTTTATAATTTTGTTACCAATGTGACCTCAGCAATTCCTATCATACTGTGCCCTTTGAAACTTGGGCTTCTTGGAGCAATAACAGACAAAATAAAGCCAATTCTGTAACGTTTACACACATTTTTAACTTTTCTCAGTACTGTTTGAGGTAGCCCGTACATTTGGGCAAAGGTACCTTAGCCAACAATTAGTATCACTTAATACTTTACTCATTGGGAATCATTTATTATAATTGTCGAACTACGAGACGTCGTCACGCTTTGCGTGGTGCGTACGAATTAGGCGACGCTCATCGCCCTCAAGCCACGCGTAGTGAGGCGAGCCGTTAAGGCACTAAAATTTGCAGTACTTGGGCGATGAGCGCCAAAAGTGCTCATTGCCTACAAGCCTTGCGAAGCGCGAGCAATGGAGGCAATGAAACACGAGGACTTACTCTCCAAACACTTAGGAAATGCGATATCGCCTTAGGATGCAAGCACTTGACGAACGCATGATTTAGAAAAAAAAAATACTATACGCGGGAAAAACTAAATACGAGATAGGAAAAATACGAAGTTAACGGCCGAATTTCGCTTATCAAAAAACACAAAAAAAAAAAAAAAAAAATGCAACAAAAACATCACACACAGCACGGGAGAACAACCAGGACATCTGGGAGTGAGGTGGAACCCAAATTTAAGTTGATATTGCCGAGTTTCGGCACTCGAAAATCGTCTAAGCAAGAAAAATAATGGCGGCCCAAAAAAATTAAAACCAGGCTACACAAGCCTGGACCGCGCAAAACACCGCCAACCGCGTAACACTTTCACCCAGGAACCTACAAGGTACAAAATATACTATTACAAAGGACTGCAAATGCTCGCAAACCGCGTAGCACATAGACAATCGATGCTATTTTACAATCCTAACTTGCCACTAACAACATTATGCATCTAAAGTAGCGCTTTACACAAATAAACCAACCATTTGCCCTCGCGCACACAGCCTACTTCTAATGCACAGTTGGGACATTCATAACACTATTTCCTCAGGCCAGCAACAGTGCAACTGGACATTATATGCTGCAGGACAATAATTCATTAATTAGTATTTAAAAAAATATAGAGAGGAGCCAAGAGACACGCGAGGAGAGGCTCGCAATGAGCACCAATGGCGCTCATTTTGACCATGCAGTGAGCGTGAGGCTCGCATTGAGCGCTGAAGGTCCTTAGAGTATAAAAAGCTTAACACTGTGTGCCAAACAGCATTGTCATGGCTTCAAATTTTATTGACCTTCATTTTTTGACGGGCAAGTCGCTAGTTAATAATAATGTCAACTTGGGTGTTTTCCATTGTGGGGGCATTGTTTCTTAAATATTGACTTATTATTGATATTTTGCTATGAAATCCTCTACTGGCAACTGCTATTTCTCACCTGGAATTTTTTATTTATTTATTTACTATAACTGTTTACATTCGGATTCATCCAAACAGGATGAAGTTATTACATAACAGAAAAGGCAAAGAGAGAGAATCATAAGTTGTGCCATCAATTTAAAGGAATATTGTGGGTCATATATTTAAAATACACTTTTTTAAATAACTACTCTTGAAAATATGCGAGTTGTTTTTAGTATTGAAAATAAAAGTAACAGCCTCTAATATATTACATTTTCTATGCAATTATGTTGCTATAGGGTCTGCTATTTAGACTTCCGATTAATTTTCTGAGAGGGGAAGAGAATTTGAATACACAGAAAAAAATGTTGTCACAGATGAAATGTGGCATTTACAGCAGCCAGTGCATTCATTAAGTCAAATGGAACACTCATTAATTTAGGACACACCCTTCTGGGAAAGAAGCAGGGAGCTGATAAAAGAAAATGGGGTCCTATCCTGTTGTATGTGCGCCGCTGTTCAAGCGCCGCCGCGTGCACATGCTCGCCCCTTCGAGTTGCACCGCTTTGGAGAAGAGAATAGTTATTTTGCTATACCACAGGAGCGTACTTCAACAGTGGGGCACATAAAAACAGATAGGTCCTGAAAATTAATCTCTGCAATAATGAATAATTGGTTGCGGGAATATTTCTTTTTTTAAATTATTTAATTAAAAAAAAGATTTTCTTATATCACTTTTAGTTATTCTGGGATTTATATAGAGACAAAATGGACCTTCAACAGGCATAACATCAATTATGCGTTGGTGCGCATCTTTAGCAGGTATAAGGAGGACATGTCTTAGTATATTCTAACTATGTTTCCACTAAATCATAACAGAAAGCTCCATTGTAATTTGTACCGAGATGCACTTTGTTAGTACTTGCCCTGAATAATACAAATAAAATGCACTCCCATGTATGGTGCTACCTAGCTTATTAAAATGCTATGCACATATTGTGGCACCGTACTGCGGGCGCAAACAATGCACATTTTAATAATAATCATCATCATCCAGTGGCATACAATGTTATTTTTATTTATGCACTGAATTTGCTTCTATTATAGAAGTAGATTACATCAAGTTGGGTAAATTTCGCTCCAGCTCTAATAAGTAACTCTGATGCTCAACTGAGCATTTAGTTTTGAATGATCGTGATTGCGGCTGCCTCTAGACTGTATTCCCATTGAGTGCTCACCACTGCCATCTAATGTTAAATTAACCTACAAATGAAATGTTTGTGAAGCTATGACCACATATTTAATTTATTGCAACCTTTTTGTTGAACTTCTAAAAATAATGCTGTTTTTCTGCAATAAAAAGAATTTGAATTAATTTAACAGCATGATATGACATTCAATATCTCCCATGAAGTTTAAAATAAATTATGATAGTTAAGAGACGGCCAGGTAGAGGCAGTAACTAATATTTCTGCATTCACATTGAAAAAGAACAATTACATAGAATATTACAAAACTTAATCTGCATATTCACTAAGCTCTTCTTGGCAGTTCTATCATATCCAGCAATTTTGTGTATTATCTTTAAACAGCAGCAGCTCAGAAACTGACAGGCAGTACTGGTACTTCATTTATTTTTATCATGATATGACATATAATTGTAAAGGATCTAAAAATAAATCTGCTTTACTGCATTAAGTACCTAATGTAAGAAATATTCTGTACAGTAGTGAACTTGTATATACAGCTTACTGTTACTTAAAGTGTCATTAATAGATATTAACTTAGTTTACATTATATCTATTATTTAATTTATTTATTTTTTTGTCATTAAGCAATGCTTGCTTTAAAGGACAACTGACGTCACAAAAAATGCCAATTTAATCAATATTTTAATTATATTTCCTTGTAATGAAACATTAATAAAATAAAGGGGTTAAACAACTTACTTATAATTTTAAAAGATAGTAAATTTGCAAAAATTGCTCTGCAGCAACACACAGTGGTCAAAAGTTTGCACACCCTTGGCAAATTGGTAATATATGAACCATTTTTAAGGAAAACATGAGTGAGCAGGCAAAACACATTTCTTTTATTTCTCATTGGATTCATATTCAAATTAGTATGTGGCAATAATAATTAAAATAAAGGCTGCATAAAAGGTGTTTCTGCACAACCTTGGTTGGTTGTTCAAGGATTCTTAAATAGGATCCATAGGGCAATTTTTTGGAAAAGCATCTAAATAATAACACCCAGGCCCAATAAACAAACTAAGATATTTTTTTAAGCATTATAAGGGATTCATATTCAACTGCAGGTTATAACTGAATGGCACAATCATAAAACAAAACATGGCAACAAAGAAAAAAAATGAACTGACCCTGTTCAAAAGTTTGCATACCCTTAGTTCTTAATAGTGTGTATTGCCCCCTTTAGCATCAATGACAGCGTGCAGTCTTTCTACGAGGCCCCTAATTCTTGCAGGTGGTATAGCTGCCCATTCATCTTGGCAAACTGAATCCAGGTCACGCAAAGTCTTTAGTTGTCTTGCATGAACCGCACACTTGAGAACTCCCCAGGGTGGCTCGATGATATTAAGGTCAGGAGACTGTGATGGCCACTCCACACCCTTCACCTTTTTCTGCTGTAACCACTGGAGGGTCAACTTGGCCTTGCGCTTAGGGTCATTGTCATGCTGGAAAGTCCAAGAGCATCACATGCAAAGCCTTTGTGGAAAAAAATGCACATTGTCTGTTGCATTCATCTTGCCACCAAGATTCCCAAGTTTCCCCGTCCCTTTTGAGCTGACCCACCCCCCCCCCCCCCAAAACAACAATGAGCCACCACCATACTTCGCAGTGGGGATGGTATATCTTTCAATAAAGGCCTTGTTGACCCCTCTCCAAACATAGCGCTTATGGTTGTGACCATCAAGCTCTATTTTGGTCCCATCAGTACAAATTACAGTGTGCCTGAAGCTGTGAGGTGTGTCAAGGTGTTGCCAGGCACATTGTAACCAGGCTTTTTTGTGACATTGGTGCAGTAAAGGCTTCTTTCTGAGAACTCGACCAGGCAGCTAATTTTTGTTCAAGTATCGTCGTATTGTGCTCCTTGAAACAACCACACCGTCTTTTTCCAGTGCAGCCTGTATTTCTCCTGAGGTTACCTGGGGGTTTTCTGTACAATTCTTTTGGCAGTTGTGGCTAAAATCTTTCTTGGTCTACATGACCTTGGCTTGGCATCAAGAAATCCCTGAATTTTCCACTTTTTAATAAGTGATTGAACAGTACTGACTTGCATCCTCTCCTCTAGATGCAAGATTTCAAGGGCATTAACTATTTATAATTATGATTATAGGAGAGACTGATTAAATATGTATGTGTTTATAATTATAGGTGAACATGGTTGTATATGTATATATTCATATGATTATAGGTGAATGTACCTGAATATGTATACATTAATATAATAATTGACAATTGGGGTTGAACTTTTATATTATAATGGTCCCTGGCTTATGTCACATATATGTCTATAGGAGGCTTTGGCTAAATATTTGTTTGTTTGTATGAAACAATGACTAAATATGTATATACTGATTACACAGTATACAATGATTATGCATTTATACATTTATATGATTATAGGGGACCCTGGCTGAATACGTGTACATATAAAGTATTAGAGGAGACCTATATATGTACATATGTACAAATACATTTGATTGCACAGGACCATGTCTAAATATGTGTATACTTATTTCAATGTAGGGGACCCTAGCTGATTATGTATATATATTTGAATTTTAATTATATTGGGCCCATACTAAATGCTGATATAATATTAAGAGGCCCTGGTCTAATATGTTTAGATTGTGAATATGATTACATTTATATGTAGGGAACCCAGTGGCTGTTGGTAAATGTTAAAATGGGAGGGCGGTAGACTTTAGAATTGCAGGCTGTAACTGCGGCCCTCGCAAACAGGGGAGGGAGAGAGGGGCAAAAGAGAGACAGGGGAGACAGAGAGACAGGGGAGGGAGAGAGTGGGCAAAATAGAGATGGGGACGGGGCAAAGAGAGAGAGGGGTAAAAGAGAGATGGGTAGGGAGAGAGGGGTCAAAGAGAGACAGGGGAAGGAGAGAGGGGCAGAGAGACAGGGGAGGAAGAGAGGGGGCAAAGAGAGACAGGGGAAGGAGAGGAGGAAGAGACACAGGGGAGGGAGAGGGGGCAAAGAGAGAAAGGGGAGGGAGAGAGGGGGTAAAGAGAGACAGTGGAGGGAGAGAGGGCCAAAGAGAGAGAGGGGAGGGAGAGAGGGGGCAAAGAGAGACAGGGGAGGGAGAGGAGGGGGTAAGAGACACAGGAGCAGGGGGAGAAACACAGGTGGAGGGAGATGGGGTAGAGAGACACAGGGGAGGGAGAAGGGGAAGAGCCGCAAGGGAGGGAGAGGGGGAAGAGACACAGGATAGGGAGAGGGGAAAAGAGACACATCATGCCGTTATTTTTGACGGCAAGTCGCTAGTATATATATATGTGTGTGTTTTCATTGGGCAGTGACCTTTTAACTCTCAGTTTTTATTTGCAATACAAATGATCATGTTATTGTGTAACATGAGCTCGCTGCCCTCCCATAGTAAAATATAAATAATATGGCCTACCATAAAATGCATTTAAAAAACAAGTAATTGCTTGGTGTGTGTATGAGTAGTTGTGTTGTAAAATGGCTGTTATGGGGAAATGTCAGTGATTTGCTCACACAGCAAGAGAGCGATATACACGCACAGAAAAGGGAAAAATGGGTGATTGCATACTTTGCACTAACATTCACAGGGGCTACTCCACTTTACTGCCTAGGGGCTCCAAAAAGGTAGATCAGGCACTGAATGTAATATATTGTGGTATTTACAAAGCACTGCTTATTTATAGTGCTTTGAGGACTTCAGGGAGAGGAGAGACTGTGCTTAAAAAAACTTTTATGGACAGCAAGGGAGGCACTTCTACCTCAATTAACCAGGCTTTGGAGAATGATAGTCAAGGAGAGCCTCCAGCAGTAATATCGCCATTTTACTGAGCATGCCTGGAAAATTCAACATGACAGAGCTGTCAATCACAGCCAGAGCCATAGACTCCAATGCATAATGCAATATATTAGCCTATTGGCTCTAACTGCCTCACATCCCTGCACATTACTAATGCAGGACATTGGAGGATAGGTATAAAGAGCATTAAAGTCACATATAAACACAAAAATATATGGTTGAAAAAGGCATCATTTAAAAAAAACTGTTCTTCTATTTTTACTTCTCTATCTGGTTAAGATGAGCAGTTTAAATGACGTTCGTGGCCATTTTTTTATGCTTTGTATTTTCCACTATTGACACAGACATGTTGCTATTAACATATACTGTATCTCTTGATAGCCAGACATCCCTGTTGTTAATGCTGCAGCTGCAGGTTTAATTGTGTCCCAGGCCCACCTGCCAAACATGGGAGTGTGTTGGTGCATATCTGTGTTGCAGGTCATTTATTTCTGACTTCAGTCATTCTAAGCTCGCATATTTATAGTGTCATTCGAAGAGCATAACATCATAAAGGCTAACAGGAAAAGTACTGTTTTTATTAATTTATGTTGTTGTCACCTGCATTGCTGCTGGGAGGGAACATTGATAACATTTACATTTAGTTCTGGTGGAGGGGTTTACATTCTAGGCCGCAAACTTTCATGAAAAACAATTGCAGCTTATCAGTTAACCATCCCCCTCCCACATTTCAAAGATTAACAGTAAGCAAACACTGGGGTGGCAGCTCCCTGCCCTGCAAAATCCCATGCGATAGTTAATAAATTACAGGCTGTATTTATTTAGTATATTTCACAAAACGTGTTGTCCATTATCAAGTCTAGCTCTTCAAAAGAATATTTTGTAAATATTTCCAAAGCTAAAAATATCTTACAAGTCTCATGATATTACAAAACATGCAACTTTTTTTTGTTTAGTACTCGGTTCACATAAGCGTACATATGCATTTCTGATATTGTTGAATTTAGTGACATACACACATGGAAATAGTGACATGTGAGCTTCTACAATTCCTTACTCTTCTCTCTATTTATCAATTTAGATTAAAATCCCAATGTAGTTTGTATAAAAAAAAAAAAACTAGAAGATAAAAAAACATTTTCTTAACTAAGTAAGAAATTTCCAAGTAAGGAAAGTAGATTTAATCCAACTGTGATGTTAAGCTATTTATTAAAGGCACATGGGACACAGATATTTTTTCATGCATTTAAAAGAGCATGTTTTAAACATTACAAAAGATACATGAAAAATATTAAGTAAAACCAGTTTAACCTTCATTGAAACTAACAGGACATGCAGCAAGCATAGAAAACACCCTAATTATATATATATATATATATATATATATATATATATATATATATATATATACATATACACTGGCGTAGGAAGGGGGCACGTGGGGGGGGACTGGCGAATGCAGCGTGCCTGCTCGCGCGTGTCTGTGTGCCTGTGAGTGTGTGAGTGTCTGTCTGTGAGTGTGTTTGTGCGTGGGTGAATGCTTTTGCCGTTCTGGGCTTCCCCTGAGTTTGACGGTGGGGCGGGTGGGGGGGCGTCAAATTCAGGGGAAGCCCCAGGAGGCAAAAGCTCTAGCTATGCCACTGTATATACCCTTTTTCCAAAGCAGCAAAGAAAAACATTACTTTAATTTCCACGTATCATTAAGAATGAATTCCTAATGTGGCAACATGGCACTGCAAGCTTGTGATCTTTTTTTATGTTTTCTTTATTTTAATATCTTTTGTTTAGTTTGATATGCCAGGGTTCCAGTGAGCCATACCAGTTTGAGTGGTTTACAGCAGGGCTATGATACTGTACTATGTTATACTGCACAGAAAACTAGTTATATTATGGTATATTTATATTTGTTATTTTATCAATTTATTGTTACGTGTAGCAATGAAATTGAAATATTTATTGTCATGACCATAACCATTGCTTTAAATCCACTTAAGTACATTTACATAATGCATATTCGATCTATGCAATGCTTAATCATGTTGTTATTTCAATTTATATTCATGGAAGTTACTGGGTAATCTCTCTCTCTCTCTGCAATAAAAATATCAGCTTTGATGTAGCTGCTATTAAATTATATTATTGATTCCACAAAATCCTTGTGCTATTTCAATGACACAAAATCTTCTTAAAAATAATACTTGCTCAATAACTCAATCTCAGTGCTGGCATCATTAATTTGTATTCATTTATCAGTCAGGTTCACCTAGAGGGTTGCAATGCTTCTTTCTAATGTGAACTTTTCTATATATATTTCATTTCAGAAAACTGCCGTCACATTCCCCTTGCTTCCTTGGTAGATCATAGTGAATCTAGTTCTTTCTGTATCATATGCTGGTAAGCCCATAAGTAAATGTTTACTATGTCCTAAATCCAGGCAATGGGCTCCCTGGTGGTCCAGTGGTTAGTATTCAGTGCATTCACCACTGTGACCTGGGTTCGATTCCAGTCACAGAACCAAGAGATCACACCACCATGAAACCATGCAGGGTTGGGCCTGGTCAGTACTTGGATGGTAGACCACCAAGGAACACCAGATGTTGTGGCTGACTGGAGAAGGAACTGACAACCCATTCCAGTATCTCTGCCATGAATACCAACTGGATCAGCATTGTGTATTGCAGTCAATGAGAGTCAGACATGACTGAACAATGCAAACAAATAAAATCTAGGCAAAGGTGAACTAAACAATAGAGGTAATTATATTAATGTTTACTTCTGGTACAAAACTACAAACATGTTTATCCATTGTACTGTTGTGTTTATAATAAATTGGAACAATAGTTTTGATTCTTAACAGCGCCAAGTGCAGATACGCACCATATGTTCTACTGCTTACCACCAAATTATCATGGCTGTATTTATTTTAATAATAATTTCTTTAGGGAAATTGTAAACTTAGAAATATTGAGTCTGATATTATCTATATGTTAAACTCCCCATTTACCTTCCATGCATAATTATGGAAATCTCATAGCTGTGGATAGCAAAGTCCCATCCAAGTTTTAACATACTTAATTATATTTATAGTAGCATTTAGTTACAAAAGCAATAGTTTTTAAATGGTGTTGCAGTAATACTCCCATTTCTGGACTCTAGTGACCCCCCATGGCAGCTCCCTCAGGCCTTTTCTCTGGTCCTCCTGTTTCCCTTTCTGGCCCCAGCAACCTCTTCCACCCTCTTGGCCACTCAGGCCCTTTGTGGTCCACCCCCACTTCCTCCTATGGCTTCATGGCCCCTCTTGCTCTCTTCTTTTTTTTTTCTCTCTCCAATTTTTCTCTCCCCCCCCTATTTCATTTTCCCTCCACCCGCCCATCCTCTACTTTCTCTTCATCCCTCCCCCTTTTTGCTATCCTTCTCTAATTCCCCTTCTCTCTCCATTTTTCCCTTTCTCAGCACATTGTTCTCCCCATTCTCTCTTTCCTCTCATCTCTCTTCCCTCCTCTCTCTCCACCTCTTTACAAGTCTATTTCTCCCTCTCCCTTAACCCCTTTTTCATCCCATTTTCTCTCTCATCTTATCCTCCCTTTATATCACCCCCTTCTCATTCCCCTCCCCTTTCCTCTTCCCTTCATTTCTCCTCTCTAACCCCTACTTTAACTCATCTCTCGTCTTTTTCCCCTTTTTCTTCCTTTCCTCCCTCTCTCTGTCTCACATGTCCCTCTCGCCATTCTCTCTTCCCATCTCATCCCACTCTCATCTCTTTTCACCTTTTCCCACCTCTTTCTTCACACCCCATCACTGTACCTCACCACACAACTTCCCTCTCCCTTCCTCTTTCTCGCTTCTATCTCTTTCCCCCTTTTCTCTCCTTTCCCCTCTCATCTTCCCCTCCTCTCTAACTCCTTCCCTCTTTTTCCTTTCTCACTCACACATCAATTCCTCTCTTTTTCTTTCTCTCTTCCCCCTCTGCTCCTTATATTATCGCCCGTACTCCATCCCTTTTATCTCTCCTTGTGGGCTAATGGGGGCCCCAATTTTTTTTTTGCACGGGGGCCCTCCGACCACTAGCTCTGCCATTACAAAAATTCCATTTTGTTCATCACTACAGATTAAATTGAGTGAAAATGGACACTAAGTATAATTATACCATTCATAACAACACACTTCTGTTCTGCCTTTTACCTGTAGAAGCAGCGCAAACAAAATAGAGGAGACATACGTTTTTTGATAAAATAAAAAAAATTGAAAACTTAAAAGGCCAGTGCTTCAGTAGGACTAATACAACTCTCTGCCCATATCCTTCTGAAAGAAACAGCTGAGGGAAGCAGCTCTAAAAAGGTGGTGAAAGTCCACAGTAACGACTAACTACATATACATGTTACATATAATATGTGTGCTTTATTACACATGCAAAATAAATATACCTATAAGAACAGTTCAGTCTTGTATCATCAAAAAAGCGTTCAATCACATGTATGTCTGCCATATAAACTAAGTGGATCAGCATGACCATGGACATAAAGTTGTGCTTGATGTGTTACGGTCCATGAAGTCATGGAGAGTCGGACATGAGTGAACGACGCAAACACATTATAGAGATTATTGTTCCAATGCAATCATTTGATATTATCTTGGATTATTATTTATTATCTTTTTTGCAAATGCTGCTTTAGGTAATTAAAAAATTGGAACAAGTATTACTGTTATCATTTTATATAAGTGTTTGTCAATCTGGACTTAAATACTTTTGGAATGGCACTAAATGACAGTATGTTTGTCATGGACTCAGCATTAATACTCTTTTAGTTTCAGAGCACAAAATAGAAGCTCTTCAAAAATTTTTCCACAAAACAAGCTTTTCTACTGTGGTTTTAAATACTATGCAGACTATATTTATAGATATGTCACTGCTGACAGCAGCTTCATAGACATTTCTTATTTCAGTGCACATTAATCTGCCGGTATTGAAAAAGATTCTATACAACATCAACTCTTGCAAAAATCTTATATTTCAATTTCCTTTTTTATATGTGCCTAGCGTGCTAAAAAATTAAAGGGCTCTTTTATTTGTTTAACTTTTTGACATTTTTTGTTCACTATCTAAGGACCACTTTTTTTCATATTTTTTAAATGTACTGTTTTGAAGAATTGCAATTGAAAACATGCTACATGTTGTTAGAATGTAAAAAAACAGTATTTTGTATGCATTTATACTGCTGTGGAATCTGCTTTTAAGAAATCAGTTCCTGAGGGTGGAGAGTTTAAATAGACAGAAAGTTTGTGTCTGCACAATGGAACATCTGCCAGTAGTGGTCCCTTTAAATCTAGTTCTTCAACAAAATACATTGTAAATGTCAGTCTCTAGGGAGCCTGTGAAATACTCTGTAATGAAAACGGCAATGGTAAAAGGTTATAAGAGGGGAGATGTTTCAGTATGTAGAGTAGAATGAGATAACAGCTTAGATAAGAATAGCACTATGTTATTAAATGTGGCCAACACCTCAGAACAGCTTGCTTTTATATTGTAACTGACATTGGCCCCCATTTGAGCTACAATTAATTATTGTTTAGAAATCTGATATGCGATCACACTCACAATCCAGAAATGTAGAAATCAATAAAAATGAATAAATCAACTGTTCTAGTCCATGTGGTTGGCCTGATATGTATTAACTACTTGATTCCTGGGATCAATATAACACGGAAATAAAACGTAAAAAATATATATTTGTATTGCAGATTTGCGAGCTTGAGACTGTTAGTGCAAAAAAATCTAATGTCTTTCATTGCTTTCCCAGTATTTTAAAGTACAGTTGTGTGTTTTTATTTGCTGTTACAGTGTTACACACAGGTGTTTAACCCACTTGCGGGTCCCATCTAGTACTCGCAGAATTTTTTGATACATTTGCCATTTACAGGTTTGAAGGCATTTGCAAGCTTGTTGAATTGTTGTAATTGAATATGGATTTTGCGTCTTTAGCACTGGTAATATATGCGGCCTTGAAACATCAAAGGAGATAGGACGTAGTTACGTTTTGACAACCGCAGGGATTTTGAGCCTGTAACTCGCAAATGGATTACGAGTAGCAAAATGTAGCCAATTAAATATCTGTAACTTTTAAATAAATTATACTTTTTATACTAGTTTTATTCTGTAATGGTGCTCCATTATAAGCAAATTAAAGATAAAAACCTATATATGGTAAGGGGAATAATATTTTTATATTTTTTTATAAGTGTTAGTGATTTGTTAGTTGTTGAGGGATGAAAATGACTGTGAGGTGTGAGGAACGATCTCTCATTATAAAGACTGGGGCTGTTTGGGAAATCTCCAAGACCAGAATATGGCATCCATGCCTTTGATTGCCCACTACTGGATGAGGAGAGCACACATTGATATGCCAACTATGCTACTGTGCTATATCAAACACTGCATATCAAATCAAATATGGTTTCCTACTGATTTTTTTTTTGTTATGCACATCATCTGTGTGCAACAATCTCAGCAAGGCTTCTATTTCAGTATCAGATCAGGAAACCCAAGCAACATTAAAGACTCAAGGTGATATTTATTACTTTATCTAACCTAAAGGAGGTTATAGAGATAATGTTAGAGTGGTGGGATTGTGATCACCATTTGTGCAATCTCACCAAACATTCAGGAAGAGGAAGTAATTTGATAGAAGAAATACAGGATATCTCATGGTCACTGAAAAGGTATAAATTACAATAATATAGGAAAAACTTCAATTTTTTAAAGAATGTAACCATCTAACAATGTTATGGGGATATAGAAATCATGAGCATATATATGTTTTTAGAGAAAATCGATATTTTTGAAAACTGTATGTACTCTTTAGCCACAAATAATTACATTGACCGCTGCACAATGATTATAGACATTATCTGTTCCCATTTGGCTTGAATTAATATTTATTTGATCTTTCATGCATTATAAAACATGATTTTACAGTGTTTATTCAGTGTTTAGCAAATTTGATATTTTCACTTTATATGCTACTAAGATACATTATTTTCCGAGAAAGTATTGCTGTGTATAAACCATTAAATATCCAGCTACAGTGTGAGGCTTTAGGAATACATGAGACTTGAAGTCTATATAGTGACAATTAAGTTTGCTACACAATGTGAGGCTCTCCCCCCTCCACGTGGCGGGCCTAGCAATGAGCGCCTTCAACGCTCATTGCAGGCCTCTCCACCCTCTACTTTACGAGCCTCGCAATTAGTGCCTTTGGTGCTCATCGCTGGCCCTGCAATGAGCGGCTCTCCCCTGTCTATCTTACCCCCCTCCCTCTCCTTTGTCTCTTCCTCCCCTCCCTCCACTTTGTCCTCCCCCTCCCTCCCCTGTGTCTTCTTCTCCCCCTACCTCCAGTTTCTTTCCCCCCTCTCCCTCTCCTGTGTCTCTTCCCCCTCTACTCCCTCCCCTGTGTCTCTTTGCCCTGCTCTCCCCCCAGTGTCTCTTTTCACCCTCTCCCCCCTCTCCCTCCCCTATGCTCCTTTGCCATTTATGGGTGTGAACCCATTTGCAGGCTTGGTGAAATTGATCCATTTCCCCAAGCCCTAAATGCTCTTCTGATTTACGGGCTTGGAACTAAATTACGTCTTTACGACCTCCATTTTATTCCTCGCATAGCCATTCTGAGACCTACCAAAAAAGCCACTTGAATAGCAAATTAACTTTCAACCTCACTTACAGGCTCCCTGCCTCTCCCCCTGTGCTGTGTTGTAAGTAACTTGGAAGCCTCCCAACGGCTTCCAAGTTACGGGCTTGAAAAAAATGGCGTTATTTTTTTTAAGCCCGTAACTCGGAATCTGGTCAGAGCCACTTTTGCGAGCCTCCCAATGAGCTCCTTTGGCACTCATTGCAAGCCTTGCGGGCCTCGCGATTTTAGCGCCAAAGGCATATTGCCTTTGGCGCTCATCGTGGGCAATGAGCGCCCCCCCCCGACCATCTAAGTTGCGGGCAAAGGTGCTCATCGCGGGCCTTACAATGAGCCCCTTTGGTGCTCATTGCGAGCCTCTTCCCCCTCTTCTACTTTACGGGGCTCATTGCGGATCGTGTCAAACCTGTAACTTTTGCAAGGCCAGCAATGAGCGCCTTCTGCTCTCATTGCGCGTGCGCAACCCGTAACTTTTAACATAAGACAAACTCGCAATTACAACAACTTTTATAGTTGATTAAAATCAATCTAACATAAATATATAAACAATTTAAATCATCTAAAAATAAATGTAAAAAGGTGGTGTGATGTCCTAAGGAAATAATTAGTAACGGGGGTGGGGGGAGGACAGGAATTAGGTCTTGTTTTATGTACGCAAAAGTATAGGAGAAATAAATAGTATTGTAATTCCAAACTTAATTGTCTACATATAGACTTAAAGTATCATGTATTCATAAAGCCTCAAACTGTATATGGATATCTAATGGGTTATACACAGCAATATTTTCTCAGAGTAGCATATAGAGTGAAAAATTCAAATTTACTATACATGAATAAACACTGTAAAATCATGTTTTACAATGCATGAAAGATCAAATAAATATAAATTCAAGCTAAATGGGAACAGATAATGTCTATTGTGTCTAAGAATATTTGTGAATAAAATTAGGAGTAATTAATGGAGTGAAATTGTAAAGAAAATATATTAATAAAAACTTTGTGTGATCAATGACAGTTGGGGTTTGCTATGAGTTAAAATGTGCCTATGTGGTAACCAGACACATACTGTATATACTAATGTGCAGCATATTAAAATGTAAGTGGATTAAATAAAACTACTCATAACAAACCATACTTTATGGTGCTATATACTGAGAATAACTACCATCAAGTGTAGTGATATCTGTGTAATTAATTATCAAGTATGGAATTTATACCTATTGATCTGTGTAACATCCAGAGTAAAATAGATATAATATAGGGGCGTGGCCTAACAGGAGACGGAGCAAGACGTGCCCGACATCAGCTCCATCCCAATACCCAGTCAATCCAGGGTAATCTGCCTTAATCCCCCACAAAAAAAAAACAGAAGCCCAGAAGCCCACTTTTAACCCCCAATGAGCATCACCTACCACTGGATCAAAGTAAGCGGTTGAGGCCTTCACCACCTGGTCCACCACTAAACTTGTGCCAGAGACTATAAGAGGTGCCAGACTCCAATGAGAGGCTACTCTGGGAGGTAAGAGGGACACAGTACACCAGATCCCTTCCTCACCATCCCTACACAAGTAGTGCATAAGCAAAAATAAGAAAAATAGAGGCAGCCTAGACCCCAACATCTAAAGTGGCACAACTCTATTTACTTAGAGGGGGCAGGAGGCCATCTTGAGACACATACACCAAGAGGGACCCGCCCCCAGACAAGGCTCCAAAATGGGGCCCAGACAGCACTAACAGCAGCCTTTTTAAGCCCCACAGGGGAGTCCCCAACTGGACAGCCTACAACAGCACAATTACTGCCTCCAACTCATCTGTGCAAAGATTAAGATTAAAAGGGGTTAAAAGATTTAAGAGACAGAATCACAACCCAGCATCTCTCCTAACTTAATAAACGACAACAAGTTGTGAGAAGCATGTCAAAAATAAGCTGGCAAGACTTATCTAGACAAGTTTCACTAGGATTGTAAATATGTTAAACAATTCAAAAAGCAAGATGCAATAACTCACTGAATTACGCAAGTCACCTACATGAGCCGGCTACCAGAAAAGCTCTAGCCCACCTAAAGTCTCATGCTCAACTAAGCAAAATCCCTAGCCTGCTTCACCTACAGCACAGAGTCAGAAGATGGCAACCTCTATAGATCACACCCTCAGGACAAGGCGGCCTCATGGCGGCTCGCAGCAGCACCAAACCCAAAAAGAACCAAGCGAGTAGAAACATCCAGGAGTTTTACAAAGCTCCAAACGATGCGTCATTATTCCCGCACAACTCAAACTCGCTGGTCAGAGAGGGAGAGCCGGAAGTAGCACATGCTCACGTGGAACTAACAGACAAAAACATGGAAAAAATAAAACTGATGTTCCAAGAACTAATGACGACTGCTATCACTGACCTGAAAAGGGAGCTGCATGGCCTGGGACAAAGAACGCAGCTGTTAGAGGAGCAAACAGACCAGATAGTAGAAGCCCAGATGCATGATCAAGAGGTAATGGCGCCACACTCCACACAGATAAAAGAGCTGACTGACAAGGTTGAAGATCTGGAAAACCGCTCACGAAGACATAACATAAGACTGAGAAATGTCCCAAACAGCATCTCAGACATACTGCAGTACTCAAAAGCGGTCATACTTGGGATCATTCCCACAAGCAGCGAAGCAGACTTGGCTATTGAAAGAGCGCATAGGGCCCTTGGCCCAACAAAAGCTAACAACCAACCTAAGGATATAATAATAAGGTTTGCCAAACAAAGCGCAAGAGACTTGATACTCACAGCAGCGAGAAGGCTCAAAGAAATCAAAGGCCCGGACAACTCATCTATACAAGTATACATGGACTTGGCTCCGGCCACGCTGCAGAAAAGAAAGGAGATGAAACCCATGCTGGAGATATTGTCCAGCCACAAAATCCTCTACAAGTGGGGTTTTCCATTTTCACTAATTTTCCAGCGGGGCAGATCCACTTACAGAGTACACACAGTAGAAGAAGCTGAGATCCTCCTGAGAAAGCTGAATTTACTAGCAGAGGATAGAGACGCTGAAAGGAGAAGTCCAAGACCCAGACCCAGTCTTGCCAAGATGTGTCAAGTATTGGCCAAAAAACCAAAAACAGCAGCCTTCAGTAGGGGGCCTCTCATGGAACAAGCTACAGGAGGAGGTCTGGACACCGATCCGCCAGCCGACTGCGAGGATCCCGATGCTGATCATTGAGAGAGTATTGAACACTTTTATTCCCCATGAGCAGGTTGAGCCGAAGAAATTGCAGCAAATAGCTAAAATGTTTAAGTTATGTTAGAGACAGATAGATTGTTATATACAGATATGCAGATCTAGCTGTAGCGGAGCTCTTGAGGTGACTTAAATGATTTGGAGGGATGAAGATTAAGGGGAGTTTTGAGCCCTTAACAACTCCCCAGGTAGAACCCCCAGGAGGGAGTCCTCTCCCTAAGAGGTCAAACCCAGTAATGGGAGCAATAGCTACTGGCCTCAAGGTATTGAAACAGGTAGGGAGACAGGGAAACTACATGTAAATGTTTTAACCAGTTTATTGAAATGTTGAATCTAAGCTTCTGTATCTCTTTTGCTTTTCTTCTTAGTCTATCCAGTTTACAGGTGGTCTCGGCGCCCAAGACACCCAAGGGAGGTTCCCGGCGCAGGTCACGGTCCTTCAGCATTCCACACCCAGGTAACCTAACCGCCACACACTCCCCACTGAGAACATATAAAGCTAACTACACGAAAAACCAATGGCTGATGTAGAGCACACCTTTTTAACACACAATGTAAGGGGCTTCAACTCTCAATTTAAAAGACGCAAAGCTTTCCTGTTTTATAAAAGATTCCATCCATCTGTCATATTTATGCAAGAGACCCATTTCGCCCAGGGCAAAGTACCCACCTACATACACAAGGAATTCCCAGTATTCTTCACTTGCAACCAGAAAAGCAAAAAGGCAGGCTTAGCTACATTAATACACCTTGATTTCCCATTTGTAGTCGAAAAACAAAACAAAGACAAAGAGGGTAATTATCTAATATTAACAGGGACCATCCTAAACCTCAGAATCTCATTGGTTAATATCTATGCCCCCACCACAGCGCCCACCAAATTGCTAAGTACCTTGAAGCAAAAAGACTGGGGCAAAATCATACTAGGAGGTGACATTAACCTTATGCTCGAGCCTTCTGTAGACAGATCAAGAGCAACCCATCCCACGCGTAACATGAAACAGCTCAAAACAAACCACACATAAATGAGGGAGTTAGAGTTGATTGATGCCTGGAGAGGACTACATCCCTCGGAAAAGGAGTATTCTTATTACTCCCCAACACAATTCCTATTCCAGAATAGATGTTCTCCTAACTCATACCTCGCTATTTAACCACACAGTGGATGCCCAGATCCACCCTTGCCCTTGGTCTGACCACGCGGTAGTTAGCATCAAAATTCAACTGGGACTTAGTCTCACAACCCCTGGGAAGTGGAGCTTAAACGAGGCACTTCTAACCAATCCCGGATCGCTAGCACAAATAGAACATGACATTCACGATTACTTCACGTTAAACATGGTCCCTGAGGCAAATATAGGGTGGGTCTGGGTAGCGCACAAAGCATACATTAGAGGCACCATAATTAAACTGGCAGCTGCCAGAAAGAAACAATGCATTCAAAAAGAAAATGACTTATTTAAAAAACTGCAGTACTTGGAAAAAGCAATTCAGGTCAAAGCTCCTGGGGTCTCTAGAACCCAGCTAGACAACGCTAGACTAGAACTAGATGCGGTACTAGCCGCTAAAACTGAACAGGCCCTTAGGAAAACTAGGCATACGTTTTACGCCCAGGGTAAGAAGCCCTCCCCTATGCTTGCACGCAGACTCAACCTAAAGAAAAACTTAACTCATATCACCAAAATTAAAACAGAAAGTGGAGAAATTACAATGAACCAATCGAAAAAAAAAAAGACATTCCACAAGTGCTACCAAGAAATCTACTCGGCAAAAACAAAAGCCAATAACTTCACAGTGCAGGAATTCCTTAACAGCCTAGACATTCCTAAAATCTCGGAGGGGGAATTAGACTCCCTAAATGCAGAGATAACCCCGTCCGAAGTTATTGACACTATAAAAACGCTTAAAGCAGGAAAAGCCCCTGGCCCGGATGGCTACTCAAACTTATACTATAAAAGCCTTGCAAAACACCTTGCCCCACACCTAAGCAAATTATTTAATGAGATGCTATTAGGAGAGCCAATGCCAGCCGAGCTAAACCAGGCAGATGTAATCTTTATCCCTAAACCAGGAAAGGATACTTTAATCCCAAGGAACTATAGGCCAATATCCCTGTTAAACGGGGACATTAAAATCCTATCTAAGCTAATGGCAGCAAGGGTAGCCAAATTCCTCCCCAAACTAATACACAAAGACCAAGTGGGCTTTCTGCCGTACAGACAAGCTGGGGATAACATACGACGTATTCTAAATGTCTCCCACATAGCTAAAAAGGCGAATATACCTCTCAGTCTAGTAGCCTTAGATCTAGAAAAGGTATTCGACTCCGTTGAATGGCCTTATTTACATGCGGTTCTAGATAAATTCGGCATCAGAGGCAAATTTACAAATCTAGTAAATACATTATACAAAGCACCGACGGCAAGCCTTAGGCTTCCAGGGGCTAATAGAGATCTTATAAACATCCAGAGAGGTACGAGGCAGGGATGCCCCCTGTCCCCGCTACTATTCGCTCTAGCCATCGAACCTCTTGCTCAGGCCATTAGGACATGCCCCACCATACAGGGTATTGAGGTGGGATGTCAACAAATGAAATGCACCTTGTTCGCAGATGACATCTTGTGCACGCTTACAAAACCAGTAACCTCAATAGCAGCCCTTATGGACTTAATGTCCCGGTTTGGGAACTTGTCAGGCCTCAAAGTTAACGCAGATAAATCTGAAATAATATGCATGAGAGTGCCCTCAGACCAGGTACAAGCCCTAAAAGAGGGACACTCGTTCTCATGGCCAAAGGGAAGTATCAAATATCTAGGAGTTAACCTCACACCAGAGTTGTCAGCTTTATACAAAGAAAATTATATCCCCCTTTACAAAAAATTACAAGCAGATCTACTTAGGTGGAATAGATACAACCTGTCATGGACAGGAAGAATAAACGCTTTTAAAATGAACATGTTACCCAAAATCTTATATTATTATAGAACACTTCCGATTAGAATACATAGAGGAGATCTAGATGGCTTCCAAAAAGCGGTATTTTGATTCATCTGGCAACATAAACACCCGAGAATCAACAAGTCCCTAATGTATAGAGACAGAGAAGCAGGGGGTTTGGCGTGCCCAAATTTGATACACTACTTTAAAGCAGCCCAGATTTCCTTCCTACCACAAGCCCATTCCAGTAAACACCAACCAATGTGGGTATCCCTAGAGAACTATCAAATGAAACCCTACAAATGGGATAATATCATTTGGTCCCCGACACTCCCCCCAATAGCAAAATCAGGCTACAATAATCCAATGATTAAATTATCCCTGCAGGAGTGGAGAGGGGCGAACTCCAAGCGGCAGTTAACACACTCCCTTTCATCTCTCACGCCAGTCCTTTCGGGGTCCCAGATTATGAAGGAATTAGGGGGGGTCTCAAAAGCGTGGTGGCTCTCGCAGAAACTAGACCTGCTAGGGGCATGGTTCCAAGACGCCAACCTTCTAACCTCTATACAATTCACAAATAAGTACAATCTACCGGACAGGGAGATATTTAACTATAACAAGATATGCCACAGGGTCCAAGAACTGGTCAAATCCTGGGGTCCCCCACAGGACACCTGGTTTGCGAAAGTATGTGCCCAGAATCCCCTAGCCAGAGGCATAATTGGTACCCTTTACTCGCTTGCCAACAAGCCACTTAAAGACCATAAGCCTAAACATGTCCTACAATGGGAACAGGAAATGGGAGTAGAATGGGACACCCAGAGATGGGGAAAAATACACAAGGCACTGACTAAAGGCTCCCTCTTCTTTAGCTATTTAGAAACAGCAACTAAAGTACTACACAGGGTATACATGACACCTGACAGGCTAAATAAGATAAATCCGCTTTCCCCTCCTGAGTGCTTTAGGAACTGCTCAGATAGAGGAACCTTTGGCCACATCTGGTGGGACTGCCCAAGAGTACAGGCCCTGTGGTGAAGGGTAACTGCAATGATCACTGAGGTATTAGACAGGGAAATACATCCCTCTAGGGAGACATGCTTATTGGGAATGCCAGTCCTGAACGTTAGTAAGAACCATAACAAGTGGATACAAATGGTCATGCTGGCAACCAAAAGCCACATTGCAAAGAATTGGAAATCACCCCATTTAGACGCCCAAGAGGTTATAAAAAAATTAAACCACATCATGATTTATGAAAAAATGACGCATTCAATAAACAACTCCCTCTCCACTTTTAGTCAAATTTGGGACAGATGGGTGGAGTCGGACAAAGCTATTTTAATTTAACAAAAACTTGATTTAGAGTGGAAATTAGTACACTAGGAAGTGAAGGTGTAATCGGATCAGGCGGAGATTCCAGGCCGGGATGACAGGTGTCTTGGGCGTTGACAACTATTGGCGAATTGAGTAAACTGAAGAAGATAGACAGGAAGAAGGAGAAAAAAAAAAAAGCAAGGAAGATACAGGTAATAAGTTCATTGACTTGTTTATTCATTGTTTGTTCGATGTTATACTTCCCATATACTAGGTGAATAATGTAATTCTCGAGCTATGCAAAATTTAACATCTATATATATCTACATGGAAAGACAACAAGTTAGCTCACATGTAAAAATTTGACAAGTTTAGTATTGAGAAGTCAATTGCTAGGGAAGGAATAGCTAGCAGGCGTTTCCTGCAAAGTTTAGAAAACGGAAAAAGGTTATGGTGGACACATAAAGCAGACACCCAATATTGTCAGGACAGGATAATCATTATTGTACAAGATATCTAAAATATTGTTATAAAATCCTGTTTATGCAAAATTGTGTTGGACCTGCGAGTCCAACAATATTGTGTTATTGAACACTGCTTATGTGTCAATAAATAGATTTTGAAAAAAAAAAATAGATATAATATACTTCCCGTGATTTCCTTGTTAATGTAGGTCGTTGTATTTACTCATTACATGGTTCTAGGCCTGTGTATTTTATTATGTGGAATTTAGGAAGCGCCAATTAATGTTCAGCTCATCCAATCATAAGATTGCATAAGTGTCTTACAACTTGAATCCTCCGCCTCCTTTTGGCCTCAGTAGAAGCCGTCCAGTTGAACACTTGTCAGGCCGTTTTGATGCGTGCTAACATCACACGTCCATGTTGTTAGTGAACCAAAGAAACAAGTGCCAAGGCTCTCCCTGCAGTGTTATCTGTATAGGAGGAGTACAGTTAGTTTTTCTGGTGTGTTGGGCAACCCAGTTCATTCCAACTATCACAAGGACTAATTATCTCCTTAAGAAACTACACAACCTTTTAATCTATTTTTAGATGATTTAAACTATTTATTAATTATAAATTCATTTTAATATATTATTATAAGTTATAATTTATATACTAAATTTTTCTTTGGCACAAGTATTTTCTATATTACATCTTTCTTATGCCTGTGAAGTATCAAGTAATGGGGTCGTTCTGCTACTTCAAAGAAATGTGTACTTTTTCTTTAATTTTTTCATATGTATGATTTATTCTACTACTAGCATTTTTCCTATTAATATGTGTAATGAGTAGTATGATTGTAACATCCTTTTTATTTTGTCTATTTTTTCTATAGAGTCTATTTACCAATTATGGATTAAGTGTAACCCTATTTGCTAAAATGACTCTAGACAGATTTATAACTGCAGTTTATACCTCAATTTTACCCATTTAATAAAATACAACTATTTGGGTTATCTATCATTTAAATATGAAATGTAGAATTTTTCAAAAGAGGTACCCAAAAGAAGTTACAACTAAAAATGGCATACTCAGAAGTGATTAAAATGGACACATATTAAAGAAAATGTATGATGTTTACTAAAATGCCTCAAAAACAGAATCAGTATAGAATATATTGAAATTGAAACAAAATCTAGATGTATACACCAATTGTATTTACTGATAAATGTAGCATAAAATATATTTAAAAAATGATACACTGTTATGTGAGACTCAACCAAGTTCCAGCAATAAATACAACATTGTTCTGACTCCTTTGCTCAAAGTCACAATAGGGGGCCACAGCATTCAGCTCCTAGTATTCCTAGGTGGTCTCCCATCCAAGTATGGACCAGGCCCACTAATAATAAAAGCACATGTAATTAATGTCAGTTATGTATTTGGTCACATCAAACACAGGGCTGCACGAACACGGAGAGAACATTTACTAAAGAAAAAATGTATTAAAAATACAATTTTATAATAGGCTTCACAATGATCTTGTTAAATCACTCCATTGAGTGTTGCACTGAAAATAAATGACTCCCTGACACTTTGACACCCAAACCCTATGCTAATAAGATTAATTGAAAAAGCAGAATAAAGATTTACGACTACCAGAAACCACTCGCAAATGGTTTTAAAACCTTTGCGGAGTCTCCCTGAAGCATTTAAAGTGACAGTATAGCACAAAAAAGCACTACAAAATGACATAATGATGACATTTCAACATTATTTACACTTTAAATATAATATCAACATATGTGTAATTAAAAAAATATGATATGAGGTTGTTAAGTCCATTTTATGATCAAAAATCTAGGATAACAAACAACCCAGTACTCAAGAGGTTAATACACATTACAAAATAGTTAATCCGCATATTGCAGATCAGAGGAGATCTTAAAAGGTTGAAATTGATGGACTGAAAGTCTTTTTTCAACCTTAAATACTATGGCCCTAATTCAATTGCAATTTGGCCAATTGAATAGGGCTCTAAAGAAGCACATAACATATATTTTTTAAAGAAGTTTTTAGTTAGTAAACATCTATCCAAAAGCAAGATTTTCACTAACTAAAAACATATGGTATGTGCTTATTTAGAGCCCTATTCACTTGGCCAAATCGCAATTGAATGAGGTCCCATGTAACTATGTAAAATCACATTGCATAGGAACAAACACTCTAATGCATTGTCTATAAATATATCCTATTTTAGGACAAAAGTAACATCTTTTTGGCAATTTGTTCTCTTGTGCCTATTTCTCTACGAAACCTGGCTTGCACATCTGGTAGTTCTTGGACCATATACTGTTGAAGCTGAGCTTGCGGGATCTTAACCATTGCCTTGCGGGCATATGAAATGATAATTGAAGCACTCTTTGACACTGCCTGTTTTGGGATTCAGATATAGACTGACCTTTTCAAGTATACTGTCCATTGGTGAGTTTTCCATTTTTTTTCGGATTTTCTGTCAAATCCTGCAGCCCTGTTATCTCACTCACTCAATTCACTCTTCAGCCCATCAGACAAGCTACTGAGGTTCTTCTGTTAAGTCTTTACCATTTTTGTCTTTTATCACGCCCACTTTAGCAGGTTCCTTTTGAGATCCCAAATTTTCTTGAAGAGATCTCTTGACTTTCCCATTCAGTTATCTTCTTCTATCACTTTACATCACTAATTATAGAATGTCTCATTGTCAACTGTAATTCTTTATTCAGTTAAAAAAATATTTTCCCATATCCACTAACTTTTGCTTTCCTTCTTTCCTGGGCTACTTTCATAGCCTTTCCAGACAGCCAGTTTGACTTCTTAGTTTTCTTTATTTTCTGGATATTCGTTGTTGCTGCTTTCTGGACAATGTCTAAAACTTCTTTCCAAAGTTCTTCAGTTATTCCATCTAACTTGTCTAGTCCATTAAATATATTCTTTACCTTCATTGCATATTCATAGGGAATATTATTTATCCGCTTGGTCGGATGATTTTAAAGACAAAGCTGTTCCCTCTTTTCCTGAGCTTTACAATAAGAAGCTCATGATCTGAGCCGCAGTCAGTTCCAGGTTTGTTTTTGTCTACTGTATAGAGCACTTCAATCTTTGGCTACAAATTACATGGTCAATATGATTTTTGTATTGTCCCTGTGTAGGATCATTTCTGAGGCTGTTTAATATGGCCAGAGGATTTTCTTGACAGAATTCTACTAATCTCTGACCTGCTTCATTTTGTACTCAAACCCAAACTTGTCCGTTATTCCAGGTATCTTCTGGTTTCTACTTTATCATTCCATGCTGTTATATCTAGGTGTTAAAAATCTTCATAGAAGAATATCTGGTAATTGCCTGATAGGAAATGTCCGATTCCAGTCCATTTGAGTTCACTAATTCCTAGGATATCAATGTTTAATCTCGTAATTTCATGCTTGACCACGTCCAGTTTGCCTTGGTTCATAGTTCTAATATTCCAGGTTCCTATGCTGAATTGTTCTTTGCAGCAGCAGACTTTCCTTTCCCCTCCAGACACATCTGCAGCTGGGTGTCCTCTTGGCTTTGGCCCAACCACGTTATTAGATCTGGTGCTACTTGTACTTGCGCTCAGCAATGTGTTAGGCACCATCTCACCTGAGAGGCTCATCTTCTGGTGCTATAATGTTATGTCTCTGGTTGTTATAAGGTTATCTTAGCAAAGATACTGGAGTGGGTTACCAGTTCCTTTCTCCAGTGCTGTGATTTGTCTGACCTTTCTGCTGTGACCCTGTATGGTATAGCTCACAGCTTCATTGAAGCCCACAAGCACCTTCACCACAAGGTAGCGATCCAGAAGGGGTTACATGTGGGTAGTTTCTTTTAATATTAAAGCAGGGACACCTCAATATATTTGTTTAATTTAAATTAGTCCTGAAGGATAATAAAGAAAACATTTCAAAATGAAAAAAGGTAAATAATAATGGAACAGTTAAATGTAATTGCTAAATGTCTGTCACTATAACACATTTTCAACTGGGCAGAACTTCTTTATTTATTTTGGTCTGTAATTAATGGGCTGAAGCTCTTTAATTGTATCCAGGCTTTTTGAATACCCCTGATTTAAAGTATGTTACCTCCAAAATATTTTTTCAACATGCACTCTCTTTTTATGAATTACTGAATATTTTTCATGTTCAATATGATTAATGATTTACATAGCTGGGAACATTGAAAAAGCCCATTATGTATACAAAATAAAAATTGCTCTAGTATCTAGTTTTCATATGCCCCATTGCTATTACATTTCACTGTGTGCATAGTTTCCAGGAATTAGTTCAATCTTTTGGATAATATGAATACATTATTCCCTTGACTGAATGTCCACAGTGTTCCTGAATACCCAAAGACAAAACCTTTGCTCATTTTCTTTCATGCAGTATCCTTTATGATATGAATAGAAATGTAGTCATCCTAAATACCAGGCTAACTTAGCATCCAGTTGTATATGCTTTCAGTCCTGCAGAGGCCTTTAAATGAAATCTATAGTACATCCCCACCCCCCAAAAAAAATACACATCACATATAATAGTCGTCACGCTTTGCAAGCTCACTTTGCGAGGGGCCAAATTTGCAGAGGTGGAGGCTCCAACATCGGCTACAATGAGCCAAAGGCTCATTGCAGGCTGCAAATGCGGACCCTTTGTGAAGCAAGGGGCCACATTTGCAGAGGTAGAGGCTCTATGGCGCCTCACTCCCGGTACAAAAGACCCCCAGAAAAGTGCAAGGTCACAAAAATACGAACTTAATGGCCGAAACGCGTACATCAAAAAATACAAAAAACAATGAAAATTAAAAAAAAAATTACAAAAACATCACACACAGCATGGGGGGGGGGCAGCCAGGTCGTCTGAGTATAAGGTTGCACGCAAATTCAAGTTGATTTTAAGCAGTTTCGCCACTTGAAAATCGGCTAAGCGAGAAAAAAAATGGCGGGCGAAAAACCCAGAAGCTCAGAAAACACTGACAAGGACGTACAAGGTTTAATTACGACTGGGAAAATTAGAAAATAAAAATATGAGGTCACAAAAATATGAACTAAACGGCCAAAATGCGTACATTCAAAAACAACAAAAACAATACAAAATGCAAATAGAAAAAATACCACAATGAGCATCGAGAGACAGCCATGACATCTGCAAGTGAGGTTGCACACTAATTAAAGTTGAATTTAACAAGTTTAGGAAATTGAAAATCGCCTAAGCAAGAGAATAAATGTTGGCCGAAAAAAAATGAAAACAACGCTATACGACCCCGAAATGTGCAAAACACCGCCAGGCACGTATGACTTTTGCCAGGGACGTACGAGGTCCAAAAATAAACAGGAAGCACAGAAACTGCTTGCGAGCCGCGTAGCACATACACAAACTACGCCATTTTACAACCTAACACATTACAATTTTAAAATGGCGCTTTACACAACTAAACCAACTATTTGCCCTTGTATATTTCTAATGCACATTTAGAACATTAATTACACTTTCCCCTCAGGTCACCAACAGTCCAACTGTACATTGTATGCTGCAGGAAAATAAAACTACATACTTAGCTCTTCAGGCTATTCATTGCTGGATATATCAATTACAAATAGATAAAGTATATTAATTGATTAAGTAAATAAGTAATTAATAATTAGAGAAAACAATAGACTTATATATCTGTCTTTGTCATGAGAGCCGAAGGCACTCATAGGACCAAAACTAAATGAGAGGAGCAGTTCGCTATTAGCGCCAAAGGTCCTCACAGTAGAGAGCGAGGCTCGCAATGAACGCCGAAGGTCCTCGCAGTAGAAAAAGCTTTACATTGTGTGTCAAACATCATTGCCATGGCTTAAAATGTTATTGCCCCGTCAACGGGCAAGTCGCTACTCACATATAATAGTTGTCAAACTGTGATTTGTCGTCACGCTTGCAAGCCTCACGAATCGAGGTGTGCCGTTTGCGGTCCAGACAGCCGCAACTGTGAGTCTCATGAAGAGAAGCGAGCTGTTGAGGCAATAAAGTCTTCCGAGCTTGCAGGACTAAGGCAATGAACGCAAAGGCATTGAAGCACGTAGGACTTAGGCCGAAATGAGCACCGAAGGCGCACCTGCGAGCCTCACAAAGCAGGGCGTGCAGTTGAGGCACGCGGGACCTAGGCTGCAAGCAGTTGAGGAACGCGGGACTTACTTAGGCGGCAAGTAGTTGAGGAACTCAGGACTTAGATAAGAAAACCAGACCTCCGTTTCTCTAGGGCAAAAAAATTTGACCTCAGAAAAATACAAAGTTAACGGCTGAACCACGGAAATCGAAAAATAATAAAAATAAATTAAAAGACATTCACACACAGCACAAGGGGAGAACCAGGAAGCCTGGGAGTGAGGTTGCAAGCGATTTTGAGCCTTATTTGCTGTGTTTCGCCACTCGAAAATTGGCTAAGCAATAAAAAAATGGTGGCCGAAAAACGTAAAATTTTTTGAAACTGGATGAAAATGAGGCTGAGCAAAGCCAGGCGTGCAGGACTTAGAAAATACACAACGGCAAAAACACTAACACACCAACAATGCCAGGCACGCAGGACTTTGAAAATAAGACAGTCAGCGCGTGCCATACAAACATTCAGCAGACACAGAAAGAGACACATGGCATTCCCAAGCATAAAACTTGCAGGTTAATGAACCGTGCAATAAGCGTCCCGAAGGCGCTCATTGCGAGCCACGCGATGAGCTCCAAAGGCGCTCATTGCGGGGCTCGCAATGAGCGCAGAAGCTGCTCTGAGAAGCAAAAGCATCACATTGTGTGCCAAACAGCATCGTCTGGCTTACAATTTTATTTCCGTCATTTTTGACGGGCAAGTCGATAGTATTACAAATAAACCCCATCCTCTTTTGGAGAAGCATGGCATGAGGCAATAATTTATATTTTTATCCACATTCATGCATTTAACTGTCTCTGTATATTCTCTTAATGTGCTTTCTTATTTTGATTTCCATAACTTAGTTATGCCTTCTCACCCATTATGAAGTTTGTTAAAATCAATATCTTTGAGATCAATGCATGGTGTTTGATATGTTCTCTGATGAAGATTCTCACTTTTCGCTCTCCATACTCCATATGGTGATCTATCTCTCAATCCCTCAAGATGGGAAGGTTACGGTCTTTGCAATTATTAACACTGAAGTACACTTTAAAATGTATTGAAAATAAAAGTAAATGTTGACTATTACAAGATATGCAGCCCTATTAAATTGTCCCAACGTGTAAAACCGTAGCCTGTAACGGAGCCCGCAAGACTTACGGCTATTAAATTAGCCTCTCAAAGCTACCCATAAAAGACCTGTGGGTTAAGGGCAAAAAAAACCTACAGGTTGTCAAAAATCTGAACTCTGTTGTCGCAAATCCTTTGATCTGTTACGTTTCAACATCACTATTAAAATTGCAACAAATTCCTGAAGACGCACTGGAGTTCAAGCCCGTAAGCCGCAAATGGAGGCAAAAATATTATGGCCTCCAAATAGGACATGCAAAGCGTTTACAGACAATTTCTCAACACTGTAAAAGACAATATAAACACACCAGTGGACTTTAAATATGGGATAAGCATGAAAACGCATTATAATTACTTGCACAATAATTCCCCAATAATAAACAGGCATTAAAATGTTGGAATGGTCATGCATATGCCAATATGAAAAGCCTTGCTGTAACATACATAAAGCAATTATAGACACACAACCTGATTAAATAGCAACACAAAAACATGAAACTATTGCCATATTAATCCTTCCTCATTCACAGAGGCTCTAATGTGGAATATGGAATATAAATATAATTGCATATACATCTCGCTCATCACATCTACATGGAGAAAATAAATAGTGACCAAATTACACTGCCACATCACATATATTAAGTACCAGGGAAACATTTTATTATTTGTTTTTCAGTCCTTCAGTCGTGTATGACTCTCTGTGACCCTATGGACTGCAGCACATTTAGCTAGGTCACTGCCTGTGCGGTTCCACAAGGTTTGCATGCCAAAGATACTGGAATGGGTTGCCAGTTCCTTCTCTAGTGGACTGGGATTTGTCTGACCTCTCTGCTATCACCTGCCCACCTACACTGGCCCTACATGGTATAGCTTCATTCAGGTACACAAGCCCCTTCACCGCCACAAGGCATCAAGGAGAACCAGGGAAAACACACCACACTAATCTACTCTAACCCATCAGGAAGGGCCGCAAACACACATGGAGGCTGTGCAAAGACACGTGAAGCAACAGCCAACTCATCTACATCTCCATCAGCGCCCATCCTGGAAAGTCCCACGACATTGCTGGTGGCCATGTGCCAAGATGTATACCCATTATTATTAGCTGACCTTTCATTAAGTGTTTTGCTATCAATCAATTCACAATATTACCTGTCATATTCCAATCAGGCCTTCAGGGGAATGTTGATACTCCACACTATCACAAATTGGACCTGTTGTGTGTATTAACACTTTATTATTATATATGATATCTTATGATAATTATTATATGTAAACTATTGCATAGTAACTAGGGATCATTAGTTTACAGATATGGGAATGTGTGACACAAATGGGATATATGTGGATGTCCCATAACCACGACCATTGAAAACACACTGACACATGAGAACGGTATAACAAAGCTTTATTTAATTTACAGAGCACAATCAGAAATGGACAAGACTGTGCATTAATACCATGGGTGTGGTGTGGGCGGATACCGGAAGGGCAAGAGGCTGTGGGCAATCAAAGAACACCTAAAGGATTAACTGTTAGACAACATCATACAGATAAAGCATAGCATCTACAAGGGTGACATGTGGTCAGGACACCACAGTACCATAATTGCATGTGACATAGGAACATCATATAACATTCCAATTCATGGAAATAACCATTAATGCGCATATAGCAACCATATGTTTTCCATCTGCCATATTAAACAGATGCTAGAAATCATGGATCATGTGGTACTAATTAATTCCACACACAGTGTGTTTTCAAACATTACTGCTGATTCCAAATATATATGATAGGAATCTGGAAAACATAAGGAGGAGGTATTAGAACAATCATAAGCTGTTATTATAGTACATTGTTTTTGCTCTCCACACTACAATAAACCAATTAACATGAACATCATCTACGAGCAGTGATAACCAATTTGATTCTGTCCTGTTCAATCAGCCTTCCGAGAATATATTGAGGATGTGTAATACAACAAGGCATGCTTCACTGTGAGCACAATCTTTCAGCAAAAAGTACTATCACTATCTACATGGCATTGTTGTGCCATGCTGATATCACATCTCACTGATATATGGGTGGTATCAAGGCCAGACAAATTACACTGTTCCCATTACCCCTGAACACATGCACATTGATCCTGATGTCAAAGGAAGGAAATCAACCATTTTGTTTGGATGACATGAAATACATTAATCCACTTTCATACTGTTAACCGGACGAAATGCAACAAAAACGTATGTATAACTACTGCTTTGGATTAGCAGATCCTAATGGGACTGAGCAACTCTAAAGCCGTGACACTATTCATTATAATTGAAACTCAAACCAATCATGTTCATTAGTGAAGATATATATATATATATATATATATATATATATATATCATATATTGCATTTCAGATCCATCTGCAGTGGTGAATGACACTGATCGAATGCCTGTTGGGAACTGGGTTGAGTGTTCACTCACATGATGGTATTGTACTGCTCGAAGATAAAGAACATGCCTTCATGGTGGTGAGATTTGGCTATTAACACCTACAGATTCAAGAACAACATATCAATCATAACAATATTCTGATTAACTACAACACTTAAACTTAAGGTCAATCCACATTGAACATCAACATCAAAACATAACCAGACATGTACACACTCTGTGCCAGACAATAGTGTGTCAAAATGTATACCAATCAGTATTTAGTGAGGAGTGATCGAGAGCAGGACTTCCTGGATGGTCTTAACACCTCCTCTTCCGCAGCACTGGATCCCCACCTTCCATGCCAGCGCCCCAGCTCACTCTTCCACATCTTGGTGGTGTAGGATCGTGGGGTGCCAGTATGTTGGTTGGCTGGGGATCAGGTTGAGATGGTGGTGAGGTCTGAGATGAGTTCTGAGATGAGGAGGCATATGTCTCATGTTGCAGTTGTGCAACCGAAGGATGGAGAGGTATGAGCTGGTGTTCTGCTAATCGGATGAGTTGCTGTCTGTCCCATTCCTCATATCTCTCCATCCTTCAGTTGTGCCTCCTCACCTCAAAATGGAGCGATCGGGTGCTCGCCAGGAGGGAATGTGTGAGCCTACACTGCCTTTTGAGCATCTCATTCTGTTGATTCATGCGTGCCATATCCTCTCTGGTGAAACGGGCCATGACTTCCTTGAATGTCAGGGATAGTGGTCTTGATGGCCATGTTGGGGGAGCCCATTGTGTGGGAGGCCATGTTGGGTAATCCCATTGTGTGGGAGGCCATGTTGGGTAATCCCATTGTGTGGGAGGCCATGTTGGGGGACCACATTGTGGCGGAGTGGTTGTCTCCTGCCATGGTCACAGTGTTGTTGGAGCATGTGTCAGCTGTGATGATGGCTTGGGCCAGGACATGGCCGGTGGAAGGCTGGATGATGCTGTTGAGGGCCCAGGCAGCGATTCCCACTTCTGATATGACAGTGAACGTGAATGGCCAGCTTGTGTGGAAGGTCCCGGGCTCTCTGGAATGTCTTGGCCTTTTTCGTCAATTACTCCCATCTCCAGTGGAGACTAACCCTGTTCCACTGTGGTCAGTCTTGTCCTCCTGGGTACTAAAATGTAAGACAAAAATATATTTGAGTTGCTTTCCCTACACAATTGACAGCTAAGTGTTTCCATATCCTTGACATCCTGGTCACCTGTGATTGACTGTGGTGCTTTTGTTACACAGATGAACCACGGCCTGCATAATGAGCATTGTGGATCATGGCTCATATGAATATGTGTACTTGAGGTGTGGTGTGCCATTTGCATTTGCATCAGATACATGCTCTGCTGGATCTGCTGTGCAGTGTGCGAGACTGACCAATCTGTGACATGTTCCCAGCAATGGTTTTTAATATGCATCTGAGACATTGCCCAGGTTAGGACAGTATATAACATGCACATGCAGTCCTACAGAGTCTATATCCACATATGCAGCAATGCGCACACCCAGACATGTACTCTCTTTTGAATGTCAAATCAATCTTGATATAATAGCATATTGTACTCGGAATCAGTCTGAAATGCAGGTATTGGCCAGACATTTCATTGATACAAATTATGAAAATTATATGTTTGCTACCAGGATTTACATGGTTATTGATGCCCCATATATATTCAGTCATAACCATAGGGCTTACAGTGCTATTGTATGTCAGTTATCGTTATTTATGAGTGTGGGCAGGGGTGTAGGAGCCAGAATAACTCTAGGGGGATTGTATACACTTGCCAGAGTAATAGGTTATTTATACATACATACAAACATCATGATATCTGTGGGGTATTTGTCGACCCCATATTTCATACACTAATGTGTGTTGTGTGATAGGATACTCACTCTGCATGGTCCTCGGCACACCTGTGTGCTCCTGTCCTGGTAGGCCCACCACTGCTGCTTGCTCAATCCACTCCCTCAGGGTCTGAGACATCCACAATAAGTGATGTTGGTAGTCATCCCACCACCAGTTGCACGTGCAGCTCTTGCCTCCTCTGCCATCTTCCTCTTCACCTTCAGCCGGCTGTCGTCATATCTGTGTTTTACAGACCTTACGTCCCTATTTGCCACACCACACCGCAACAGCAGAAGCAATCTGACTCCAGGCCTCTGACTTCTGGCTAGCCCTCACATCTCTCGCACCATGTATGATCCGATAGCAGGTACGGATTTCCCTGAGGAGGATGACTAAATCCTCTGGGCTATAATTGGGGCCCTGTACTTTGCCACAGCCTCTTGCCCTCCCAACTGTGCCTGGAGTTCCTGGCCTTCCTGTCCACTCCCTGGGGACAGTCCCTCATCCCCACTACCTTCCCTCCTGGGATCAGGCCCCTGACCCTCTAGCCCTACTCCTGCTGCTCTCCTCCACTTGACCTCCCTGACCTTGTTTTCCCTCTCCCCATACCTCTGGCACTCCTCACTTTCCTCCTCTGCTCAGTTAATGATTTATGTTTTTTGCGCCCTTTAAAACCCCTTCCTACGGCGTTAATTGTGGTTCCCCACTTTTTATTGGCTGTTAGGCCTATGTCAAACTACGTGGTTTTGGAATGCTATAGTTGACCGCGTCTCAACCCGACCCTAAACTGCTTGCATGCACGGATAGGGTTTACGGGCTTGTGTCTACGGCCTGAAATTCGCAGCATGGTTCAATTTAATAGCTCTGTAACGCAGCCGAATTTCAAGCACGCAGCATTAGTGGTTGTGCCGTTGCCGCTACGAGCTTAGAATTTAATGGGGCTGATAGAATATTTTAATTTAAAAAACATTTGTATTTAAAGGAGATTTGATAATGTTATATATTTGCAGAGCTTCAAAGTGAACACAGGCGTCAGTGTTCATTGAGAAGTGAAAGTGAACTCTAATTTAAATTAAGTAGAACACAAGAAACTAAAAACAATGTAATATTTGGAACATATTGTATTAAACAGTCTTAATAATGGTTTATTGAATTGGTAAACCATTATATTTATGACATTCCTGAAAAAAATCTAAAGATCCCTTGTAAATATTTGCATAATTATTTGTTGTAGCCATTGCTTGAGTATATGCAATTGCCACATTTTAAATCTAATTTCTTAAATATAGTAGTGCAATTCCAATGCCATAAGGTGATGCTTCATGGGTCAAGGAGGATGATCCATAGTTGTGTAGTACATTAGTAGCTTTTCATAAGGATTTCCATTGCTACCTGGAACTCCACGTACTCAAGTCTAATTTTCCATGTGCATCCTTGGCATATGCATCCAGACTGGATCTGAATGATTGAAAACACTGTCCTAAACACATATTCCAAAACTGCCAGCTTATAGTTTAGAGTGCAATTTCTACATGAACAGCGTCCAAGGCAACTGTCATTATACTTGTGTCTTGTCAATTTGTCAGAAAAGTATTAAAATGACAGCTGGACTTTGATATGGATGTCGCAGTAGTGCTTTGCTTTCTTTACATTTATAAGCAGTGCAAATTCACACACATATCCATTTGCTTTCAAAACAGAAGGAGATGTAATTATAAAGTGTAATTTTCCTGTGTGATTTCCATTATTTACTGAGATAAAGTAAATACTCTCTACTTCAACAGGCCATTTATAGCAATTTACAAGTTTAGCATCACAAGGTGCTATTAGAGGACTCCTTTGGGGCATCATAAGCTAAAGGACCAGAGCACAATGAGAAAAATAGGTTATCTAATGTCTTAATCAAAAATATTACATTTTGATGGCTCTGCATGAGCCTTTAGGGGTAGGTAGGGTGTGGTGTGTGTATGTTTCCACACTATACACATTGTCTATGCTGTAAATATTCATGGACATTTTATCATCATGACTTCCATTTGGAGAATTACAATTATGTGCAAGATGTGGGTGTTATACTAACCCTTTATTTTCTTTCTCTTGTTTCAGTAATTTCCTGCTGGCCTTCTTTCTGTATGTGATCTGTGCACTTGCATTTATTTCAGGCTTCATTAAAAAAAATAGAACATATGAAGACCCGGAGTCTTTTTCAGCTCCCAAATTGTGCTTTGGAATGGTGCCTTTACCCCATACTGTGCACCAGATTAACTTCAGTTTTGTTAACAATTTAATGGAAGAGGTGGTGGTACAGCCACAGATTACTTTCTTTAACAGCATCCAAATACTCACTTCCCTATGCCCTATGTCTTTATCCTTTACTTCCATGGCCCTTCAGATTCCTCTTCTCTGAAATAGATTTATAACTTAATGGTTACATTCGCCCAAGGTTCATCTGAATGTATTAATTCTTGTCTAAGAACAGTCAAGGTAAATCAATGAGACTGCTGCTATTGAAGATCTGAATATCTCACACTTTACTGGAATAAATTAAAATGGATTAAACATATAACACAGAATAAAAGCCAAATACAGGAGGGTCAGCAACATCTATTCATCTATACCTTATCTTGCTACACATAATTATCTCTCTGTGGGAGATATTGTTCGTTACACTGCAACCTTCTTTCCGGTCTTAAATATTCTGTAAATTTGTAACCAGATTTATATTCTCACTGGTACTAGCATTTTATAGCCTGTGATATATATGTGGGGCTCCCAATAGTTGCTTCAGCTTAATTTAACCCTTTGCTCACCTCAGAGTAAGTCAGAAATGCTCCATAAGCTGGTAAAAAACACATTGCCCTGCTAAGGGTTTGACCAGTTCTGCCCCCTCAATCTCTCCATTGCAGTATGTAGTTAAGACTACCCTTCTGATAACCCAATGCGTGTTTCCCCGCTATATACTTCAGACTCTCCAACATATATAGTACTGATGAGAAGATTACAAACCTTATCTCTCACAGTTTTCATTTATTCTAATAAAGTATGATTTTAAAATTATAACCCTAGTGTCATTGGTCTTGAAATAGATTTTTTGGGTCAACACATCCATGTATCTTTATGTCCAGAGGACAATAGTAAACTTTGAACATTGTTTTAATATTTGCTTTTTAAATATGTCTTAATAAAATGTGGAAGCAACTAATATCCATACAGCTATAACTACAAATAAATGATATAGAGTCGTTTGGGGCTTGTTGGGGAATCGTCTTCATATGAAATTTAAATACAAAGAACCCAAAGTGCCAAAACAGATTCAGAGCTATGTAAATGTTATGCTCATTGGCATATTGTTCTGGTTTCTCACATTAAAAACTACTCAGAGAATCAATAGTCTCATAACACTATCCAGTTCTAATGGAGCATATATATATACTGCAGAATATTAGCATGCAAAGTATTATTCACAACAATCTGAAAGAGTTGAAAGACAGGAGCGAGAGAGAAATGGGTTGTGTGGAGACAAGGGTAGAGGGAGAGAGAAGGGGAGAGGGAGTGGGAGTAAGAGAGACATAGGGGGTGAGTGAGGAGAGACAAGGGTGATGGAGAGAGACAAGGGTGGGGGAGAGAGAAGGAAATAGAGGGATAGGAGAGGGAGAGAGTGAGGGAGAAAGGAAAGGTAGATGGAGAAGGGGTAAAGAGAGGGAGAGTGTGTGTTTGTCTTGAGCCCCTATTCATTTGCAAGCCCACAGTTGCCTTCATACCAGCCGTAAATCTTCGGGCTTGAAATTTGCAACAGTTACAGAGCAATTCAACGACCTGGCTGAAAGCCTGAACCATAAACCATGCACCCATAAGTAGCATTTCAGAGCATGATCAGTTAAACAAGGCCGTAACTACCATTTAACAGCCAATACTAAATGAGACATTCATTATGACATCAGTAAAACATGGAGGGTAAATGTCAATCAATTAGCGTTCAGTAGTCTGATATGCATTTGGACTCGCAATCCGGCAATGTACAAAATAATAAAAATGACTGACGATACTGTTCTAGTCCATGTGGTCTTAACTCCTTGATTCCCGAGATTAATATAATACGGAAATGAAACGTAAAAAAAAAAAAATATTTTTGATTGCAGATTTGCGAGCTTGAGACTGTTGTGCTAGTAATTCGAATGTCTTTAATTGCTTTCCCCATCTTTTAAAGTGCAGTATTGATTTTTATTATTTGCATTCACAGTGCCATTTATAGCTTGAGGAACTGTAGCAATTGAATAGCGATTTGCGATTGTAACATTTACCGGCTTAGATGGGTCGGAGTTACGATATTAACAACCGCAGGGATTTTAAGGCCTGTAACCTGCAGATCATTTGTGGGAAGCTAGAAAAGACGCCAATTGAAAAGCAAAATTAGTTTATGGCAATATTACGGGTACCAGTAACTCAAAATTGCTCAATTAAATAGGCGCATTGAATTTTAGAAAATAGCTATCAAATTACTGAGTAAAAAAGCACACTGCTCTAACAAAAGTCTGTCTGCTCCTTAACATACATTACTCATATTACTTTCACCAACCTTTACATACCACTTGATAACTTATTAACAGCGGCCAATTTCTAACAAAAGTAGCGAATGCCACTATTTAATATTATCTTGCATCACATACAACTTTTCTGCCCACGATCACATAGTGTTGCTTAATTCATACATAATAGATCTACAATCTAAGTCTTCTAGGACACTGTTAACTACTGTGCCGGTGACAGTGTCCACAAATGTCACCAGTCTTTTACAGTTTTCTTTCCATAAATGCCTGAAAAACTATCCCACATTGACTTTTGCCATTGTTGTTCTTTTAGCATCCTACACAATGTAACATATTGGGGCACAAAATGCATGTGTCCTTTAATTAAACATGTGATCGGATTCTTTTTAGGCATGGATCAAGAACAAAATACCCTGACCAAAACATTGAAAAATGTCAATCTAAAATCCGTTTGAGTGCGGATTGTAATCTGCTGGAAGAAAAATACGCTCTTAAGTGGAAAGATTCAGTTACTTCAGAGTTTTGGTATTTCTTAAGATTTTGTAGAGTGCATGTTAATTTCAAAATGTAATTGGAGCTATAAACAAAGAAGAGTCCTATATGTTTTCTGGCATCGGTGGAGATAAGCATGCGTGAATGAGTGGAAAGGAAGATTTGCAGCTGTCGCTACAGAGTGACTAAGTTTAATGATAAGAGGCTGGAGAAAAAAGGTGTGCACCAAATATGTACAGCAATGTCCATTGAAGAAACATTTTTCAAGTAAATCATGGGATATGTCTCTCAGGGAAGATGTATACCTGGGCAGGCAAACATACTACTGAAAATAATCCTTGGATTTAACTTTGTGAAAGAACACAGTTTCTACACTGGAAGAAACGTGTTGCATTAAACTGGACTGGATAAAGCATGGATGAAAAAAAAAAAAGGATGGAGGTGCAACAACATCAAACTAGAGAACCATTGTGGTTATGACCGTGTCTACACTTTGGCAAAGTACATTCTAGATAAAGAAAAGTTGTAATTCACCTTTCTTTAATGCACCGTGACATATTGGTCTTTTTGGAATTTAACAAGTGGTATTGTTGACCATCATCATGACAACAAAAGAGCGGTATCATGGAACATATATATCCCAAAATGTACAAAAATTCAGGATGGCATCCACAAAAAAAAAATATATATATATATACAAATATGACAGTTTATTACATTTCTAGATACTGTATAAATATTCCTATAATATTAACTGTTTTTTTATTATTACTTTTTTTGTAATGTGCCAACATATTCCATAGCACTATACAGGGTTTAAGTACAAGTCAGAAACAATTTAAACACACTGCAAAATATTAGAGGGTCCTGTTATTGAGCTTTGAATCAAAAACAAAAACTTTCCCTAAAGTAGCAATACAAGATTTAAAATTAGCAAACTTACATATATTAAAGGGTATGGGTTAGGTACAGAAGAGTGATAGACGCAATGTGCATATAAAAGCTAAAGATGATAAAACAAATCATTTAAAACCTCATTAAAAACTCATCTGAGTCAGGAAGATAGTCTAGTGCTGCGAGCCAAAAAGTTCCAAAGAATAGGGGCAGCATGAGAAAAGTGCTGAAGGTGGGAGTGAGATGAGGTGATGAGAGGAGAAGAGAAGAAGTTCATCGTCAGCAAGGAAAGAGTTGCAGTAGTCAAGGTTACTACTTGATTGAATGTGAGTAATGAAAAAGGAGAGCAGGATCCAGTAGAACTCCAAGACAGCAGGTCTGGGTGGTGGGGGAAATGAGCAAGACGGTGGAGCTCTGTTTTAGACAGGTTTAGTTTGTTAGGCGGACACCTGGGAGCATATGGTAGAGAAGCATTTGGCAACTTGAGCAAGCAGAGTAGGAGATAGTTCAGGTGGTAGATTTGAGTGTCATCTGCATATAGATGATACTGAAATTAAAAAGATTTTATTAGGAAACCAAGGGAGAATGTACAGATGTAGAAAAAGAGGAAGGCTAGGACTGAACCTAGGGGTACGCCGACAGTTACAGGGCAGTGCAAAATTGAGGCGCCGTAGAAGGAGACAATAAATGTTTTTATTTTCTAGATAAGATATGGACCAAGAGAGAGCAGTGTCATGTATACCAAGGCCCTCATTCAATTGCGATATGGCCAATTGAATAAGGCTCTAAATAAGCACATAGCATATCTTTTTTAAAGAAGTTTTTAGTTAGTAAGCATCTATCCAACTAACCAACTTCACTAACTAAAAACTTCTTTAAAAAAAATATGCTATGTGCTTATTTAGACCCCTATTCAATTGGCCAAATTGCAATTGAATGAGGGCCCAAGAGAGTGGAGACTTTGCATAAGAAAAGAGTGATCAACTGTATCAAAGGCAGCAGAGAGACCCAGGAGAATTTGAATATAGAAATAACCTTTTGACTTGGTGGTTATCAAGTCATTAGTAACTTTTGTGAGAACTGTCTCTTTAGAGTGTTGGGGCCAGAAGCCAGATTGGAAGCGGTCAAGGAGGGAGTTGGAGGAAATAAATTGGGCAAGGCGATTGTAGACAACACGCTGATGCAGTTTAGAAGTCAGGGGGAGTAGAGAGATAGGGCGGTAGTTAGTAGCAGAAGCTGGATCATTTGAGGATTTCTTAAAAATGGGTGTAATTATCGCATTATTTAAAAGGTGATGGAAACTTTCCAGTATATAGGGAAACGTTGAATAGATGTGTGAGAGATGTGGTAAGTGTGGGAGAGAGGGGAGGGATCGACTGTGATGAAATAAGATCATGTGGATACAGTGGATAAACAAAGTCTACACACCCCTGTTACAATGTCAGGTTTCTGTGTTGTAAAAAAATGAGACAAAGATAAATAATTTCAGAACTTTTTCCACCTTTAATGTGACCTATAAACTGTACAACTCAATTAAAAAACAAACTGAAATCTTTTAGGTAGAGGGAAGAAAAAATATAAAAATAAAATAATATGGTTGCATAAGTATGCACACCCTTAAACTAATACTTTGTTGAAGCACCTTTTGATTTGATTACAGCACTCAGACTCATACCCAAAAAGACTAACAGCATGGCACATTTTGATTTCTTTGCAAAAACATTCCAAATCTGTCAGATTGCGAGGGCATCTCCTGTGCACAGCCCTCTTCAGATCACCGCACAGATTTTCAATAGGATTCAGGTCTGGGCTCTGGCTGGGCCATTCCAAAACTTTAATCTTCTTCTGGTGAAGCTATATCTTTGTTGATTTGGATGTATGCTTTGGGTCGTTATGCTGAAAGATGACGTTCCTCTTCATGTTCAGCTTTCTAGCAGAAGCCTGAAGGTTTTAGTTTTTTTTGTTTTTTTTTTATATATTAAAAAATTTCAGACAATACAAAAAATGCAACAACATTTAAATACAATAATACTTCTTCTGTTTCACTTATTTATACAATACAATTCCCATAAATATTAAATATCGATTATTTTATTTAACTCTTCTAATAGCCGATAATAGACCCATTCTTTCTCAGCCATGCAAAAGGTCAGTTTGTGACCCACATTATTCCTTAGACCCACTTGGGCACTACATTTAAATATTTAACTCCTTTGTGACCTTTTAATTATCATCTTGTGTTTTAAATATAACGGATCTTAGGGCTATTGATTGGGACATAGGATAATAGTCTCTACAAGTAATAATCAAGTAAAATCCAAAGAAAAAAAAAAAAAGAAAGAGAAAGAGGAAAAAGAAAAAAAAAATACAAAAAAAAAAAAAAACCCACTAACAATGTTACCGAACCGGAAAGCACTGGGGAAGAAAGGGTTGGGGTGAGGGGAGAGTTGTCTATAATTTCACACATCCAGAAAGAGAATGATCTCCGTCAATCATGCTTTTTATCCCATATTGTCCACTTTTTTAGTGGAAGATAGGAAATCCCGAGTTCTTCTATATTTCTTTCTAATAATCTCGTTTTATTAATTTTTATCAAAATTTCAGACCAATTGGGAACTTTTCCTTGTTTGAGGCAATTTGAGGCAATAGAATTTTTTGCTGCCATAAAAATCTGGATCAGAAGTGCTTTAGCTTCCAGCGTGACTTCCTTTGGGAAAATATGAAATATTGGTATTTTCATCTTGAAGGGGAGATCTATTCCAAAAATTAATTTTATTTGAGAAAAGCATTCTGTCCACCAATTTTGTAATATGGGGCATTCCCACCCCATGTTCCTTTTTGTCCACAGTTACGCCAAAAGAATTTGGCTTCATTCATTTTATTAATCTGATATACTCTAATCGATACATAGTACCGCCTGTTTATTATTTTAAAGTATGTTTCTTTATGAGATGCATTTTGCAGAAATGTATCTGTAATATGAAAAGCAGAAGCCCACGTCTCTATAGGCCATTCTTTTCTCGCCTCTTTTTCCCACATTTTATGACAAGATGTTTTAATGGGGATCTGCTTTTTTTTAAAATTATATTATGACATTAAGCCATTAAATGAGATTTGTCTTTTTCTAGTATTAATTTTTTACAATCTGTCAGATTTCTTCTTATTTCTATAATAATCCCCAAGGCCTTCAACTGTTCACTCATTCGGAGATATTCAAGCCACAATGACTTAGATACTTTATATTTGATCACTACATCTTTAAATGACATAATGGAACCTTTTTGAAACATATCTCTGAGGTATACCGCCCCATTTTTAGCTAGAACTGCCAATATTGGGATATCTAATTCCCGAGCCATAATATCTAGTGGGGTTATTGGGCTTGGAAACAGAATTAAAGTATATTTTGAATTCAATTTGTCCCAATATTTGAAGTTATTTCTTAGAGTTTCTCCCATAGATTTTTTTTGTGTGTAAGATTATGCTTTGTAGCTCTTTTTGATCGTCATTTCCAGTGCCTGGATTCCTTTTGGTCACTCCATCTAATTATGTGAACTAAAGATATTGCGTCCTGAAAATTCTGAATAGAGGGGTAAGCCATAACCCCTTTTTGAAATGTATTAACAAAGTTTGTTGAATTAATTCTATTTTTTTTTTACCCTTATGAATACATTTATCCAAAGTCTTTTGAAAAGTTTTTATGTGACCTATTGAAAAATTATAGGGTATACTTCTCATTAAATATGTTATTTTGGGAACTAGAAACATTTTTGCTGCTATTATTCTTCCTGACCATGAGTCATAAATTACTCCATCTTTCTCTGGAGGCTTTCAAATTTAACAGAGTGAGCTTATAGTTTTGCTCTATCATTTGATTGAATTCTGGGTATATTTCTATGCCCATATGTTTAATATTTTTTTGCCATGTATATGAAAAATGAGTCTTTAATTGTCTATATTCTTCTGGTTTTTGATTTATCATAAATGCTTCTGATTTAGTTATATTTAATTTGTAGTATGAGACCTTGCTAAATTCTTTTATGATTTGCTGAAGGTTTTCAATAGAACTTACTGGGTTTTCCAGAGACAGGACAACATCATCTGCAAGCATTGTTATTTTATGTTCAGTGACCACCACTCTTATACCCTGGATGCCTTTATTTTCTCTAATGGAAGTTTCCAATTATTCCATTATAAGAGTAAAGATGAGGGGAGACAGGGGACATCCCTGTCTGGTCCCATTAGAGATATTAAATGGATTTGACTTATACCCATGGCCCACGACAGAGGCGGTCAGGGACCCATAAAGAGCCTTAATAGCCTTTGAACCGATGTCCCCTAGACCAAACTAGGATCTGGTCCATATAGTCCCATCCTACTCTGTCAAAGGCCTTTTCTGAATCCAGGGATAGAAAAAACGTTAATCTCCTATTTATTTTTGCATATGAAACTAGATTAACTAATCTTCTAACATTGTCTGTGCCTTGTCTGTTTACTATAAAAACATTTTGGTCTTTATCTACTAAAGTCTGTATTACCATATTCAATCTGTTTGCAAGAATTTTGGCATATATTTTAATATCGGTGTTCAGAAGAAAAATTGGACGAAAGTCTTTACACTCCATACATTCTTTCTCTTTTTTAGGAATAGTTATGATGTATGTCTCCATCATTTCTTTTGGGGTAATGCCAGTCTTTTTGATTTCATTAAATGCGCTAGTTAAGTCTGCTGCAATTTCTTTTTGAAATATCTTATAATAGGAATTAGTATATCCATCCATGCCTGGTGCAGAAGCAACCTTTAATTTAGACATTACCTCTATAGTTTCTTTTTCAGATATAGGTTCATTCATAGCTGCCAACTTTTCCGGGGACATTTTTGGCAAGTTTACCTTTTCTAGGAAATTATGGATTTCAATTTCTTTTGGTTTATTGTCCTCTCTTTCAGCCAGATTATATAAAATCGTAGTATTATGCTCCAAATACTTCTGCTATTTTATTTGGATTAGAAGTAATTTCCCCTTTGTATCGGATTTGATCAATTCTTTTATGGGTGGTATTAATTTTATATTTACTTGCCAGGAATTTAGTTGCTTTATTACCCAAATGATGTAAACATTTCTGAAACGCCCATCTTGAGTTATCTATTTTCAATTGCTCTATGGTTCGAATCTGCTTTTGAATGTTCTTAATCTGTTCCATGTTTGATATACTAGGATTCTTTTTATTTTCTCGATCAGCTTGAAGTAATTTAATATTTAATTCTCTTAATGGGGTTCCATTTTTTTTTTTCATTTGAGCCTGCATTTTTATACAAATTCCTCTGATATATGCCTTATGTGCCAGCCATACTGTTGTGTTCAGTCCTACAGATTGTCTATTAAGTTTAAAGAATTCCTCAATCTCAATCTAATGTTTTCCTTTACATTCTTGATCTTTCAACAGGGAATTTTTCAGTTTCCATGAGGGAAAAATATTTTTAGTCATTCTTATTGTAAACAAAGCTGAAATTAAACTGTGGTCAGAAAGAGTTATTGGATCAATTTCAACATTAATTAGTTTTTTGAGTGCTAAGTCGTTGACAAATATATAATCTATTCTCGAATTCGATGCATGTCTAGCGGAATAAAAGGTATCATTTTTTTCCGTGGGGTTAAAACACCTCCACGAGTCAAATAAACCAAATCTATATAGAATCTTATTAAAGTTGCCTGAAGGTTTTGTTCCAATATTGATTGGTATTTGGAACTGTTCATACTTCCCTCTATCTTAACTAAGGCCCAGTTCCAGCTGAAGAAAAACAGCCCCAAAGCATGATGCTGCCACCACCATGCTTCACTGTGGGTATGGTGTTCTTTTGGTGATGTGCAGTGTTGTTTTTGTGCCAAACATATCTTTTGGAATTCTGGCCAAAAAGTTCAACCTTGGTTTCATTAGACCATAACACCTTTTCCCACATGCTTTTGGGAGACTTCAGATGTGTTTTTGCAAAATGTAGCCTGGCTTGGATGTTTTTCTTCGTAAGAAAAGGGTTTCGTCTTGCCACTCTACCCCATAGCCCAGACATATGAAGAATATGGGAGATTGTTGTCACATGTACCACACTGCCAGTACTTGCCAGATATTCCTGCAGCTCCTGTAATGTTGCTGTAGGCCTCTTGGTAGCCTCCCAGACCAGTTTTCTTCTCGTCTTTTCATCAATTTTGGAGGGAGCTCCAGTTCTTGGTAATGTCACTGTTGTGCCATATTTTCTCCACTTTTCTTCACTGTGTTCCATGGTATATCTAATGCCTTGGAAATTATTTTGTACCCTTCTCCTGACTGATACCTTTTAACAATGAGATCCCTCTGATGCTTTGGAAGCTCTCTGTGGACCATGGCTTTTGCTGTGGGATGCGACTAAGAAAATTTCAGGAAAGACCAACTAGAGCAGCTGAACTTTATTTAGGGTTAATCAGAGGCACTTTAAATGATGGCAGGTGTATGCCGACTCCAATTTAACACACTTTGGAATGTTATTGCTTAATTCTGAACACAGCTACACCCCCAGTCATAAGAGGGTGTGCAGACTTATGCAACCACATTATTTTTATTTTTATTCCCTTCACCTAAAATATTTCAGTTTGTTTTTCAATTGAGTTGTAAAGTTTATAAGAAGTCTCATTAAAGGTGTAAAAAGTTCTGAAATGATTTATCTTTGTCTCATTTTTTTACAGCACAGAAACCTAACATTTTAACAGGGGTGTGTAGGCTTTTTATAGCCACTGTAAGTTTTCAGATGAGAGGTAAATAGAAGAATGGAGACTTCATCCTCCAGCAGTTACAGGGTCAAAGTAATTCATAATGGACATAGGTTTGGGGAAGGGTGAAGGAAGGTTGTTATTGTTTTTTTGAGGAGTAGGTGTGATATGATCAGATTGAAAGGAGAGTTTATTACGAATGTTTTGAATTTTAAAATTAAAGTGGATAGCAAAGTCTTCAGCCATGAGATAGGAAGGGGCAGCAGATAGGGGAGGGCAGAGGAGAGTGTTAAAATGTGACAAAAAACATTTGGGGTTGAAGGCCAAATTTGATATTAATATGGAGATGTAGCGCTGTTTGACAATATTGAGGGCATAGTGAAAGGAGTGTAGGACAAACTTGTAATGGAGGAAGCTGAAGTGCGAGAATAATCATAAGCAGTGCCATAGTTGTAAGTGAGAGCGAGGGCATCTGCCTGTGGCTATAAATTATGAATCATTTTTTGGTATTAATATTCTGGTGGTTATTTGATAGACGGTCATTAGCACTGCTAAGAATTAAGTATAGAAGATATCAACTTTGAACAAACGTGAACTAAATGTAGAATGTTAGCTCTCAGAAGCAGGGACCTCTACTCCTTGTGTTATTGCATGGTTATGTCCAACTTACTTTCTGTATTGTACCTATACATATATTTTCTTTCAACAGAAAAAGATTTTGCAAGAAAATTACGAGAGCCGGGAATTGCTTCAATTTAATTTTTTTCAATTGTTTGTAGCATGCCACATTGACACAGACTCATTTTTCCCTCTAGGTCTTCTGCATCTCTGTAATTTTCTCTGGTTTTCCCCTTTCATATAGTAATCTTAACAGGGCTGGAACTCCAAATTCACCAGGCTGGCCTAACTATGATCTAGTTTTCTTCCACTGCCAGTGCTACAGGGCTGCACTGCAATGTATTCCAGACTTGTCTTAATTTTCTCCTATTAAAAACTGTAGTCTCACGTCTCATTACTTACTCTCCAATGTGCAGGGCCATTTGGTTACAATCTCTTATTTGAAACAAGCTCCTGATAACGCCATACATTTGTGTGCAATGAGAGGTAGCTGCCTCTCCAATTTGGTTTTTCAGATAATTGTATCTTATTAATATATCTGATAAAGCATTGAGCAACCCTTGGAAATATTCAAAAGGAGAAAGTACGGGAATATCTTTATGCCGAAACCATATATGGAGAGCCTGTACAATCTTTTTAAAATGACCTTTTAGCATTGCTCTAAAAATGTGCATTCAATCAAAAATTCACTTTTGTTGGTAAAGGTTCAACAAGCAAAGGATACACAGCATGACATTTACAGTACAAAATAAATGTATTGTTGAAGGACATATAAATTTTAACACAATTGTGAACCATATTGAAGAAAAAGTACTGTTTATATTAATTGTAGGTATGGCAATAAGTGTGAAGGAATTATAGATAAGGACAGCCAATTCTTGGGACATAATACTGTGCAGCACAGAACTACATTATTATTCATACCACTCTCTCAGACAGAAGTGATGGGTCCAGCAGGTAGGGAATGCTAATACAATTCAATTTGCTGTGGTATGATAAAATATTTTTCATGAAGGAATAAAAACCCCTGGGGAGACTGAAACCATCTGAACTTCCAACTACTCTGAAACAAATCTTTTATTGCCTTCATTGTTAAAGGACAAATGTATAAAAGTATAAATTAGAAAAAAATAATAATATCTAATTGTACAAGATACTAAAACAAATTGAGCCAGAAACAAGCTGAAGAAAACTAACCTCCATTGATCACATTAAAATATTTGTTACAATGCAATTTCTCAGTTGTCATTGTGTTGGGGAAAAAAAAAAAAAAGATTATCTGCTCTCTACCCACCTTTAAATATTAGGGGGCAGTGTAACAGATGGTAGGAGATTGCCATTGTATCATTACTGAGCAATAGACCCATTTTTCTGAGCTTTGTCATTGTAGTTTTTCAGAAAGTCATTGGCCTGTAGGGGTTCTTTAAATGCCAGCAGGAAGCATCAACAACAAAATAGATTAAAAAAAAAATACCCTTTGGTGAAAAGATAAGTCAAAATGACTCTAAGAGACTTCAAATAATCTAAAGAAGTGGCAAGTTGTTTAAGAAGAAAAAATACACAAAAATAGATTTAATGATTCAGCAAAACGGAAAATAAGTTTACAAGGAACCTAAATGTGTCGCCACATTAATAGTACACAAAAAGCTGTAAACTATTCAATGGTGAGAAGTAAGTGGGTGGAGGAGGTAATTAGGGAGGAAGAAGACAGCAGTTCCTGTTCAGAACAAAGGGGAGTTCCTGGGTGTACTTGGAGACCAGAGTAAACGTTTAGGGGTGCATGTTTACTTTTTTTTTTTGCAGCTGTCAAGATTTTAAATATTTTATTCTGTCGGGTTACACAAGCCAATGGAAAGAATAAAGGTGAAGGAAATTGGAGTGGATAAGTCTTACAGACGAATTGGATATATGAATGATGGGAAGGTCAGTGAGCATCAAGTTGCAATGGTCAAGGTGAGTGAGTATATTAGAATTTTTGCAGTGACTTATTATTGACATGTTGTTTAATCTTTTAACTGGCAAAATATATATATATATATTTTTTGTTTAATGTTGTGCAGTGGCAAATTAAAGTTCAACAAATCTTACTTTGCTGAAAGCAAATAAGAATAGTTCATTATTCATAAATAAGTTTATTGATAAATACTTTTTAACATCTGAGCTTTAAAATGCAAATGTTTTCAGAAATGTAATATGAAAATGCCATTAAATCTAAGAGAGTTAAGTAAAATTTGCAGGATATAGAGACTAGATGTGTGGCTTGAAGTTTAGTATCACTGCAACACAACGAATCTAAGGGTTGGGTTGGATGACGGAGTTCTAGGCAGTAAGGGAAATGTTGGATGTCACCTCCTCTCACTCCCGCCTTCAGGACTTTTCTCGCGCTGCCCCTATTCTCTGGAACTCCTGCCTTAAATCCTTCAAAACATCAATAAAAACGCACCTCTTTAAAGAAGCCTATAACCTTCCTCCCTAACATGCTCAACACTACTCTCTCCCTACTGTACCACATACAAACTTTAACCTTTAGATTGTAAGTCTGCGAGCTTCAATCCTGCAAGGTGCTTTAGGGAAAGCGCTATGGACACCGGATTCCAAGCTCAAAGACAGGGCCCTCCATTCATTGCAATGTGTAAATCTTGTATTTGTCATTGCCTGTAAGTTAACTTATGTATAGCGCTACAAAATATGTTGGCGCGTTACAAATAAATGATAATAATAATAATAATGTAAGGGTTGTGAGAGGAAGGGAACAGTAGGAGCTCAGGGCCTCATTCAATTAATGGCCGTAATATGGCCGCAAAGTTGCGATTCCTTGCAAGGGTTCTGCGGCCCCTCTTAGCCCTACTTCTACATTGCTATTCAAATTCAAGGGTCCGCAGCACATCCCTTCCTCCGGCTGATCGCAATCCATGCAATCGCCTGTTCGCTTTGGCGGGCTTGCACCTGATCGCGGGTGGAAAATAAATTCAATGCAGCACTGTAATTCATAGGGGACACATTGGGGGACATGAGGATGACATGTAGTACATTGGCTAGCTGGCACATCACACGTTGGCCAATACTGTCATTTGTGGCCGCAGTCTGTCGGGCTGAAGATTGAGAAGATCAAGTAGTCATGGGCTTGGATGACCTCCATGGCAGTAACTCGTTCTCCAAGCCTGGCAGACTTGTGGCCACAAATGACAGTATTGCCTAGTGGCAATGTGCCAGCTAGCCAATGTACTACATGTCATCCTCATATCCCCCAATGTGTCCCCTATCAATTACAATGCTGTACAGTGCTGCATTGAATATCTATTAACCCCTAAAGATATCCAAGCCCGTCCGAGTACGGGTTTGGATTAAAATCTGCTGCAGTGGCTCCTTATAGGGACCACGGCACAATAATGATTACCCCAAGCCGCGGGAGGTACTTTAAGTTAGCCCCCCCAATACTTCGGGGTCCCCATCGGGACCACCGGAGGGTCCCCACATTAACTCTTGCAGTGGCAGTCCCATCGGGACCTCCGCTGCATACAAAATAAAAATTTCATGCCCTGCGTAGGTCCTGAAAGGTCCTTAAAGGACCCGCAAGAAATAAAAATTAACCTCTGCCACCGGGTTACTATATATATGACCCTCGGCACCTAAAATTAGCCCCATCTATATAGATCCCAAAAGACCTAAATGAACCCCCTCGGTCCAATAAGGGTCTATATAGATACCTATAGGACACTATTAACCCTTAGGTTCACCCCATAAGTGCCATGAGGGTCCTCCAGGATCCTCATGACAAAGTCTAAGCACTACACTACACTATTAACGCTAACTATACCCCATTAACCCATACTAAACCCTATTTAACCATAACTATGCCTATTTAACCGATCTAGACCTATCTAGACCTATCTAACCCTAACTGTATCTATCTAACCCTTACTGTGTCCTTACAGACCCCAATAAGCCTCCATCTAACCCCATCACTTATGGGGGTCATACAGACCCCCATAAGCCTCCATCTAACAGCCAATCAGAAGGCGCCAAGGTTTTAGCCAATCAGAATGGGATACACTCCTATATCCCATTCTGATTGGTTTAAAAAAAGATTGACAGGTCCATAAGCCAATCAGAAGGCACTATTGCCTTCAGCCAATCATAATGGGATACACCCTACCATGGGGTAGTTGGCTGCAGTCTGATTTACAGTGACAACAGCACATAAGATGCAGATGCTTGGAGCCAATCTGTTGTCACGGTCAGATAGAAGCTAATCAGAAGGCGCAGATGCCTTCAGCCAATCACCCCAAGGCGGTGCATCCCATTCTGATTGGTTTAAAATTGACAGTCCATCAGCCAATCAAAATGGAATATAGGGGTGTATCCCATTCTGATTGGCTGAAATGACTGTCAATAAAATTTCAGCCAATCAGAAGGAGTCATGCCATTTTTTTTTTTACAGGGAGAAGGCCAAGAAGCCCCATTAGCGTCGGGGAGCTCCATTTTTTTTTGGGGGGGGGGGGGCGTGGATTTTTCAAGGGCCTAGCCGGGGCAAAAGAGGAGGAGGAAGGGGACACCGAGGACAGGTAAGTTTTAAATTTAGAATGTTTATTTATGTTGTAATGCTTCTTTTTTCCAGGGGCCAAGCTGGAGAAGACAAGAAGATGGACGGGGACATGCTGGAAAGGTAAGTTTAATACTGTATTTAGAATGTGTATTTATTCTATGTAGTGTTTAATCCTGTACTAATTTGATGTTTCTTTTTTCAATTGGGATACGATCTGAAGGGACATCTGCAAAGGTAAGTGGTCTTATTTACTCTATTTTAGGTTAGATTTAGGGTTTAATGTTATGTATATAGGTGTGTAATTATTTTTTAATTTTTTTGTAGTGGGGGGCTTGTAATGTTCTATTTTTTGTAGTGGGGGGCTTGTAATGTTCTATTTTTTGTAGTGGGTGGGCTTGTAATGTTCTATTTTTATTTTTTGTAGTGGGGGGGCTTGTAATGTTCTATTTTTATTTTTTGTAGTGGGGGGGCTTGTAATGTTCTATTTTTATTTTTTGTAGTTGGGGGCTTGTAATGTTCTATTTTTATTTTTTGTAGTTGGGGACTTGTAACGTTCTATTTTTATTTTTTGTAGTTGGGGGCTTGTAACGTTCTATTTTTATTTTTTGTAGTTGGGGGCTTGTAACGTTCTATTTTTATTTTTTGTAGTTGGGGGCTTGTAATGTTCTATTTTTATTTTTTGTAGTTGGGGGCTTGTAATGTTCTATTTTTATTTTTTGTAGTTGGGGGTTTGTAATGTTCTATTTTTATTTTTTGTAGTTGGGGGTTTGTAATGTTCTATTTTTATTTTTTGTAGTTGGGGGTTTGTCATGTTCTATTTTTATTTTTTGTAGTTGGGGGTTTGTCATGTTCTATTTTTATTTTTTGTAGTTGGGGGTTTGTCATGTTCTATTTTTATTTTTTGTAGTTGGGGGTTTGTAATGTTCTATTTTTATTTTTTGTAGTTGGGGGTTTGTAATGTTCTATTTTTATTTTTTGTAGTTGGGGGTTTGTAATGTTCTATTTTTATTTTTTGTAGTGGGGGTTTGTAATGTTCTATTTTTATTTTTTGTAGTTGGGGGTTTGTAATGTTCTATTTTTATTTTTTGTAGTGGGGGGCTTGTAATGTTCTATTTTTATTTTTTGTAGTTGGGGGCTTGTAATGTTCTATTTTTATTTTTTGTAGTTGGGGGCTTGTAATGTTCTATTTTTATTTTTTGTAGTTGGGGGCTTGTAATGTTCTATTTTTATTTTTTGTAGTTGGGGGTTTGTAATGTTCTATTTTTATTTTTTGTAGTTGGGGGTTTGTAATGTTCTATTTTTATTTTTTGTAGTTGGGGGTTTGTAATGTTCTATTTTTATTTTTTGTAGTTGGGGGTTTGTAATGTTCTATTTTTATTTTTTGTAGTTGGGGGTTTGTCATGTTCTATTTTTATTTTTTGTAGTTGGGGGTTTGTAATGTTCTATTTTTATTTTTTGTAGTTGGGGGTTTGTAATGTTCTATTTTTATTTTTTGTAGTTGGGGGTTTGTAATGTTCTATTTTTATTTTTTGTAGTTGGGGGTTTGTAATGTTCTATTTTTATTTTTTGTAGTGGGGGGTTTGTAATGTTCTATTTTTATTTTTTGTAGTTGGGGGTTTGTAATGTTCTATTTTTATTTTTTGTAGTGGGGGGTTTGTAATGTTCTATTTTTATTTTTTGTAGTTGGGGGTTTGTAATGTTCTATTTTTATTTTTTGTAGTGGGGGGTTTGTAATGTTTTTTTATTTTTTGCAACTTAGCTTTTTTTTTAATTTTGTGTAATTAGTGGAGTGGGGGTTTAATAGGTGGTAGTTAGGTAGGTTGGTAGTGTAGGTGTTAATAGGTTGGGGTAGAGGGGGGTTAGTTTAGATTTAGAGGTTTATTGGAGGGTAGTGTTTATACTTCATGCCATGTGGGTCCTGGAAGACCCTCATGGCACTAATGGGGTTAATATTAGGGTTCTAATTGTCCCATGAGGGTCTTCATAGACCCTCATGGGACTGATTGGGTTAAAGAGATGCTTATGGGGGACTGTCTGACCCCAATAAGTGAAATGGTTAGATGGAGGCTTAATGGGATCTGTATAGAACCCCATAAGTAAGGGGTTAGATGGAGGCTTAATGGGGTCTGTATAGAACCCCATAAGTGATGGGGTTAGATGGAGGCCTATGCGGGCTCTATAGGATTAAATAGGCCCAGTTAGGATTAAATCAGCTCAATTAGGGTTAAATAGGTCTTGAGGGGTTAAATAGGTCTTGAGGAGGTTAAATAGGCCCAGTTAGTGTTAGATGGGCCCAGTTAGGGTTAAATAGGGTTTAGTATAGTTTATGGGGTATAGTTAGAGTTAAGTGGTTAATGGGGTATAATTTGGGTTGATAGTGTAGTGTGGTGCTTTGACGGTTAGGTGGGTCCTGGAGGACCCTCATGGCACTTGTAGGGTTAACCTAGGGTTTAATAATGTACTATAGGGTCTATATAGACCCCTATTGGACTAAGGGGGTTAGTTTTAGGTGCCGGGGGTACTTATAGTATCCACGCGGCTTGGGGGTAACCCCGCAATTCCCTGGGCATGAGTTTATGAAATCAATGGACTGGAGAGCTTGGAAGAGAAGAGAGTGATACCTGGTGACAAAAGCAGCATTTAAGTCAATAATAATTAGAAGTAAGTAGTAGCCCTTGCATGTAACCGGCTATTTGCTACTTTGGAGAGCTCTGGCTTGGAGAAGTGTTGAGCATGAAACCGAGAGTATATTACAGAGAGTCAGGAAGGGAGTTGGGGGAAAAAAAAAATCAAGAGATTGTAATGAAGCAGTCAACAAGTTTAGAAGCCAGAAGGAGTAGAGAGATTTGCTCCTGCTAAATGGTAACTTGTGTCAATGACATGTGTCAATTGAAAACGGCATCTACCAATTAATAGTTTGGAGAATTAATGTATATAAATTATACAATTGTGTTATATACCTTAATATCCACGCAATTGAAACTATTTTTATGCAAAGTTGACCTCAGCCATCTCATTTAGAAACAGAGTAAAACAACAAAAAGACAAAAAAGACACAAAAATAACCAAAACATTAGCCATGTATCAAATGAATGATGATTTTACCCACAGTCTAAATGAAACACTCTCCGTAGGATCTCTTGGGTAAGAAATATGCCCATTCATTTTCATGCTATTGAATTGCAAATACACATAACATTTCTAAATAAAGGTTGTATCTGAACAAAATCAAATACTCAAACTTCATGCATTATCAAGCCATAACAATGTAAAAACTGGGTCAATTACAACTTGGAAATGTTTTTTTTTTTTCATATTTGAATAATTCAAAAGATATCAGTTAAAAAAATATGTACTACAATAACTTGGAGCTTTGTGTTAAAGTATAATTGGCTGTTAAGGAAACTTAGAGAGGATGTCTTATATTGAAATTGTATGCTTATCAAAAGTAATTAATTATCACAGTGGAGGTTGCTGAGAAAGCTAAGCATTCCCATTTGAATTATAAAGAAATGACACTGGTCAGAGCTGAAAAAGATTGAAAGTTGTCAATGAAATTCTTCTCACAAAAGACCAAATTGTAATCCCAATAAACTGGAAAGTTTTTATATGGATCTGTACTTAAAGTTGGACAGATACAGTTGCCCTCTGGCTCCCATTCCCTGCTTATGTCACTTATACCTTTTTACTTTTGGTTTCTGCTAGATGTTTCTTCACCATTCTTCCTTTTAGGTTGGTGTTTAAGGTTTAGATTCCCTTTCTATACAGTTGTTATATAATACAAACATTTTTTAGCACATTTTATAAGTTTTATTCTAGCAATTGAGCTCCCTACAGTGCATAGAAAAGTCAATAAAGTAACGGCTGTATTTATTTAGTTTTACTTTCTAAAAACATTTTATTTATTAAGAATGCTAATGCTTCAAATGTAAATAAATTCTAAGAATTAAACTCTAGGAGGCCAATAAACATACAGTTTAATGGATTAACTACTAGCATATGCAAAGTATATAGACAGTTTGTCTAATGCCTCCTAAAGGAATATAGTATTTTATGAAAGTAAACTATTGAGTTTCCAGCCAAGCACTTTTTATGTGTCGTTTTATTGGTTATCAGCTCTAGAAGAGTGTGCTTGGTTCTTGTGTGACTTTTTATTTGCTGGTTCTACAACAGGGAATGTCCTACTGACAGTGGCTTAGAGTAAGGGTTGACTCTTGATTAAATTGATTAGAGGGGTTATCACATACAGTGGATATAAAAAGTATACACACCCCTGTTAAAATGTCAGGTTTCTGTGCTGTAAAAAAATGACAAAGATAAATCATTTCAGAACTTTTTCCACCTTTAATGTGACCTATAAACTGTACAACTCAATTGAAAAACAAACTGAAATCTTTTAGGTGGAGGGAAGAAAAAAAAGAAAAGACAAATAATGTGGTTGCATAAGTCTACACACCCTCTTATAACTAGGGATGTAGCTGTGTTCAGAATTAAGCAATCACATTCCAAATCATGTTAAATAGGAGTTTGCATACACCTGCCATCATTTAAAGTGCCTCTGATTAACCCCAAATAAAGTTCAGCTGCTCTAGTTGGTCTTTCCTGAAATTTTCTTAGTTGCATCCCACAGCAAAAGCCATGGTCCACAGAGAGCTTCCAAAGCATCAGAGGGATCTCATTGTTAAAAGGTAACAGTCAGGAGAAGGGTACAAAATAATTTCCAAGGCATTAGATATACCATGGAACACAGTGAAGACAGTCATCATCAAGTGGAGAAAATATGGCACAACAGTGACATTACCAAGAACTGGAGCTCCCTCCAAAATTGATGAAAAGAGGAGAAGAAAACTGGTCTGGGAGGCTACCAAGAGGCCTACAGCAACATTAAAGGAGCTGCAGGAATATCTGGCAAGTACTGGCTTTGTGGTACATGTGACAACAATCTTCCACATTCTTCATATGTCTGGGCTATGGGGTAGAGTGGCAAGACGAAAGCCTTTTCTTACGAAGAAAAATATCCAAGCAAGGCTACATTTGAAGTCTCCCAAAAGTATGTGGGAAAGGGTGTTATGGTCTGATGAAACCAAGGTTGCACTTTTTGGCCATAATTCCAAAAGATATGTTTGGCATAAAAACAACACTGCACATCAAAGGAACACCATACCCACAGTGAAGCATGGTGGTGGCAGCATCATGCTTTGGGGCTGTTTTTCTTCAGCTGGAACTGGGGCCTTAGTTAAGATAGAGGGAATTATGAACAGTTCCAAATACCAGTCAATATTGGCACAAAACCTTCAGGCTTCTGCTAGAAAGCTAAACATGAAGAGGAACTTCATATTTCAGCATGACAACGACCCAAAGCATACATCCTAATCAACAACATCCTAATCAACAAAGGAATGGCTTCACCAGAAGAAGATTAAAGTTTTGGAATGGCCCAGCCAGAGCCCAGACCGGAATCCGATTGAAAATCTGTTGGGTGATCTGAAGAGGGCTGTGCACAGGAGATGCCCTCGCAATCTGACAGATTGCAAGGGTTTTTGCAAAGAAGAGTGGGCAAATCTTGCCAAGTCAAAATGTGCCATGCTGATAGACTCATACCCAAAAAGACTGAGTGCTGTAATAAAATCAAAAGCTGCTTCAACAAAGTATTAGTTTAAGGGTGTGCATACTTATGCAACCATATTATTTTATTTTTATATTTTTTCTTCCCTCTATCTAAAAGATTGCATTTGGTTTTCAATTGAGTTGTACAGTTTATAGGTCACATTAAAGGTGGAAAAAATTCTGAAATGATTTATCTTTGTCTCATTTTTTTACAGCAAAGAAACCTGACATTTTAACAGGGGTGTGTAGACTTTTTATATCCACTGTATATAGTTGTGGACCAAGAACGTTTGTCATGCCAGAGTCGTTGGTCACATTTGCAGCCTTTGTGAATCGAGGTCTGCAGTTGCAGTGCTTGCGATGAGCGACACAGGTGCTGATCATGAGGCCGTGGGACTTGGACCTAGGCTGAAATGAGCGCAAAAGGCTGCGGTGTTCACAATCGAAAATCACCTATGCAACAAAAAAAATGTCTGCCTTGTTTTCATCCTGTTATGTTTTTTTGGCAAATGCAGAAAAAAAAAATGAGCCTGAAGCCAGTAACATTTAATCCAAGGCAATTACTCTTATCACCAGGCCCCTAAACTACATGGGGGGGGGGGGGGAGAGGCTTGCAATGAGCCCCAAAGGCGCTCAAGGCCTATAAAAGTACACGGGGAGAGGCTCGCGAGTCACGCAATAAGCGCTGAAGGCGTTCATCGTGGGGCTCGCGATGAGCGCTAATGGTGATCATTGCAAAGCAGGAAGGGGGGGAGAGGGCTCACAATGATAGTCGAAGGCTGACAGAGCGGGGCTCATGAAGAGCGCCGAAGGTGCTCAGAGGGGTCATAACCTTGCATTGTGTGGCAAGCAGCATAGCCAGGCTTACAATTTTATTTCCATTTTTGACAGGCAATTAAAAATTGTGCAAAGCTATTAATAATAGTGAAAAAAAATAATTTTATCATTTTAAATGACTGCCAAATATAATGAATAAAATCACAGCATTGAGGAATATGTTTAATTTGTTCTGACATGCAGAATGTTTCACTACTGTTATTTATAGATTTTATTAAAGTGAAATGTGTGTTTATACCTAGTTCTCACCATTGAACAATGGAGTTAAACAAAAGGTAACAACAAATATTGCAGCATAGCTTGGTTTAGATACACAGTTAGGTTTTGATTGACAGCTGTTTTACATTTGCACGATTTGTATGCTTTGCCAGAAGCAGATTTGACCCGTATCAGGCATGTTAACGAAGACTTAAAAATGCTACAGTATGTGCTTGCTCTTAGATAAGGCCTAGGAAGGAAGCCATTAAGTATTCTTTAAATGCCTTAAACTATATTTCTTTAATTCTAGATGATTGCTGTGCTCTTCAAATCTAGTCAAATAATATTTCTCCTTCGCCTCCACATCTTCCTCTCAAATCTTACTGGAAGTAAGCAATCAAGGTGACTAAACACCAACATTAGATCAATCAACAGATGATTCTCATATTTAAACATTCACAACATACATAGTTCAATACTATTTACAACAAATAGCAGCACAAATGACATTTAAAAATGCACAATAGAGTGGACAAGTTGGTTTAAAAATTTGCATACATGTTTACACAATACGGTATCAAAAGGGTAATTTTCAAAAATATTTGTATCAATTCACTAGGTCACAACGGCGCATAAAAATGGTTAAAATTTCCGAATTAGAAGAGAAGTAAAAAAAAAAAAAAAAAAAAAAAGGGGCTCAATGTTTTTGTCTTTTAATTCAACCCTCTTGACTTTTTACCTATTTTGTTACATTACAGCCTTAAGTTCAATGTTTTGTTAATCTGAATAGTTTATGATGGATCAGAACACAATAGACTAAGTTGGTGAAGTGAAAAAAATATATACATAAAACTATTTTTTTTTAGAAAACAGCATTTGTATTTACCCCCTTTGTTTGCACCAGAGCTTTTAATGGGCTTCATAACAATCACATAATTAGTGAAATGATGTCCACCTGTGTGCAATCGAAGTGTCACATGATCTGTCATTACATATACACACACCTTTTTTGAATGGCCCCAGAGGCTGCAACACCTAAGCAAGAGGCACCACTAACCAAACACTGCCATGAAAACCAAGGAACTCTCCTAACAAGTAAGGGACAATGTTGTTGAGAAGTACAACAGCCGGGACTGTGAAACTGGTCAGAGTTGAGGGAAATATGTATGGTGCTAAACACAGGGATATTCTTGAGCAAAACCTGTACCACTCTGTGCACGATTTGAGGCTGGGACGGAGGTTCACCTTCCAGCAGGACAATGACCCCAAACACACTGCTAAAGCAACACTTGGGTGGTTTAAGGGGAACCTGTAAATGTGTTGGAATGGCCTAGTCAAAGCCCAGACCTCAATCCAATAGAAAATCTGTGGTCAGACTTAAAGATTGCTGTTCACAAGCTCAAACCATCCAACTTGAAGGAGCTGGAGTAGTTTTGCAAGGAGGAATGGACAAAAATCCCAGTGGTAAGATGTGGCAAGCTCATAGAGACTTATCCAAAGTCCTTGGAGCTGTGATTGCTGCACAAGGTGGCTCTGCAAAGTATTGACTTTAGGGGGGTGAATAGTTATGCACATTGACTTTTTCTGTTGTTATTTTGTCCTATTTGAAGATGTTTTTTTTTTATTGTGAAGCAAACAACAAAGTTGTGGGCATGTTCTGTAAATTCAATGATGCAAATCCTCAAACAATCCATGTTAATTCCAGGTTGTGAGGCAACGAAACACAAAAAATGCCAAGGGGGTGTATATACTTTTGCAAGGCACTGTATATAAACGCTGTCTCACCAAAATAAATACTAACCCACTAATACTCTAAATATTCCTAAAACAAGAAATCTTGCATTGTCAGTCACTTCAGATGGGTGCAACATAACCTGGCCAACTACTACACCATTATGTCATGTATGGAGTACCTACCTATATGTTCTCACTCCCTAACCTCTCGTACATAAGTCAAACCTAATGTGAAGAACCTACAAATATTATCGTAATGTGTCTAAACTTATGAATAAAGTAAATACCTGTGACGATCATCCAATATTTGATCTGCATATGTAAGTTGCCTCACAATGTCTGTGATAGATGACTACCCCCTCCCCAACATGGCAAAGAGGTGGGAAGGGTGGCGCGGGCCTAAATCCATTCTTCTGGTAGGGAACAAGAATGCAGATGTAATTAGAAAATTACATGCATTTTAACCTTCTACCAACTGTCACAGTGGAAAGATAGGCTAACTAACCTCAGTCCTTAAATTCCTTGGCAACAAATAGGTGTTTCGAGTAGATTTTGAAGAATTGTGACCGCTTTTGTCTTACACTTTGCATAACAAGATTAAAAATGTTATTGAAGGAAGAATGTTGTAGAATTTGGAAAGGAAGTATTGGAGGGATAATAAGCAAGTTGCAAGTATGCAGACACAAAATCACCTACCAAAAGGCCAAACAGAGCAGATGAGGTATTACCTTCTGTTAGTACATTATTATAAATTTGAGTAATACATTTAGCCCCATTTAAAATGCCACAGATCACTATATTAAAAAATATTTTTTTTTTTCATGATTAAGAAAGTTGAACTTATGAGGGAAACTTACATTGAAAATAGAGGATTGCCTCCACAGTCTTTAAGCTGTACCTCATTTTTACAAAATGTGTCACGGTGCAGACATTTCCCTGCACAATTTACACTATGAGCTGTCCTGTGCAGCCATGAAATGTACTCCACGTATTTATTTTAATCACAATAAAAAACAATAGTTTAAAAAAAAATTATATTGTATATAATTTATAAAATTATATTGATCTTTCCAGATGATAATAAGTCCATGAAACCTCTGCAAACCCGAGCAACACTAGGACACAATCCACGTGAACAATACCACACAAAGCGACCTTCAAGGGAGATAATAGTGAGGGCTGACACAAAGGAATTGTAAGTAACTTTGTTCATACATGGATTATGTATTAGGTGTTGTAATCTTTATATAGGTTAGTGTATATGTAATAGACCGATTATGTGGTTTTCACTTTGTTTCGCATTGGTCAAGTGAGCTTAAATGACAATCTAAAGGTTGAATAATAGGGTATTTAAAACGTCACAGTTCTGGTTAGAGGGTGTAGATATAGGTAAAAAGCTAAAACCGTTACAAAGCTAAATTTTAGATCTTGAGCCATGAGGAAAATGTAATGCTTTAAACTGTAGGAATTTCCTGTAGCAATAATAAATGTTGTCCTTGCAAACGGATTATGTATATTATGTAATTCATATTTTTCCCTACTTTGTTGAGATTCATAAGAGTCCAGCACAATAATCAGAAATATATTTACCACCTTTCAGAACTGCACTGATCTGTAATCGCTATGCAATAAAAATGTCCTGTTACAGATTTCAGCAGTTGAAGAATCACTCTGGTTTCAGAAAAAAAACAACAAAAAATTTGTTAAGTATGCTCCAGACTGACAATATTAACTGCTGTGCAAAACCTGAAATTTTGAAGACCATGTTTAAGGGATCCATTGCGCTGGTTACAACACTTCCTCAGAGCTGAATCATTACGGGGTGTGAGAAAGAGGGGTTGGGAAGAAGGGAACAGAGAGCCTTTGTTCAGATAATTGGATAAGAATTGACACCACATTCTTTCCTCTTCACTACCCATGGAGAGCAAGATCCTTGCTTCAGCAAATGCAACCATGTCTCTCCAGAAATGTAAACTTCACACACACCTATACAACTTCCAGGAGCCAGTAGAGGATCCATGAACACTTGTTGAGTGGACAGGTATGAGTGTATTTGGGTTAAAATTGCTCGTGCATTTCTTGAACAAATAAACCACATACACCAACCCACAGCAGAACATCCACCTTGTTACATGAATTATTGAATAATCTATCACGTACTATTTAAACCTATTTATTGTATGTAAAGTTCTTCTTTGCATTATATAGATTGAAGTAAATGCCTTTTATGTTGCCTACTATGCAGGGTACTAGACATGCAGATCAGTTTTGTACATGGTTGTTTTCTGTGATAGTTATTTGGCCCAATACTACAATGAAATCCAGTCTGTATCCCAGTTGATTATAAGATACACTTTCCAATGGGTAAAATCATTGAGATAACATTTAAATATCAATGAAACAGTCTGCCTAGATAGACCACAGTGATATCTTTAAATTATGTCTGAATGCCGCCATTCACCCACACTGATTAATGCATCTGTGATTGAAGCTCTATGCAGGGAATTACGGCTATACAATACAAGAAAAATCTACCCATTTTTTAAACCTATTTAGCATCAATGTAATGTAACTAACCGTATCTTTGTTCTATAGATAAAAATAGACTTAAAAAAAAAATAATAATAAAAAAACAGTTTCAAGCTACGGTTTCCTTGAATATGCCTGTGATGAAGACCACCCATCTCGAAGGTTTAATGCAAAATAGGATTGCCCCTTTTGAACCATTTGGAAAAAAACTGTGCTATCAAGGATTAAATTCACTGGGCACATTAAAATTGATGTTTTAAGAAGTTATATTTTGATGGTGCTGAAATGCATCATACTTCAATACTTAAAAAAAAAAATAAAAAAAGGTAATGTCTAGAAACTTACATTTTCTGAATTGTGTTTTTTTTTTTACTATAATAAATACAAAAATATGTACTACATGTATTGCCACTCTATACATTTTTTTGTATCACCGAAGCACTGATTTTTTGTCTAAAATTTATGAAGAAAGACTGCATCATCATTTTCTAGATCAAATATTTAAGAGTTATCTCTGACACAACAAATGTGTTGGTGACAAACTGCAACAATAAAAATGTTCTCAAAGCAGCAATTTGAATCCCTGACAGTTAAATGTGTACATATAACAACCTTTTGACTATGAAAGACACATAAAACAGTGAGCAAATATATATGACAACTATAAAATATATTTTGGTCTGCATGAAATTACATAATTATATAATCCAAATCACATACAAGTTTGTCTTCATAAGAAATATATCCCATAAAATAAAAACATCGCAGAAGTGCTCAAATATTTCAGTTGCATAAATACTGTATAACAAGATATCTGGGTACATTGCATATGTGAAATCATAATGAGTACAATCAATATGTACTTACCTGGATAATGTCATGAGTTTTAGGAAAGCCAAATGATTGAGTTTCACACACAGAAATGATGGACGTTGATATGCATTCCCAAAAAAATATCTGGAAAGTTTTAATACCCCAAGCATCGTATAAAAATAGCTGCTTACCTTGGGGGATGAAACCAGATCATTTTCTATAGATCAAGGTATGCAGCTATTTCTATTTTACTTTAATGCTATTCTAATTGAGGGATATTTCTCTGCATATGTAACTGAATATTAACTATATGTATGCGAGACACAGATCATATACTTTAACTGTAAAATAATACACATAAACCTCTTTATGACGAGCTTTGGTTGTACAAAGTCAGTTTTATTTTCTATTTCTAAAACTAGAGCTTTTCCATTAATTTTACCCCCAAACGATAATACAGTCTACAAATCTAAAAAGGAGAGTTTTTTTGTTTTTTTTTAAATAAAAAAAATCTGCAATTTCCATTTTTAAGCACTTGTTCATACAATGAGCAATGGTAGAGCAATGAGGGAAAATATGGTCACATATTTTGCTAATATTTTTAAGGAGAAGTTGCCATTATAGACTACATTTACTAAGTGTATCTTAAAATAATATATATGTGGATGTTATAGTTTTTTTTATGGACAGGAAAGATAGGTGATCTAGAGAAAGTGATGGAATACCTGAACGACGTTCATAATACCATTAAATTCACTATGGAATATTAAAATGAATATATACATGTTTTGGATGTGAAAGTAACATTAAACGGTTACATTTAAATGATCTATTTGTAAAATCTACGGATAACAATAGTCTGCTACATGTACCAGCTTCCACCCTGTAAGAAAGGTCTCCCTAAGAGTCAGTTAATGAGATTAAGAAGGATCATTTAAAATGATGAGAATTTTGAAGTACAAGATAAGAAGATGATTAACAAGCTTAGAGTAAGAGGTCATGATTAAATTGATTTATGTAAAACCATGGAAGAGGTTAGAGAGATTAATAGAGACCAACTTTTGGCCCATCAGAAGAAGATGGAAGCACTAAAATAAAGAATCCCTTTGTTAGTCAGTTTGATATACACGCCCAGTACATACAGCTATAATGAAATATTGGCCATTATGAAAGAATGATGCAACCTATGGTAAGATATTTTGGGAAGACCACTTATTTTCATATAGAAGAGGAAGAAATGTAGGTGACGAAAACAGATTTGATGATAAATAAATACATTAAAACAAACTCCCATAGCTACATCCAAAATCGGCACCTACAAATGCCAGCATTGCAGGGCAATATTTAAACCAGATTTTGTTACACATTTGTCCCACATTAGGGGTTTTAATATAAAAGGCTTTTATACATGTGACATCTAATGTAATCTATCGCCCTAAATGTCCCTATGAGAGAAGCTATGGGGGGGGGGGGGTAAACCTCTACGGCTGTGAAACTTAAGACTGAATGAATATAATTCTTTTATATAGAATGATAATGCAACATCTGTATGGAGGACATTTCTATGAACACAAAACCTAAAATGCTTAATATTAAAATAAGTATGCCATCATATAGCCATGGCAATATGGAACTTAGATTACTATAATGAGAAACATGATGGATTAAAAGATTAGGAACTTTATAACCAGGATGGACAAATCTAATCATTATTATGTGTATACTGATAATTTAGTGGATTAAACAATATTAATAGGAATTTATAGAAATCGGAAAGAAATGATAGAACTAAAGAGACAATACGGCGCTAATAATTTGTATAGGTATGTTCCTGTGAAACATTAAGGAATTGAAAGCGTTAATTGCCCGGTGAAGGGTTGCATGTACACCCTGAAATTTTGCATATCTGTTAAGATTTTAAAGCAACATCATATTCCATAAAAGGATAAAGCTGCGGAGGGTCCTCCATAAGTGTTTTTGTGTACAAAAGCAAAAACAAACAGGAAGTTTATTTTTTTATATTAAAAACGGGGAACCCTCCCATGTCCCTTGTTAAAGGGACATGTAAGTGTCATATTTGTTTAACATGCCTTAAAACTATCAGTTTAAAAACACCGCAAATACATGTATTTATGCATGAAAAGCCTGCAGAGGTAACACTGCATGAGCATCAATGTTGATCACCTTCTGCCTGGCTTCCATTAAGGTGTGTCAAGATACTGAAATAGCACTTCTAGACTTCTGGAGCTCTAGACTAATCAGCTGCAAATGACACTGAAAACTCTTCATACTTTTCATCCAAAAACACTATTTATACTAAACTATAAAACATTTAATTATAAACTTAAAAATGGGATTTGAATATTTTCTGGCATGTCGTCATATATCTTACCCACACTTTGAAATGCAAAACATACATTTTATGTCAGAAAAAACAGCAAACAGACTAAAGCATGACACCTTAGGGCCAAAAAATGTAAAATACTGTATTCAATAAAAATTGTATTTTTATTATTGTTTTATGTCACAATTATTTTTTGTTAAATGTGATATCCTGTGCAAGAAATGGTGTCAAAATATTTTGCCAGCTCCAATTAAAAATGATATATTCACACTCTACAGCAAAGCAAGAACTTCCAATCAACACAATCAAAATATTATTGCATTAGAAGGTATGTGTTCCATTTAATTAATTTGGTGTGCAATATTGAAATACTTGGTCTCATTATTACCCACGAACAGTACTGATATATTTCATATTTTTTTAATTTTAAAACACCTTAAAATATTCATAAAGGCACCACCAGGTTCCTACGTAAGGCCTTTAAGAGTGATAAATTAAAGGCAAAATAACATTAAAACCATTTGAAGTCAAGGCAAAAAAAATATTTGAAGTCACATTTAGGAAATGTCATAATTTTGGTGCAGATTTAGAGGCAGACAAACGCCACATACATTCTTACAGGTATTTAACAAGGACTCAACAGTTGAGAAGTACCCATACCGAAGCATATTTTAAGTATTGCCAAACTAGACACATATGGGCTCTTTGCAACATTGTTATTACTTCCTATTCACATGCCTAAAAAAATTCCCTGCATACATAGACCCAAAACGGTCTTGATGCATGGCCCACTTAAGGCACAACTGAGTGGTACACACAAAAAGGACATTTTGACTTCACACAAGTTCCATTTAACAATTTTTATCATATGTACCATCTTTGATATTCTAATAAAATGAACAAAAAACATATTTTCAAGCTACTATACAATTATTTTTTTTTAAAATGTACACCAGTTAAGCTGCCATAAATGTAAAAAATAAAGTATAATTTTCACATAAAACTAAATTATTTCTCACCAGTATATCCAAAAATAACTGGTCATGAAATATCCCAGCACTTAAAAAATAAGATATTTTCCCAAGTTAAAGTAAAACATATACACAGTAGTGTGTACTACTTAATAAAACAAAATTGGTAAAATATAAAATTACAGCATTAATTTAGAAAATCACAGGTGCAAGCATCTGGCTGAAATAAGGCACTTCCTTCCAGTTAGCAGCACCCCCAAAAGTAATAAAGGAAGGGTGATGAATCATGTTTTGGTAAAAACAAGGGACTGGATGTGGTCCTAGACGATGGGAAACAGTTCAACAGCAGGGGAAGACACAGGAGGTAAGATGTGGAGGTGAGACGTTACACAGACGTGGTCACTCTGTCAATGGAATTATTGACCTCGTTTTTGTTAGAATCCAGTCCTTTAGCAGCAATCATATTGGTACGCAAAGTCTCCACAGTCTTTTTCATGGTCTTCAGCTCTCCAGGGTGAGGAGTGGCTCTTCTCAGAAGAGTCGCCTTATAAAAGAAGAAGAAAGACATTTTAAATAGAAGAATACACTTTTAAGAGACTCTGATAGTGGACATTGTAGGGCCTTACATATATAAAAATTGTAGGGATACAACATGCATATGCTTTTCCTCCCTTGAAATGCATTTTTGCTTTTTATATAGTAACTCGACATAGGACAAGTTCCAAATATGACAATTTAAAATATAGGTATAATCAACACATTTATAGCTGCATTTCCAGTAAACTACATTGACATATATATTTTTTTGGTCAAGAAGCCTGTTACTTCCTTTTAGCTTTTCACTGTATCGTTACTAATCAGTCCCTCAAATGTCTAAAGTACGCAGATACTCCAACAGTAGACACTGTCACCATCAATTTCCTACAATCATTGAGCATTTGCAAGCTCACAGCAAGTAATAATGATTAGTAATGAGTAGATGATAAAGAGAAACAAGGTAAAGGGGATGACTAGAGAAGATAATGGTTAATTTATATTTAAGTTTTTATATTTTTTATCTAAGGAAAAAAAACATTAAATTCATAACGTAATGAGTTTTTAAATTAAGAAAAGTCTTAATATAAGGAGGCTAAAACTCTCCCATTTCAGAAATGTATACAAACCCAAATGTCTAGATGGAATTTTGAACATTTATATCTACATTGAAGGCTTCGGGGTGAGCGGAATAATTCTTCTATGTGAGGGTTCTGTTGACTATAACTGGTAAAGTATTTTCCTTTTAGTGCCACATACAGACCATCAAGAGCAGTTTGTATTACTATGTTAAGTGAGAATAGTACAATAGAGTATAGTTACAATGGGACTTCAAATGCCCAAGTATAAATGATCTATGAGCCTTGACACAGTCAAGATAAAGTGGTGGGATTGATCATCTTTAGTAAATATGACAGGAATATATGGTATTTGGTAAAATATGTGAAAAACATAATTATGAATAAGCTGTATAAGTGTGTTTATAATACTTAATGGGCTAGCTTGGAAAAAATAAAAAAAATAATCACAAATGGGATAGTAAACAAGATTTTGTTTATATGTAATATCTAAGATTTTGAGGTTACTGTTCGATTAATGTAACAAATGCATATTAACCATGTGAATGTAAAATTAAATCACACAAATACCAATTTCATATCCCTCTAGTACAACCTCATGAAGATGATTTGGTAGAAGATTGGAGTGATTAAAAATGCTTTGGGTAAATTTCCTGTCATATGATTATTATTATTAGCCTAATCTGGAATGGATGCAGTAATGTTTATGGATTATAAGGAGCCATCCTACTGTACGAGGTCCATGGACTCCAGATAGAATGATTGAGGATTTTGGCAACAACATTAATACTATTCAAAATGAGAATAACATAATAAAGAGAATATAATAACCACGTTACTTAAGTATTGGAGTATAAATTCTGTATGAGACAGGACAAAATTAAGATCATAGAGCGCAGTCTTCAGTTTGACTTTTTCAGAGTAAAGGAAGAACACTATGCATCTCCATGTGCCAAATTTAGGTTACGAAACGGCCAGAGGATATAAGGGTGAACGTGGCATATAAAAGAATATGTGAAGATGATAATTATAAATAGGGTGCTTACAGTGCTGAATGGGCTGCCATGGCAATGAAAAAATCTTCTTACAGATTTGAAGGCCATCACTATAATAATGTAATAAATACAGAACAACTACGTGAATGCCATCTGAAAGCACACGATTACTGATTACTAATTCCATATTCCTCTGATATAAATGCAATAAATGTATTTATATTAGGATTAGAATGATTACAAACACTTTATATCCAAACTCTGTTTCACAATACTAAAGTTGTTAAAAAAAAAAATGGTTTTGGAACTCAAAATAATTTTATTGTAGTATGAACTACCAGAAATACCATCCCCAAACAGAATGTGGTATTATCCTCATTCAAATAGTATTTGACAGCTTGTTTATCTAAGGAATGTGTTATTAACTTGCACAGTGCGGTTATGTCTACCATGGCTATAATATAATGATTTGCCATGCTATGTATTTTAACTTTGCCAATACATGGGTGGTGTCCCTGGTTTATCGGACATTTGATTAAACTTACTTTGACTACTTTTTACAACAGTAACTGTAAAGATTTTCTGATATGCCAGCATGGAGGTTTATTTATACATTTGTATACTTTATGGATCCAATATATGTACGGATCCTTAAGTTTTATTGTGGAACAATTTATACACTGGAACGGAAGACTATCCATCTTTTACGAGGAGAATAAAAAATCAAATTTTCTTAGAATATGGATTTGTGGGATCCAGGAAAAGGTTGTTTATATATATATATATATATATATATATATATATATATATATATATATATATATATATATATATATATAATACTGGATCTGAGCTCTCACACACATGATCTTGTCTATTCAATTTGTTGTTGTTTAGCCATACAGTTGTGTCCGACTCAGTGACCCTATGGACCGCAGCATGTCAGGCACATCTGTCAGTCACTGCCCTCCATCAAGTTCATGTTGATTCCTTCAATTACCTCATCTATCCATCTCCGGTTCTGCCGTCCCCTTTTTTGTGTGCCTTCAATCTTCCCCCAACATCAAAGACTTATCCAGGAATTCCTGTCTGCTCATGCTATGGTCAAAATATTTGAACTGTAGTATCATGACCAAACCTGCCAGTGAACAGTGGCTTGATTTCCTTCCTGTAGTACTCCTGTGATTTGTTCTTCTTGCAGACCGAGGCACTCCAAGCAGTTTTCTCAAACACCACAATTCAAAGGCGCTCAGACTTCTTCATGATCCAGTACTCACATCTGTATGTTACTACTGGGTATATCATAGTTTTAACTATGTGGACCTTTGTTTATAGCGAAATATATATTCTTTTTAATAGCTTATCCAAATCTGCCTCCCCCTTTGCAGTCACCATCTGAAGAGGTCTTAAAGCCAAGGGAAATAAAATCTGTCACTGCCTCCACTTCTTCTCCATCTATTTGCCATTAACGGAGATTGCAGTTTGTCATGATATGCATCTTTTTAACACTGAGCACCCTCTTCTTTCAAACCCAGAGTAGCATCAACCACGTGTCAGAGGTTGTTGATATTTCTCCCAGCAACATAAATATTCTTCTGACAATGCCACAAATTTCTGTCCAAAGTTCTATTCAATACCTCATCTAGTAACGAATATGGATTGGATGATAGTGGTCTTAGAGTTAAATGTTTAGGGTATGTACAATTGGAACTCTGAATACAGAAAGTTATTATACAGTATGCTGTTGCAGCTTATGGAATACCTCCAAGTAGGACTGATAATGTTGTATGGGATGGAATACAGACAGTGGCCTACATGGTCTAGGTCTAAAAATGCGTTCCTACTCAATAGTTGAGCAATGATTAGCTAAAAGGTCACTTTTAATACTAATTTATTCTGTTTTGACACACACTCTGCATTATTATAGGATAATCCTCTAAATCCGTGCTGTACAACTTTTTTAGCTGGTGGGCCCATTTACTAGTAAGCTAGTGGGCAGAATTTACAATAATAAGTTTTAAAAAATGAATACGCAAATATATAAATATATGTTTTATATGAAATAATGAAACATTTGGCAATTTATATAGGATCTCTCATGTTTACACAGTCTTGAGTGTTTATTTTAATAATTTTAGGTTTGTGAGGAGATCCTCCCTAGTTGTCTGTTGGTTACAGAAACCAGGTGGCTGGCAGTATCCAGCCTGCAAGCTACCAGTTGGACAGCACTGCTCTAAACATATAATTTGTGGTTCTCTTGCTACAAAATCTATACACATCATTTTGTCCTTTCTTACAGAAATATTTGTAGTGTAAGTTTTTGTACAGTTCTTTACTTAGCTGGTATTTTTTTTTTTTTTTTGAGGGATGGATAAATAGTTAGAATTTGGTAACAAATATGTAATCGGATTCTTCCAACCTTTGGGCTCTTCACAATTGCATTTCTTTATTGGTCTACAATACATTTATTTTTGTCAAAAGCAAATTATAGTTCTAAGCACATTCTTTGGTCGCCTGCTATTAAGAGATATACATATATATTACAATCAATCAGAATTTAGGGCTTTTTCTATTCCAGAGGTTCCATTGTGGCAACTGCACTGTACCCATTTTATTGTGACGGACTACTGTCATGTAACTAGTAAATGTAATACGAATCAACTAGATAGTAATGAAGTGCCAAGCTCATCCAAAGAGATCACTTCACAGTGGTAATGATGAGCTCAGCTTGTCATTAATATTTAGAGGGCAAATGGGGTGGGCAATATGACAAATTGTTTTTTATAATGTTACATTTCATATACCATTTTTGGTGATAACCATAGCATCACATGTACATGTTTCATATGTTGATAAATAGGGATATTGTACTTACAAAGTCAAACAAAATGAAATAATAAAAACTGTATACATACGGTCTCATCCTCCTCCTCCTCTTTTTCATCCTCTAAGAAACGTATGGCACTGATTCTATTCATTGCACGCTCATTCCAAGTCTCATCTGTCATATCGTTGACTAAGCTCTCAAAGGCTCCACATCTTGGTAAATTGTCTGTGGAAAAACAAAATCTAATTATGAAAGCTCTAATATAAATGATATAGTGAAGGGGCTTTCTACCAGGATTCATGCTGCTGCAAGTGACATGCTGTGTGTTTGAAGCTAAAAAGGAGACACTAAACTGACAGCGCCTCCCTCTCCCTCCCCCAAATTGAACTAAAAGGAGAAAATATGGAGATATGTAAATCCTCCATTAGTGTTTATTTGCAGCTTCTAACACATCACTTAAGTTTAATATGAAAAGTTACCTAGTGGAGGATACAAAGAAAACTTGTTAAAACATTTATCTTTAAAAAAATCCACAAACAATCCTATTAGGTGGTAAGTTTTTAAAGAAAACCATGGAGTATAATATACCTTAAATTCCATGAGAGCTGTACGTGTAGTACGTGTTGCCCAAATTAGTGATACTTTACAGTTTAAGCTACACCATGGATGACTTAAACATTCAGTTGTTTGTCTCTACAACAATAACAACAGTACTGCAGTAACAAAAATTGTATTCCATTAAGTATGATGATTACAATCATGTGACCTTGACTAAGCTTAAAAAGTGTATACAAAGAAAGAGAGACACTATACTGTGGGGAGGCGGTACTTAGTAGATCAAAAGTAAAAATAGAGTTAAATACCTAATTGTAAATATCATATGTACCTACTAGTATGAAAAAGTGTAAAACTATTTGCAAAAAAACTAAAGGAGAAAGAACACCTATATATCATACCAGTTTAACCTCTTTAATGCAGGTAGACAATGTACAATGTTAAACTGGTATAATATATAGGTAAGCTTAAAAAGTAACAGGTTGCCTCTTGGATCCCATCAATTAACAACCACCACCATATTCAATACCATAAAACCTAATGAAAATATATTATTGGACAGTATAGTTACCTTGGCCACTGGGCTCAGAAGGCATTTGTGGAAGTAACACACACGTCAAAATCTTCTCACCAGTCTCCGGGTCGGTGTCAGTTTGGAAGCTGAGCAGGGGCTGCGACTGGTTGTCTGACAGCCACAATGCCTTTAACTTCAGTGAGGTCAACGATAAGGGTAAGTGCACCAACCTTAAAAAAAACACACATTTTTGGTTTAGCCTTTAAACAATGTAGAAATATTTAATCTTTTAAAAATTGAAGATCGATACATCTTACAAAGAATAAATAAAGCAAACCAACTCTGTTAAAAAATAAAAATAAAGTCAATTTATCAATAAAGTATATTGTAGAAGGTAAAGTAAAATGCATACACATACCTAAACTTTTATTTAGCGTTGTTCATGGAATACGGAATAAAACCTTTAAGCTAAAACTATTTAATATTTCTAATGAAAAAGTACATTTCCATTAAAGGCAAATGCAGCTAAACTTAAAGGACCAGTGTCACACAACCAAATTTTATCCAGCAGATCACAACTCAAGCATCAAAAAATACATCTGATCCATCCCTATATGGCAACTGCTTCAGAGGATGCAATTCCCCAGGGACTGTCCAAAGATTGCCCATATATGGTTTGAGACATATTATATATTAGAGAGACTGTGGGGTCACAGGATCCCCCCAAAACTAGAAGAAGCTTTATTAGGCCTTCCCATAGAGGGTCTCTATAAAGAAGCTCAACTTTTATCAAGTATAAAATCGATCGCTAAAACCTGGAAGTCGGTAATACCCGAAAATAGTGCAATCTTGAAAAAAATGTTAATTTATACATTCCATGAGCACTCTCTCAACTGACCAAGATCATTCCTGGGCTATAACTTTCAGCTAATTATGTATAAAGTAAAATTAAGTAAATTGTGATGACAGATGCATCACAGATTTCTCAACCAAGAAAATCTGTTGCAAACCTGGCCATGAAGCATTGGAGTCGTACATATAAACTTAAATTATTATTTGCTGCAGGCTATCATTTTGTGTCCTTGCCTATTGCTGCCTTTTACTTCCTAAAGGGTAGGCATTCTTGTTAACTACCAAGCTGGTAATTATGGCTGCTGCAAGCACTGACAATAGTTATTGCCACTTGCCCACTTTGCAGATAAAGTTTCCTGACATCTCAGGACATTGATCTACTGAAACAAAATGGTAATTGTGGTTTTTTTTTAAATTTACCATCAGGAAAAAAATGTTTTACAACTTCAATCGCATACATTTTAAAAATAGGATCACAGTGATTCTTTAAACAAGAATTCCTTCGAAATTAATTTTAACTTTCATAATATCAATTGAGTAGTTTCTCCCTCTTCACGGCCAATGTTATTGGATTCCTCTTAAGATCTACAAATTTTGCAGGGGAAAGGAAATGCTCACTGATAAGTGCTGATGAAATAGCATTTTAAAGTATGTTTTTTAGCAGTACATTGAAAAATCATTCATATGTAAATGTTTTTCATGACTGGTAGTATTAAATTAGATTCTCTTGTAAAACTCTTCACTGTTCCCATGCCAGTTCATTAGACCTGCTTTTTCTTAGTTGCTAAGGTAATAATACTCTTTGTCCGTGCACAAAATACTTTTGTCATGGCATTTGAATCTAAAAGATTGCAAACTGACCGTATTGCCGTTATTCTTGAAGGAATTTAGATAAATCAATGTGAAATAAATGTTATGGACCAAAATCTCTTGACCTAAGAAAACAACTTGGGATTTACAAAGCTAATCAGCAAGCATATAATACAGCATAGCTTTACCGGTTTCCAGCAACATCTAGGACATGAAGTTCAGTAGCCTGTGCTATTTCTGAGGGAATCCGTGTCAATCTGTTCTCTCTTACGCATAAAACATTAAGATTGCAGCAACCGCCAATCTATTGTAAAATAAAGAAAGAAAAAAAGTAAATACACATATAACCTTCTTAGAAAATGTCCTATATTGCAAAAATCGCAATGCGACTGGAAGGAAGCAAAACCATAAATAACTACACAATTTAAAGCCTGTGACTTTATCAAATACTGCAAACAAGTAAACACTGTATCAAAAAACAGTATATAATTACATTCCAAGTACCATTTTCCAGGTAATACATATTATCTGTGCTTCCAACCAGTTCACTCTGTTATGTGAATGTATCTATTAAATATTGTGATGGTGACAAGTGACTACATCACTTCTGTGGAGTGGATTGGTTTTGGTGGAAAGGTCATTGTAAACTTGACCAGTAAAAGATCAAATTGCTTTGGTCCCCAGAAGATTCAAGCACTTTCAAGTCCCTCTTTTTTATTTATTTTTTATTTGTTTTTAAACAAATATACAAAAAAATAACACAATACAAAAAAAAAAAAAAAAACACACACGCAACCAGTGATGGATGGATGGATGTATGTATGTATGTATGTATGTATGTATGTATGTATGTATGTATGTATGTATGTATGTATGTATGTATGTATGTATGTATGTATGTATGTATCAAATAAAATGAACCATTTCAGAGTAACTCTATTTTCTGGGTCGCTAGACGCTAGCAGATAATCCATTTGGATTGGTCAGTTCCTTGATAAAATTGCGCCAATTCCACTCCAGGTCGAGAGCAAACCAATTTTCCCACTTAGTAGTTATAACCCATTTAGCCACCAACAGTATATGGACTATGATACCTATACTTTTATTATCTATACCTTCAGGAAAAATATGAAAAAATTATCTCTGGCGAGGGAGATATATATATATATATATATATATATATATATATATATATATATATATATATATATATATATATATATATATATATATATATATATATATATATATATTTATATTTTTTTTTTCTCTTATTAATGATATGGGTATAGCACATTTATGCCACCGTTCTTTTATCTTTACACATGACCACCACATGTGGACCTGGGTATCTCTTTCTCAGCATAGATCTGTGTGGGTTAGAGAATCAATTTTATTCAATAACTTTGGAACCATATACCATTTCTGAAGAATTTTAAAATGTAGCTCGCTAAGAGAGAAAATGTAGCTCGCTAAGAGAGACATTAAATATTCCTTTCCGTATTTACAAATTTAAACCAGTCTTTTGCGCCAATTTATCCCCAAGTCATTTTCCCAGCTAATCATTCCTAAAGATTTATATATACCGTATTGGTCAGAATATAAGCCGCACCCGCATATAAGCCGCACCCGTAAAGTTCAAGGGGAAAAAATAGAAAAAAAGATAGTACTCAAATATAAGCCGCACCCGTAAAATTGGAGAGAAGAAGACTCTCAAAGTGATCAGCCATTGCAAGAAACAGGCTTTCTAATAAGCACTGTAGCTTTTTTTTGCAAGTTACAGGCTTTACAGGACGTTAGAATCACTAAAACCGTAAATCGCTATTCAATACCACAGTCTCAAGCACAAAAAACGGCACCCTCAACTCGCAATCGCGCAAATCGGCAGTAATTTTGTGTTCACGAATAGAAGCCGAACGCGTAACTCGCAAGCTCAAAAAAAAAAAAAAAAAAAAAAAAAAAAAAAAAAAAAAAAAAAATCGGAAAAAAGGTGCAGCTTATATTCGGACCAATACGGTATATATATTATTTTTTTAAAGCCTACAGCACTTTGAAATTGAATATTTACTTTTCCCTGTTAAACATGCTTTTCCTAATGGAGAATATTCTTTCTTTCTTTAAAAGTCTATATGCAGAATTAACCATTTAATTGCTGGAGTGCAGAATATTGGAGCCAATAAGATCCAGGAACACCATTATTGCTTACTAAATCTTCAAAAGATCGCATCTGACCGTGCACATAAATATCGGCCACAATATTCAGATTCCATACCTTCCAATTCACTTTTAAATCCGTTAAATTGACATCACATAGCTTTTGGATTGGGGTAGTTAAAAATGGAAACCGCACAAAAGTCCACTTTTTCTTAAAAATTTTGTACCAGGACTCCAGTTTTTAACAACTAGAGGAGCTTTTAAAAGCTCTCTATGAGGAATTTCTTTATGCCATATTAGGTAATCTGACACATATCTCTGAAAAAGATCGGCCTCAAGCTGGATACATTTGGGAATGTTTTTGGTCTCTCACTTCATGAAGTGGTGTAAAGTTATAGCATCCGCTTTATCAAATAGATTAGGCAAGGAGACGCCTCCATACATAGCCTTCTTTTTAGTAATAGCCCCACCTACTCTAGCTTTCCGACCCTTATTTATATATTTATCCAAAGCCTTTTGAAATTTCATTAATATACCCCTAGGAATCCTCAAGGGAATACTTCTCACTATAAACAGAATTTTTGGGAGAATAAACATTTTATCAGTAGCTATCCTACCTACGAAAGGTTTAGTCACTCAATTTAACAAGGTATAATATATAACACTAGCGACTTGCCCGTCAAAAATTACTGCAATAAATTTTGAAGCCTGGCAAAGCGGTTTGCCACACATTGCAAGGCTCTCCTCCCTCTAGCTTGTGGGCCTCGCAATAAGCACCTTTGGCGCTAATTGCGAGCCTATCGCCCCTCTACTTTACAGGCCTCGCGATGAACCCTGAAGACCCACCCGCAACTTTTGTTCCTTGCAACGAGCGCCACTGGGGCTCATTCCGAGCCTCCCCCCCACTTTACAGGCCTCGCTTCGCCGCTCATTGCAGGCATTGGCCAACCTGCAACTTTTGGGCATCGCAATGAGTGCCTTTGAAGCCTGTAACTCGTAAACATTTGGGAGTCGCTTCCCCTCTACATAATGGGCCTTGCGATGAGCGCCTTTGACACTCATTGCAAGAATAGTTATTAAGAAAAATGGAGAGGAAAGAAAAGGGATAGTGGGATAATTTATGAAATTATTTGTGATCTGGGATAAAATTAATTTATTTTATTTTTATGTTTTTTTTCTTTTCCCCCCCCCCCCATTTTCTTTTTCCTTCTTTTCTCTCTATTTTCTCTTTCTTCAAAGTTATTTAGGTTCTTAGTTTATCAATTTTTTCTATTGTCTATTTTCAGTGCCCAAATGTTCTAACAGGATATCCAATTTTTTTAAGTTTTTGTCTATAATTTCATGTACATTGTGTGTATATATTGCATTTTTTTTATGATCGCTTCTATTGCGGGTTTATCAGATTTCCAGTTTTTAGTTATGATAATTCTAGTAGCGAAAAATATTGGATTAGACAATTTATCCACCAGATGCCTACTTGGGAAAACAAAATTGTGTCCATGAGTATGTTGTCCCAGATTTGTCAAACGATACAACTGCTTTTCACTTTAATATAAAAAAAATAAAAAAATTATGTTCTTTTTCAAGGAGATTTACAAGAAAAGGAGACATTTATAAAATTCTAGAGTCTAATAATAAATAGCATTTGGTGACATTTTATAAGGAGATAAAATTATTCTGTTTTTTAGTCTGACGGGGCTAAAGTTTTATATATTAACTAGCGAATTGCTAGTCAAAAAATGGCAGCAATAAAATTGTAAGCCTTCGGCACTCATCGCTAGCACTGCCCTTGGAGCCTTCGCGATCATCGCATGTCTCACAATGAGCACCTTCGGCACTCATTGTGAGCCTCTCCCCCCCCCCCCCCATGTATTTTATAGGCGTGTGTAGTTTAGTGCTCTACTGCCTTGCCTTGCGTTAAGTGTTAGTACCTGCAATGAAATTGTAATGCTGGCAATGCTGGTTGGCATACAATGTGAGGCTTTTGGTCCTTGTTGGTCTGGCGTGGTTAATGCAAGTGTTACGGTTTGTGCCATTGTGTATTTTCGAAGTTCTGCGTGCCTGGCGTTGCAGAGCCTCATTTTCATCCATTTTTCTATTTCTTTAGTTTTTCAGCCGTCATTTTTTTTTCTCGCTTAGCCGATTTTCGAGTGACGATCGCTTGCAACCTCACTCCCAGGCTTCCTGGCTCTCCCCCTGTGCTGTGTGCAAGTGTGTTTGTATAAATGTTTTAATTTTTTTTCTTGTTTTTGGAGTTACGCGTTACGTGCTTCAACAGCTCGGCTCGACTCTCTTCTCAAGGCTCGCAGATGAGCGCCTTTGCCGCTCATCTCATGTGGGATGCCGCCGCTGGCTGCAATGAGCGCTATCAGCGATCATCACGTGTCTCGCATTTAGCACATTTGGCACTCATTTCCCCCCTGTGTACTTTATAGGCGTGTGTAGTTTAGGGCTCTACTGCCTTGAGTTAAGTGTTAGTACCTGCAATGAAATTGTACGGCTGGCAATGCTGATTGGCATACAATGTGAGGCTTTTGATCCTCGTTGGTTGTATTTTCAAAGTCCTACGTTCCTGGCGTGGTTAAAGTGTTACTGTTGTTGTGGAGCCTCGTTTTCATCTTGTTTCAGATTTTCTACGTTTTTTGTCTGCCATTTTTTTTGTTACTTAGCCGAATTTCGCGTGACGGAAAACGTAAAATAAGGCTCAAAATCTCTTACAACCTCTCCCCCTGTGCGCGAGTGTGTTTTTATATTTTCTTAAATTATTTTTCTTGGTTTTGGTGTTTTTTCGGAGTAACACGCTACGTGCTTCAACGGCTTGGGGCTCATAGATGCGCGCCTTCGCCGCTCATCTCGCATGTGTGACGCCGCCGCTGGCTGCAATAAGCGCCTTTGGATAATGGTTGTGTAAAGATATATTCTATTTTCTCACTGAAATAGAATTCATAATGCTTCTTTGTTCTGTAACAGACAGTACATAAGAAATTCTTCAAATATTTGGAAAGATAAAGTTTATATGTTTCTTAAAGACAATGGCATACTCCTTTAAAATTCCCATATGTAAGAAGATAGTTCTCGTACATAAATAGACTTTATGTCTCTTTCCCAGAACATAAATGTATTTCTTGGTTTATATAACTGACACCTATTATCACTGAACATATCTTGTTTATAGTTTGTAGGTTAAGGGGTCATTAGCTGATTTTATTTTAATTCTTAGTGGTAATTTGAAGGTTTAAGAGCATCCTCTGGTGTTCTAAAAAAATAATTGACTCTTAAATAATCTTTAAAAAAAAAGAATACATCCTATTAATAGTAAAATATTTTGTGACATCATTAGAATTTCTGATTGGTTGTCTAATACATAGCCCGATTAGAATTTCTGATAAGCAAATTAAGTTGTGGGTATAATTAGAAAAATCTCTCTGACCAAAGGGAAATCTAACAGAATCTAAGAGGAAAAATGAGAGAAGCACAAAGGAGAGAGAAGAAAGGAGAGATTGGACAGGAAATCAAGAAAATGGAGGACATACATCCACACACCTCTCAACAGACCGACTCCTGGACAGACACACCCCAGGGAGAAACTTTGGTAAATTCTTAAGAACATTCTAACATATACTATTGTGATGTTTCCCCAAAACACATAGAAAACTCAAACATGCATTCTACAAAAAACATTCCACAGCTCACTAGCAAAAGAATTTACACACTTACATACCAAGAACTTCTGAAAAGATCCAGACATCCATTAGATTAAGTGAGAAGTACAAAAAACAGCTATGATATAAAGTATAATATTTCTTTAAATGTTATTTATTTTTTTATTACAATCATGGAAATATTTTGTTAATATAATATAGAATGAATTGCTATATCAATATTTATCTGATAAATACAATATACCATATAATTTGTGAAGTTGACATATATTTAGAATTTAAAAATTTGCAAACTATATCAGCTGTTATAGCAATTTAATATATCCTATAATTGTAATGAAAAACATTTTCTCTTTTTGAATTAAAGATACTATAATTTGACTTTAAAATCATATGAAATAAAAATGGTATGATATATTAATAGATTTTTGTAAACATACCAACTATCAAAACTATCACCAATATCATAAATTACCATCTTAATTATAAGTAAGCATATTGTGCATGTCTCATATATGCTTATGTGGACAATGTGTTAACCAATACTTAATTGCTATACCTTGATATATATCTGTTACAATTGTTTTTACCTTCTAACTCGTTATATGAAAATATACTGAATTATCTATATTCATTTCTAATCAATATAATCTCACATAATACAGTTGTTTATTTCATGAGGCAGATGCCCTTAATATATTGTGTAGTAAAAATTCTGAATTAGTCGAAATTGGCAAATATGTTAAAATATGTACATTTTAAATTATTAATAAAGGTTATTGATATTAATAATATCACCATATTAATAATTGCCAAAACCCACAACAATATGGAGTCATTGCGGCAGACATATTAGATTTACAGCTCTAATTTTTAAATGCATGGCCATGGCTAAATATGGTGCCAAGCATTACTTGTGCTGCAGTATTTCTCCACTCTCTCCTTGTGCTATGCAGTGAACATCTTAAGAGTAAATCAGAAACCCTTTTCAGGCCTATAGACCGATACTTGTGTACAGAATCAGGTTTTCAGAAAGCTTATTTTGAACATCAGTAAGAAACAAAGAAAGAAAAATCTATAAAGAAACAAAGGAGACAGAAAAATCAATATTGGTTTGGAAATCAAAAAGAACATGCAGTTAAAAGGTTTACAACAAATATGTATTCGGTTTCTTGTAAAATAAAGCTGTGGCATCAAGGGTCACGGCACACAAATTAACTTGTCAATATTTTTAAGTGGGGGGAAAAAAATCAATGACAAAATCAGTGCTTCTTAAGTGATCCGATATTAAAGGGATATGGAAGGATTCTTGATTTCACTAGGAATACAATAAACTTATGTATCTATTTACTTTATTTTATTAAGACATTGTTTACTGCTCGTTTTTTTCAGCCTAAAATTATTCAATTTGTACCTGTTTTTGTCTGCCCTCTGTAGCTCATACAACTCATCAATTCACAGACTGTGAAGTGCAGTGTTTCAAATTAACCTGTCAGTGACCTGTCTCAAACAACATGTTGCTTAATGTTGTCACGGATTGTTATTATATGAGACACTGCAAACCCTATACTTAAATGTACACCATCTTCATGAACCGCAGAGAGGAGAAACCAAATAGGAACTATTTGTAAGATTTTTAGACCGATAAAGCATTTTTTTGCACTTCTTTATAAAATAACGAAGACAAAAAGTAATATATAGGTTTATAATATTCCTAGTGAAATCCAGAAGCCTTCCATATACATCTAACAATATAATCCCTTGTTATCAAATGGAGTATCTGCTAACAGTCCAGTATTCTGCATTTTCTATTGCGGTCTTCACTGGGATAATGGGAATTAACACATTACAAGGAATGGAGGGCCCTGTTTGTGAGCTTAAAATCAAATGTACATAGTGCTCGTTCCTAAAGCACCGACACATAACTGAACACTCACAAACTTACATTCTTAAGGGGTTGGGTGTGATACAAAAGGGTGATGGATGCAAGATGGCAGTGTGATAGCAATTGGATCAATCAAGCAGAGGTATCTGTGTGTTGCATTGTAGATTGTGCGTGTGAGTGATATTAAGCTGTGGATTGTGCAATTGTGCATATTAAGGCTGAAGGTGATACATTTTTTGTTTTTTTAAACAGAAGTGTTTTTAGTTCTTTTTTAAATGTTTTGAGGCAGGAGGATAGTCTAATGGAGCGAGGCAAACAACGTGCGTTTAGGTTGATGCAACAAGTCAGTATTAACCCGGCGTCTCCAAAGTTCCAGGGTAACTGGTACAAATCTTCAAAATCTACCCAACAATGACATCCAAAAATGGGCATGTGTTCTACACCTTAGGTTAACCTTCGACTTGGAACATTCTCGAAAAGACACACACAAAAAAAAAAAAAAAAAAAACTTCAGCAGTCTCTTTCCAAAAAAGTCTCATGAAAAAGTAGTGTACAGATATGACTATAGATCCATGCTGACTGTGGAATATGTTCCCGTGCTCAGGAATCTAAAAGCACCACAAAACCTGGTCAGATTTATGTGATAATGTATTGCCCCTAAAATGCCTTTAGTCATAAAAGTTGATTAACTCAGATTACTTTGAAAAGAGAGGGTTGTTTGTTATTGTCTTCTAATATACAGTGGGTAACAATATGGGGTTACACTAGCTTGGGTAGAGTTGCCTACCCTTGTCCACCAGGGTACTTAAGCATTCCTCACACATAAATTGCACAAAGAGGTTTGTGTGTGGAGCCCTTTATAATTTTATAAACCAAATAAGTTGAGTTCAGGTAAGAATTCTAGGATCCATTCCTTACCCATAATACTTATAGAGAGTCGAGTCACATTATTATGACCTATTTTTGACGTCAACAGAGCATAGCTAATGAAATACAGCATGTGTCGTGATCTGGCTTGGTGGGTATAGAAGGTGACATGTAGGCATTCTGCAAACATATCAACCACTGCTGTCATGGGTAAAATGTGCGATTTAACAGATTTTAATAAAGGGGGTATCATTGGGTTTTGGGCCAAGAGTGGCAGTATTTCTGAAGCCGCTCGTTTGTGAATTGTTCCTGTGCTGCTCTGGCTAAAGGGTACCGTGAATGGACAAATGGCACTATTGGGAATAAACAGCATGGAAACTGCGGAGCACCTTGTGCAATTGATGTCAGAGGTGAATATTGGCTGCGAAGGTGTGTTAGGGCCAACTGACATGTGATCGTTCAGCAACGAACCTGGGACGACCAGACGTGTGTCAGTAAAATGACAGTAAAGCGAACCCTGTTGCATATGGGGGTCTGAAGCAAACGACTGGTCACTGTACCCATGCGGAGGAGGGTTCATCTTTAGAAATGGATTCAATCTGCATGCAGTACCTAATTTGGACCTCTTCTAATTATCAAAGGGTTGCCTTCTCATGTTTTCTGCTCCATCGACTAGACAGACACTGGCGCATCAGGCTTGAAACCTCCGAAAACAAATGCTCTGCAACCATTGATGGAAGAACGTAAGCTGGTGGCGGCAGCAGCGTTATGGTCTGGGGAATGTTTTCTTGTCATTGTCTAGGTCGACTCATACATCTGGAAGGCACTCAACCGATAGGGTTATCAATCCATCCTTGCAGATCAAGTACACCCATACATATTTACGGTCTTCCCTGGAGCGGATGGGATCGTCCAGAAGGACAATGCAACATGTCATAGGGCCAGAATTGTCCGGGAGTGGTTGGAGGAGCACAGCAAAGACTTCCAAGAATTTCCCTGGACTTTAACCCTATCAAGCACCTGTGGGACAGCCTCGATCTCCATGTTCGCCATAGGGATCCTCTGACACTCACTCTAGTCGGATGCACTGCAGTCTGCATGACTCCAGATACCCTTGCCAACCTTCCAGCATCTTAATGACTCCCTAACACTCCGTCAAGCTGCTGTCCGCACTGCACAAAGTGGTTATTCAGAATATTAGCTGGTGGTCATAATATTGTGACTGGACTGTGTAGTACCCATTTCTGAATACCACAGAGCATTTAAAAGTTAAGGCTATTAACTAGCCTTTGGTCAGTGAGAAGCTGCTGCTATCTGGTCCAAAGTGATACAGACTGGTCCTGATAGGAACTCTTTTTTTTAAAAGAAAAGTTTAATTTTTAGTAAGTTCATGTTAAATCTTAATATATTAACTATTATATGGAATTATACATTAATGTGTAAGGCAACTGCTTTACTTGCTGATCAAAATGATCTCCTTTGGCTTCATAAAGCACTACTTATTCGTTATTTACGCACTTTTCATCTGGACACAACATGCTATGTCCTGTTTATGCCAAATGCCCAACTGATGTCACTGGTAACACTGTATGACCAAGTGAATACATAGATCATTTGCAAAGTCATGAGTCGCATATTCATTTTCACAAGATAGAGGCCTTGTCATAAAGAAAGACCTATGAATAGCAAAGTGACACTACATGTTTCCCTGATTTGAATAGAGTAAGTGATTATAGGGAGAGAGAAAAGCATGCGTACGATGGAAGCAGTTTCATGCTTTTCCATTTCTAGTTAAAAAGATGGGTTACACTGGAAGCCATGGAGACACAGAGTGTGCACCAACTCACTAGATCTTAGGTTTCAGAATATTAAATATATTTCATTGAATAAGACTACTTAAGAGCACAATTTGATAGGGTGAAGTTATAAAACAAAGCTATCAATTAGAAAAAAAATGATAATTTGTTTAACGTTTTGTATGGGAGAGCGGTGTTCACATTTCTGAACGAACAAAACTTGCAGTTATTGTTACAAGCTGCCTGACGGAGCATGTGCAGGGGAAGGGAATAGGTTTCTTTAAAAAAATAAAATAAAAATAAAAACGGCTCTCATTCCACTGAGCTATCAAAGAAGTGATGAAACCACAAGAGACAAAAACTTTTCCATATAAAAAGGTTTTGAATGTAAAATATTTTAGAGAAAATTAATCTTGTTAGTTACATACTTCACAAACACATGCAGTTTTTCTTGAACTACAGTGGTATCTTTATTTTATTAAATGTCTGTGATAAGCAAAGTAAAAAGGATATCTAGACAACATTGACATCTTTATAAACACATTTCAAGAGTACCAAAAAGTGTGTATGCCCAAAGTAATAAACAGTGGTTGGTGCGTGGTTGAGGCTACAACACCCACTTATGTATTCTTATGTATATTCTTGTTATGGCTATCCATAATTCCTAGATCACAGCCTCTTTACACCCACGTATCCACATACACCACTCGGAACCCTAGGGCATCACTATGTATTTTTTGAGAATAATAATTGGACACCAACATCTTGAACCAATGAGATAGGTCATAATGCCATGATGATATACATAAATCACTACCTAATTTTCGCTATATTTAGATGAAAGCAGGAAAATGCTAGTTTTGCCATTTATATCAGCTTACATTAGCAATCGAATGAATGGCAACCAATAAACGGGGAAGCAGAGCACAAACCGTTTACATAATGAAGATAAAATGGATGGAAGATTTTTATTTGCCTTCTATTTAGAAGGAAAATTAAAATGTTCCAACCATTTAATCTTCATTACCCTGAAATAAACTATTTGTGTTTTAATTTCATCATTTTCCTGGTTGCCAAGTAGTGGTTTCAGTCACACGCCTAACTAAACCACAGAAACATAATGCGATATGTGATGTATACAGTTTTACTCACCTCTTTTGGTAAAGACATTAATTTGTTCCTATCAACGTTTAAATTGCACATCTTCTTTAATTTCCCAATGCTTTTTGGCAAGACCTGTTGGTTTAAACACATTGTATGCTTATTAGGTTATGGAAAATTGTTTGACCAACATGATTTCACTGCATCAGAGAAACACTTCTATACCTCTGATAGTAATGGCATGTATTTGTGTTGTAGACTATACTGCTCCAGTCACAGAAGGAAATGGATTTCCTAATACCAACAAACATCACATGATATGGTTTTTATAGCTATTTTAAATACGGCTATTAATTATTTGTTTAGTAAAAATCAAAGAAATAGTGCAGAACATTGAATGTCAGGCTAAACAATTGGCAACGGTCAATAATAAAAGTTCACATATCCGTGAAAACGCCATACTCTGTCACAATATTAAAATATATGTATAGTTACGACCACCAGATTTGGCGACTACGCTCAATCACATTCTCTCTCTAGGTTGTAACTTTTGTTAATATCTCAGCCCCCAGCCAAAACACCTTCTTAGGAGAACTCAGAAGATCAGAAGCTGCTAACTCGCCCCAGAAGAAAGAGATACAGCAGACATTCCCTTTAGTTTTAGAATGTTCCACTCTGATTTGGACACAACGTAATGGTGTGGTCTCAGTCTGACTGGCACTTCTTTATTGTTACAGAAATATATAGAAAGATCTCACCCACACCCCTTCTGTTAAAGTAGGTTATCAGCCACAAATCGCCAGATACACCAGAACCTAGAGGTTATCTGTTTAGGCCACTAATATCCCAGGCCTGTAGGGGGCAGAGGATAATGAGGTTTTACAATACACAAGGGAAACATATCAACAGACCTCACAATACTTTATAATGAAGAAAATAAACTGCACTCTCTAAAAGTAGTAATAGTGTCATTGGGGAGGGACACATCCACATATTTCACACAACAAGATAGATGCACAAATGCATAAGCAAGATGCCATGACCGTAACTATACTCACACATTAATTCTTTAAACATGACAAACTAGCACAAAGCACATTCTAAAAACACACATAAAATAACATAACAACTGCTCAACCCGGAAAGTCCAATGGGGGCGCTTCTGGGTATGATATGTATGAGATTATATATTTCTAGAAGTAGAAAATTTATAATAGCTGTACAATGCTACCTACATCTATACAGCATCATAGAAACAAAGTGACCTATCTCATACTCCAAGAACATTTACTAGATTTCACTAGGAATAAATTATACATATATAACTATTTAATTTTATGTACTTTATTTTACTAAGAAGTGAAAAAGCTAGTTTTCTGTATAAAAGTATCCAAATTATATTGGTTTGGTTCTACCCTCTGTAGCTCATTCAGTTCACAAAGACACAGACTCAATTTAAACAATCAGTGACCATCTTTCAGCAGCATGATTGGTTAGTATGAGACACTGGACAGCAAGAACAGCAGAGTCTGTGTTTTCATGAGCTACAGAGGGCAGATCCAAGCAGGTACTATTTGGATGATTTTAGGCACTTCTTAATAAAACAAAGTACATAAAATGAAATGGATACATACATACATACGTATATGCTATTTCTGGTGAACTCCAGAAACCTTCTATATACCTTAAAGGGATATGTAAGTGAGCTGGATTATGAGTGAATCTGATTTTTTTTGCATGAAAACATACCGTAATAAGCATTGAGGTTAGCAAAATATCTTTTAATTTCTGTTAGTTGAAACTTAGGGTTAACACCCTCCAAACCCAGGTTAAACTCATATACTATTTGAAAAATGGTTTTGGCCAATCAGGGGAAAGTAAAGACTGAAAATTTGTATCACAATCTGGCTGTTGCGGTCTGATTTTTTTTCTCTGCCTGTCTCCTTTTGGGCAATTTTAGCTGTGACCCCAGCAACCATCATTTCCTTTAGAGGTCACACACTGTACTCTGCAGGTACACTTTATGTAAGCTTCCTAGGGGTGTGCACATCCACATATCAGTATCTAGCATATAAATATGTAAGTACAGTAAAATCCTGATTATCTGGCACTCAACCAACCGGGACTCTCAAGCAACCGACACCTGCCTCCATTACTCGATTGACAAAAACTCTCACTTAATTGCCATTATCCAGCACCCACATTTTTTGGAGGGAAAATGTAAACTTTTTTTTTCTCTGTATTTTCTTAGCTTTAAATTACTTAGATTAGATAGAAGTCGCTGTTTAATAGCTAGTTTAAAGTTTTTTTTTTTTTTTGGGGGGGGGGGGGGGTTAGGATTAATGAGGCTTCATAAAACAGAGACTCTCAAGCAACCGACAGCTACACTTATCCAGCAATAGGTAGTCCCCGTGGGTGCCGGAGAACGGGGAGTTTACTGTACATTCAACTTCTCAATAGAATACATATTTTTCTACTAATCAGTAGCTGTTTATTCGGAAACATTTGAAACCCAGCTCACTTACATATCCCTATTAGAGCCACTATATATTTCAGTGCATTAAAAGATAATTCACTACAGATACGCAGCATTAATGGCTAGTTGTTACTGATCAGTAAAGTGGTTCTTTGGCACCTAAGCCGAATGACTGGATCTAGATATTGCTATATACTGGACACCACTGTATCTGCCAGTCTGAGAAACCAAGATAAATATAAAAAAAAAAAAAAAAAGTGAAAGCAGATCAAATGTAGTTTTCATTCGTCCATAACTACCACCTAAACGTACTGAACACAGGAAGTGTGGAGGAAATAATATAATTTGAAAACAATGTGATAAATGCCTTGTCTGCCCCATTTTTATACCCATTGAAGACTTCAAGCTTGTTGAATTCTCTTCACACCTGGCAAAAGCCCTTTTTTAAAACCATTATTAGATTAACATTGCATCCAGTAACCATGGCATCCTATAAAATGTAGTCTTACTCAGAAAATGTAATTATGGTGGATTAGAGAATGACTTTTACCCATGCAAAATGGGTAATGCCATAAAAAACACAAATGCTACTGAAAAGTATAAATGAAAGGGATATTACAAAAATAAAATTTGAAAATGTTCAGCAATAACCAGATCTAGGACAGCATCATGGAAGAACAAATATATATGTTTAATCTTTATTAAAGAAAAAAGTATACAGTATTTGCTTACGTTAATATATTTTTATGGGGGGAAAAATTCTACAAGTAGTTGAGGCTTATGTCTCTTATACAGTGAGGAAACAAAATATTTGATCCCCTGCTGATTTTGAACTTTTGTCCACTGACAAAGAAATGACCAGTCTACGATTTTAATGGTAGGTGTATTTTAAACAGTGAGAGACAGAACAACAAAGAAAAAGAAATGTGGTAATTATTATCACACACAGTTGTATACAGTCCCTGGATGTACCACTTGTAAGGAGTTGGAGCCACAACTGACAAGGAGGTGGAAGTTTTGTAACACAATAAAAGAGATGGTCAGGACTAGTACTGCAATCAGTAGGTGGTGGCCAAAAATATCTAAAATCAGATGATGTTACAGGCTCTTTTCCTAGGAGCCTTGAAAGATACCTTTTATAGATGCATACTAATATACAGTGAAGGAAAAAAAGTATTTGATTCCCTGATTAAAATTATAGACTGATCATTTCTTTCTCAGTGGACAAAAATAATGGTAGGTGTATCTTAACAGTAAGAGACAGAACAACAACAACAAAAAAGAAAAAACACATGTCAAAAAAGTTATAAATTGATTTGCAGGTCAATGAGTGAAATACCGTATGTATTTGCTTCTCTATCAATCTGCAAGATTTCTGGCTTCCAGGTGTCTTTTATACAGGTAATGAGCTGAGATTAGGAGCACTCTCTTAAAGGGAGTGCTCCTAATCTCAGCTTGTTACCTGTATAAAAAGACACCTGTCCACAGAAGTAATCAATCAGATTCCAAACTCGCCATCATGGCCACGACGAAAGAGCTGGCCAAGGATGTCAGGGACAAGATTGTAGACCTACACAAGGCTGGAATTGGCTACAAGACCATCGCCAAGCAGCTTGGTGAGAAGGTAACAAAGGTTGGTGCGATTATTCGGGAGGGAGAAGTCTCCCTTGGGCTGGTGCTCCATGCAAGATCTCACCTCGTGGAGTTTCAATGAGCATGAAAACGGTGAGGAGTCAGTCCAGAAGTACACGGGAGGATCTTATTAATGATCTCAAGGCAGCTGGGACCATAGTCACCAAGAAAACAATTGGTAACCCACTGAAATCCTACAGCGGCCTCAAGGTCCCCCTGCACAAGAAAGCACATGGACAGGCCCATTTGAAGTCTGCAAAAGAACATCTGAATGATTCAGAGGAGAACTGGGTGAAAGTGTTGTGGTCAGATGAGACCAAAAGCAAGCTCTTTGGCATCAACTAAACTCGCCCCGTTTGGAGGAGGAGGAATGCTGCCTACGACCCCAAGAACACCATCCCCACCGTCCAACATGGAGGTGGAAACATTATGCTTTGGGGGTGTTATTCTGTTAAGGGGACAGGACAACAGCGCCGCATCATAAGGGACGATGGACAGACGGAGAGGCAGGGACGAGACACGGGTGAGGGAGAGGAGGCAGGGACGAGACACGGGTGAGGGAGGAGGCGGCAGGGACGAGACACGGGTGAGGGAGGAGGCGGCAGGGACGAGACACGGGTGAGGGAGGAGGCGGCAGGGACGAGACACGGGTGAGGGAGGAGGCGGCAGGGACGAGACACGGGTGAGGGAGGAGGCGGCAGGGACGAGACACGGGTGAGGGAGGAGGCGGCAGGGACGAGACACGGGTGAGGGAGGAGGCGGCAGGGACGAGACACGGGTGAGGGAGGAGGAGGCAGGGACGAGACACGGGTGAGGGAGGAGGAGGCAGGGACGAGACACGGGTGAGGGAGGAGGAGGCAGGGACGAGACACGGGGGAGGGAAAGGAGGCAGGGACGAGACACGGGGGAGGGAAAGGAGGCAGGGACGAGACACGGGGGAGGGAAAGGAGGCAGGGACGAGACACAGGGGAGGGAGAGGAGGCAGGGACGAGACACAGGGGAGGGAGAGGAGGCAGGGACGAGACACAGGGGAGGGAGAAGAGGCAGGGACAAGACACAGGGGAGGGAGAGGAGGCAGGGACGAGACACAGGGGAGGGAGAGGAGGCAGGGACGAGACACAGGGGAGGGAGAGGAGGCAGGGACGAGACACAGGGGAGGGAGAGAAGGCAGGGACGAGACACACGGGAGGAAAATGGGGGGGGGGAACAAGGGAGACACAGGGGAGGGGGGAAGGAGACACAAGGGTGGGAGAGGAGGGGTGGAAATGAGACACAAGGGAGGAAGTAGACAGGGGAAGAGACTTGCAATTAGAGCCAAAGGCGCTCATTGCAAGGCCCGTGATGAGCGCCAAAGGCGCTCATCACGAAGCCAATAAAGTAGAGGGTGGGAGAGGTAGAGGGGGGCAGGCTCACAATGAGCGCCAAAGGCGCTCATCGCAAGGCCAGTAATGAGCGCCAAAGGCGCTCATCGCGTGGCCAGTAAAGTAGAGGGGGAGGCTCCCATTGTGTGGCAAACAGCATTGCCATGCTTAACTTTTTATTGCCGTCATTTTTGACAGGCAAGTCGCTAGTACTAAATAAAAGGGAAAACTCTTAGTGACCCATGTTAAGTACAGATGTTTACATGATTTACTGGTAGCAGATACAGCTGCATTCTCCTATTTAATAGTTCTATAACTAAAAGCAGCCACAAATGCTGACAGCAATACGTTTACTTGCAATCCATGAAGTGCACATGTCTATTCATGTCTGTCTTTGCTATTTTGCAGCTGCAGTATGGGACGGTTTGCAAAGCGGCCAACTGGGCTGTCAAATCAGTGAAAGGCTTCAGTAGAGACATATCACACAGTTAAATACTAAATTAGCTATTAAAACTAATCAGGCTTTGGTTACCTTCAGCAATAACATGCAGAGCAAACGGGTAAAAGGCTGACCTAATATCTATCTTTGCCCTTAAAGGACACCAAGTCGAATATAGCTTATAGCCAACACTAGATTTCTGTCAGAGTAAATTACGGCAGCACAGATCAATGAACAAGGACTGAGTGGGCTTGTTTTGGTGATGCAGTAATGTGTATTTGGTCTAAGCATACAAAGATTACAATACTGTTAAAATAAATACTCTTTTTTTCCTGCTTTATATACACACAGTAAATAAATAGTACATTTGTGCTCACATTACAAAACATGTTTCATGCCCAGAATTCCAAGAAATACAGTTATTACACTGCATTCTGGGAACCTTGACATGGACATGCAAATGTGCCGACAAAAGGTTTGCTCTTGCAATCCATAACCATTTCAAATATGGCTTCCCTTAAGCATATGCCTGCTCTATCACACAGCTTTGAGAAAAGCTAAGGATGGATTATAAACAAGCCAGGAATCCCACCCACGTACAGCTGTTCCTGCCTCTAATCAGTGTGGGGCCGTTTTTTTGAGGAGGTAGTTTACCATAACAATCATTTAATTTATGGTGGGCAAAAAGAGCCATAGAAGCCCTCCACCATATAGTAACACAGTAAATAAATAATACATAGTGTCCACATTTGAATGTCTAAAACAAGTTAAAAAACCTTGTTTCATGCAAGTGTCCAGAGGAATATAGAATGCAGCGTAATAACTGTATTTAATATATATATATATATATATATATATTACACACATACATATACACCTACCTACGCACACACTTTGTAAGTTTAAAAAAAGATGGCAATAAATATACTCACCAAAAGTTGGTTTTCTGTAAGAACTAGTTCTGTAAGGCTTTCACATTCTCCAATGTATTCCGTCAGTTGCATTAGCCTATTCTGATCAACTTTAAGTATAGACAGCTTTCTTAGCTTCCCTGTAAGTGAGGACAAGTATCACATTGATTAGTAATGTACATCAGGAAGGCTGTAAAGCCTTGGCACCACACACCATTCATTTATTGTTGTACACATTATGATCATGTTTTCACAATACCACATTCACTTTTTTTTACATATTTTTTAATTTCTCGTTAATTTTATCAAACCGTTTAATTAATTACACGGCATGTATATTATTCAGAATGGAGAGTTTTACAACAGACAGTTGAGTATATATATTAAAAAAAAATAATCAGCATATATTTTTAAACTCCAAACCTCCCGTTATTGCACAGACACATGCCAATCAATATGTGATGGCATTCACTGCAAAATAACAGAAAATGGAATATGCCACAGCTCAGTAAACAGTTTTACAAAATAAATGACAGATAACAAGTTACCTACGGCACATATTTTAATATCAGTTTTGCTTTTTAAAAGAAATTGTACAGTGTATTTGTCTAACACAAGATGTGATTGTGTTTTGACTTGTGTGTAAAGTTGGCACTTTGGGAAAATAACTTTGAAACAAGTACATTCAATGAAATGTCTATCCTTGCAACAAAGCCGTTGTATACTTGTGACATGCCGTGTCCTCAGAAGGTTGTGCACACATATATGTATATGCATATATATATATATGTCACAGGTAGCTCTTGTTTTATAGTCAGCATATACTGTGTCCATCCTGTTGGGCTACACATTCAATAATATAACCTTCATGTGTGATATGTATTACAGGTGTACTGATCATATCCATTATGTATATTATGCCTTACCTTAAATGTGATATTTATAATGTATTATTTTGAATAGCTTCAATTAACGAGCTTGTGTTTTTTTTTTTCCCCAGACAGATTTATTTCCTAACAGGATCAGGTCACATGCAAGAAGTATTGGTTATAAATACTATCTCTGCTCAGTTCTATTTAAACACTACACAATGAAACAGAACGTAATTGAATGATTAAATAGAAGTGCAACACCAAGTGCTCTTGGATTTTAAATATGGAAACCTGAGACCAGCAGAATCTGATACATATAGAATTTTGCTACCAATGCCTGTATTCTCATGTCTTACATAGTTGCTCATGTTTTTTGTTGCATACTGTATCTACATATATTACAAAAGCGTTCCTTTAAAAACAAACTCAGGGGCTTAATGACAGGTAGGTATTCTCACTCCAGAGGGGAGGACTTGGAAGTATCTTACATCTTTTCCACACTGGCACGTTACAAGACTGAGTACTGGGGCTAGACAGAAATACATAAAACTGCTACTTCCCTTAGATTGTAAGTTTGCGAGTTTTCAATCGTGTGTCAGTGTCTTGGAAACAAGCACTATGTACATTTGATTATATGCTCAAAAACAGGGCCCACCATTCTTTAAGGTGTTTAGTTTGTTTTTTGCCATGTACTAACCCCCTGTACAGAGCTACAGAATATGTTGGCGCGATATAAATAAAGATAATAATAATACAACCTCCTCCTTCCTGCATTTGTTGCAGTGTGAGTGAGAGCGTGTGCGAGCGAGCCAGAGCATATGTTTTAGTCCTGTCTAAAGCCCTTAACTCATATGTACAGCTGCGAAAAATAGTTACTACAGGGTCTTTAAAAATACAGATTCATCTGTTGTATTGCAGGTAAACAAATGGCACAGTAAGGTGAACATCCATATTTAAGTTAAATAATGGTAAAAAGCAACTTATTGACATATGAATGAGAGATCATGCAAATTAGCACCACTGTAAGCAAACCCTGTATAAACCATGATATAATTTTTTATGTTTGATTTACAGAAGTACTTGAATGTAAGTATGAAACAGAGTGACCGTGGTACATGGAACAGGTGACAAGACTAGAGAATAAAATGCTGTAATGAAGCCTAATAGTGATATTTTATAAAGATAAGATATCAAATCAGTTCAGTTTTTGAAAACTGGGCTCTTTGTGCACACTTTTAATACTGAAGTGCGGACATTTGTTCCTTTTGGGATTAACATGATCAAGCAAAAACGGATACAGAAGAAAGCTGAAAACTAATGAAAACCTCCAGAGGCACACTATGTATCAACATGAGGTTATGGTGGCTCCTTTATCACTTTTAGCCTATAATATAAATGATAAAATTAATCAGTAATTCATCAGCTCTTGAAAGACATGATTGGATAATGCCCAAAACTATTTTAGAATTAAAAAAAAAAAATGTACACTGAATCACTTCTGCTGAAAGGTTGTCTCAGTGGGGAAGCACTTAAAAAGGGGACATGAAACTCAATTCTGATATTTTTTTTTTTTTTTAAATACAATTTAAAAGAGCATGTTTCTAACATTATAAAAGTGTTATTTTTTGCATGAAAAAATAAGACATACATTTCATTGAAAAAGAAAATAATTTAGCCTATAAATCTCATTATTTGGCAGAAGCCTCCATGAGAAGTTATACTTCTGAACACATTTTTGTACTCCAAGACCTTTATTTATAAAAAGAAAAAACACACGGATAACAAATACCCTCTATCTGAAGGAACAAAGAAAACAATGAGTCATGTCCCTTTAACAATGGGATTAAGTGGAAGTGCACATCACAGCAGGTATACCATCCTGTTTCATGGTCCAGGCCAGTAAGCAGTCTAAATATGGAAGGTGCATATAAAGCAGTTTCGCTAAAATTAAAATGACAGAGCAAAGGTCTCTTTGAAATATACGCATAAAAATATAATTACAATTAGTTATTAAAATTTGAGTGGAAATGTTCAATAATTTAGCTCAAAGTTTAGGTATTTTAAAGCATAAAATATTCATAAAAGGTTAAGGAAGAGAAGCATGCCCAGGTTGTATAAATATAATTGTGACTGGTTGTTGTATATCATATATATGTGTGTACTTTTCACTTTTGGTACTGCCTGGGACATTTGCTTTGTCATTAGCAAATATTCCCTAACAAGGTACTGCTTTACAAATATAGAAGAGCAATAAAAAATACTGGGCTAATAAGAGACATACGACAATGACAGACAGACAGATCTGATTATGATCGAGTGAGACGAATCATTGCCTAAGGATCTGAACATGGAATAAAGCGCAAAGCCTCCCTAGGCCCAGTCATTATCAGCTGTCACTAATTTGTGTCTAGTACTAGCTAGCCAGAACTTCTTAAATCTACTGAATGACACATGAAATGAATTGTGACAAGCAGTCAACACTATTGGAAAGGAAGCGAGACGTTTAGAGACACATACATTGCAATTTCAGTAAAAAAAAAAGAAAAAAAAAAAAGACTCAAACATTTTTTTTAGTGTGTTTTTCATTCTCCACATCTAGATTTAAATGTATATGTTGTCATAAATGTTATGTTATCATAAAAATGCAGTATACAGAAAGAGAGTGTATTGTCAGCATCTGACAGCTGTGACCTTACCGATGCCATCAGGCAGGACCTCAATTACATTCTGTGACACAAGCAGGTCTGTTAATGAAGTCAGTCCACTGATCTCTTCCGGAAGTCTTTCCAGCTTATTCTCGGAAACATCCAGACAGAGCAGGTTTTTCAGGTTTCCAATTTCCTGCATCAGAAAACAAAACAAACCAAGTCAAGACAAGAAAAGGGCATGGAAGCTGAAAGTGACAAAAGAATGGCCTACAAAGACTCAACTTTAAAAAAGCATGTGCCATAAGAACGTACACACATTCTTAAGAGTAATATTTACGTTAAGTCCTATTAGGAAAAAAAAAGAGAATAAATTAAAAATTAGCAACATTTGATATGTATTTGATCCCCTGATTATTTTTGTCCACTGACAAAGAAATGATCTGTCTATAATATTAATGGTAGGTATATTTTAGCAGTGAGAGATAGAAAAAAAAGAAAAAGAAAAAGAAAAACGCATGTCAAAAAAAAAGTTATAAATTGATTTGCAGGTCATTGAGTGAAATAAGTATTTGACCCCTTTGACCTGTGATTGCCAACAAGGGTTTTGCCACCAAGTACTAAGTCGAAGGGGTCAAATACTTATTTCACTCAATGGTCTGCAAATCAATTTATAACTTTGACATGCATTTTTTATTTTTTTATTTATTTATTTATTTTCTTCTTCTTCTTTCTCCCACTGTTAAAATACACCTACTATTACAATTATAGGCTGATCATTTCTTTGTCAATGGACAAATGTTCAAAATCAGCAGGGGATCAAATACTAATAATGCAGAAGCAATTTAAAACTATGTCTGTTTGTGACATGAGCACCATGTTGATTTAAAGTGTCGGCACACAAGCACCCACACATATTATAACAATGTCAGAAGTGATGCTTAATCTGTCAAAACAAAGAGTGTGACTAACCCAAAATGAGAAGGCAATCATCACAAAGACAACAAGCTGCAGAGAAGCTATTTTCAAGCAAAATGCCCATAAATAATTAGGCTGCGTTGCTGACTAATTGTAAAAGTTTAAATATATCCAAACTTGTTTTCCTACTGCCTTCTCAAAAAAGACAACATTGCTTTGCAGATCAAATTCAGAAAACAAAAAATCTGATATAAAAGGCGCTGTGGTATGTTGGACGCTTATTGCCTTGTCTATGTGAAAATATAATGACCTTTAACAATCTTCTTCACAAAAAGGTTACATTAATATATTATCCAGCTGAAATATCAGGACACTTGCAACTGACAGGGAACCTCAACCAGCCGCTGCCACACAAGAAAGGAGTATGTCAGGTACACACATATATATATATATATATATATATATATATATATATATATATATATATATATATATATATATATATATATATATATATATATATATATATAGTAAATAAGTAGTACATTTATGTTCACATTTGAACGTTTACAGTACGTAAAAAATTTTTCTTAGAAGAATTGCGAGAAATACAGTTCTTGCATTGCCTACTGGGAACCTGTGCCGGGACATGCAAATGAGCTCACAAATGTTTCACTTTTTAATCCAATACAATTTTAAACATGGCTCCTTTTAAGCATATGCCTTTGTTGAATTTTAGCATAGGATGGATTATGCAGTGGTTAGAAGACCTACCCACAGAGAGGTGTTTTGATCTCAGTGTGGGGCTGGTACCCAACTGCTGCTATAGTTTTGTGGAAAGGCTATCAACCACATCATCATTTAGCATATGGTGGCATGGTGGGCAAATAGAGATAAATATATATTTCCCTACAGCAAACTTGCATTGAAGTTTGCAATTCTACCTTGTTAATCAGTCGGATTAAAAAAAGAAAGAAAATAGATTCATAAGACAGGGCATGCGAATTCTCTTTTTTCACATGTATTTACATAGAAGACTATATAGTCAGAATTATTGTCAAAAATCTCCAATTATCAAGAGATATCAGTCTGTCCTTAGTGGTTAGATCAGAAAGACTATTTGACTGGTAAAATGCAAACTTCAAGGTACAATTACTGTAGGAAAGTGCAATTCCTTTAACATTCAATTGAAATATTCATCACCAGGATTATTTTAGTTATATATGGAACCTCTGTTGTGTCACGTTAAAAACAATGATTTATGTTTTACTGCATAATGTAGTACACCAAGAGCACCATGTTGTTCCCCAGGCTAATGTGCAAATTGTTTAATTTAAGCAGTCAGCCGAGCTTTCCAAGTAGCTGATTTTATTGAACAGAGAGCAGGCTGGATCAAGTCCATGTTTCCAGACTCACTACAGGTAAATAAATCAGAATGACTTAACCATATGTGCTCAATCAAGACACCATGAAAATGTAGCCTGGATCCAGACCCCAAGGACCATGATTGGACAAGTCTAGTGGGTGAGCGGCAGTCAGCACAAACTCTGCATAGTCCTGAATATATGTGTTTTTGAAGTTTTATGTATGAACTTAACTCACTACAGCAGATACAATGTATGCTATATCAGGTTTGTCTCATTTCAGTAAAAAAAAAAAAAAATGAAAAAATGAAAGAAGTTTATGTACCTTTAAGAATAAGAAAAAAAAATAGCTTAAATCAATGTCTGTTTCAATTGCCAAATAGGATGACTGAAGATATTGTCCAACATACTGTAATTCAATCAGATCTGCACAGAGAGTGCTTTGTCTACGTTTTAAAGACATAGACAGAACAAGAGATACCGAGTTCCTTTCAGAGTGTGATAAAGGACCATGCAGAACTGTTCTGCTCAGCTTTCCAGATGGCAATCACGATATATTATATATCAAGCTTCAAAGCTTTAAGAAGGCAAATCCAAATTGCTTCGGATTTGACAGTCCCTTAAAGTGTAAGTTCCACTGAAACTTATTTTTATGTTACATGAAAAAACAGACACGGAGAAGTTTAAATATCTTAAACATCAAGGAACTTGTCAATTTCTAAGTGCTGCTCTGGGTTTGAGGAGGCAGGAAGGTGCCATTGTGAAAAAACGTATTTATGTCACAAACAACTCTGTGTAATGTGTCAAAAAACAATTGAAGCCTCAACGGCATCTTCCATCACATACCTCCTCTACCATGCAAACTTGTATCAAAAGCAAAGCATTACATTTATATACATACTTCTCGAATAATACTCTTTCATATAACGAGTAATTTGTGTTTATGCTAAAGTGCCCCTATAAAATTGTGGCAGATTTAGAATATGCAGCATCTTTATTAAAATCTTCATGTAATGCTTTAATATAGTTAGTAGGCTGTAAAAATTAGAATTCTAATTAGAAAGAGATGAAAATCCTGTGTTGCACATTAAAATGATAAAGCCACTGTCACATAATGTTAATGCATTTGCTGGTAATAAACAAGGCATATTAAATTCTAGTAATGTATGAGAAATAAATGCCAGAAATACAAACATACACCAGAGGGCAGGCCATTTCTTGATCACAACCCAGTACCAAGCTTGAAAGATCTCAAAAGATACCACTGCTAGTAATGGCTACAATAAAAATAAGCCTATTTGTGACCAGAATAGCCACATTCACATTTGGAGAAGTATTTTTTTTATTTGGATACATGTAGTCTCCTATTTACCATTTCTAAGGATAGTCTGTACTGTAACAGGTTTAATGTCTGTTCAATGAATATCACTTCACCTGAATATCTCAAGTGTGCAAGGTTATATAAAACCATAAAAAACAATAAAAGAGAAAAATATAGATCAAAATGCATCAAGAAGTAGAAACTGATATTTTTGCTGGAAGGGATAATTATTTATAACCTAGTGCTTATTGTTTATGTGTTTAGTGTAAATGTAAATGAGAAAATAGATTTCTGTTTTTGTTGCAGATATAGATTTTGTTTTATAAATGTGGGTCCCTTTACCCCAGACTTTAATTTAAATGATCTTTCATCTGTCTCTTGGCTCTAAATATCCATTGAATGCATAGACTTCTGTACAAGTAAGGCTCAGCCAGTTGCTCCCTGAACCACAGGATGCATATTCTGGGATGTAAACAAGACACCATCCATGAGACATAATTTCCCTATAGACAGATATTTCTACCTGTATCAGAAAAATGAGACTTCACAGGGTACGAAGGGAACAGAAATAGATATATTGATATATGACCCGTCCCAGAACTATAGAGACTTCCTGGTAGAAGATATTAGCTCAACTGTAAATGGATTACAATTTATCGAATTGTTTTTCAATGATTATTATTATTTTTTTATCGCGCTAACATATTCCGTAGCGCTGTACAGGGGATAAGAACAAGGAGAATACAGTATTAACTAATTCTGAAAATGGAGGGCCCTGTTTAGAGCTTAGAATCTTTGTAGAGATGCTTTTTTCTCCCAAAGCACCCTACAAGTCTGGAAACTTGCTGCTTACCATCTAAAAGGGAATGAAAGGGGCAGAGACCAGGGGAAGAGATATAAATGGTGGCCTGTATATTTTTACAAAATTTACCAGACATAAACAAACAGGATTACCTTGAGAAACATCATTGTCAATGAATAAAACTTACAGGAGGTAATTCTGCCAGTTGATTTCCATCCAGCCATAAGTCTTTCAGTTTATGTAGTGATCCAATGGACTCTGGCTGTAACAAAAAAATAGAAGACAAATGACAATTACAAACACTTGTAAATGAATAAAACCAATGGTATGGAAGTTTGTTTGCAAGAACAGAAATACAAAGAAATGTTTGATCAACATACAGATTGATAATAAAGAGCGAAAATAGAATAAAGAAATGTAAAAACATGAAACACCAATGTAGCACTTCTATGTGAGGAGACTAATCCGTTACACCTACAAATTGTAAAATGAGACACCGAAAATAAAACAAGTGTGCTTATATACTCTGCATACCCTAGAAAAACTTTCTGACACCCTCAAATCAATACATATAGTTTGTGAAACGGACAAAATCAAGTTACTGTAAAAAACTAAAGATTATGATGGAGGGAGCACATTCCTGTAATGCATTAGCCAAGGTGGGAAATGATAAACCATTAAGGAATTCAAAATATTTGGAGAAGACACTCTTACATTAACCCTCCGCTATATTCTCTGGGAATCTCTTGTATTTAATCGATAGTTTAAATATATTTTTCAGAATCTGGCAACAAAGGTTGGGGGTGGGGGGGGGAGTTATGAAGAGAACCATGTTATCCTGTTCCACATGGCACACCATTAAACAAATAGAGGGTGTTTGTATTTAGGATACATTCCCCTGGAAATAGGATGCAATAGGGAAACAGTACTATGTAACCCATATTGTTTAATCTACATATTTACACATATGTTTGTTGTTGTGTATCATATTTGGCATTGTAAATTTGTTTTAGAGGGATTTTTCTGTCGTCTAGGAGCTATAAAATGGGTGTAATTGGGGGGGTCTATGCAAACGTAAAGTGAACTATCCTGTTGTGTCACAGGTATGCTGATCTTTTGCCTGCAAAGTACTTAATTAATTTATCATACTAAATTGCAAAAACCCATATGATTAATGTGCATTTGTTGGGGATCTGTAACAAGGGAGAGTGCAAACACAACTAGTAGTCTGTTTTTTATCAGTGCTGCAGTAAAGGTATCCATCAGGTAGGCTTTGAATGGAAGTGCAGCATGCAATACTTGAGTAGCTCAAGAAAGAAGAGAACTGCTCCAGAGCCCACTCAACCAAAATAAGACACCAAGTGACAGGTGGGCCAGACAATATGGTTACTGGGTTAATTATGCCAATGAAAATATAGTCTACATTTTAGAGTCTGAAGTAATACTTCACTAGAATATTTCACTGGCAATGTATTAAACATTACATTTAACTACAGATCCTAAAAAAGGACAGGAGGATAGCGTCGGCAACAGAGCTGGTTGTTTAATCACTGGTGCAGTCCTTTTGACTGAAACTGGATAGGATTTAATCTACCTCGGAATCAAATACTGCATTGTCCTGAACATAAACGCCTATTTTTAAAGAAGCACAAAGCAGTAGTTAACTCGGACAAAACTATCCCTGGGTGTGTTACAGAACAAAGCCCTTGATAATACACCGGAGAATACAGCTGCTGAACAAAGCAGGTTACTCAGCCCGCAACATTGAGTATTACAGTATTGTGATAGCCTATGCATCGCCCAGGACAAATTCGTATTCCATCTATAAGCAGCATCAATTCTAAAGGTAGGAATCTCCAGAGAGCTAGGTCATAAAAACAAAGAAGGAAAATGTAATTGAAAACTGAAAGTTGTTTAAGCCAGCTCTTACATGAACCAATGTACTTGTAAAACTTTTATAGGAATGAATGCATGATTAAAGTAAACTAAATAAACTATAGTTTTATCATAAGTCATGCCAAGGGTTTTTAATGTAAATCTATTGTAAACACCTGAGTTATAAAATATTTAATAAGGAGAGCACATTCACCAATGTAGTAACATTGGATAAGCACACTGCAAGAATGTGACTGCAGCAATGCTTCAATATAATACATTGTAGAGTATAAAGCAATGGATGGGCAACCTATTTCACTTAAATGGAATCGCATGCAGCCACAGATTCCTTCAAATCACTGTAGGAAAGGAATCAATTGGTAATGGTGGGATAATTACTGGACAGCCACGGCTAGCTAACACACACGTTACAAGCAGATATTTGTAAGCCCAAGTCTCTTACCAAGTTATAAATTTCATTGTTTCCTAAATCAAGCTCTTCTAGTCTATGAAGCTGTGCAAGAGATCTGTAATTACAGGAAAGGCAAGTGTTAAATGCAGATTCAATCATGACAAGAGTTTAAAAACCATTACATAGAGAACTAAACCAAAATATAATTCAGCATATGGGGTATGTGCAGTAGATTTAGATCATGTAATTTAATTTAAAGGATTTATTTGGGTTTTTATTTTTCTCAACAACTACATTCAGATATCAACATTATAAGCTTACTATTTAACTTTAAATAAAAGGAGAATTCTTGAAAAACTTGCTAAAAAAAAAAAACACAACCTGTAAACTAATTTTTACTTTAATGATGCTTTCTTACCCATATATTTGTGTTTACATTGGGGGATGGCTATAAGGATGTTCATAAGCCCATGTAATGAATTAATAATGATCTGGAGTGGGTAGTAGCAGTAGCTGTGTACTACCTGCTATGGAGCAGACTGTGACTAACATTTCTGTCAGTAAGACCCTCCCAGATTGTTCAACACATTTGTGAAGGGTATCCTAACCTATCATTCCCCAGAGACTGATTGGAGGAGGCAAATGCTTAAACTGCTGTGCATTGCAGCATGCTCTGTCCTGCTTACAAACCCGCAGACTCATATTGTTGTCTATTATACTGCCGGTATCCTACATAGCACATTTTGGTGCAGGTAATAAAAAAAATCAAGTGAAATGTATTTAATAGAATAAAACGGTTTGTATGTGCATTAACACAGCACTATATATTTGATGGCCTTCACATGAAGATGGTGGGACTGTACTCAGAGATAAGTGTGTGTAAGACACAGGCGGGCAGCAGTTATTCATGCCAGAAAGCCTGGTTTGGATCGTACATCTATTTTCTCAATTAATCAGGAAATGCATAAAAAACACACAAATACACAAGCATATATATTTTATGCACATAGGTTTCATTGACAGAAAAGAAACGGGCTTAAATCAGCAGAAACATACACCTGTGAGATCTATAATATAAACATGCACAAGGCATGTGATCTAACATATTTGTGTGTATAGGCCAACAGAGCTACGGTATCTATCCATCCACTGTACTGTAGTAAAATGGTCTGCTGTGGTCTAAGCAGTAACTGAAGAGAAAACAAATCTCCACTCCGATTGGCTAAAAAGAGCAGCGTTCCCATAACATTAGTAAGGAAGCAAGAGAAAGGAACTGAAAGGAATTTAAACATGAAATCTTCAAATGAAGGTAACTCTGCTTCAAAACCTTCACTTTAAAAAATTCAAAAACTGCTTCCACATATTTTAATGAGATTTCCACAAAAGGTGTGTTCTTTTAAAAACACAAGACAAAGCCCTACGAAATAAAAAATGTTCAGCAATGGGGGGCCATACATGAAAGTGTAGTGGAGTAGTTAATAAAACACAAGCAAATATGAGCTTGATAAAGAGTCTAGTTAGCTAGAAATATGGCTCAGGATTTGCTCACGTGTGACAGCAATAGGTATTACATTTGAGCATCATGTTGGAAGCTTTCCTTTCTCCTAGTCTGAATTCAGGTGATTATTTCATGACCTGTATCAGAATATTAAAGCAAAGTCAGTTCATTATATTTCAATCTCCTCAAACTCCTATAACAATCACTTCATCTTCAGTTTGGACCTATGTTCAAGTAGTGTGTGGTTGTTACATCACGGTTAACAGCTGAGAATGAATATGGTGAAAACTAAAGACATATTTTAAATCAAGTATCCTGGCTCAGTAGAACCATACCACATACAAAATGTCAAACTCGAAACACAACCACTTTATCACATTATATATAGATGTGTCAGAGTATTTGTCTGCTTCTAAGGTTCTTGGAGACCACAGCAATTTCCACAAACTAAGCAAGCAAAGCATATTCACACCATTTGTACAGGATCTCACATAGTGATCGGTTGGTGTGTTTGATGCTACTAGAGAAGTCTCATATTCACCCACCTCTCGTGTGGATTTATAGCTAATCCTGAATGTAAAAGTATTCAAATAAAGTTAAAAAAAATAAGCAACCATTAAATTAACTGTATTGTATGCAGTGCTGACCAGCTCTTTTAAGAATGCCATGTATTCAATTTCAAAGACACAAATGCACTTGTGCAACATAACTATATACTCTAGTTTTATTCATAATGCTCTTTCACTAGACAAAAATATGAAGAGAACGTCTTATCCGACAGTAATAATTAAGCGTTAAAGTTTTCAATAGTACATCATACTTGGACCACTGCACAAAGTTAGGGTGACTCACCCCTCATATGTAGGTAACAAATGTATGGAAAAATGTTGCAGAACCGTTTTCTATTAAGCTTTTAGTTGTGTGCCTAATATATATTAAACCGCATCTAGTCTTAAGAGATCATAATGAACTTACTCTGGTAAATAGGTCAACAAATTTTCTCTTAATTCCAGGGACGCTAAATTTGTTAATCTGAAAAACAAATACAAGTCAGACATTAAACATGAAATAAATAAAATATTAGTTCAAATAAACAACATATACATTTACAAAAGTGACAAAAAAAAAAATGATATATCCATATTCTAGCGAAGGACTTCTATGATCATTGACATTTTGCTAGTAGGAGTATATTTTAGAGGCACATCCTCAAAAAAGTGGTGACCATTTTCTATGCATTATAGCTTGCCCTTTACCCAGTAGCAGTAGCTGGCCATTTGTCATTACAGGAGTAGTATACTGATCATTTAGTCGCTCTTAAAAAAATAGCAGGCCTGGAAGACAAGGTTTTTCTTTTTTTAGGTTTTATTTTAGAAAGTGGGTGCTACTGCAATGCAAACATAATTGAAGATCTAATTGCCAACCAATGAGCAGGAATATAGCTGTGCAAGCCATAACAGTAGCCAATTCGACCTACAGACAAGAAATATATATACACACACACACAAACAAAAGAACCTTAAATAACTATTGCACATAATTATTCAATATATATTATACATAGTCCAAATAATGAAATAAGTTTAACTTGTATATACTTCCTTTCTAAATCAGAGTGTGTAGTGGTAAGGGAGTTTCATAAAAAGTTTCATTGGTAAGACTTCGGTTCAAACCCAATGCCTTACACTTTAATTGACTAATGTATTTATTACCATATATATATATATATATATATATATATATATATATATATATATATATATATATATATATATATATATATATATATATACACACATACATATACATACATACATACATATACAAGTACATTAGTTAAACAAACACGTGTGAATCAAATCTATAACTTACCAATGGGAAAAAAAAAAAAGCTTTAAAACAGAACACCCATCACTACACCAGCACACATTGCTTTTAAAGAAAAGTTATAATCTAGAATACAACATGTAACATTTACAGACTGCAGTCTTATTATTCTAATGTAGATTTGCGGGGGAGGGCCTTGAAAGCTAAACTAATATGACAATATCTAAATCAACTCTTGACCAATTTTTAAAAATGTAAAACACATTTTCCACATGATTTTGCACCCTTTAACTTATGGTGCAGAGCACATACGACGACTTGTGTACCTTTAAGAGCATTTTGTACTACACAGTGCAGACTCTTAATCTTGAAACTGACAGAGCAAACAAAGCAAAAAGCCTGTTACAGACCACCTCCCACGGGAGTATAAAATGGCAGTTTGCCTAGAATAGTTACATTAAAACTTTGTTGGGCTGTGACAGGTAGTCACAAGTCGATTTGAAGCCTGGGTCAGATTTCAAATTTTAAAGTATCCTGTGCGATCATATAGTCATTTATTTGTCACGTTGATAAGAAGCAGCAGCGGCGTTTTACAAATTACAATCTACTGCTACTATAGACAAAGTACAACAACTCAACTGTACACTCCTCCACAAGATAGGTTATGTTTATTACTACTTTGTAGTGTATTGGTATCCAACAGTAACAATATTACAGTACTTAAAGATGATAAACTCAAACACCTTTCAGGTTTCTGTAGGAGTGGACAGGTTGTTCCTAAGCTCAGCATCTGCTGGTGTCTTGAGACGCAGAACTTTGAATAAATTCACAGTATACTCAGAACCGAAAGACGAGTGGAATCTCAAATACCACTTTCACATTGTCTGATACAGAAAACTAACAAAAAAATAAAGTCTAAATGTAGTGTACCACAAAGAATTTAGAAAAGCATGCACAATGTTAAAGATGGATTGCCGAATATTGAAATGATTAAATAATTTATTATAACTCACTTTGCACAGAGTTCAATATACAGTCAGGATCAATGTGAAGAAACTGTAGAATGGAACAGCTTATCTTGATGAATTTGTAATTATTGTAAATCCCCGCTAATATGTCAAGACATTTGCATAATTAAGAAACGCACAATCTACTCCACAGGTAACCCATCTTTCTCTTCTGCTCAAAGCTTTAATGAGCAGCAATTTATAAAAAAGCAAACTGAACTAAAAATAATAAGAAAAAGGTCAACCCCCCTCCAAGGGACACTGTAAGCTAGCCAGTAATTACATGTTATATATGGGGAAGGTAACCAGGATTATGAAGATGTAACGTTGCGCAAAGCACTTGGCGTATTGGATTTGGAACAGAATGTATTGAAGTTCAAGGAGTGCTGAGAATCCAATCACAAAAAACACCCTTCACATCATGCTAATGCAAGTCGAATGTTTATATTTGAATAAACTGGCAACGGCAGCTTTTAAAGATCTCAGGATGTCCTTTTGGCAGTTACATAAAATATTTACAGATAAACAAGGCAGGTACAGCCGCTGTAATGAAATGGGCAGACTTGTTTGTTGTATAACTTTGCTGTAGCATACAAAGTAGTACCTGTACATAACTGCTGTGTGGGTGAATTCTGGGCATGGCATCTGTAGCGCCAACATCTATCCTGCACTGTCTTATTGCTAAATAGGTTTAAAAGAGTTTAATCTATTAGTGGATAAATACTGCATGTAAGAAACTTTTCAGACATACTAAAAATAGGATAAAATGTTATTTAACAGCAGAAATTTACTGTGTAATCAGAATTCTTTGTTGCCTGTGAAAACAGTCGTCTATAAAAAACATTGTTAAGCAAGAAATGTCACATGCAATCCGCCTGGTTAAGCTTTTACTTGGTATCTACTGATGACACATCAAACAAGGAATCAAAAGTTTTCTGTGAGTTAATAACCATCCTAAATAGTGATGTAGCGAACATCAAACTTGCGGTTCGCGAACAGCGGACGCGAACTTCCATCAAATGTTCGCAAACGGGCAAACCGCCATAGACTTCAATGGGCAGGCGAATTTCAAAACCCACAGGGACTGTTTCTGGCCACAATAGTGATGGGAAAGTTTTTTCAAGGGGACTACCACCTGGACTGTGGCATGCCGGAGGGGGATCCATGGCAAAACTCCCACGGAAAATTACATAGTTGATGCAGAGTCTGGTTTTAAGCCATTAAGGGAATAAATTACCTAACATTCCTAAATTGTTTGGAAGAACATGCTTTAAAACATCAGGTATGTTGTATCGATCAGGTAGTGTAAGGGTTACATCCGCTTCACAGTAACAGACCAATCTCCCCGTTTGATGCACCGCAAACAACCGCAAACAGTCCCTTTGCACAACCACAAACTCCCCATTTGCACAAGGTTGGATACCAAGCTAGCCATGTCCCGTTCCTTGTCCTCACTGATGTCATTGAAGGTCTCTTCCTCCACCCAGCCACCAAGGGTCCCCGAAAGGTGACAACAAGCCCCCTGGGACGCATGCTGTGTTTGGTCTTCCACCTCCTCAAAGCCACCTTCCTCCTCATCTTTAGACTCCTCTCTCTGCGTTATTATAAGGTGTGTACTGTTAAGTAGTACTATTCCGATCGGTTTAATCCCTGTTACGTCCACTATTAGGGGACGTGTATATGGCATTGATTTTTGGAACAGTGAGTTGGAAAAAGATGCTTGGTCGGACCTCCTACTTCGAATTTGGGGCACTGCACGTGCAATCTAAGGTGCCACCAGATATGAGTGTCACTGTGCACTGGCAAAAGTTGGCAGAGTAGGCCTCACACACACGCCTGTAGGCAGGCAATTGCTATTCAATCTATTACAGTCAAAAAAGTGTTGTTCTATTTCAAGGAGCACAATATAAGCTGTTAGGTATTAGCCTGTCACACACACACACGCTGGCAGGCAGGCATATGCAATTAGATTACACAGAATTTTTTTTATAAAATAAAATAAATGATGTTCTAGCCCTAAAAAGGGCTTTTTGGTTTGCTGTCCTTCAGATGGAAGGCTCTGGAAGGGAGTGTATGCTGTTGATTGCCTGGAATGTGTCTGCTGACAGTGAGGTGCAGGGTCAAAGTTTCCTCAATGATAAAGTATAGGGGGCGAACCGAAAAGCGCATATGTTCGCCGTCCGCTGCGAACATGCCAAAATCGCTGCGAATAGTCCGCGGGCGAACTGTTCGCGACATCTCTAATCCTAAACAATGTTAACCCTTTAGTGAATTTAAACAGGACTATTATATCTTCATGACATCTACATAGGAGTTTTGTGGTCTACAGAGAAAACCTTATATCAGGGTTTCTCAGTCCACTCTATGATGCTCCCCAAACATCTTACTTAAACCCTAAAGAACCATATTTGATAAAAAATTTTAGAAATATAAAATCAAAACAGCCAGTTTTTATTGTTAACCAGAGCAGTTCTATACAGGTGGTTCCCTGGTTATGGATGAGAGACGGTCCAAAGAATGTCTTTAGGTTGGATTTGTATGCAACTCTGATACATGAAAAATAATAATAATAATAATAATAATAATAATAATAATAATAATAATAAAATATAATGGCTCATATGTGGTATTAATAATACAGTGCAATGCTATAATAATGATAGCCCTGTACTGTAATAAGTTACAGAAACTGTTGTGCTCTTTTTAATTGAAGCAAACAGAACAAGCCCGTTCCTAAGTATGGGTCATCTGTAAGTCGGGTAGTCTGTAACCTGGGGAACTAAAGTATTTAAATTATACTCTTTTGAAGAACATATTTTAATAATGAGCCAAATGTGTTTGGAACAATGCCATGTGTATGGGTATTCATTCTCCTTTCCACTGCACTATAGAAGTACCACTACAACACCAGTACAGACATTGTTCTTCCTGACGGACGAATACTACAGATATACTTATCACAACATTGTAAGGAATTATATAAAAATAAACGTGTAGCAGTATAAAGCGATTTTCCGTGCTTAAATTGCCAACTATAGCATTGTAGCGATCATACAGGATATTAAGCCTGTAAGCCTTCCCGTTCCTTCATATGCTAAGCTTTTATCAACGTCTCCATAGTAACGCTCAGATTTTACAGGGTTTTATTTATGACTAAATGGAGCACAAAAAGAGTCAGACATTATCCGAAAAGGTATAATCTAGTTTAATCTTCGCTAACCTCTCTTTTTCAGGACAAGTGGGGGATGAACAATAACAAATTCCGTCATTAACACAAAAATATACAGAGAGAGTGGACGTATTTTTTGTCACTTACTAGCGACAATTTAATCATTTAGGGGGTAGACCAAAATCCCCCAAAAATATTATTTGTGAGGAGAGGGTTATAATGTTAGTAAACACCAGTGTAAAAAAAAAAAAAAAGAGAAGAAAGATACAAGGAAGATACGCAGTAAATAAAGTTAAAAAAAAAAAAAATTAATGAATGAATAAAAAATAAAAACAGGATGCAGAGAATAATAAAAAAAGGGACACTATTAATAGAAAAAAACCATATAAATTATTATCGAGTGCTGGTAAAGCTTACGAAGTTCAGAGGAATTACACAATAGGCTTTGCAGTGGTAAGCAGAATCAGTCCGAGAGGATTTGACGCAATGGAAAAGCAAGGATTCATATGAAATTCTACTCATACAGGAACATGTTTGTTTTACTGGGGTAAAAGAACTATAAAGCAAGATTCATATCAGTAAGAACATTAAGAGCACACTATTAAACATGACAAGGAACAGATAAGTAACAAACTCACTATAACAAATGTACAATACAGGTCTTATGGGACAAGTTGGCTTCAGCTAAAAGAACATTAATAACTAGTCATAAATAGTATATATATTGAACTAGCCATTTTTTTCAGCACAGTAAGTTTTAGGCATATTCAGCATTCTTTCTGCAGCTCCTATGTGCTATTCTTCATACAATATCAGATCACCCTCCGAAAATGTTATTTGTTTCAGTAGAAGAAATAATTTATTTCTTGCACAGAGATCACTAACTGCAGTACTGCAAACACACCCTGATTAGCAAAGCAAAAGATGTTTGTAAAAAGGGGAAAATAAATTATTTTTCATGAGGGATAAAAAAAATTAATTCAATTGCCATTTGATTTTTTTTCTGCAATTTATTTTGCTTGAAGATCAAGGATCAGATATGGTATAACATACGGAAACCACGAGGGAATCATGCAGATAACGTGTAGAGAAAGAGATGGAGCTTTGCAGAAAACTTCTATCACTGCACAAATCTAAAGCACTGATGGCGGCTACAAAATAACGTACAGTCAATTGTATATGGATGGTTTCTGGATTTTACTAGGTATATAATATACTTGTGTATTTACTTTTATGTACTGCCATCTACAGCTCACAAAGACAGACTATGATGTACCGGATGCGCTGGATCTCATACCTACCAATAAGTGACCGTCGCTGAGCAACATGCGGATAGGCTGGGATACTGCACTACACAACACATCCAGCCCTACAGAGTCTGTGACTGCATACACTGTAGTGGGTGGACCCATACATGGACTATTTATTTTTTTAAGAAGTGCATAAGAGCTCTGCCTAAAATCAAAATTATTAAAAATAGATACACAGTTATATTCTATACCTAGTAAGATCCAGAGACCTTCTATATTCCTTTGCACTCTTCGAAATTATTCCTTAATTTCACGACAGAACTTAAACCTGGAATTTATCTGACTTTTTCAGCTATTGGTATGTTTTAGTTAAAGGATCACTAAGTGTCACATATTTACAAAGTAACATTTTTGACTAAACTGGTATAGTATTATTTTTGCTGAATATAAATATCTTCTTAGAATTTCTCTATCACATAAGGATTTTGAGAGAAAGTGATTTTAAACTTACGGTATTACATAGATTTAAAATACGTACATAGTAAAGGTCTAACTGCCCAAAAAAGGTAGAAGTAGGGGAATTTCTCCTGTATTTTTTCTCAGGAACATCCCTCTTAAGGGTCCAACAGTAATAAGGTAGCATTGCTGGACTCCACTTGCCCCGGTACCGCTTTTCCAATTTGGAAATGTCCTGGTGGAATCGTTCACCATGTTCATCAATGACTTCCCCAAGATTTGCTGGGAAGGAATCCAGGTGCGAATCCAAAAAAATTGATTTTCAGACATGTTACATACATCCCACGGTCTTGTAAGATTGCAAAAGATCATCCACTATCTCTTTGTAGTTGTCTGCCAGAAACTTAACGAATCATAAGGCAAACAAACACTCCTGAAAGATTTCCATACAGCCTTTTCAGCCTGGTTCAACTGACTATCAAAGTTCTCATCTTTAATCAGTCATCTTATTTGAGGTCCTACAAAGATCCCCTCTTTGATCTTTGCATCACTGATCCTTGGGAATTTTGTTTCTATGGCTTTGACAAAGTTCTTCATAAGCCCGAGCTTTATATCGAGTGGAGGTAGATACACTCTCTGGATCAACAAGTGGTGTATGGACAACATTCTTCTGTCCTGGAGTTAGTGATGTTTGTTTTGGCCATTGTTTTGGAGTGTAATTATTTCTTCGGTCTCTGCTGTCCCACTCACAAAGAAAACAGCTGCACTTTGTGTGACCAAGTTGTAGTCCAAGCAAAAGAGCGACTACTTTCAAGTCACCACTGATATTCCATTTGTATTCTTCACATCAGATTTTTTCAAGCCTGAGTTTCATGCTCTCATACGTTTCTTTGATGTTGTCAGAATGAGCTAGTGGCACTGATGGGATCTTATTTCCTTTGTGGAGAAGCAAACCTTTCAAGCTAACTTTTGCAATGATGTTTATTCTGTCATTGAAAGCACTTTGTCACAAGTACAAAATGGACGATTGGCATTTATTTATTGATTCTTTTAAAAACACGTTCATCTTCAAGGGAAAAAGAAAGTCACTATCCTATCTCTAAAAAAACAAAACAACCTACCTTTTGTAGAAGATTCCAGCCTTTGAACCTGGAGCCTAAAAGTTCTGATTGCGTTTTAGATAGGTTCAAGTCTTGGAAGAGGTCATTGAGATCTCCTTGGGTAAGGAAATGTGGTTGTAACGACGAACAGGAAACCTCAAAAGTTTGATCAAGCCTTGCATCATCAGCACCATGCTCTACAGGATCTTTTTCTTGTTCATCATCACTATGTATTACTTCTTCTGGAGGCGTTGGCACAGGCAATTCTTCACTATGCAGCACTGGCCTGATGGCAGATGGTACAATGTGCTTTGATTTAGAACGGATGCCTGAAATGTTTGCAAGACAGAAGTAACAATCTGTGGAGTGATCTTTTTGGAATGTGAATTTTAGTCGATTTGGTAGAGTTTCAACACTTGAAAAACGACCAAGCAAGAAAAAATGGCAGCCGAAAAAATGAAAACGAGGCTACAAGACCCCGGACCGCGGAATACACCGCCAACCAGGACATTTCCAAAATGGAAAAGCGGTACCGGGGCAAGTGGAGTCCAGCAATGCTACCTTATTACTGTTGGACCCTTAAGAGGGATGTTCCTGAGAAAAAATACAGGAGAAATTCCTATACTTCTACCTTTTTGGGCAGTTAGTCCTTTACTATGTTCGTATTTTAAATCTATGTAATACTGTAAGTTTAAAATCACTTTCTCTCAAAATCCTTATGCGATAGAGAAATTCTAAGAAGATATTTATATTCAGCAAAAATAATACTGTAAGTTTCACCTATTTGACTTCTGAAACAAAAAAAAGTAAAATTTTGTTGACCAGTTTAGTTAAAAATGTTACTTTGTAAATATGTGACACTTCGTGATCCTTTCACACAGGAACGTACAAGGTACAAAATACACTATTAGAAATGACGGAAAATGCTTGCGAACCGCGGAGCACAGACAAATGACGCCAGTTTACAACACTAACTTGCAACTAATAACATTACGAATCTAAAATGGCGCTTTACACAACTAAACCAGCGGTTTGCGCTCCAACTGGACACATTGTTCCGGCTATTGAGTGCTGGATATATTAATTACAAATAGGTAAAGTATATTAACTAATAATTAATTAGTTACTTAATAAATTAAGTCAGGTAATGTGGTTTGTGTGCAACATTCATTTTGTTGGTGTTCCAAGATCCTTTGGCACTCATTGCGAGCCTTTGGCGCTCATTGCAAGGCTCTTGGTTGTTTGTGTGGTATGAGAAGCGTTGTGTTTTTTTTTTTGGTATGGCAATGAATAATTAATAAAATAAGAAATGAATATACTTTACCTATTGTGAAGTAATATATGCAGGAAGCATTGTGTTGAAGAGCTGGCAATCTGTTTTGATGTTGCTGCATCATCAGTGCTGTGGAGCTGCTGTGTAAGCGTGCTGAATGTGTGCAGTGTGTAGTGTAAATAGTGTGCGTGTGCGAGCCAAATCAGTTAGGGTAGCCGTGTACTTCCAGATTGTATGTTAGTGTTCTAAAATGGCGCCTAATGTGTGGTATGCGGCAGTGGCCGATTTAGCGTCCTTGTTTTCGGATGTCGTCCGACTTTTTCGGAAAATCTGTATGTGTTTGGGGGTGGTTTGCGTGTTTAGGGTCCTTTAGCCTCGTTTTCGTTTGGCGTCCATTTTTTCTCTTGCTTAGGTGATTTTCGGGTGTCTAAACTTTGTAATTTTGACTTAAATCTAGGTGTAACTTTACTTGCAGAGGTCCTGGTTGCCCCCCCTTGCTGTGTGTATTTATTGTGTTTGTAATGTTTTTCTGGTTGCGTCCTTGTTTTCGGATCTCGTACGTCTTTCGGAAAATCCGTAGGTGTTTGGTGGTGTTTTGCATCTTTAAAGTCCTGTAGCCTCGTTTTCTTCGGTGGCTCGCTTAGGGGATTTTCGGGTCTCTAAACTCTTTTATTTCAAGTGAGTTTGAGGTGTAAGTTCAGTTTTCGGGGTCCTGGCTGCCTCCCCTTGCTGTAGGGTAACCTTTTTATGTATTTATTGTGTTTTTAATGTTTTCATGTGCACAGGTTTCGGGCGCTAAGGTCGTATTTTTGCGAGGTCGTAATGAGTCTCGTATTTGTTTGTCGTAAGTCCGTAAATTTTGCGAGGTCCGCAGCTGCTGGCAAGGAGCGTCTTTGAGCAACTTCTGCGCTCATCACAAAGACAGAGGAGCAAAAGTACACGAGAGGAGGTCCTCAGAGTAGAAAAAGCTTTACATTGTGTGGCATGGCTTCAAATTTTATTGCCCCGTCATTTTTGATGGGCAAGTTGCTAGTGTATTATATTAAAGAAGCCATAACTCTAATACTATGGGTGATGGAACAATTCTGAGACAATTTTTGAAATCAGAGGGGTAAATTATATATAGCACAACCCTTATTTGCTCAGAGACAAAATCTTTGTTGACCAGTGTTATTGTACCTAATTTTGCTATAATGACAGCAGACATTTTGACTTTCTTCCTAAGAAGATTAGAACCCTGGGAGGAACCATGGATCTCCATAAAAGTCTCTATTCAGTTATGTTTAAAGACTCAAATACATAAGTGCTAATGATTCAAAAGTTAATTCCTCTATTCTAATTCTTCTGGATCTCTCAGTCACAATTGGAAAACATTGCAGAGTTTGGATAAGATGGTCAACTGTATTAGTCAGTTTTCATGTGGTTTATACCCTATCTAGCAAGTCAAACAATTAGGGTCTCCTTCTCTGACAGCTTTCTTTCCACTGCCTCACAGTGATGGAGAATAGTAATGACTGAACCTCGGGGTACTCAATCTATACATCCTCCCGTGGCACGATAATACAATATTTTGATTTTCATTATCAGCTACATACAGATGACGCTCAAATCTCAGCACCAGACCTATCCCTGCCTCTCCTAGTACAAGATATTAAACGGTCTAACAGAAGACCCAACTACGTTTGAAATAATATCTGCATGATATCTTGTCTCAACTACTCAAACCCAATCGTCTGTCACTGCTCCCAATCCATAAGAAACAAAACCACTGGAATACTATACCACACTAAATATTCAGTGTCTGCAGTACATCTCTATCAGTCACTCCTTCCCATAGTATCCGCAGTCAATGTAAAATCATATAAAGCCCTCAACATTGCCCCTCCTCATTTCTCTGCCTTTGTCTCAAGAAGGTTGTGAGCAGGTCAAAATTAGGGAAGTATTTTCTTTCCCCTTCTCTGGTCACCTCATCTCACTCCCATCTTAAGGGCTTTTCTTTGAGCTGTATCTACTCCTGTTACTCCTTGCCTTAATTCATTAGACTATCTTCAAAACGTTTAAACTCACTTAAATTAATCTGTTTAAAGAAAGAAGATTATCACCTTCAGCGTTAATATACACAAGTTGACTACTCTACCAACTTGCTCTCATACAGACAACCGACCACAAACCACACAGTCACCCCCCACTTGCAACAGCCTATTCCCTTGATCATTGCTACCATACACCTACCAACCTTCTGGTCTCACTCCCCAACCTTACCTTCTAGATTGAAAGTTTCCGAGTAGAGACCTCAACCATGTTGCACTAAATTGTCAGTTGCCCTATTGTATTTGTATTCCTGCATACCCCAGAACTGGTTTCACTTTTGGAATTTCCTCCGGAAGGACAACCCTTCCCTCAATCTACTGGCAGACTATCAATCCAAGATACAATCGGTCATGACACGAGCAGCTATAAATATAAGATTTTCTCAAAATGCCTTTAAGCTCCTGGTTTACATAGCCGCTAGAACTAGTGGTCATACAACTACTAGAATAATCCTTCTGAACAAAACTAGACTGGAGTATAGCTTACTGCCCTGTTTACTACCAAGGGCCAATATCTTATACTTTCCCATTTCCTGGGAGCTGGTGCCAGGTATGAATGCCAACTACAGGAGGTAGGTCAATTTGGCAAAGTGTGCACTAGAGGTCTAGTAAGAAAGCTCTCACTTAAGTAGATACAACCCAAAGAGTAAGAGAAATTAACTATCAATCAGTCTAGCCCCCTATTTATATCAATGGCACAATTTAACAATATAGCTGAAAATCATATCCGTCTATAATGTTTCTGAAGTAGCAGCTGAAAGCTATTTGCAATTAGCAGAGAAAACATGAAAAATTTTAAATACATAGTTCATATCACAGGGGAGGTTATTTTACATTTTCAGACTAAATAAAACAAATGTCTAAGTCTAGCAGCAATAAGGCTGAGTATAGTACAGGACAAATTACAGCTTTGACGTTCTTGATCAGTGATTCAACCATTATTCTCAACAGGGAAAATGCTCAGCTTCTTTTCAGATAAAGTAGGCATGCAGTGAAATACTTTAACACATGCCATTTTATACGGAGCACTTTATCTCCCACTGATCAGTCCATTACTGGCATCTGTGCGACACGTATCAGAACATTTACATCAAATTTTGCAGGTGCAGTGAATTTATTTTCTTTACTTTTACGAGAATAACATTTTTTTTTGTATCCCGACCACGTACTTTGTTCTGAAACACTGATTCTCTTTCATTATATATGAAATAGTTTTCTGGTCACAGTTTTTGGAGGAATGAGAAAATGTCCTAGTATTGCTATGGATTGTTAAAAAAATTGAGTGGGAGTGTTAAGTTAATGGAACTTGAAGGTTGTGCATTTTTGCCATAAATTACATGAAAAGGTTTTCATTGTCCGCTAATATCTTAAGAAGGAAAAGTGTTTGTTTGTTTTTTTTTATTTTTTTTTATAGCAACTGAACACACACACAAAAAAGGCTCTATGATTTATAAGCCACTGGTTACAATGATTTAACCATCCTCTTCCTACCCATCATCAACTCCCACTGTGAGGTTTTAGACCATGCACAGAGGGAGGATCTTTTTTGTTTATGTTTGTAGTACCTAACTTTCATGTTCAGTTACCCAATACTTCTACTTAAACACTTCAAAATATACAAACAATTTAGTTGTTCCTTTTCACTTCTTTCTGAACACAATAAATTATGACTGCAATTTGTTATTGAAGTATCTCCAAATCGTATTTAAACGGATCCTCTCCTGACACCCCAAAAAAATAAAGTTGTTATTTTTTTTATTATTATTCTTAAAGAGCATAAAATACTACATAACATCAAATGGCTAATGCAATGTATTAAATAGTCATTCTGAAGTAAATCATATTTTTTATGCTGTATTCTTATGCAAATAAGCAGCTCACAAAATATGAATTAGCAGATTTCATGTGAAAACTAATAAGGTTACAGTCTACCTGTGTTGCTGTGTGGGCAAAACAAAACTTAGGTGAGGTTATCATGCTGTTGGATGCCTTCCCTTCTCATGCATTCAGAATCAGGACGTTAGTATAGTGAGCGGCACACTAGCATGAAGAATCTGCACTTCCAATGCTAAATAAGGGTTCTATTCCATGGCTCATGCAAGAACTCCATAAGGCTGACTTGTAGCCAACAATGTTTTTAAAAGCAAATTTGTGGGGCTATTACCAATCACTCATCCGTATCCATCTGTATAAAACCCTTCCCATGGCAAAAAGGGGAATAAATAATAATAATAATAATAATAATAATAATAATAATAGTAATAGTAAATGTAGGGGTTTATGACCCCTCCACCTAGCATCTGGGCATACCCCAGGATTTCCCTCTAAATAACAAGGGGTCCAACAGCCCACCCCCCCCCCTTGTTGCAACTCGGATCAAGCACTACAATGCTCCTTTGCTGCAGAGTCACTCTAGAAGGGATCCATGTAAAATTATGGTGATGTTCATGTGCAATGTTCCTCCTCCAGGCTCTGAGTGAGCCCATAGCAGCTCCATGCACCTGTAACTTACATAGAATCCCCAAGTGCAATTCATAGGGAATAGATATAGTTTTACAATTAGCTTATTTTTTTATTATGCTCAATTCTGATTTTTAGTTTATAAACTCATACTGCTCCTGTAGCTAGTATCCAAACATTTCATACAGTAGTACTTTAATGCGACATTGAATACAATTGTTGTGTTCCTGGCATTTTTTACAGGCAATTTCCTAGTGTTTAAATTTTGTATGAATAAAATCGCAAGGCTGGCAATGCTGTTTGCCACACAATGTGAGGCTTTTGCTCCTCTGAGCACGGTCGGCGCTCATTGCGAGCATCTCTGCCCATGTACTTCAGCTTTTCTGCTTTGCAATGATCACCTTCGGTGTGCATCGCGAGCCCCACGATGAGCGCCTTTGGCACTCATTGCAGCCTAAGTCCTGTGTGCCTCAACTGCTCTACTCGCGAGGGCCGCAAGTGCGTGACAAACATCCCCAACACTGACAACTATATATGTGACTAGAATATTGCCCGTCAAAAAATGACGGCAATGAAAGTGTAAGTGAGCTAAGGGTGTTTGGTGTATATAATGTGGCTGATGTAGCGTTGTTTGTTTTCTATGTCATGCAAGTTTTTCGTAATATCAGTTTTCTATGTCGTGCGAGTTTTTCGGAATATCCGTAGGTGTTTGGTGTTGTTTTGCATGTTTATGGTAGCGTTTTGCGTGTTTAGGGAGCTTTAGCCTCGTTTTCGTTTTGTTCGGCGGCCATATTTTCTCTCGCTTAGGTAATTTTCGGGTGTCTAAACTCCGAAATTTGTGCTTAAATGGAGGTGTAACTTCACTTGCAGAGGTCCTGGGTGCCCCCCCTTGCTGTAAATAACCTTTTTATGTGTTTGTTGTTTGTATTTGTTGCGTTTGTAATGTTTTTGGGGTTGCACAGGTTGCGTCCTTGTTTTCTAATCTCATAGGTGTTTTTCTGCAAATACGTAGGTATTTGGTGGTGTTTTGCGTCTTTAGACTGCTGTAGCCTCGTTTTCTTTTGCGGACATTTTTTCTCTTGCTTCGAGAATTTTTTAGTGTCTAAACTGCTTTAATTTTATTTAAATTGAGGTCTAACTTTATTTTTTGAGGTCCTGGATGCTCCCTCTTGTAGGTAAGCTTTTTATGTATTTGTTGTATTTTTGATGTTTTGATGTGCGCGTGTTGCGGACGTTTTTTGCGAGGTCGTAATGGGTGGTAACGTGTCTCGTATTTTGTTCGCGTTACGACGTAAAGTTTGCGAGGATCGCAGTTGATGGCAAGGAGCGCCTTCGCAAGCACAAGTGTTAGTAACAACTCGTATGCTCACAACTATATATGTTATTAACAAACTTGTGCCTTGCATGAACATTAGATTTAGAAAAAAAAAAAAAAAGGGGATTCATTTAAACTAGCACTGAGCATACATATATCTGTAGATTTCATCAGCAGAAAAGTTATATTCCTGTCCATTGGCTGCTTTAAGAGCTTCATTATAATAAAAAAATAAAAACAGTGGTACGTTATCAAATACCCTCTTTCAGTTACAACAAAGAAAAAAATATGCTTTCACTGTCCCTTTAATTGAACCAAGTTGCAAGTAGATATTATGAGCAGAGCAGATGGACCTTTGACTCTATGTTTCTAGCTCCCAACAGAATGACTCCAGTACCTATAAGTCGTGGTTTTAATGTTTATAGAAGAAAAACTACGAACAGTTTTTTATATTACATTGTAGTTTTAGAGAGTAAAACACTGAAAAATAAACACTTTATATTCACAGTACAGCCATACACTAGTCACATTAGCTACGTAGGAAAATGAACAGCTGTGTAGTATTGTCTAACAATGCCTTACAGGCACTAGCCACATAATAGCTACAAATGTGCCCATAGCACACAAACCTTAAACATTTTAAATACTCAAATCAGTGCCACAAAACAAATGTCAGTAATTTCATTAGCATTGTTTTTGCCAGAATACAAATGTATCTGCCAAACGTGTTTAGACCAGGCTAGCACATCCAAAGACCGAATGCAACGCGAACGAGGACTCCATTTGTTTATTGTTAAATAGCATCATTTATATTTCCTTTAGCCTTTTTGGGCGCTATAAATTGGACACAGGTGTGTTCGCTTATTTATGGTTTCTATTCAGCATTCATTCATTAAGCCTGTAATAACATAGTTAATGAGATAAAAACCCACTCCAGAGCATTTACAACTGTACAAAGGAGCTATACCTGTGAGAAAAGTCATTAAATGACAGCTGTAGTATATATATAGGAAAGAAAAATAACCTGATGTGTAGTTTGCTTTCTTGTCTTACGTGGACGTAAACGGTTTTAACGTAAAAAGGTCACTGGTGTTAAGAAAACATGCTATTTCACCCTATAAATGTCTTCCTTCTTGTGTGACATCACTGTAAACTTAATTAAAAGGAGTCTTAAAGTAAGTGTTATATTGGGTTTCAAACTCAAGACTTCCCTGCTGTTTATTGTAGTTTTTATATATGAATCTTTCAGATTAGTTGCACTAGTAAAGTAAGCAACTAAAATAATCTTGAGCACATTTGAAACTATTTTCATTATGATGCATCAGCCATTATATATAAAAAGATTTTCAGACAGGTACATTTAGTTAAATAAATAAGATATACAAAGCATGTGGGAGAATTAGCAAAACATTTGGTGGAAGTAAAGCCCAAAAGTAGTAATGACTCATTTGGCCCTTGTTTTATATATGTATATATGTGTTATTAACTAGGTGACCTAATTAATATTATCTTCCCCAATGCAATTTACACTTCACCTACTTCTAAGTAGCCCTAACAGATTCTTAGGATAGCAGCTATGTTGCACAGCTGTGACCCAAGGCCACACCCTCAGGGTGGGCTTTACGTTATCAGTGTCTCAAGATGCACACGTTAGACAGTCTGTTTGCAGCAGAATATTAGGAGACAGTGGTAGCCTGAAGAAATATAACTCCATTTATACATTATCCCTGTTTTTAATGTATTAATCCTGGTGTTTGTAGCATTTTAATACTAGAGAATTGCCCGTCAAAAAATGACGGCAATGAAATTGTAAGTGAGCTAATGCTGTTTGGTGTGTAATAATGAAATATGTAATACATTAATAAATGAATATACTTTACCTATTTTAAAGCATTGTGTTGAAGAGCTGCAATCTGTTTTGATGTTGCTGCAGCATTAGTGGTGTGGAGCTGCTGTGTAAGCGTGATGAATGTGTGCAGTGTAATCGTAATAGCGTAGTTGTGTACTTCCGCATTGGCGTAAAATGGCGGGTAATGTGTGGTATGCGTCTTAGCGGAATATCCGTAGGTGTGTTGTGGTGTTTTGCGTGTTTAGAGTGCTGTAGCCTCGTTTTCGTTTTGTTCGGCGGCCATTTTTTCTCTCGCTTAGAGAATTTTTTAGTGTCTAAACTCTATTATTTTGAGTTAAATGAAGGTGTAAGTTGCTTTTTTGAGGTCATGGATGCTCCCTCTTGCTGTAGGTAAGCTTTTTATGTATGTGCTGTGTGTATTTATTGTGTTTTGTTTTTTTTCACGTTCGCGAGTTGCGGCCAATTTTTGCGAGGTCGTAATGAGTGTTAACGTGTCTCGTATGTTGTTTGCGTTGCTTCGCGAGGGCCGCAGTTGCTGGCAAGGAGCGCCTTTGGTGCTCCATGCCAGCAACTGAGGCCCTCGCAGCGCGAGCCCGCAAGCGTTAGCAACAACTTGTACGCTCACAACTATATATGTTATTGGAGTGATTTAAATACATATAATGTTGCATAGAAAAGAGAAGGCTAATGACTTCTATACTGAATGTCTCAATTATTCATATTCTATTAATGCATTTGATTGGCATAAACATGTTGAGTACCAACAGTAAGTTATCAATTTTTGTCCCAGAATTTCTACCATACTTTATTATAGAGGTTCTATAGAGGTTCAACAGCAAGATCAGAACGGTGGGCCTGGGGAACTCCTACACTCCGCCCTCCAGGTCCCCCATTCTGATCTCCTACCCCCTCCACAGTAGATGGTGCTGGCGGCACCGAAATTGCACGAATGGGTGGTGGAGCGTGATCGCTGGGCGCACACAGTGGCGCTGATGAAACACGCAAGGTCCCTATTGTGGACTGTGTATTGGCCCTGGGATTTGAGAACTTCCCCGGGTTAAAATAGGATTTCACTATTATCTGTATCTTGGTTTATGAATATGCTAGGTTCTGTATAGTTTAGAATGGAAGGTCACCTATGCTAGGTGTGGTCATGCCCAGAGTCTAGAGAGTTTGCTAGAATAATGGCCTGCGATGACCGGTTCCTGCCCTGCGTAATTCAGTTGGAATTATATTGCTTAATATTGTTTTGAATACAAATTATGTTTCATGTTACAGGGATTGTTGTAAATAATGTATTAGATGGTCTGCAAATGGACAGCTCTGCAGTATGTTGCAACTAGTCCACCTGCCAAGCCCAGAGTTAGATGGATAAGTCTCCTAGATAAACCATGAACACACACTTCAAGATTACAGCCATGGCAACTAAAAGGGCAGTAGTGGCAGTTTGCATGGAGGCTGAACAGATGCATCCCATATCTCCAGTTATTGTGATAACCAGGAATGCACTTCAGTTGGAGTGATTTGGGACAGACACATCACACAAATACACAGGGATGGGCCGCGGGACATGGTCGGTAATGATTGATGCAATATTGTTACCAGTGGTTAATTCATTACTAGGAATAGGGTATAAATGTTGGAGTCTAAATAATAAACTTCAGTTATGGTTTTCACATAAAAAAGATGTGGGTCTATTTACTTTATGCCAGTATCCTGAGTGGGGAGTGGTCCTGTTCTGAGACCACTGGAATTATGACCTCATTATCCTCTGCACATAATTTGGGCATGGTCCCTATCCAGAAGCCATCTTTTGTGCCAGAGAGAATAAGAACCACACAATTATGCTGGCGTATGTTGGAACTAGGTTCTTATCAAGTTCCCATGAAGAAGCACATTGTGACAGACCCTTTAAGTAAAACATTTTTACACTCCCTTAAAAAGAAAAGGAATTGTCTTTGTGTGAAGAGTATGATTTAAACCGCTATATTTGAGCGGAATTCTACATTAAGAACAGATTATTCTGCTCCAGGACCAAAACATCAAAAAAGAAACCCACTGTTTATAGTCCATTAAGGTTGTGACAAATTTACTACATTCAGAAAATGGCAAAATACTTTGTTTTACATGTAGATTTCATTACTTTCCTGTGAACAAGACTATACATCACAATACTTTCCAATACACCTTGCACATCGCTGCATGCAGTATTGGGAGATGTTTTTGCCATACTTACTTTCCAATGTTTTCAGGGAGTGCCTGCAGTGAGATGTCATTAATGGAAAGGCATGTGAGGCTTTCTAGTTCTGGGAAACTTTCTGGTAACCTGGAAAAACAAAAAAGAAAAAAAGAATTATAGTTAAAGTCCACACCTTTTAATAAATCATATTTATGGATATTCCAAAATTGGTGGCAAAGGAATATCCTGTCATGTACAGATATGCAAGTACAACTAGATGTTGGTGTGCACAGACTATGTAGTGATCAGGAAGGAAATATTACGCACATAGTAAATTCTGATTTCCACATTCATACAGCAAAACAGGATGACATTGCTGACCTTCGCTCGGAGGAGCCCGGACCTGCCCTACTGATATGTCAGGACTGGGCACATGAAAGCACGGTAATATGCATCCTCCCAATCACAACAGCAAACTTGTACTGAAATGGTTTGTTCGTTACACAGAAAAAAATAAAACGGATCTCATTACTGAACAATAACTCCATGGTCTAGCAGACACATGAAAATGTTTTTTTTCTTGTACCTGGTAATTTGAAAAGGCACAAAAACTTTTCAAAAATGTATTAAAAAAAAAAAAAGGATACATGAGAACTTGAAAATGTTTATAAAAAAATAAATACTTTTATGCACAGCATACAGTCAACAACTGGAAGCTCATTTTACTTTACTTTGTGATCTCAGCCTTCAAAATGAATTTAAACCATTTTATTGGGTTCATGGTCAAAAGTTTTGATTTTATTATGTGAAAGCAGAACGGATAATAAATAGATTGTGCAAAAAAGGATGTTTTGACAAATAGAATAAAAAAATAAAAAAAAGATAGTTATGAAGGAGAAAAATGGAGTGTGTGCGCATGTGAAGGACACCATTTGTTACTGCAGAGAACAGAACAGAAAAAGACTAAGACGACCGCACACCAGCTCCCGCTGACAGGCTGAAGGAGGAGATTCCCACAGGGATGTCTTGACATTTTGAAAAACAATCCCTTCCACTGAAAAACTACTGTAGCAATCATTCAATAAACAAACAAAGAAAACACTTTTGTAATATTTAAATTGTTCTTCACCATAAAAAATTGTGAGATCTGCAAATCTTTTATCCAGACTACCCACACTGCAGTGACTTCTATATAACAAGTCACAAAAAACAAGTCAGTGAAAAGAAAGCATGAAAGACGCAAATTGTCTAGCATGCCAGGTCTGGACTCATAATTACCCGTAACACTCAGTTTTGTAGGTTGCCAATTTAGCAATGATTGCATACAATTATATCCACTATATTGACTTCTGCTCAGACCTTTTCAGCAGGTAACCAAAGAACACTAGCTCAGAGATTGACATATTTATATAATAACTTGAGTTAGAGACAAAACTTTTTTAGGAGTCACAAAAAAAAAAAAGAAAAAGGAAAATCTTGCACTAGATATATGCCAAATCAGATTGTTTAAAGGGGCACTGTAGTGGTATATCATGTTGTGGCGGTTTAAAAGAAATGTGCCAAAGGGACTTTAAAAGCATAACCTACATCAAGAATAATTTATGAACAGTTAATATCTTTTTGGGAGGGAGGGGGGTCTCTCCGCTTCACAGAACATATCAATGTGTGAAGGAGTGAGAGACCTTTTTTTCCCACCCTATATAAAAACGGCAAAGGAATAAAAGTAAATCTATCTATACTGCATTGTAAAAATCACCAGCACTGACAGCTGCAGTGCCAGCAAGTAGCAGCTAGATGGAGCCATCCGGTTTCAGGGGAGGCCCTAATAATAACCTCTTCCGACGTGGCGTAACAACGTCGCTGAATCGACAGCGAGGCCATCGATAGGATAGGCGCGGGCACACCTCTCATAGCTCAAGGCCTCTTCTGTCTGTGCACTTTATATGCATTGTGCAGCACTAGTGGGAAAATCTGCAGCGCCATCAAGCCCTTGGTAGGTGGCACTGCAGCTGCCAATCTTTGGCGAATGTGAAGAGGGTAAGGACTAGAAAAAAAGAAAATGAAGCCTGTAATGGATGTGAAAATCCTCCTCAATCTTTTATTTTTATTTATTTATTTATTTTTCCTTATCTCAATTGTTTTAAGACTTCATGATCCAGGGAAGCATAAGATTCCCAGTGAAATTTCAGACTGGATTATGTTGGTCATAAAAAAAAAAAAAGGAGGCATTCATTTTGCTACTTAAGAAAAAAAGGTCAGGATTATCCAGATATTAAGTTAAATCAAGAGTCTCTTTTTTTCCAAGTTCTGCCGGGGAGGGTCCTTCCGATCCTTACATTGCAGAATATTAAAGAAACATGAATGCAGCAAAAAAAGAAGAAAAAAAAAAGGACCCACAGAATGTTTTTATGGTCTTTTTATTTAATAAATGTATCAGGTGCTCTAGATAATGGATTAATCATTTGAAAATGTGGAATAGCATTTTTAGATATTTAAAAAGGTGGCAGTACTGACGACCCTATGTTTATTTTTATAACCATGCAGAAAAATCAATTTAAATAATTTCAAGGTCTGCTCCATTTATATTTTGCATATATAATATTTTAATGATTTATAGACTAGCATTACAAATTGCCACTGTATTGAAACAGACCTTTTTTGCGATAGAAAAAATAAAATAAAAAGGCAGATGCCAGTTTTCTTTTGATGATATGCTATAGTTCGAACTAAAAAGTAAATCTAAAGTATGTTCACGAATTAAACCTAACAAGGGGATTTATTTGAAATAAAAGCATAAGAAAATAGAATTGTCACTTTGACTTTTTATTAATGCAAAAATTACTATTTTCTGGGGACCACCATAGACATAAAACCGTCAATACACCAAATATAGTATTTTTTTGTTTCTCTTCGTGTTGAGATGCTATGCACTGATTTAGACAACACAGGAAGAGAATCACAGCCAGTCTGTCAGAAAGCCAAGCAGCTTTTGTGTTCAGTTGGTGCTTTGAGACGAGTGACAGATTTATTTGTATTGCACATTTGCAGCTCATTGTTAATCACCTCGCAGAGTGGGAGCGATGATGTGAAGGGGCTTAATAAGGAAATGACTGTTTATCTGCAATGATGTGAAGTACCATTACTATTTTGCTTATTATTGTAGAGTTTTGTTTTTAAAAAGATAAGAGAACTAAAAACCTGTATGTTTTTGATTAGTGGGATAAATATTCTAAAAAAAGAAGAAAAATATCAGCAAAAACAGTTCTCTTGATCACAAGGGACAGAAGTCTATGCTGTGAAATCGGTGGGTGTTTTCATACAGACATAGATAAAATGATCATTAGACAACGTAATGGAGCTCAGAGGTAATATATTTATTGAAATGTAGCAAATTAATAGACCTTTGCATAAGGCATAATAGACAAAGCAATGGAGTCTAGATGTAAAATAGTAGTAAAAAAGGTAAGGTCTGTACAGAAGGAACAATAATAATCCATTAATATTTATTATTCCAAACTGCCAGACTATCCAGAGTGTGTGGTTCGCGTGTTTATGAAGCACTCAGAGCCACATATTCACATACAGAGTTGCACATTAGCATAGAAGATTTGCACAATTAATGCTGAATATCGCTGGGTTGATTTACTGTCTAGTAGCAAATACAATGTATAGACCGTTTTTAAAACCTTAAAAGAAAAAAGATGTACTATTTTTATTTTATTTTTTTGTTTTTTTAACAGCAGCATAGTGTTCCCCGATGAGGCACATCCAAGGTACTACAAGTATAGAATGGGTAATGTGATGCCAGCAGAGAGTCAGCATTGTACATAATTGTGCCTTATGTAAAAGGTCTATTAATTTGATGCATTTCAAGAAATACCTTACCTCTATGATAGATACATAGCTACACGGCTATGAGAAGGAGTTATAAAATTCCCCCCCCAAAAAAAAAATCTGAATAAATGGTTTAGTTTGCATACAGTGGGTTAAAATCTGCTTGAAATCTACATGAAAGGGTTACCGGGTTCTGTGATTACTAGTACTCAAAATAATACAAACTACTAATTTATATGCAGCTTTGCTACCCAAAAAAGTTATTTAAAAATATGGGTCCTATCTTGTTATGGTTACAGCACCAGTCCGACACTGCAGTGCGGTGACCAACCGCTAGATGGCGTTGCCAATATTCCAGTGCCATATCATAGAGTCCAGGCTTAGGTAAACGGAGAGTGAGGCTACCATTCTAAGCTTAGAACTTCTCCAACATATCGGCAGCGCTGCAAAACATGGGCAGCGACATCTAGAGGTTGGTCGCTGCACTGCCATAACCGATTGGTCCAAAATATGTAATTCATGAATATTACAAATTATAAATATTCCACACAAAATATTAATCTTTATATTGTGCCTTAGACGCAGTAATCTATTATATACTGTGTAGTAAATGTTCATCCAACGTGAACAGTGACCATCCTGTTATGCATCACAAACATATTAACTTTTAGCAACTAAAATTAATAATTATTCTTTGTGAGCGCACATTGCACATAGTATCAGTGCTGTCGCAGTACAATGCGTTTTTATTTGAAATGTTTCAGTTAAACATAAGCCATGTTGACATATCCCTCTTGACAGCGTGTAATTGACTAAAACAGATTCTACCGTGAGCTTAGCATAGTACAAGCCTATTAAAGGCTCTGCTGACACAGTTTCTACCAGTGTATATGGTACTAATAATCAAATCACCAAACAAAGGTTCATTGCACTGCTCTATTACAATGATGCCAGGAGCAGAACTTTATACGGCTATGTAAAATGTTTCTATCACTTAAAATAGTTTTACTAGGATATATTTGTTGAATTTAGATGGTCTGCCAAACTACTGCCTGAATGCCGAGTCTATCTGAAAACTGTGCCAAATCAATTTACCCTCAGAAGTGCTCCATTAACTGTGGACATGATCACAAGCTGTGAACTTAGCCTGGGTAAGTCTGCATGCTTATTCATGGCCATGAAACAGATTAAAAGCCTCCAGTTTCACAGCAATGACTGCTCAATCCAAAAGCTTAACCTTGAAAAAAACAAGTAAAAATGGACAGAAATAATCACACATGCTAGAAAAGTAATTACCCCATAACTCAGCTGTTAATCACAAACCAGAAAGCACCATGTACAGCACCATGTTTGGCTAGAATTCAGATTTATTTTTTTTAAATTATAAAACTCAATTGCCCTACTTACGGTATATAAAAAATAAAAAAAAAAGAAAGCTGAAAAGGACAGGTTTCACTAATGTTCCCACTCCCACACTGTCCCATTGTCTGCAGCCATCAGATTTGGTGGCTATATGCAGGCTGTATGAAACCAGTTTAATGGAGAAAGTTGCTACATTCAGTTTAAGTTCTCTCACAAAACATCAACTTGCTATCACAATAAACTGAAAAGTTGGATACACTGATCACTATTAGTTAAGTTTAAAAAGGTGACCCTTTAATCATAAAATAATTTCTGTAAAAGCGCAAAAAAAAAAAAATGGGAGTTTATTATACTGTACAAATCTTTTCTACTTAACTGATTTTTTTAGGCTGGAGCTCCTCCTACCAGTTACTGACTGTAGCACAATGTGCAGTAAATGTGATGCATGTACAAAACATTATCAAACAACGGTGAACACACTAATACTGCGATTTAAAGGTAAACAGGCAATAATTATCAATTTATTTTAATAAAATGTAGGCACATTGTTGGTGCTCATGGAAAGATACCAACAGCAACCATTTGTGGGTAATAAACAGAAAGGTCTAGAGTCAGTAAGGTGCAATTTTGGTTATGTATTTCTGCTTTCCCAATGCCGTATTTTTCTAATGGATTCACTACCCCTTTACCACCATTGTTCTTCACTAATTTTGTTGGGTGTTTCGTAGGTGTGTTTGCATACAAGGATTTCACTTGATATCACTGGGTAGGCAATCACTTAGCTGCTGATATTATGAGGTTAATTTCAAACTATCCTAACTTTGGTGACAAAGTGCCTACTACTGTAAAGTTATTTTGAGCATTTATTACATTACATAAACACTTAGCTAATGGAATAATTATTGCTTCATTCCTTAATTTATAAGCAATCCATTACATTTATATATTAAAATAAATCTGCATTCACTTAAAATATTTGTTTAAAAATGTCGGTCCTAATCAATTAAAGATTTAATTGAACTTTAAATTTAGATGTAACATTTTATTCCCTTTTATCACATATTAAAGATGTTTTCATGTTTATTAAAATGTCAAAAAGACTTGGACAGTAGTAACCTAGAAATGTTATCAGAGTTAACATCAAAAGACAAGAATTGTCAATTAACATCAAAAGTAAAAAAAAATATACCAATAGTGTTCTAATATCGTTTAATACATCCAATGGTCCGTCTTTAGTACAGTAAGACATTTTTGTAAATACGGAGAACAGAGTACTGAGAAATAGATAAAATGCTCCCTCACAAGCACACACTTTACTGAATCTAGGCTTAAGTGTATATATGTACAGTATGACTTAATACAGAGCACAAAAAAAGTGAAGAGCAATAAAAGCAATATTTATTGATTACTAATTTCTTAAATTCAAACAGATCGATAAAAACTAAGGTTTACATACTTTCAGGGCAAATGCCAATGAATAGACGTTAAGAGGAAATAAGGTCGACACTACAATACAGTGAACAAGAATTAGCCTACAGTGTATATAAAAATTAGCCTACAGTGTATATAAAAATTGTTACCACACCCTTATTGAAATTGCAGGGTTTTGTGATGTAAAGCCAGAAATCAAGGTAAAACATGTCAGACATTTTTTCTATTTGTGATGTGACCTTGCCAACAAAACTCAAGAAACAAACAAACAAATAGATAGATAATTAAGGAAAATAATTGGAATGAAAAACCCCTACAGCTTGCTGTTCCAAGTGTGCCCAACTTTGCACATTTGGGGACCTTTATAACTGCCGGAGGATCTCCAGTGTAAAGCCATCTTTAGATAGAGCCCAGATGTCAAACCCATAGAAATCTGTGAATGGAGTAGGCCATTCCAAACTTTGTCTTTAATTTTCTGAAGCCATGCCTCTTCAGCTCTGATAGATGCCAGCAGGATTTGTGCCACAGAAGCTTGATATTCGGAGCTAGTCATTATCCCATTTATCTTGGCTAGAACCCATATACCAGCTGAAGACAAGAAGGCCCAAAAGTATGATGCTGCCACCATATTTCACAGCAGGTATTATGAGTGGTGTTGTCTTTGCACCAAGCATATCTTTGCGTTATCAGACCTGAACACATTTTATCACTGCTCCATCTGCAATCTTATAATCTCCCCACTCCCTCTTTCTGACCACCATCTCCTAACCTACAGCCTCACAACCCCAATCTCTGCCCTTTATCATGCCCAACTACCAGAACCCACAGAAACCTGCAGACACTTAACTCATAACACCTTTCCAATTTACTACAACCCCTTCTCAGTCCTCTCACTAGCCTCACTTGCTACCACACAATACAATTTGACTCTAAATTCCACCCTGGACTCTCTAGCCCCCATAACCACAGGCAGATGCCCTCGCTCTCATCTACAGCCATGGCACACTAACACGCTACATCCAGTAGTGCTCCCGCAGCGCTGAACAATTATGGGGGAAATCTCGCTCCTCAGCAGACTTCCTTCATTACAAGTTTATCCTACGCTCCTATCACTATGCCATCAACCTTGCCAAACAGAGCTACTTCTCATAATTAATATCAAATTTGGCCTCCAACCCCAAACAATTGTTTTCCACTTTCAACATTCTCCTCTGCCCTTCCCCACCTACCGCCCCTTACTCTCTTACAGCTGAAGATTTTGCTAGACACTTTAATAGTAAAACTGAAAAATATTCGTAATTAACTCTCCTCTCAATGTGGCCATATCACACCTTCTCAAGAAAACAGCAGCCTGCCTTCTCCCTTTCCCAAACCTATAGCCACTATAAACTCCTTTAACTCTGTAACCGAGGATGAAGTTGCTAATCTATCAACCTCTCGTCTCACAACTTGTCCACATGATCCTATTCCATCACAGCTGATCCCCCCCCCCCCCCTCTACCACACATCTAGTCCACCTTTCCTTAGACACTGGCAAGTTTCCATCACCTTTGAAACAAACCACAATTAAACACATTCCTAAGAAAATCTAATCTGATCCAGCTTCTCCATCTAATTACTGCCCTATCTCTCTACTTCCCTTGGCTTCTAAACTACTTGAGCATGTCGTCTACAATCGCCTTACACAATTAATTTCCTCCAACTCCTTCCATGATCCCTTCCAGTCTGGCTTCCAGCCCCAACACTCCACAAAGAAAGCTCTCACAAAAGTTACTAATGACCTGCTCACCTCCAAATCAAAGGGTCATTTGTCTATCCTATTACTCCTGGATCTCACTGCTACCTTTGACACAGTTGATCATCCTCTTCTTATCCAAAGTTTTCACTCTCTTGGCATCCGTGACACTGCTCTCTCCTGGGTCACATCTTATCTAGAAAATTGACCATTTAGTGTCTCCTCTGGCGCCTCTTCATCTCCTCGCCCTCCAACTGTCTGTGTACCCCAAGGCTCAGTCCTAGGCCCCTCCTTTTCTCCATCTATACATCCTCCCTTGGTGCCCTTATAAAAAATCTTTTGAATTTCAGTATCATCTATATGCTGATGACACCCAAATATACCTGAACTATCCCCCTCTATGCTAGCTCATGTTGCAAATTGCCTCTCGAGCATATCCTCATGGATGTCTGCCCATCAACTCAAACTCAACATGTCTAAGACAGAGCTCATTATCTTTGCACCCTCTTCCTCAGCTCCCACTCCTCACTTCTCTCTTACTGTTGAAAATGGCATTATCACTCTCACCTCCCAGGCCCATTGTCTTGGGGTCCTACTGGACCCTTCCCTCCCTTTCATTCCTCACATTCAATTACTCACAAAATCTTGTCACTTTCACCTAAAAAACATATCCAAATTACGCCACTACCTCACACAAGACACAACTAAAATTCGTATTCACTCGCTCATCATATCTCGCCTCGATTACTGCAATTCTCTCCTTGCTGGCCTTCCTATCACCCGTCTGTCTACCATACTAAACGAGCAGTGTCTGCAGCAGGTACTCCACTGGCTTCCCATAGCCTCTAAAATAAACTTCAAAATCATGACCCTAACATATAAAGACCTCCACAATAGTGCACCCTACTAGATCTCTGCTCTCATCTGAAAATACACTCCCACTCGCCCCTTCGCTATGCTAATGACCTTCTTCTCTGCTCCTCTCTCACCACCTCCTCTCACTCCCATCATCAAGACTTTTCTTGTGCTGCCCATATTCTTTGGAACTCCTTACCTCGCTCCACCAGACTATCTTCCTGCCTCAAATCCTTCAAAATCTCTTTAAAAACAAATGTATTAAAAAAAGCCTATCATCTTTAGCCTCTTCATTCACTATGCATCTATCACTCTCCTGTACCTCACCTACACCCTTTAGAATGTAAGTTCGCAAGTTTCAATCTTGTGAGGTGCTTTAGGGAAAGCACAGTGTATGTCTGATTGAAAGCTCAATAACAGGGTCTTCCATTATTTTCATTGTGGGGCATTGTTTATACTTGTACCTAACCCCTGTATTGCGCTGTGGAATATGTTGGCACGTTATAAATAAAGGATTATAAATAATAATAATAAATAAAAATCTTGACAATGTCCCTTTGGTGTCACATTTTCTATATTTTTGTTCATGGTCTTCACAGTGCTCCATGGTATATCCAGTGCCCTTGATATTATTGTATACACTTCTCCTGATCGGTACCTTTCAACAATAAAGATCCCATAGATGTTTCCTTCTATTTAGGATTAATCAGAATGCCTTTTATTGATGGCAGGTGTAGGCTCCTTATCTTTGAACATGTTTTTTTTATTTGACCGATTAACTCTGAAAACAGCTATATAAACAGGTATAAGAACACGTGTGCCCTTTTTCAACCAGGGTGTGTGTTTGTTTTTTTTAATTATTATTTCTCTCAATTTTTTGGTTGTAAGATTACATTAAACATCGAAAAAAATTATAATACAATGTTCTCTTGATTACTGGCTGTACATCACAAAAACCTACAAATTTCAATAAGGGTGTGTAGACTTTATGTCCACCATATAACCTAAATACATATCTTTGTAATAAGCAATAATAAATGATCGCTTCCTGGTAGCACCAAAAACACCAGACTCTTTTCTTAAAATGTAAAATCCATTATAAGTGCAGTCCACGAATGTATCATTATAATTATTAATAGCACCTCCCCAGATAGGTCAACACCCTTAATAATCCTACTATACACAAAGCCAGGTACAGCCTCACAAATTATACCGGAAAATAAATATTCTTTTTCACATTCCATAAAGAATAAACCATCAAAAGCATCCAAATGTAAAATCCTCATTATTAAAATGTGGCGTTTTAAGCACTAGAGTACATGGTGGCTGAACACTACAGTCCTTTTAATTAAATTGTAATCCCATGTAAATATTGGGCACCACCAATATGATCTATGATTTCCCTATACAGTACACTGCACTGAATACAGAATGAAAGAGAATACATAAAATAATTACCTGGTAAGTGGATTTCCACTGAAATCAGCTACTTGGAGTGCTTTGCAAAATGAGATGCTTTCTGGAATTTCAGGAATATCTACAAATAAAAATGATTAAAAAAAAAATGTCACCTTTCAAAAATACTGAACATGGCAAATTCAAAATATATTTAAACACTAAATATTGTGATGTGGATAAGCAGAATAACTTGCATTTTAGTACATAATTACATGATACTTGCATTAGTTGTACATGGAATGTTTTAGAAACTATATTTTAGATTTTAGGTTTTAAAAGTTAAGTATATTTTAATATATGTTATCTAACAACAAAACCAAGTTCAATTAAGTTAATAAAAACTCAGTGTAAACAATTATATATGATTTTTAAACAACACTTTTGAAAAAGCAAAATGTATAGTGTGAACATGTGGCATTTAAAGGGACGTGGAAAGAATTTGGTGCTTTCTTGAATAAGAAAATGGGCGTTTGGGACCTTAAGTTGATAATGTGTCAGTGTATTTTCTTTTTTTCAGAGCACGAAAACTTGTTTAGAAGTGTTGGTGGTGGGCATAGGTTTACCCTTTCACGGATATACCTACTAACAGTGTGTACATGACAACCTCTTCTAGAAACTGCTACTCCACTGAAAAACTGCCCACCACATTTTCATACTGAAAACCTTTTGATACCAGTCTTTAAAACACACATTAATAGCAAGCAGTAGGGTAATAGTAGCTGCTAGCAATGTATACAAACACACTTCCTAGTCACCTTCGACTATCACAGTACAAGTATGGTATGCCTGCTTGGAGAGCATTCACCTCTAGGTGGCCATACATAATTCCAGTGGTGGAGAGATAAGGAAGCTCATTATTCCTGGGTCAGGATTAAAAATAATTAATTGCTTCAAGTTTACAGTAAAAGTTTAATATTGTTTTCTAATCAGGCCCTACTTAACTATTCTTTAAAAAGCCTTTATAAGAACACTGAAGTGACTTTCATCCTTTAGTTATTACATATATAGTTGTGGATCTTGCGATGTTGGTGACGTTTGCAATGTTGGTCAGTGAAGCAAAACAAAAAAAACATGTACAACAAAAAATATAACACTCACACACAGCACAGGGGAGACACAGGAAGCCTGGGAGTGAGGTTGCCAGCTAATTACCCCCTTATTTGGCATATTTCGTCACTCGAAAATCGCCTAAGCGAGGGAAAAAAATGGCAGACGAAATACGCACAAATTTCATAAACCGCATGAAAACGAGGCTCAGCAACGCCAGGCTCGCAAAACTTGCAAAATCCACGACTCTGAAAGCACTAACACGCCAAGCACGTAGGACTTACACCACACCGAACACACTAACACTTACAATAACGATAGGCTCGCGGAACTTTGTGCTTTTTTTTTTTTTTCCAAACATTCAGCGCACACACACACACACACACACACACACCGAGGAGAAAAACACAGGGAAGGGACAGGGGGGAGATGCTGGAAAGAGACACATGGCATTCCAAAGCACAAAAGTTACAGGTTAACGAACCCTGCAATGAGCGGCCCATATAATATGCAAGAGGAAAGGCTTGCAATGAGCGCCAAAGGAGAGGAGCACCACAAGTAGGAGAGGCTTGCCAAAGCAGCTCATTGCAAACCATTCTTTGAGGAAGGAAATCAGTACAAAGAAAGAAACTTGTGGGGGGGGGTCGAAAGGCTCGCAAAGAGCACCAAGGCCACTCATCGCAGGGTTTATCAGCGCCAAAGGTGCTCAGAGGACCAAAAGCCTCACATTGTGTGGCAAACAGCCTTACAATTTTAATCCCGTCATTTTTGACAGGCAAGATCCCAGTATATAAATAAAAAAGGTAGGCGTTAGCAGTAAACTCTTCGGAGCCGTCTTATGACATGTTTTGCTTAATGTTTATTACATATGTATTGTAATGCCAATTACATATGTATTCTGTATATACAAAGCTTAAGTTGGAAAATAAAAAAAAACACTTTACCTTTGCTACTGTGGCTTAAATTATTACTCCTTCATACAATGCTTGTGTTAAACATTTATTCGGTTACACACAATGTATCCTTTTAGGGCAATAAATCTTACCATTTGAGTGTAAAAAAAAAAAAAATCCAGAGGAATTAAACTAGGAATTCACACTTGTCGGGATAACATATTATGGTAATAAATAAAGATTACTTGATACTAGAGGGGTATTCAATGCTTTACTTGGTTTACTGAATAATGTGGACTAAAAGATTGTGCTGTATAAATATGTAAAGGTGAGTTTGGACCTTTCCAAATGCAGTGGTACAATTTTATTTATATATTTGTAAATGTTTTGACATACGTGTCTCATTAAACAGAGAAACAGTTGGATCCATTGCTCATACAGTTAGGTTAGTTTTGTTCGGTATTTGTGAAATACTGTAATGTTCTTTTATTATAAATTGATTCTTTCAGCTATACCAGAAGTAAAACGTCATCCTGGCAATACATTAAAATCACATATTATAATTGTCTAACTACGATTCGTCGTAACGCTGCGTTGCGTAGTGCATACGGCTTTACGATGAGCACCACAGGCGCTCCTCGCCCGGCGAGCCTTGCACAGCGAGGAGAGACGTTAAATCGTAGCACTTTGGCAATGAGCGCCGCAGGTGCTCATTGCAGGCGAGCCTCGCGTAGCGAGCCGTTAAACCGTAGCACTTAGAAAAAAAAATACCAGATGAAAAAAATTACGACATAAGCGGCGGAACCAAAACAATAAAAAAAAACACTAAATACACACTAAAAAATAAAATAAAGGTCACTTACAGCATGGGGAACCAGGCAGGACGTCTGGGATTGAGTTGGAACTGCAATTTAGATTGATTTAGACAAGTTACAAAGATCGAAAATCGGCTAAGCGAGAAAAAAAAAAATGGCCGCCGAAAAAAATGAAAACGAGGCTATACTACTACGAACTGCGTAAAACACAGCCACAGACGTATGTGTTTGAAAAACAATGAGATAAAGGATGCGGATTAACCACGCAATGAGTAAAAAGACAGTAGCGAGTACATTTTACGAAACGCAATTACAGATTTACGCATTAACACAGATTTATCGCCTTTGTTTTGCGCAACATCGGATTTCCCGCCTAAACCAATGCATTTGATGAAATATAAGTTGAAAGTTACAAAAATAAAAAAAGTTAAAAAAAAATAATGTGTATTTATTTTAAGAAAAAAAAAAAAAAGGGACAAATGTAGTCATGTTGTGTGGCAAACAAATTTCACAACATTTAATTTTTATTGACTGTCATTTGACCGTTTTACCATATTTACTGTTAAACCGTAGTACTTTAGCGGGCTTAGCGATGAGCGCCGCAGGCCGTTAAACCGTAGTACTTTAGCGGGCTTAGCGATGAGCGCCGCAGGCCGTTAAACCGTAGTACTTTAGCGGGCTTAGCGATGAGCCGTTAAACCGTAGTACTTTGGCAATGAGCGCCGCAGAAAAAATGGCGGACGAACAAAACGAAAACGAGGATACAGCACTATAACCACGGAAAACACGTACCGATAATCTGCTAAAACGCATACCACACATTACCCACCATTAAACGACGGACGGATCATCCGCTCAGACGCATATCACACATTATCCGCCATTTTAGGATAATGCGGAAGTACACAGCTACGTTAACGGTTTCAGCTCGCGCACGCACACTATTACACTGCACACGTTCATCACGCTTACACAGCACCTCCACACCACTAATGCTGCAGCAACATCAAAACAGATTGCCAGCTCTTCAACACAATGCATAAAAATACGTATATTCATTTATTAATTTGAATTCTATATTTCAGTAGTACACAGAAAACAACATTAGCTACCTTACCTTACAATTCCATATGTATATTAATAATTAAACAACTTTTAAAACATACACATCTCATTGCCGTCATTTTTTTAACGGGCAATACGCTAGTTGTAATATAAATTGGAAAGGCTGATCTACCGTATATACTCCAGTATAAGCAGAGTTTTCCAACCCCCCTAAACACTTCCCCCTCTCCCCTCACTTACCTTCAGCTTCTCCTCCGGCCTCCGTTCCTTCCGCGTCTTGACTCGGCCAATGCTAATGACGTGGATTGCATGTGACGTCACGTCATTAGCATATACCGGGTGCAGATGCAGGAAGGAGCGGAGGCCGGAGGAGAAACTGCAGATGAAGGTAAGTGAGGAGAAAGGGAGAGGGGGAGGTATTTAGCGGGGTAAAGCGAGGAGGGGGGTTTAGAATGAGGAGGGGGGGTGAGGATGAGGAGGGGGAGGGAAAGAGACACTGGGGGGTAGAGAGACACCTCTAAATAACAACCCCTCACTTACCGTCATCTTCTCCTCCGGCCTCCACGCTCCTTCCGGCGTCTTGACCCGGCCAATGCTAATGACATGGCGCGCATGTGACGTCATGTCATTAGCATATACCGTGTGCCGACACAGGAAGGAGCGGAGGCCAGAGGAGAAACTGCAGACGAAGGTAAGTGAGGGGAAAGGGAGAGGTATTTACAGGGGTAAAGTGAAAAGGGGGGTTTTAGAATGAGGAGGGGGGGGTTAGAATGAGGAGGAGGGGGGTTTTAGAATGAGGAGGAGGGGTTTAGAATGAGGAGGAGGAGCTTAGAATGAGGAGGATGGGTTTAGAATGAGGAGGAGGGGTTTAGAATGAGGAGGAGGGGTTTAGAATGAGGAGGAGGGGGCTTTTAGAATGGAGGGGGGTTGAGGATGAGAAGGGGGGGTTGAGGATGAGGAAGGGACCTCCCCCTCTCCCTTCACTTACCTTCATCTGCAGCTTCTCCTCCGGCCTCCGCTCCTTCCTGCGTCTGCACCCGGTATGCTAATGATGTGACGTCACATGCGCGCCACGTCATTAGCATTGGCCGGGTCAAGACGCCGGAAGGAGCGTGGAGGCCGGAGGAGAAGCTGAAAATGAAGGTCAGGGTAAAAGGAGAGGTTGAGGAGGATGGGGAGGTTGAGGAGGATGGGGAGGTTGAGGAGGATGGGGAGGTTGAGGAGGATGGGGAGGTTGAGGAGGATGGGGAGGTTGAGGAGGATGGGGAGGTTGAGGAGGATGGGGAGGTTGAGGAGGATGGGGAGGTTGAGGAGGATGGGGAGGTTGAGGAGGATGGGGAGGTTGAGGAGGATGGGGAGGTTGAGGAGGATGAGGAGGATGGGGAGGATGGGGAGGTTGAGGAGGATGGGGAGGGAAGAGACACATGGAAGGGAGAGGGGAGAAGAGACACGGGAGAGAGAGGGGGAACACAAGAAAAGGGCACACAAGAGGGGGACACAGAGGGCACAAGAGGGACACAGGGGGCAGCACATTTCCCACCCTCGGCTTATACTAGAGTCACTCATTTTACCCAGTATTTTGTGGTAAAATGGGTGCCTCGGCTTATACTCGTGTCGGCTTACACTAGAGTATATACGGTAAGCACTGTGCCAAATGTTTCCAATACATAGGGCCCGATTCAATTGCAAAATTCGTAAATCTATACACACTTAAAATCACTCTTAATTTTTGCTACATATTTGGCAAATATTACTTATTGGGACTAATGAATTCTTAAGTCAATAGAATAAACACTTATTTAAAAAAAATAAAAAAAAACACCTGAAGTCAAATGTATTTTGTGTACAAGGCATTTGCAAGTAGCTAATAGAATAGGGCCAACTGTGTCTTACTTAACTGATTTTCTTATTCATTAGTCAAGAGTCTTATATAGTGGGAGCATATAAGTAACTGACTGGAGCTTCCGAATTTGTCTTAATTTACTGTGTGACTTTCCTGATCAGTTAAATAGTATCCTTTTCTTGCGTCTGCCACTACAATATTGTACTACCTGTACATTTTTGAATGTGTTCGTTCTAATGAAGTCAAGGTCTGGAGATTTTTATAAATTCACTTATACTCCATGTACAGGGCTGTGACACAACCTCAAAAAGTTACACAGATTTAGATCTACCAATCACCAGTTCTAATTGCTAGATATCATCTTCAAGACTGAATTCAGGGATCTATGCCTAGACAATCGCAGGTCCATATAAATTCCTACAGAAAATTAACCCTTTGTCACAAGTGACTGCAGTAGCTTTTATATAATACTAGCATCCAAGGGCCCACTTCTAACACAGATACATTACTTAAACTTTATACAACAACAGTACTAAATGCACATATTACATCCATGATATAACTATATGTACACATTACACCTATGATACAACTATTAAGCAAGTCACCGGCATATTCTAAACACACATATAATAATGGATTAACCCAAACAGTCCAGTGGGGGCCCTTCTGGGTATGACAGAATGCTTTTATAAAATGTAAAAAAATATTACCAATATAAAACACATTAGTTTCTACATTTCTTGGGGTACCACAGGCAGGTCATATGTATATATATATATATATATATATATATACATATACATATACATATATATACATATATACATATATACATACACACACACACACATATACATATACATACACGCCATGAAAATCCAATCGAATCAATATGTATAACATTTTTTATTTACCAAACTTTCAATTCAAATAAACAAAATATTTTGCCTATATTAAAAAAAAAAAAAAAAAGATCGAAAATCTGTATGCACCAGAGGTTTTTATTGGGAAAGGTGCATAGACTGAACACTAATTTCCATTGAGAGAACACATATAATTCAATATATTTGAAGGACTGGAGAACATTAATCTCTTGAATGGCTGTTCATGCATTATTCAGCACATGGGGATTGCCACATATCCTTATGTAAGTGTAATAACGCAATTCCTAAAACAGCTTCACTGCTCTTTATTAGAAATAACATAGCACAGGATCTGATGATTACAGTAAATAGAGTCCTTCATCGATTCCAGAAAGCAGTGTGTTTCCCAGAAAACAAAACAGAATTCAGAAGATAATAATGTCACAAAAACCAATCAGAGGCTATTTTATAAAAACTAGATCAGTGGCCCAGATGCTTGATGACATATGCTGCTGAAACACACACACAACCAAAATAGCAAGAATTAATCCTAACCGCGTCACATTAGAAAACATACTGGAAAGCCAATGCAAAAGATGCCAAGATGAGCATAAGCCCATCCAGCAATTTGTGTGGATTTCAGTTTACAGGCAGTGGTCACTTTGCCCATTTTATAGCGGTGTTGGCAATGCTCATTAGCAGATGTTTTGGCACAAGCAGAATGAAATATAGTTTTTCAATTCTAGCAACATTTTATTAATGAATGTGTCAGTCATTCAGAAATCTGCAATTGATCATAATGTTTTCATAGAAACCACCATATAGTGCAATAAAACAAGCCTTTTATTTTGTAATAGCTGGGACAAAATACGAGGCTGATCCATTATCATCCCCTGAAGAACCCACAAACCACATATCTTTGCCATTTTGAATTCAAAACTGATACCTTGCTGCAATACTTAACGGAGTAATGGTCTATAACTTTTTTTAAATGAAAAATTACAGTCACTATATTGCCAACAGAGCCAAGTCAACAGCTACACTACTGGGTTGTATTTGACTAGACATAGGGTGTGTTTAAAGCAAAAGATAAAAATACATTTTGAAATTAGGGTTTTTGCATGGAACAATTAGGATTTCTCCATTGTCCAGTGTCCTGCATTAGTAATGAACATGGGTGTGTACTGTGTGGTGCACTGGAGTCTATTGAGCTGGCTATGACTAACATTTCTGTCAGTTGACCATCCCCCCCCCACCCCCCCAAAAAAAGTGGTGATGAGACGGATTGAAGGAAGATGACATTTTAGAACTGGGGTGCCTGTAAAGCCTGTTGCATCCTGTATAGGGACCCATAGACTCATTTGCTGGATATCGTTATGCCTGGGTCAAACAGACAGGTAGGCAGGCTATTAGCTGAGCCACCATAACATAGTAAGTAGCAAGAAAGCAGGACTACTTTAAGCAATGTAAACCTGAAATTTTCAAAATAAGCAAATTTGCTAAAATGCTTTAGTGTAAAAAAAAAAAAAAAAAAAAACACTTATTGACACATTTTATTGAGAACTAAATTATGCCGCAAGCCAAATTATACGCAAATGGGTGTCCCATTAAGGAATGTATAGAACATGTGTAAAATTAACTTCCCTTTAAGAGAAACAACGGTTTTAAAAAGGACCAAAGTGCAGGCAAAAATTCAGTTTATACAGGCTGCAATAAAAAATAGCAGTGTCTTTACCACACATTGTTCACAAGTACTGAGCCTGTAAAGAATCACTAAAGTACAATACTGAGAAGCATGCAGAGCATCAGAAATTAGGACTCACCATTTCGAGATACGTCAAGCTCTACTAATTGCATAAAGTTTGCTATTTCTGGAGGAAGCCGCTGAATTTCATTATCACCAAGTCCCAATTTTCGTAATTTCACAAGTTGGAAAAATTGCTGAAAAATAAAAACAAAGAAAAATATGGTTTTATATGCAAGATTATTTATATCAGAAAAAAAACATATTTTCAACAGTTGTAGTATGACAGGTATTGTTATAGGAGATTGGTTATGAAGGCCCACAAGGAGGAAACACATTTTAATAGTCATAGTATAAGACACAAAACTGTGGAAGATTTTCAAAACAAAAAGGCTTGTTTCATAATCTAGAAACTAATACAGTGCAATTGCTTTATTTCTGCTAAAATTATTTTATGAAGATGGGCTCCGGTGAGCTGCAGTCAAACTCCTGCATTACAAGTGTGTAACTACAAAAACGCTACTTGACTTAATGAATTATCACATAAGGGATGGAAAGATGATGAGCCTTCAGCGTCTGCAGGAAATAGCGTTTCCCATATAAATTGGAGTTACTGTATATATAGATAGGGCAAACATTCATTCCTGCAGCCCCTGAAGGCTCATCAACTTTCCATCCCTTATGTGATCATTCACATATTCCAATCACCCAGAAATTGCATCCTACACACACGCGTCTCAATCCAGCATCTCATTTTAGGATTTTTCTGCAGATGCTTTTCCTGCAGTACTATGAGGATAGTTGCGGTGAATAACTTTATCATGAAATAGATAAATGTAAACAAATGCATGGTGAACATCCATGCTATAAACTAGCTGAAGACCCAGCACAGTCAAACACCCACAATGCCACTCACCATACCATCACAATTTTCTTAGGTAAATATGGTGATCAATTTCATTACATGTATGGAGAAATAGTTTGTGACTACCTGTAGAAGCTCTTTGGCAAATGGATTTTTGTACTTCTGCCAATTAATGTGTTATTGCATTGTGCTGCCATCACATTTCCTGAGAATTGCACAATGCTCCACACAAGCAGAACACTTTTTGGATTCCAGTTCTAGTAATTGAACAATATCTTCACCACGCATTCCTCAAAGTGTGGTGTGTTGCTTTTAAATACATTCCTCTCTGTGGCATTTTGACGTAACAGACGATCCCTCAAATTGTTTATTCTGTAGATTCCTCCTTTGCACTTTCGTGTATAAACATCGCACATAGCTTTTATCTTATTAATGGTTTAATCTAGCAATGTTCAATTAATGGTTAGATTTTATAATAAGTCAGAACTTTATCGGGATCAAAATATTAACAGCATCTTGGATGCAAAATCGTTCTGTGCTTTATTCTGTCTCAAGACAAGTGACTTATTTCTCATATTTCAAAATGCAATTTTGATGCATCATGTTTGTAAGGCATATATTTAACATTACTCCAAATATTAATGTAATATCCACAAATTATATCCAATTAATTTCTCTCCTAATATATGGCTCGACGAATCCTGGGAGCCACAACTCCTAAAACTTTTACTACATACATTGCCATGTAGAATCCATATTATTGCTCCTAAAAACGGTTTGGCTAGCCCTTAACTTCCAGACAAGTGTGTGTCAATCCTGGTCACAGGAGCACAATAAACAAGGAGAATGGCCCATCTTAAAATGGACACAATACAAAAACATACTTAATCTGTCAATATCAAAAATTAGAGGTTTTTGAAGTGATGAATATTAACTTTATGTTGTAATAAAAATATACCCTATAAACTATTAAATTATCATAGTTAAATTTTATTATCTCAAAAAGACTGGTGCAGTTCAACTTTTTTTTTTGTGTGCAAAGTTGTAGAGGAGAAAAACTATTTTTCATAGCACATATGTTGTGCACGTCTAAAGTGAAGAGTGATAAACCCAAACCAGTCAAAAGCAGAACAAATATATACCGTATATATTTTTAGTATGAATATTCTCCACTACCTTGGAAACATATAAATACTGCATTAAAAATAACTAACCGTTAGAAATAAAAATGTTACTTCTCAAACTATTTAGCAGATAGAAGGCCAGATTGTTTTATGTATCGAATTCCATAAATAGTGTTTTTATACCACAGAGTAACAACACATTTTGGCATAAAATCAGTGCTTAACTTGTTGACTTGAAAATACATTACAGAGGAAGCTTTTTATTCCAAAATATGCACTTTGATACATCAGTTGTTGACATTTAGTTTCCAATGTCAGAGATATTATTTTAGAATCCATTAAAATGACACAATAATAGAATTGCAAACAGTCAGAAGAGAGTTACCCAAATTACTATATGTCAAACAGATGCCAGATATAATCTGTGGTTTGTACTGACCTGCTTGCCACAAGCCTATGTCTTGTTTGCCTTGTCCACCGTAGATTACAATATCAAGATCATTAAGAAAATCTAAGTTTTAAACAGTTCACTTATGAATGATTTCATAAGTGAACCAAATAACTTTAACCTATAGGAAGATAAAATAGGTAAAGCGGTTGGTTGGTGATATATTGGTATATAAACGAGAAACTCTGCACATTAAGATGATGTGCATATGTGCTTTCCAGGCATGACAACCACATTTTAATGTAGGTTTATATTTGTCATTTGCAATTCTAGATAGCTTTTCATTTATAAATATTTTATTCATTATTTTTTGCTACATTAAACCAAGATAGGTCCACCCTATATACATTCTCACTCCCATAAAGATATAGTGAAGCAGAGGGTTTTTCTTATTAATTTAACAAAGGGTTCCAGGCACTACGCTTAATTGGATGATGGAAAATCCTTGAACTCAATGCATTTTAATTATTCCATGTTCATTCTATTTTGGACAGGTCCACAACATGTGTTTATAATCTCCAGGTTCTCTACAAGTCCTAAAAATATAAATTCACTAATGGATGAATAATATCCATTTAGTATTTTAGGAACCGTATATTTGTTGTGACATCTTATAGGCCTGTTCATTAAATGTAACATTGAATATTTTGCGGTCATCTCTAATATTTTTTCCTTATATTCAGTTTTTATATTTTGTTGCAACACGTTCATTCGAAGTTTTTTCATGGAGACAGCATGAGGGATGGGGCAGGGAAGTAATTGGTTAGTCTGATTTGGTTGGGTGGAGTTTTAGTTTAATAAAACCTGGGTTTTCCACTCCAGAGAGTCAGACAGGCAGGCACATGTGCTTATATGTGTGTTCTACTCTAACAGCACTTGTCAATCAATTAAGGGAGCAAGCAGCTCTTCATGGAGTAGACTTGTTACAGCAATTACTTCAATCCATATCAGATGCTCCGAATGCCAATACTACTATGGATTCTGGGTGCCCAAATCATTGGTCTAGGCTCAAACGATGCATTAGCCCTACTTCCCCAAACACAAGAAAGAGAGGGATCTCCAGCACTTCAAAGGGGCTCCTTTAATTAGATCTTCCTTGCCCCCCCCCCCCATTGTCTCCTCTGCAGCATGCCCAAGAAGCATCTACCCCTGTCCATGTTGCCACATCAATTACTCATCATACTGCCTGCTTATCTGCCTATGATGCTGCCCAGCAAACTGCCCCCTCAAATGCCCACAATACGTATGCAGAGACTGCCCAGGCTGGGTACAAGCGTCAGGGAACTCTGACTTTTTGTGCAAGATACAGGTAAGGATCTTTAGGTGGCCACAGAGGACCACAATTGAGGATATACATTTTGTAAAATGCAAATATTCCAATCAATGTTAGAAAGAAAGCACAGATTAAATCGCTTTTTAAAACACACACATGTATGCAAACTATGTAAATGTAATGAAATCTGTGAAAAGGTTTCTTTTGCACTATGGAAATGCAAAATGTATTTGTCTGTGCCTCAACTTTAGAAGCCAACCAAGTCAATTAGGAGCCTCGGAATGGATTATGTATAAGAGTATTTGTAGAATAACTAAAGTTGCACGGGTAGCCAGATACTTGGTTACAGTGCTAATAAAGTAGGTATCCTGTTACTTTGCTAATTACATCCATTCCTGTATGACCCCAAAGCCATTGCAAGCTATCCTGCAGGCAAATCTCAGAAACAATACACAGAGCAATGAATGAAATAGAGAAAATAGGTAAATATTTTGGAGTCTGGGGTAACATTTTTTGCAATGTAGGTAACTCAGCTCCCAGAACCTTTCCAGTATTGACCTGTACTTGTTTATATGAGAAGGTGGGGTATTGCATTGTGAACAACACAATGTCCCAGTACTGGAATGTACACTGCAGTCTGCTGCCAGAGGCATTTTGAAACTGTAAAATGTACAAAACAATGTTAAATGCTTTACTATGAAACCGTGCAACCATTTGAGATACAATCTCTGCATAATTCCTCACACTAAAAACAGAAAATCCAACTCACATAACCAAATAGAAGAAGTAATAGTGTATATAGTGTAGCTTGGAGGCTTTACATATTTTGGCACTAGACAAACTGTGGGAAATGGAAACACAGAAGTGGTTATTATTGTTATTATCATCATTTATTTGTAATGTGTCAACATATTCCGTAGCGCTGTACAAGGGGAGAGAACAGGAAAAAAAATACAATATTAACAACTGGGGAAAAAATATGGAAGTAAAGATTTGTATAATTTACTAAACATAGTCCAGGTGACAGAAGTGAACACTCCTGAACAAGAGCGGGATCAGAAAACGGGAAAAACGTGTTCTATATAGCAAATGAATCATATGTGTCATGCCTGTAGCATGCCAAGGTGCAAGCTGTGCAATACCTTACAGACCGATACCCTCAGCCTTATAGGATAGGAGTATTGTGCCAGGGGAAAGGGGCCCACTGAGATGGGGTAACATTGGGGACTTTGTGATTTGTGTGTTATTCCTTGTTATGCCCGTTAGAAACATAAGATAGTGGAAATTGCCTGGGTACTACTAGGCCCATACTGTGGTACCCATGTTTATAGTTGGGGTGTGCGTAAGAACATGATAGGAGTAATGGGATGTATGTCTATATTGTGCTTTGGGGGGTAGCAATTACAAGGGAAATATTGTATATGCCCAATATTTCTTAGTACTGCAATAACTCCTTATTAACCAGATTAGAGAGATAACTTATCCCTAGGAGTCACATAACACAAGTCTCTCTCTCCATTATCACAAGCCCTTAGCCTGGTGTCTCTGTGCCTATTATGTGCAATTACCCCCTACCAAGAATACAGCAGTGGAAAGGGAAAACAATGGATGATTCTCTTAGACTTTCAGGCATGAGTGATAGCGTGACCTAGAAGGTGAATGGGGTAACCATGGTTGCCAATTTTAATCGATTGGCCAAGAGTCCGGTATAAATATGTCTGATGGTTTCAGTAATAAAATGTGTTATAACGGGTTCACATAATGTGTGGATTTCGTTATTGATGCTGGGAATTCTGTTTGCTGGAGTAAGTTCTTTTCAGAAGGATCCTTATGCTATACAAGACCACAGACATCTCTCAGTCTAACCCAAGGGCTGAAAGTTTTTCCTGCTGTACAGAGGTAAAATGAACCGGTCACACCTGTGGGGAGAGGTTTGGGCAATAGGCTCTTATCATACCACATTCAACATTCAGGTTGTCACACTATGAATGGTGTGGTAGAGATAATTACATCACTGCAAATCTATTTATGACGTACTGAGGACAAAGAGCAATCTGATTATTAGTTTGCCATCACTGACTTTCTCCATGTTCAATAATTTTTTGTCACATGTACGTTTAGGAACTGCAAAGCTCAAAGAGATCTGCATTGACAACATCTATTATTGTTCTATACTTACTATAATAGATTGCCTATCAACAAGAATATACAGACATTTTTCTGCTCTTTTGCTTGTACAGGGGGACCTTCTACAGTTGATGTGGACATTTTGTTTTATCACCATTGTTTTCAGTAGGACCAATTGAAATTTCAGTTTACAAGGCAAAAAAAGCAGATAAAAACAAGGCAAAAGCTAACCATAGTAAAATACAATTGCACATAAATACAGACCACATTAAATGCTGCATTCAATATTTGTACTCTCTAAACAAGCTACCCACTGTCAAAAGTAGGTTTTCAAAAATAGCATATTGAAAAAGGGACTACAGTAAAGCAGACCAGATTTCTATTTTTAATGAAATCGGGGACATTTTGTAGTGGTGAAAAAATAAATATAATACCATAACATTTTCTAGGAGCCAGTATATATTGAGTGTGAAAACGCATGTATAAGAACTAAAAAGATAAGAGCCACCATGGCTCCCTGGCTCCTAGGATTTGTCGCGCATCATACACAAATCTGTTAATAGAAATATCACATAGTATACTATAACTTGATTGAAAACAATCATCCAGCAGTGCTCTTCAAATAAAGTCTCAGAAACCCTAGAATTTAACTAAGCACCATTAAGCCATTCTTCACTATGCTGAGGTTCTGTGGAGACATTCACAAAATCTTAGAAATTATAAAAAAATAAAAATAAAAATAAAAAGACACAATAAATGCAAATGAGCCCACAAAGGTTCCTTTTAAGCAAGTGCCTGCTGTATTACACAGCTTTAAGCAAAAGCCCAGGATGGATTATGCACAAGCCAGGAAATTTACTCAGACAGCTGTTTTGAGCTTAAAAAGGGACTCATCAGTGGGGGGCTGGTACCTGGCCTGTGCAGTTGATTTTGTGGGGTGATTGTTCACTATAATCATTTAACTTATGGTGGGGCAAAAAAGAATGAGATGATAGATAGAACATGCCCACAACTTTGAAGATGCTGATTTCTTTTTTTTTTTTTTGGTGAAGCATGCAACAAATGGGACAAAATAACAGAAAAAGTCAATGTGCATAACTATTCAACCCCCCTAAAGTCAATACTTTGTAGAGCCACCTTATGCAGCTCCTCTCTGTCAATCACTCCACTGGCTTCCCATAGCTTCCCGAATCAAATTTAAAATCATGACCCTAACATATAAAACCCTCAACAACAGTGCACCCCCTTATATCTCTGCTCTTGTTTCAAAATACTCTCCCAACCGGCCCCTTCGTTCTGCTAATGACCTTCTTCTTTCCTCCTCTCTCATCACCTCCTCTCACTCCCGTCTTCAAGACTTTTCTCGTGCTTCCCCATCTATTTGGAACTCCTTGCCCCGCTCCATTAGATTATCTTCCTGCCTCAAAACCTTTAAGAAGAAACTTCTGTTTAAAAATCTTATCACCTTCAGCCTTAACATGTACAACTGAACATTCCACAGCTTAATAAAACTCCCACCGACAATCTACAGTACAACACACAGACCCCTCCACTTTACTGAACCAATTGCTTTCAATTGCATTTGTCACCCTCTTGTATCACACATAAACCCTTAGATTGTAAGTTTGCGAGTTTTCAATCCTGTGTCAGTGCCTTGGAAACAAGCTCTATGTACATTTGATTTTATGCTCAAAAACAGGGCCCTCCATTCTTTACAAGGTGTTACGTTTTTTTTCTACTATGTACTCAACCCCTGTACAGCGCTACAGAATATGTTGGCGCGATATAAATAAATAAAGATAATAATAATAATAATAATAATAGCAATCACAGCTTTGGATAAGTCTCTATGAGCTTGCCACATCTTACAACTGGGATTCTTGCCCATTCCTCCTTGCAAAAATGCTCCAGCTCCTTCAAGTTGGATGGATTGCGCTTGTGAACAGCAATCTTTAAGTCTGACCACAGATTTTCTATTGGATTGAGGTCTGGGCTTTGACTAGGCCATTCCAACACATTTACATGTTTCCCCTTAAACCACTCAAGTGTTGCTTCAGCAGTGTGTTTGGGGTCATTGTCCTGCTGGAAGGTGAACCTCCATCCTAGCCTCAAATCATGCACAGAGTGGTACAGGTTTGCTCAAGAATATCCCTGTATTTAGCACCATACATATTTCCCTCAACTCTGACCAGTTTCCCAGTCCCGGCTGCTGAATACTTTGGATGATGTGATGTGTTGGGTTTGCGCCAGACATAGCGTTTTCTTTGATGGCACCTTCCTCCATACAATTTGGGAGTTTCCCACATGCCTTTTCGCAAACTCAAAATGTGCCATTTTGTTTTTTGCTGAAAGTAATGTCTTTCTTTTGGCCACTCTGCCATAAAGTCCAACTCTATGGAGGTATGTCTTATTGTCGTCCAATGGAAACAGATACTCCAGTCTCTGCTGTGGAACTCTGCAGCTCCTCCAGGGTTACCTTAGGTCTCTGTGCTACCTCTCGGATTAATGCCCTCCTTGCTTGGTCCGAGAGTTTTGGTAGGCGGCCGTCTCTTGGCAGGTTTGCGGCTGTGCCATGTTCTTTCCATTTGGTTATGATAGATTTGATGGTGCTCCTAGGGATAATCAACGATTTGGATATTTTTTTTATAACCTAACCCTGACTTGTACTTCTCAGCAACATTGTCCATTACTTGTTTGAAGAGTTCCTTGATCTTCGTGGCAGTGTTTGGTTAGTGGTGCCTCTTGCTTGGGTGTTGCAGCCTCTGGGGCCTTTCAAAAAAGGTGTGTATATGTAATGACAGATCATGTGACACTTCGATTGCACACAGGTGGACATCATTTCACTAATTATGTGACTTCTGAAGGTAATTGGTTGCACCAGAGCTTTTTAGGGGCTTCATAACAAAGGGGGTGAATACATACGCCAATTTTCCGTTTTCTATTTCTAAAAAATAGTTTTATGTATATATTTTTCTCATTTCACTTCACCAACTTAGACTATTGTGTTCTGATCCATCACATAAAATTCAGATTAACAAAACATTGAACTTAAGGCTGTAATGTAACAAAATAGGTAAAAAGTAGGTAAAAACGTCAAGGGGGTGAACACTTTTGCAAGGCACTGTATATACTTCTGACATAAGTACTCAGGTCTTTGGTGTCTGAGGAAAGGACATTGTAGTGGAGACTTCATTGAGAAACCACAATATTCAGGTTTAATTATCCTGTGGTCCCTTTGAAGAAAATATTTGTCTCTGAATAAAATGGAGTCTGCCTATGGAGCATAATGAAAGAGTTCATAAGGCTAGTTCTAAATAGGAAAAACAAATAATTTTGATTCCACTGCTGGGTCCTGGAGGCATCTATGATACTGTACTGAAGACTGTGTGAGTGTGTGTGTCATATGAGCAGGGGGAAGGGTGGGTGTCAAATTCAAAACATTCAACTATTTAATAACCCTCCCCCAAATTCTCCTCCTTCCCTTACCCTCCCCTCCACTTTTAAGTACAGAACATACCTTCACTCTCCAAGCTACCAACAATATATTACATATCTTACACAAATGTATTTAATCATTATTGCATTTTTACCTATATGGTCCTTTAATACTTGTGTGTACAAGTGAGCTCTGTAAAGTGCAACACCTTTAAAGTACAGGCAGGAGGTGCATTTAGAGCACATTCATGAAGGTTCTGTACAGAACGACTCAAGATGTGAAGCACATTTACTGAACTCATTTGCTGCTGCTAACAAAGTGGCTCTGAAAAAAAAAAAAAAAAAAACTACTGCCAATTACAAGTGAAATCCTTTGTTTGGTGGCGGATTTGGTTCTTGTCAACGAGAAAACTCATCTAAGGAGAAAAGAAGTTGTCAGGCAATACAAATGCAACAGAAAAAGGAGTCTTTGTGACAACAGAACAGTGCAGCCCAGTACAAGTCACATTTCTGCTGTCGAAGATGTACATAAAAAAAAAAAATTCAACAAGCAATTTTAAAATAGAAATACTGAAACACACATTGAGTATTAAGTTTTGCTTATTAAAAAACGGATCCTTTTGTAGACTATTAGGACATACACATTTTTTGTGGATGAACTTTGAGCCTAAGAGCATAATGAAGCAAGGATAAAGTAAAATATTTAAATAAAAGGAGCTACATTTGGATACCACTGCTGGAGGCATCTATGGTAGTTTTTTGAAGGTGTGTGTGTGTGTGTGTGCGTGTGCGTGTGCGTGTGCGTGCGGTGTTTACATTTCTGGAGATCATGGGTTGCATTTATTGATGCAAGCTGCCTACTTCTGGCCATGTATGGGGTAAGTAGCTAGGTGCAAAATTGAAGGAGATCAAATTATCCAACAAATCGTATCCATCCTTACTTCCGCTGATTGATAAAAATACACAGAGCTAATGTTCCAGCCAACAGCCACTGATTAAACAGAATCATCTTTTCATTCCTAAAAAAAGGACATTTTCTTCCTCTAAAGAGGTTTTTATTTAGGTTCATGACTTGCACAACTGCTAAAGATGTTCATGGAGAATGTAACAAATGAGTGCACTTTCCTTGAATAGTAATGTGCATTTTTTTTTAAAAAGCCACTGTAATGGTACTGATATTTACTATTTGTATGAAAAGCGGGACTAATAACTGCTCAGTTTAATGTGAGAATGCAGTGACCTAGATCAGGCTAGGAAAATGTAGACACACTGGTCCTGGCACCTAAATGTTCGACTATTGTCATGCAAATATTGCTTCGCACTCACTCAATCCATGCTCTATTGTGCCTTAACTAAAAATACACTGAAAACACATCCAATTGATTGAAGTAATAAATGAAGCCAAAACCAAGTAGATTGCAACCTCATCAGACAAGAGGCAGCCATTCATTTACTTTATCATAATACATTTATTTTTATTGTATTACCTCTTATATTTTGTACATACTTTATTCTCATGTAGCCAGCCAGTGCAGATCCCAGCATCCCACAGCTCTCAAGTCAAAATGTGGCTCAGTACTGATTAACATGTGGTCGTTTTATCATGCCCAATTCTGTCTGCATGAATTCAAATCATTATAAAAACTGTAAATTCAATGAGTGTTTGTTTCATTGATCAATGAAATGCAGAATAAGCAAGAGCAATACAACTTTTTCCCTATGTCGGTGTGTGATTTCTAAGTTGTACAGATTTCTCCATCATCGGCGCTTTTTGTTTCCTCACTCTATGGTTTTGCCAAAGGATGCAAATCCCTGCTTTATTGCATTCATTTACTTACAAGAAACTTACATCAAAACCTAATGATAATTTTGGCAGTATATAAAAAGGAAGGGGAGGAGACGACCACCACTACATATACATACATACATACATACAAAGAGAGACACGTTGCCTTTTTGAAGACACTGTTGGATGGCAAATCAACTGTTTGGATAAGTTACTGAATGCCTCACTGTTATGTGCCATATATTTACCACTTTCGAATTCTAGCTACACAATTTAACCAAATACATCACGGTTATGCCAGAAGAATTCATAATAGAGAAGAAAAAAAATAATATTAAATGTGACATCTGACATGAGAACCTTAGCATTTTTGTTTTTGGCTTTGGGCCAAGGTATAAAGAGATCACAAGAAATACCAGTAATATCACCATGGTAATTATCTGTTATTAGTTGAGAATACAAGGACTATATATGAAAAAACACAAGTTTGTGTTACATATTTGTTTCCAGATGAATATACAGCATAAAGATACAACATGACATATAACATTATTTAGTACACCTTCTGTAACTCATGACTACGGTTTGGGTTGGTTTCGATATCTTGCCAAAGGACATCACGAGCATAAACTTTTTTTTGTCATGCAGTAGTTTCAGACTCTCCGTGACCTCATGGACATCTTTATGTCCATGGTTATGCTGATCCACTTTGTTTTCATTGCAGAGATACTGCAGTCTGTTGCCAGTTCCTTCTCCAGTGGACCACAGCATACAGCTCCTGGTATTTCTAGATGGTCTCCTATCCATGTACTGACCAGGCCCAACCCTGCTTGGCATCAGTGTGACCACTTGTTCCCAGATTGGAACCAAAACCAGGATGAAGTGATGAAAGCACCAAATCTTAACCACTGGACCACCAGAGAACCCTACCATACAGAGCAGTTAAAAACAAACTAGTTAGCAAAAATTTTGTTTAACAGGACTTGTGTCATCCAATCAACCCTAAACTATATACATTTGTTTTAAACATCCTAATGGATAGTATTGGTTGAATCAAAGATATTAACAACAGAGCTGATAATACTCATCCTACAAATAATGCATGGCCCACTCAATTGTATTATTTACAGTTTAAGCTTTTGAAGAGCTTGACTTGATAATGTGTTTAAAGGTTAAACTAGCTACAATTTTTTTACTTTAAAAGGATGTAAGAGAAACATGGGAAGAGCGGGAGGAATTGTGTACGCATAAAAGATCTGTATTCACTTTTGACCTCTCTAAAAAGTCTCTTCATAATGGAACTCAAATGGCAGAGTAAGACCCCATAGTACGACCATCCCTCTGACTAGCAGTCCAAGATGAAATACCCTACAACACAGACATCTGCAACATAAGATTTTCTTTACAATTCTTTTATGTTCCGGTCTTACACACCTGTCTATGTTGTGGGATTTCAATGGATAAACAAGGTCAAGGTCACTTCACCGTGATGATCATCTATGTCACTTCAATAGGTTTCTTCAGAAGTTAAGCACCATACATTTAACCCTTTGATGTACAATAAAACAAAAAACAGGTAGAGATATAGCGTCTGTTAAATGGTAAAATATATATTATTTCTGGAGCGAGAAAGAAGATCACGTCCAGCGCAAGCATGGCACGCTCTTAGGCCTCCCAGAGAGCTCCCGAAGGTCACGTGCGGCCCCAGACTGCATTTTGCTTATTAATTACTTATGCATTGACTTTGTGAATACACAGGTCATATAAAGGCAAATGCTGCAAACTTATTCACCTTACTAGTAGTATTTAACTGATGGGCTCACTGAATTATAAATAGATTACAAAAAGTGCATCTCTTTTACCTAGTCATATAGAAGAACAGACAAAACTTTTAAGGACCAATTGATTATATATATATATATATATATATATATATATAAAAAGAGATTATTTACCAATGCAAGTGAATTTTATACTGCAATTTAACGGTGGGTAACACGTTGGTAACTGGGAAACACAGATGGAGTCATTCAAATTTCCTATTTCCTCACTGGTTTCTAAACACAGGTAAGTAAATCAATGTTATTATGCCCAGATTGGCAAATGGAGCTTAATCAATACGTTTATAAAATACTGGATGTAGAGAAGTGAAGCTTAAAAAGCTGTATTAAACACTTCATAATAGACCATTGAGAGCACTGCTCATTAGAACTGCCACTTTCCACTTGTGCCTAGCACTTAAAGTGCCCTCCTACCTCAAGAAGTTGATCAGCAGAAAACAAAAATTATAGATTACATGAAAGATAATTGTATTTTTTTTAAAAAGTAATAAATGAAAGACTTCTTTACATTCTAAAAATACTTTGCTACAATGGTCATTTAACTAGAATACCTGGAGAAATTTGTTGGCAGATTTTGGCCTTAAAACAAGATACATTACATAACAGTACATTTACTATCTTGATAAGAAAAAAAAAATCTAAAGTTTTATCAAACTAAAAACACAGAGTAAAAAAAAAAAGCCTGCTAGCATGTGTATATACATATAATAATAATAATAATAATAATAAGTGCTAAAGTGGATAACTACTTCATCTCATAAGCCTACAATGGTAAAAAGCACAGACTATAAGAGGTGATGCTGCGCGCACCTACGCCCACTCACGCACTCACTCACACAGCATTTTCAAAACATGGAACCCAACTTTAAAAAGTATTGATTTACACCAAAACACAAACTACTCACTTAAAAAAGGTTACTATACGTGTTTTTTACCCCGAAATGGCTCCCCAGGGCGCAAAACCTTTGCCACAACAAACCAGGCCTCAAGATCTCACTCATTTGTAAATTATTTTCTAAACATTTGAGTCTCTTGGGTTTTTGCTTCAAACGAATTTTTGCAGTTAATGGTCGCTTTTTATTAGACCACCAATAATTTTCACTTTTACTTTATGTCTTTTGGCGGATTTTTTTTTTTCCACTGACAAAAAAGAAACACTCAAACATCACAAACTCACACAAATATGCTTTGTTGGTAAGACATGTCTTTTAACACATTTCATTCTTTATTATTTTCCTCATTAGGTTTAAAAACCATGAAAACAAGTTGTTGTTGTTTCTGACAGGCTTGTGGTTTTTCCTACACCACACATATTAATTTGGACAGGACACAAAAGGAATTGCTGACAAGTTGTACAATAATTATAATGCTTCTTTATTGTTGTCAAGGTAACCAAAAGAAAAAGAAAATGTATCCCAAAATCTTGATACTAAGCATTTCCTTAATTATATAGTAACTTGAATTAAAAAAAAAAAAAAAAAGTGTGTGTGGATAGTATGATATTATATATGCATAGGTCAATTGATACTTTTTAAGTGTTCTTTTAAGCCATGCCATTTTATTGATGGGTAGAAAGGTCATTGAAATACTATACACATGGCCCTGGCAAGATCCAATGGGCTTTAGAATAAATAAACACACTGAAACAGTATTTCTTGGGAAAATTACGGGCCACAGCTTTATTAAAGCAACCATAAACCAATTAACATTGTTAAATCACAGCTCAAATAACATCCCGGAGGAGGAGCCCGGCCCGGTCAGTAACCTCATGCCCTGGCCCGCGCCCAGAGCCTCCCAGTGCTTTCCTAAGCACGCCCATGAGGCAGGGCAACGCCCACTTAAGCCCGTGGGCCGGGTGCCTCACCTCCCACCCACCAAAGACATTCCTATTTGCATCCTAACTTAGAATTCACAGAATCCTAACCCTTCAACTCTTTTCCACCCCCCTTTATTTTTTTGTTTTTTAAACATAGTTTAAACTTCCTGAACTTTGCTCAACCAACCTCGTTCACTAGACGTACCCTACTTCCTTATCTGCTACCTTCCTATCTGACCACCATTTTAGGGGAGGGAGGGAGGGAAGCAGAACAATGGCCGGCGCGGAGTGAGGAGGAAGCCCGCAAAACGGGCTTAAGTCCCTCCTCCTCCTCCCAGCCAATCCGCTTCGCCCAGGCTCCGCCGGGTCACGCAGTGTTGCGTCAGACCCGGCCTGCCTCCGCGCCGGCCATCAATAAAATGGCATTGCTTGAGAAGAGCCCTTAAAAAGTATCAATTGACCTATGCAATTAAGCCTGTGAATTTTGATCCAAATTAGCCCTATTAGGAATGCTGTTAAAGAAAGAAATATAATAAACAGTTATACATATTTGCAAATGTCTTCTGAAAATGTAGGAAGGGTAGTCTGGATTTAAGAAATAAAAAGAAAATACAACCAGTGAAGGGATATTTCTGTAAGAGATCAGCAATTGGAACCGACTTTTTGTCTCAAGAACAGAAATCTTTAAAGAGACACCCAATCACACCATAACCAAGTAAATTATTCATAAACAGCATTAAACTGAGAAAGTTGTGAATATTTATGAAAGGTATATTGTTATGATTCAACATCCTAATATACAGATCAGTATGGTAATTATCAGGCATGGTATGCTAATTTGTTTCCACAAAGCTGGTCTAGTCCAGTAATACAGTTAAATCACTTTCCTCTTACCTTGTTACAGGTAACATTGATCCTCAAGTACAAAACATAAGACAGGATTTCCCTGCTGCTCAAGGCATCAATTACACTTACTCACCAGTGCACAGTAGGGAAATCCTGAAGGTCGGTCCTGTGTTCAGGCCTTGATATGGACTATGCCTACTTTACATTGCCAGAAATAACATTACTAAATCTCACATGGACATACTGACTCACAAGAAGAGAATTATAAACATTTCAATTAAGATTAAGTTAACAAATGGTTAGTATAGCGTACAGACATTTTAACGCAATATGTATTAAACGAATGACACTTAATGCTATAATCCTTTAATACAGGTGTTAATTTATTCTCAGGATTTCCTTGCGACAGCTCCCTAAAATCCCAGCCCATATGGAGATATATCCATCATGGGTGGTGTAGCAATATACTATTTGTACATGTCTACCACCCTGTTATTACTCCACCCAGCAAAAGATCTAAGACATTGTGTGTGTGTATAACAAGTTATACAAACAAGATATTTCCTTAAAACTAAGAGAAAGGGTACAATTATATCCTTGGAACAAGCACGGTTATGAGGTTGTAAAGCTATAAAGGACGTGCAGTATTCCCATCTGATATTTCTCCAGCAAGAAAAGACAATATAAGAGCACATTAAAAAAATACAATTCTTTTATTTTTGCAAGGAAACCGCTGAATGCACATTTCTGTCCAACTCCGCACGAAAATGCAGATTTTAGTAACGGAGTTAGTATGCAGTAAAATTCAGTAGGCAATAATAAACACTGTTAACAGTGCACATATTTTGTACTTAATTACTGAATGAGCCAATCCCATAAAGCAGCATCACAGCATAGAGGACATGCTTCCAGGGTAACACTTGATGACGCTGCAAGATCTAATTATAAAAGGCTATTTATTTACTGCCTCCAGACGATGAGGTACATTTGCATTTTAACAGATTATATATATATATATATATATATATATATATATATATATATATATATATATATATATATATATAAAAATCACATTTGCATTTTTTTAGGCATATCTACTTTATGAACCGATAGACTTTTTATCCTGCAACGTGTTTTTTTAGTATTTATACAGAATTAAGCGTGCTGCTCAATGGCAACATTACAAGCAATATCTTTAGCCTGAACAACTTTAAAAACACATTTGAGAATTTAGAAAAAACTTGCTGTATTCTTATGTAAATACTTTATGCTGCGTTAACATTTTTAATCCATGTGGAACAATGTCTAAAAATGTTATTATTACTTATGTGAAAATGCAATACTTTTACTGGCAATCTGCGATGCTACAACAGATGCTTTTCACAAAACAACTTTTAGACGTTGTAACTTTTGTACACATTTATTCTGGACAGCAGGTTTTTATCCACTTGCATAACCTGACCACGTCTATTACTCTCTGTAGGCTGTGTCCTTATATGGTGGTGGTTTAGTCAAGTCTGACTCTGTGACCCCATGGACTGCCGCACGCCAGGCACATCTTGTGTGTGATGGTGCTTATCCATAAGGTTTTCATGGCAAAAATACTGGAATGGGCTGCTGGCCACTTCTCCAGGGGACAGCGATTTGTTTGTCCTCTCTGCTATGACCTGTTTATTTTGGGTGACCCTACATGGTTTAGCTCACAGCTTCATTGATGTACACAAGCCCCTACAACATGACAAGGTAGCAATCCAGAATGGGGCCTTATATACTAATAAGCTTTACATTAGTCCTGATGACAGCACTCCCAATTGCAGCTACTCATTCCTATTGCACATATAGGCCCTCATTCAATTGCGATTTGGCCAATTGAATAGGGCCCTAAATAAGCACATAGAATATTTTTTTTAAATAAGTTTTTAGTTAGTAAGAATCTATCCAAAAGCAAGGTTTTCACTAGCTAAAAACTTCTTTAAAAAATATATGTTATGTGCTTATTTAGAGGCCTATTCAATTGGCCAAATTGCAATTGAATGAGGGCCATAGAATACATCTCTACAGTCTCCTTCCAGATCAGGAAGTTGTCCAGCAGAAAACAAAATGGTAAATAACACTGCAGTATAAATGCATATAATAAGGTGATAAAAAAAAGCTACTAACTTAACACATTCTAAAAGCATTGACCGGTTTCAGGTGTACTTCTTAAATTCCTCTTAGAACAAAAAAAAACTGAACAAAGTGGTCCTTTAAAATATGTAATCAACATGGAATACTAAAAGTTATACGATGGTAGAGAGTAAAAGTCTTTAACATTTTGCAAGATAAAGAAAGGTATGGATCTATAGAGGGTTTCATTTTGCGAGGTCAATGTGAGATTCCTGGAGGAAAATATTTCTGCCCAAATAGTGCAATCGATCTTGGATGGCAGGTTACTTAACAAATACATTTTTTTTCAATTCAAATGTGTCCCCAAATAGGATGCGGTTTAGTTATCTGCAAATCTATTCCAAGTATTATTTTGCAAATTTTTGCATTCCCACCATTTTATTTGAGAGAGTGACACCGGTATGGGAGTGGTTTATGCCAAAGCATTCTCTACCCAAACCAAGATCGTTTTCAGGTCATTGGGTTTTTTTTCCATAAGAATAGTAAGGATTAAGATTTACTCTACACGCTGCCTGTATGACAATCTCCTCTCGAGCAAAAATAAATATCTAGAAAAAGCTGTATTTTGGGGAATTTCCAAGCAGGAAATAAGTCAATTTCTTTTAGACGTTCAAATGTGAGCACAAGTGTACTATTTTCTTACTGGAAAACATTTTTTAAAAATGGAAATAAATAAATAAAAAAACACTTTAATATAGCATATAGAATGTAAATCGTTTATGCTGGCAACTTCCAGACAACAGCACTATTGCTCCTAAATGGACCTGGGATTTTTTTTCCCATGCATTTAAGAGAGCACATTAAACACATTACTAAAGTTGTTGCTTAAACTTCATTGAAACCGAAAGGAAATGCAGAGAGCATATTTTAGTCTGTAGATATCATTGGCTGGCCAGAGACCCCCCCAAAAGCAGTAACACTTCTGAATGTTTTTGTGCTCCGATACCTTTACTTTATATTAAAACACACACACAAACATCATCACCACACTGGAATCAAATACCATCTTCCTAAAAGCAACAGATACAAACTATTTCCATGCCCCTTATCAAACCAGCACTGTAATGATAGAGAACATGGAATCTATGGGGAGGGGGGGGATGTCTTTTATTGCACCACAGCTTGTGTTTGACATGGTTTTCTATTAAGCCAAATAATACAGTGTCAGGCCTTATGGCTTTTGGCTCCAAGGGTGTATATAACACTCAATCAATCAGTGACTAGACCCCCAATAATGCCGGCCTGGTGTATGTAGGGAGACCGATTCTGGTCATTAGAGTCGGATGAAGTTGTAATGTGCTGTAAGATACTGCCGGGGTCTGCAGACAAGATGGGGCAGGTCCCAGTATGCTGCATATCTGCTTTACAAACAGAAACTGGGAAGGCACACAGAAGGTTAGGGATTCACCCAAATTCACAACCGGTGACTCATGCTGGAATCGAAACCACATTAAAGAAAAACATGTTAGCAAAGTGATCCCTAATCTCAGGGAACAAGGGAACGGTAAACAATGGAAGAAGGAGGAGGAGGCGTTACAGAAATACCGATGTTTGTGTTACTTGTGAGCTTGTGAGCTTGTGAGCTTGTGCCCTTGTGTTTTCCTGCACCTACTGTAGTCACTGGCAGATTTAGATCCCACATTCTTATTGGGCAGAGACCAAAGCAGCATATGTTAAGAAAAAATAGAGATATTTATTTTTTACATTCTGAACAAAATGTACACTCTAAAAATGGTGATCTTTAAGTATAGTTTTAACTGTCATATGCAAATGTTTTACAGATTTCCCACCTCTTCTTTTAGGATGGGAGTGACAGCTTGTTTAAAAAAAAAAAAAAAAAATAGGTTTTAAGTGTGTAACAAACATACACTGATCCTTAAAAATGCTTAGGCCTTGATGTAGCACCTTAAAAGTAGTAGTTAGAAAATAAAATGAAGGTTAGGGAGTAGTGATCAGTTAATACAAGTGTTTATGAAGACAGTGGATTGAATCTAAAGAGGTTCGATAAACTGTAAAAGAAATAAATAAAGAAAAATAAATAAATAATAAAATATTTGGAATTGTAGAGAATAGTCTCAAAGTTTGTCCTACTATACATTTGGCAGAAACCTTTGTGCTTTACAATCTAACGTGCAAGGATTCTTTAGCTAGTCCTCTATACGTTTCACCTACAGAAACAAACTGTCTGCTCCCCAGAAAAAAATACATAATGTGCACATTTGGACAGATATAATTCATAGCTTTCATATGATAGTTCTGTCTGGGACATGTTTCCTTACAGCAGACAGAGGACTTTGAGTTGTAGTTGAACTGGTAAAACCACATCTTTCCAAAACATACAATTCTCTGCAACCTCCTTCTACTTAACCCCTCTTGAAGTTGCTCAGAATAAGAAAAAAAAAAAAAAAAAAAAAAAAAAAAAAAACACTAGTTTTCATCACACAGCTATATAACAACTTACAACAGGTACAATAGAAAGCCATGATCATCTTCGATACTATTTTGATTGGCTTTTTTACTTTTATGGCATTAATAATTCATGTATACATATTGTGAAGTGTTTAAAAGTTTACTTTTTTAAAATACCCAATTAAATTTGTGTATTTGTGTCCTTTAAAAAAAAAAAAAAAAAGGTAGATCTAAGTTTACTGGATTATGAATGCATCTCATATTATCGAGGAGAATCAGAAGTGTATGAAAAAAAGTTTGCATAAGAAAAAAAAAAAAAAAAAATCTAATCTTAACAAACTCACCCTGATGTTTGCTAAATCTCTTGAGTTTGGGCCTCATTCTATTATCGGCCGTAGGAGATGCAGGGCCGCAAGGACCGGCCGCAAGCTATTCGGCTATTCTATTTCCCTCCGGCCGGGGATTCCGGCACGCTTGCGGCCGGTGCCTTGCTATCCCTTGCAGCCGCACGCGCCAGAGGAAAGCCTTTGATCTTAAAACGTCTGCAAGAAAATCCTGGTTGCTATTCAATTGCTCCGGGAACCCTCTCTGCAAGGCTAAAACCGAGCCGCAGCTTACTTGCAGCAAAAAGGTCCAGCAGGCACACATTTAAGCACATTATAAAGCCGAAATAAAGCCATCCTGCACTCTGAGGAGACTATAAAGTGATTGTAGGTGTTCGCATTCATAGCACAACATTCCCCTACACTCAAATCCGTAAACATTTTATTTGAATTTTTATCAAATATCCATGTAAAAAGTCCCCAGGGCTTGGAGCACCTCAGACCCGCCCACGCTGCGGCCGGAAAACAAACAGTTAATGTAATCTCGAATTTGGGCTGATGTGCAAGCTTGAGAGGGAGTTGCTATTAATCCTCATGTCCCCCATTATGATCCCTAGCATTTACAGAGCTTTACAGTGCCGTCGTGAATTTATTTTTGCATTTAAAGATTTCTGAGCTTACGGCCGGTTGCAAGATATACGGCCGGCCGTAAGGGAATCGCAGCTTTGCGGCCGATTTACGGCCGATAATAGAATGAGGCCCTTTGTAAGCAGTTGCTTTTCAGAGTTAACACCCATGGATATACCTGCTAAAAATTAGCATAAAACTCAGAATGTGTTTTGGCCAATCAAAGGCAGCAATCCCTTTGAATACATTGTAGCAATCTGTAATAGCAACTTGTGCAGGAAGGAATCATGGGATGTGTAGTCCTATGCAGCAGGATGAGCCAGACACTGCTATGCAAGGTCACTGCATTGAGGTTCTGCTGGCTTGAAGATTAGTAAAGGGTTAAAAGCTGTACCCAAATGCAGTGTTTCTATTGGGAGGTACATATTATTATTATTATTATTAACGTTTATTTGCAACGCGCCAACATATTCCGTAGCGCCAACTATTCCTTTGTAAGCCGCTCTGGGGGGGTGGAAAACAAGTTTTATTTTTGAACAACATACATTTGTACGTGCATAGAATGACTCAATGTAATGTGTGTGACATAAGCAGACTGTGTTAGATTAGATAGATAGAGTTAAAAACTTGGAAACTTAGATATATCTTTAAAGAATAATGGCCAAAAATAGGTAGAGAGAGATAAGGAGGAAGTGAGATCTGTAGGGAGAGAAAGATACTGGGCTAGTTATGCTGGTCTGCCAATGGGATTTACAGTTTCCACGCAGACACCTTCAGTGAAGGTAATATTTTTTTAATGCAAAACGACAATTTTTAAAGCATGCACAAAAAGATGTGTTCCATATCTAATTAAATTGTGCTGGTCTTACATATATATGCAACAGTCATATCAACGGGAAAGCAGAGAAATAAGATTATACTTATTAAACAACACTGCACCTCACAGGAACAATGGGCTGTCCTGACAGGTGTAAAATGCGACACATTGTGCTGGCTGTGAAAAGGAACACAAAAAGGATTCCATATAGACAATGTCTGACAGTTTAATAACAGTGTAAAAGCAATTATTGTAAGGCAGGTTTACTGACTGCATAATGCTTCACATTTGTGTTCCACTTTGCAGAAAGGATAGCAGACATGTTGCACAGCCCTAATGTGGTAGTGGTAGGGTCAAGTATAGGTAATGCCTGGTATTCGCCTCAGGATGAATTAAAGTTAGGGGATTTTACTAGGTATATCATGTACATGTCTATCCATTTACTTTTACGTACTTTATTTTATTAAGAAGTGCCTAAAAGCTGTGTTTTTGCTGTCTACAATACAAAAATATTACCTACTTACAGTAGCTCACAAAAGTGAGTACACCCCTCACATTGTTGTAAATATTTTATTATATCTTTTCATGTGACAACACTGAAGAAATGACACTCCACTACAATATAAACAGGTTGCCACTGGAGTCCTCTTCCACACCTTGTTATCATGTTGGAATACTGCCCTGCTGCCCAGTCTCCGAAGGGAGGGGACCATGCTCTGCTTCAGTATGTCACTGTACATGTTGGCATTCATGGTTTCCTCAATGAACTGTAGCTCGCCATTGCCAGCAGCACTCATGCAGGCCCATACCAAACCTATGTCTATGCGTGTGTATATATAGGTTTTCTAAAATATGTGGTGATGATTCCCCCTATATGCATTTACCTGATTATGTCAGATGCTGCCTCCACTCTCTCTGCATTGCTGTTTTTGTTTCATCTCATATCAGTGTTTTTGTGTTCTTTGTGCCTTATTCATTTATCTGTCATTTAGGGATTATTTCAACTACCCAGTATAGATGTATACTATTGATGGTGGGAGTGGCATGATCTGGGCCTAAATGAGTTCTGCCGGCACTGGGGGTTCATGGAGGGAACCATGGATGCAAACATGTACAGTGACATACTGAAGCAGAGCATGATCCCCTCCCTTTGGAGACTGGGCCGCAGGGCAGTATTCCAACATGATAACGACCCCAGACACACCTCCAAGACGACCACTGCCTTGCTAAAGAAACTGAAGTTAAAGGTGATGGACTGGCCAAGCAGGTCTCCAGACCTTAACCATATAGAGCATCTGTGGGGCATCCGCAAATGGAAGGTGGGGGAGTGCAAGGTCTCCAACATCCACCAGTTCTATGATGTCATCATGGAGGAGTGAAAGAGGACTCCAGTGGCAACCTGTGAAGCTCTAGGGGAAAACCATGCACATGAGGGTTAAGGCAGTGCTGGAAAAAAATGTAATGGTGGCCACACAAAATATTGACACATTGGGCCCAATTTGGACATTTCCACTTATGGGTGTACTCACTTTAATTGCCAACGGTTTAGACATTAATGGCTATGTGTTGAGTTATTTTGAGGGGACAGTAAATCTACACTGTTATACAGGCTGTACACTTACTACTTTACATTGTAGTAGAGTTTAATTTCTTCAGTGTTGTCACATGAACAAAAATATAAAATATTTACAAAAACGTGAGGGATGTACCGTATATACTCGAGTATAAGCCGACCAGAGTATAAGCCGAGGCATCCATTTTACCACAAAATACTGGGTAAAATGAGTGACTCGAGTATAAGCTGAGGGTGGGAAATGTGCTGCCCCCTGTGTCCCCCTCTCTCTCCGTGTCTCTTCTCTCCTCTCCCTTCCCTGTGTCTCTTCCTCAACCCCTTCCTCACCCTCAAACCCCTTCCTCAACCTCAAACCCCTTCCTCAACCTCAAACCCCTTCCTCAACCTCCGTCCTCAAACCCCCCCATCCTAAACCCCCTCCTCAAGCCCCCCATCCTCAACCTCAACCCCTCATTTGCTAAAACTTTACATTGGCACATCCAGCCCTACAGAGTGTGCCTGTATATGTTGTAGAGCGCAGTTCAAAAAGGGACTATTTGTAATAGACACTTAGGTATAGAATATACCTAGTAAAAGCCATATCCCTTTAAGTGAAGCTTTAAAAAGGTAGTCAGACAAGATGGGTCTTTTTGTTTGGCTTATCAAATCTCCAGGGTGCTCTAGAACTGAGAGAGACAATTTTAACGTCTAACAGTTTTTATTTAATCAAGACCACTGGCACAGGGGTATATATCCAAAATGCTTCTCTGCATTTACTACCATTTTATACTCACCCCATCTGGGTAGCTACCTTATTGTGGTGAAAGGGCTTGTGTACCTCATGGAAGCGGTGAGCAATACCATGTAGGATCACCCAAGATGGGCAAGTCATAGCAGACAGGCAAGACAAATCACGGTCCACTGGAGAAGGAACTGACAAACCAATCCAGTATCTCAGCCAAAAATCTGGCATGCTGCAGTCCATAGGGTCACAGAGTCAGACACATTCTTGAAGAGATTAGTGGTTAACCGTGATAATTTGCACTGCTGTTATTATATTTAGATTCTATCAGAAAGAGAAGCCAGTATGTAATTTGTGAGTTGGAAGGGGATTGGTAAGTACAGCAACAACAATACAATGGACTATACAACATGCATTTAAAAAAAAATGTAAGTTATGAACACTGTAGCATTAAACAAGCATTCCCTGAATATATTTCAGAAAACGAACCGGATTATATTGATTTAGGGACTTCTAGGCAATCATTTCTGTAAAGACAAGAAACTAATGGTCACAAAAAGTATTTTAAAAACATATCACCCCATTAACTGAACCATTAGCGTTATCAAATTCATTTTTAAATTATTACAAGGAACAAATCTGAAAACAGACCACTTTGTAAACTAGTCAGATTTCCTTTTAAAAATCTCATTTACAGCTTGGAATATGCGTAGAACTTTCCGGACAACGAAACATCACCAAGCATGAGGTCCGTTACATGGGGGCTACCAGAGAATCTGGGTCACTATAAAAAAAAAACAGGTCTCCTAATTTGTTACTTCAGAAGAACCCTTAGGATGAAATGTCTGTAAAAGGATGCAGTATGTTTGGTTGTTGCTCTCTTCCCCATCTCACTTTGATCTACAGAATCCATATATTACTGGAAGCTTTTAGATAGCACAAAAATACCAGCGGAATGGGATTTCAATGACAAACTCATCTAGTACAACCACAATTTTTGTTTTGTACAAAAAAAATTAGCTCTACCAACCCAAAATCAAGTTTCCCCCCCCTCCTTTAAATTATTCTTAAAGAGAATGAAAAACTAGCTATATATTGTACTATCCATTTCATTCTAAAATACAGGATTCCTCTGGTAATTAGCGTCTGCTGTATTATCGTGCGAATGAGCAGCTCAAGAGTAACAATTAGCAAATTGTTATCATAATTAGCACATCAAAGCAGCGGTGGGTCACTGTGGTGGCAAAAACAATGTTCCCTAAGGTTATCATGCAATTGGATCAGCTCACTCACCCTTCTCAAGCACTTTGAGGTGCAAATAGCATAAAGAAGCAGCACAATCAATGCAAAATATCTCAGGACAGATGTACTGTAGAGAGAAATGGATAATACAACTTTGTTTATAAAGCATATGAAATCTGCTTGTGGCAAAAAATACCTTTAACAATTTTTAATACAAAGAAAGTAAATGTTGCGTTTTTTTTTTTTTTTTAAATCACTTATTACAAGGTTAGCAATCTTTAATGGCATGATAATTGACAATAGAACTAGCACAGAGTTGGGATGTCTATGTAAAAATGAATAGTGCACGTTAAGAGCGGGTGATGTTACAGGAGGAAACACTAAAATGTGAGGAATGTGCAGGAAGCAGGAAATCAAAAGAACAGGTCATAATTTGCAAGGCCGTATATTTAGATCATGGGTTTGATGAGGAGGTGGGATTGTTCTCTGCTATGATTGAAGTGCCAGTCTTGTGACTATGAACATGCAGGTCTCTCACAGACAGTGGAAATTATAGTGAATCATCGGTTGAGCATTTAAATGGCTCTTTTTGAAAAGCTTACAAAAAGTAATCAGTCAGTCACACAAAAAAAAAAGAGAAACACACATTTCTTAGCTTCATAACACATCCCAATTTTTGGATGTTCTCTTTCCTAAATGTTATATAAATTATAGACCTGTTGCCTTCAAAATGGTCATTTGGCCATTAAAATGGGACAAAACAACCAAGATTCTATTAACTCTGATGTACCATAATTACACAGTAAATTGTTGAAAAATAACCCTTTTCAAAAATGTATCTAAAAATGCTATCCTGGTAAGCTCCAGTTATAAGATGACCCCTAAAAGTCCTTGTTCAGATCGAGACTACTCAGCTAATTGTTTTTAATACTCATAACAGATTAGGAAGTAAATTTGTTTTTAGAAAAATAAATAATATTTTCGGTAAGCATAGCTAGTTTTAAAGACCTAAAGGACTTTGTTTTAATACCTAATGCTCAGTCCTACATCACAAGATGGCATAAGGGGATGCACTGTATTGGAGCTGTCCAGCACAGCTTGCAATAGAAAATACAAAAAGGCCTTCTCTCTAATAAGATTCTACGCACTGTATATCTTCATATGGGTTCCCTGGATGTCCAGTGGTTAGTATTCAGTGCTTTCAACCTGGGTTCGACCATCCTGAAGCCATCAGCACTTGGATGGGAGACCACCTAAGAATACCAGGAGCTGTATGCGGGAAAACCAAGTGGCTCAGCATCACCATGAAAATAAAGATGTCCCTGGTGTGTTATGGTCCATAAGGTCACATATAGTTGGAAAGATTTATATAGATTGTTGTGTATCTTGGATTTCAGCATGACTTTACAGAGAATGAGAAAACATTAGCAATATATCACTGAACTCCCATATTTACAGTGCTAAGACTTAAAATACCAAACTCACTAATGAAAAAAAAAAAAAATGTCAACGGGGGGGAATGTTGCAACAATATAAAAAGGAGGATTATAATAATAATAATAATAATAATAATAATATTATTATTATTATTAATAATAATCTAAACTACTAATATTCCGAAATCAAATACAATTACATGGGACAGCAAACCGCCTAATCCAGGTCCACATAGATCATAAGCATACCAGTGCTCAAGATGAAACGGTTTTGTTTTTTTCCATCATTAAAACCATTAAATGAGGAAGTGGCTGAAATTGACATAGAAGTTAGAGTTGTTTTATGTATAATTCAAGTGAAGGATTTAAAATATCCACCATCAGAGTTAAAGGTTTGATCAAGAGCAATTAAGATTAGCAGTGGAGGCGATAATGAAAAAGATATGGCCGGTTAAGGAAGAGAAGAAAAAAAAAAAAAAAAAAAGGATGGTAATGGTAATTCTTTTGTTATAAAACATCTGTAAACTATTACAATTTTTACACTGGGAAATGCTCCTCTATATTAACCCCTTTGCTAGTCATAAGCAACTTATGTTGATAAAATCATTAGCTCAGAATGTAAACCTCTCCATTAATGTATACATAAAATAAAAATTTCTATATCAATTTTAAAGGCATAAAAAAAAAGAAAAAAAGTATACATTTCTTTGTTTTTACCTTTTTCCAATCTAACACACATTACATTGATCCATTCTATATACACAGATTTTATTTTTTAAATGGTTTCTACATACCAGAGCCGCTTGCATAGGCACAGTGTAGCTGCCAATAGAAACAATGCATTTTGGTACGGATTATAACCCTATAGGAACCTTCAAGCCAACAGCAGCACACTGCAGAGATCCACACAGCAATGTCTGGGATCACCCTTGCTTCCTTGTGCACGGAAATTCACATTCCAGAACGCCTTGCTGCACAAACTGCCATCACAACATTCAAAACCTCGCTAAAAACGCACCTCTTTAAAGAAGTGTATTACTTCCATCCTAACACACTCAGCACCTCTCTCTCCCTCCTGTACCACACACACACACAACACCTTTAGGTTGTAAGTCTGCAAGTTTAAATCATGCAAGGTGCTTTAGGGAAAGCTCTATGGACACTGGATCCCAAGCTCAAAGACAGGGCCCTCCATGCTTTGCTATGTGTTAATTTGTATTTATATTTGGCTGGAACTTAACTTATGTACAGCGCTACGGAATATGTTGGCGCGTTAAAAGTAAACAATAATAAAATAAAAATAAAAATCACAGATTGAAACAATGTTATAGCAGCCTACGATTAGCATAAATTCATAATTTGTTTTGGCCAATGTTAGCAGGCATTTGCAGAGGTGTTAACTCTCAAAATCAACAGCTTGCAAATGGAAGAAATTAGCAACTTAACTTTATTAATGTTGATTTTGTTATTTTTCCCCATGCAAAAATAATGTTTTCATACAATACTAATCCAGGACACTTAAAAGCAGTAGTGAATGAACTTGTAACTTAAAGCCATATTTTATGTCACTTTATTACTAGATAATCCTTTCAATTGCATCAGAAATAGAGAGGGGGAAAAAATAAGACTCCAGACAACAGAATCCATTTTATAAAATGTATAAAAGCATAAAAAAGGTCAAATTAATAACTTATTTTCAGAAGTTTCAAAACACAAAAAAAGGAAACAGAATTGTCATTGTCAATATAAAAGCATAATCATAGGCATGACTCGCCCTAGATTCATTCAGAAATGCTGCAAAATTGAAATATGTGCCAATGCTGCTTGAAAATGCATCGAAGAACAGATTTGTCACAGAGGTTACATCTATTGGATTTAGAGCTGCATCACTAAAGCGGTGCCTTTGATCTGCTTTAATTATACACGCCAGAATTGGCAAGAGCTTCTCCTGAGCCACCAACCCAATGCCTGAACTGTGATTAGCCAGAGATAGGATGTGGTCTAATTCCCATTCAGGGAGCTCTGCTAAAGGGTAACTAAAGCTGTGTTTACAGGTGAACGGTCAGCGTCTGACCTGCTATCACTGCTTAAAAAGGAGAATGCATGTCAAACAATGAGAACTTTGCATATACAAACAATAAATAGTTTTGACTTGTGACTCAGATTGCAGCTCTGATCAAGCACTACTTTAATCCTTGGCCATGGAGCCACTCTAGGACAGAGGTGGGCAACAGACAGAGGGGAGGGGGTAAATATAGCCCCCAGACTTTTAACAGCAACAATACCATTCCTCCTTGCAAAATTGCTTCTTCAAGTTGGATGGTTTGCGCTTGTGAACAGCAATCTTTAAGTCGGACCACAGATTTTCTATTGGATTGAGGTAAGGGGTTTGACTAGGCCATTCCAACACATTTACATGTTTCCCCTTAAACCATATAAGTGTTGCTTTAGCAGTGTGTTTGGGGTCATTGTCCTGCTGGAAGGTGAACCTCCGTCCTATCCTCAAATCACGCACAGAGTGGTACAGGTTTTGCTCAAGAATATGCCTGTATTTAGCACCATCCATCTTTCCCTCAACCGTGACCAGTTTCCCAGTCCCGGCTGCTGAAAAACATCCCCACAGCATGATGCCGTTTCACTGTGGGGATGGTCTTCTTTGGGTGATGTGATGTATTGGGTTTGCGCCGGACATAGCGTTTTCTTTGATGGCCGAAAAGTTAAATTTTATTCTCATTAGACCAAAGCACCTTCCTTCATACATTTTGGGAGTATCCCACATGCCTTGTTGAAAACTCAAAATCATGCCATTTTGTTTTTTGCTGAAAGTGATGGCTTTCTTCTGGACACTCTGCCATAAAGCCCAACTCTATGGAGCGTACGGCTTATTGTCGTCCTATGTACAGATACTCCAGTCTCTGCTGTGGAACTCTGCAGCTCCTCCAGGGTTACCTTGGATCTCTGTGCTGCCTCTCTGATTAATGCCCTCATTGCCTGGTCCGTGAGTTTTGGTGGGCGGCAGTCTCTTGGCAGGTTTGCTGTTGTGCCATGTTCTTTCCATTTGGTTATGATAGATTTGATGGTGCTCCTGGGGATCATCAAAGATTTGGATATTTTTTTATAACCTAACCCTGACTTGTACTTCTCAACAACATTGTCCCTTACTTATTAGGAGAGTTCATTGGTCTTCATGTCAGTGTTTGGTTAGTGGTGCCTCTTGCTTAGGTGTTGCAGCCTCTGTAACCTTTCAAAAAAGGTGTGTAGATGTAATGACAGATCATGTGACACGTAGATTGCACACAGGTGGACATCATTTCACTAACTATGAGGCTTCTGAAGGTAATTGGTTGCACAAGAGCTTTTTATGGGATTCATAACAAAGGGGGTGATTACATACGCACATGCCAATTTTCTGTTTTCCCTTTCTAAAAAATAGTTTTATGTACATATTTTTCTTATTTCACTTCACCAGCTTAGCCTATTGTGTTCTGATCCATCACATAAAATTCAGATTAACAAAACATTGAACTTAAGGCTGTAATGTAACAAAATAGGTAAAAAGTCAAGGGGGGTGAGTACTTTTGCAAGGCACTGAATATGCAGTTACAAGTAACAATTTATCAATTTGATATTATTAAAACATTTATTTTCCTACAGCAAAACAACATTTTGGAGCTGCCAGTTGCCTTTACTAATCTACCCATAAAACAAAATTAATATCTTTGCTAATTTAATGCCAAGCCCTGAGACATTAATTGTATTCGACAGAGCAAATCTATTGTCTTTCTGGGCAATCCGCTGCAGTCAAAGAAAAAAAAAAAAAAAAGAGAACAAATGTCTCAGTGCCTTATAAGTAATGTCGATGATATCTCACCAACTAGGAAAATATTAGTTTGGGAGTGGATTGAAAAGCTAACCTCTCAATATGGAACTTAAAATGCATTGAATAGCACCCCGTTGATAAAGTATGTATTTATCTATATGTTTAAATACAATGGGCCCTATGCTAATTCCTGAAAAAGAACCTATGAGCGCCCTAACTAGCATATCTATGTAGGATTTACTCTGCAATCAACCATCCCTAAAACATTGTAAGCAAACTGCTATGGGTCATTGCTACCAGTGAACTTCACAATACAGACGAAAAGTAAGGCATAAATCTCCACTGAGTTTTGCACTGAAAATAAATTACCGTATATACTCTAGTATAAGCAGAGTTTTTCATCCCTTTTTGTAAGGCTAAAAAGGGCCCCCTCGGCTTATACTCAAATCTCTTACCCCTCCTCCTCCTCATTCTAAACCCCTCTAAATACCTCCCCCTCTCCTCCATCTGCAGCTGCTCCTCCGGTATATGCTAATGACGTGACGTCACATGCGCGCCACATCATTAGCATTAGCCGTGTCAAGACGCAGGAAGGAGCGTGGAGGCCGGAGGAGAAGCTGCAGATGGAGGTATTTAGAGGGGTAAAGTGAGGAGGGGGTTTTAGGATGAGGATGAGGATTGGGAGTTGGAGGAGAGAGGTTTTGGAGGGGGGTTGGAGGAGAGAGGTTTTGGAGGGGGGTTGGAGGAGAGAGGTTTTGGAGGGGGGTTGAAGAGGAGGATGGGGGAGGGTTGAAGAGGAGGATGGGGGAGGGTTGAAGAGGAGGATGGGGGAGGGTTGAAGAGGAGGATGGGGGAGGGTTGAAGAGGAGGATGGGGGAGGGTTGAAGAGGAGGATGGGGGAGGGTTGAGAAGGAAGAGGGGGGGTTGAGAATGAAGAGGGGGGGTTGAGAAGGAAGAGGGGGGGTTGAGAATGAAGAGGGGGGGAAGAGACACAGGGAAGGGAGAGGGGTAAAGAGACACAGGGAGAGAGGGAGGGGGGGGGGACAGAAGAAAAGGGCACAAGAGGGACACAGGGGGCAGCACATTTCCCACCCTCGGCTTATACTCAAGCCACTCATTTTTCCCAGTATTTTGTGGTAAAATCGGTGCCTCGGCTTATACTCGGGTCGGCTTATACTCAAGTATATACAGTACAAGTTTTTACGTTAGACTTTGACGCCCAATCCCTATGCCAATAAAATTTGACTGATCACTCTCAAAATCAGGGCACTGCAGTAATTGAAAACAGCAGAATAAAGATTTACAGGTACCAAAGAACACTCACAAGTAGTTTTAAAACCTTTGCGACGTCTCCAAAAATTACGACATTTTTTACATTGACACTTTACACATATGTTAATCTCAAATTGTTATTAAAAAATGATATGTTAGTATTAGGCCCATTTCATGATACAAAATCTAGGGTAACAAACAAGCCAGTACTCAAGGGGTTAATACACGTCATAAAACCATGTTGCCTAGAAACAAACATACTAATAAATTGTCTATAAATATATCATATTTTAAAAGACATTTTTTTTTTTTTCTTAATATCTCTCCCTTCCCTTGCTGTAGCTAGTTACAAGCAGTTGTTCCTGCACTTTCCATAAGATTTATGGCGTTCACATTTCCTATTGGCTCCTAGGACCATCTCATCCATAAAGCTTGGTTTGGCTGCTCCCTGCACAGATATTAGTTGCGGCTACAGAGCCGGTTTTACATATCTGAGCGGAGTGCTGTAATCGGGAGGAGTGAATGATTTGAATAAGTATATAACTTAGGGGAAAAAAGCTCCTGCAGACTACTGCATTCCCATAAGTTAGAGCACCAGATTAGCATAGGGCTCTATATTTGGAACCTCTGCAGTGTCACTTTAAATGGTCACCCTGGAGTGTGATCCTTTCCCATTATAAAATTCTACAACATTGAGGCATTTTAATAAAAACAATGTATTTTTTCCAGATTTATTAACTCATAACAAATACAGAAAGTAAATCCACCCATTCTGTGGTAAAAGGTATAGAATCAATGTGTTAATAACAGGTACTTTGCACTTAATTTGTTTTTCCACTTATGTTAGACTACTTTGATTTCCTGGTTTCCTTTTATTGGCGTTATACCATGGCATTTTTTTTATTTGATAAAAGGCCAGATTGTGACCTTGTAAAAAAAGTTCTTGGAACAGCCTGTAAAACTTAAAAGAACCTTTGAAATATTCAGTGAATGTTGATCTTTAACCATGTTTTGGGCTATTTATTGTATACAGAATTATTTTCAATACAGGACTCTCTGCAAGAGCCGTTTTGTATGGGTGTGATGAAACAAATATATTACTTACTGTGTCTCTATAGAATAATTTTAAGTGCAATGGGTACATTGCTCTCCACATATGGTGACTGGCTTGTGCCATGCTTGCTCAGGATATGTCCTATGGATAAGCTATGCGCATCATTAGAAGATTACTGAAGTTCTACAATGTAGGCTTTCCAATATGTATAAACAGCCATGAACAACAGGCCAAATATATTAAAAGTAGTCACAAGTGTAAAGATGTTAAAGATGTCACTCATTGCCATTTAGTACATTTAGTCCTGTTAGTGATACTAGAACAAAGATGAAGATGATCATGTAAAAGTCTGAGTGGACCATTTTGTTGTATACATCAATGGTAGGCAACTTAGTGCTATGGGGGTTACCAACAGTGCATGACTTCTGGACCTCTTCTTGTGCATCCAGGATCTCTCTGCTAGAGTTCACATTAACACTTGTCCACAAAAAATTTGTCTCTGAGCAAATAAGGGTTGCACTATATGTAATTTATGCTAATGATTTCGAAAACGGTCTCAGAATTGTTCTATCACCCATATTATTAAAGTTACGACCTCTTAGTTATATATCACAATGTATTACATTCAACCCATTCATACTGCATTAAGATATTTATTTTTTTCATCTGTAAAATCCTAGTATTATTTTTAATTGTTGTAAATTCTAATGATTAGTCAGCGTAAAAACGGCCTAGAGTAATAAACAGTTAAGTCATATTCTGTCATGTGATGCCCTTGAGGCATCATGAGTCACTGGTTTGCTTGTTTAATGTACAAGTCAGTGCTCCTGGCCAGTTTGTAGAAAGAGTTTGTTCTTTAAACATTTAATGCTGTGAGTATGTGTTATTTGTGTAGTTCTATATACATTTTTTGCTCATAATACTAAGTTGAACAATGCCAAGAAATTGTATTAATCACCTGGACTCCTTTTGCTACATTGGCAGTGAGGTAATATTTAAAAATCATAAACGTGGTTTTCACTTATTAAGTAGGGTTATGAGCTTTACTTTGGATGCAAAGGTCAGTGACCAAGATAAAAGTTGGGCCCCTCATTTTTGTTATCGTACCTGTGTCACACTTCTAACAAGTTGGTCAACGGGTTCTTGGCACATGAATTTTGCGGTTCCAATGGATTTGGTGAGAACAAAAAGATAAATTTCACAGATTGTTACTTTTGTCTTACAAACATTTCAGGCATCAGTTCTAAATCAAAGCACATTGTGCTGCATAGTGAAGAATTGCCTGTGCCAACACCTCCAGAAGTAGTAAAAGTTAGTGACGATTAAGATGAAAAAGATCCTGTAGAGCATGGTGATGATATAAGGCTTGATCAAACTTTTGAGGCTTCCTGTTAAATCGTTAAAACCATATTTCCTTACCCAAGGAGATCTCAATGACCTCGTCCGAGACTTGAACCTATCTAAAAGCAAGCAGAACTTTTAGGCTCCAGGGTGAAAGGCTGGAATCTTCTCCATCAGAAAACTAAAGTTTGTTTTGTAGAGATAGGCATAGTGACTTTAATGATTTTTCCCTTTAAGATGAACATGTTTTTTTGCAATGATGTTTATTCTGTCATGGAAGCACTTGGTCATGAGTACAAAACAGAGGATTGGCGTTTATTTATAGATTCTTCTAAAGCTAGCTTGAAAGCTGTGCTTCTCCACAAAGGAAATAAGTTCCCATCAGTACCACTAGCTCATGCTGCCAACATCAAAGAAACGTATGAGAGCATGAAACACGGGCTTGAAAAAAAAAAATCAAATCTGAATACAAATGGAATATCTGTGGTGATTTGAAAGTAGTCGCTCTTTCCTAGGACTACAACTGCTGTCTTTGCGAGTGGGACTGCAGAGACAGAAGAAATCATTAGCCTCAGAAACAATGGCCATAACGAACATCACTAACTCCAGGACAGAAGAATGTTGTCAATATACCACTTATTGATCCAGAAAAAGTGCATCTACCTCCACTCCATATAAAGCTCAGTCTTATGAAGAATTTTGTCAAAGTGATGGAGTGAAGTGGACCTGGATTTTTATAATTTAAGAAAAAAATTCCCCAAGGATCAGTAATGCAAAGATCAGAGAGGGGATCTTTGTAGGACTTCAAATAAGACAACGGATTAAAGATGAAAACTTTGAAAGTTCGTTAAACCAGGCTGAAAAGGCTGTATGGAAATCGTTCAAGAGTGTTTGCCAGAACTTAGGGAATAATAAGACAGACAACTACAAATAAATAGTGGAGGGTCTTTTGCAATCTTACAAGACCATGGGATGTAACATGTCTTTGAAAAATCAATTTCTTGGATTCCTTCCCAGCAAATCTTGGGGAAGTCAGCGATGAACATGGTGAACAATTCCCCCAGGAAATTTCCAAAATGGAAAGCGGTTCCAGGGCAAGTAGAGTCCAGCAATGCTTGCGGATTACTGTTGGACCCTTAAGAGGGATGTTCCTGAGAAAAAGAAAAAAATATCCTATACTTCTACCTTTTAAGGGAGTTAGTCCTTTACAGTATTACATATATACTTCGTAAACTTAAAATCACTGCGTCTCCAAATTCTTACGCGATAGAGAAATTCTAAAAATATATTTCTATTCAGCACAAAAAATACTATACGGTTCACTTATTTTGACTTCTGAGAAAAAAAAGAAGAAAAAAAAAGTAAAATTATGTTGACCAATGTTATGATAACTCTTTATAAAAGCGAGAGAGCGAGAGAGCGAGAGAGCGAGAGAGCGAGAAATCCTGGCCTGCTAAACATGCATATAGAAGATTTCATACAAGTGCCCCAGGAAAAGAAAGAATTGATTCTTTGAATGTAACCACTTTGGCAAAATCCTGCTGAGGATTGAGAGGTGAATTCAGTTCATAATCCACCTTCATGCAGCAAGTCTTGGTATGATGATGGGTTCTGAAAACACTCCTCCGCTTACAATACACCATTTCCAAACAAAAAGAGCACATTACTTCCTAAAACCTGTAAAAGCTCCTCATTATTAGGCTTTCAAAGAAAAATAAGCAGAGCTTTCCTGTGGCGCATGAGTATGCTGGGAGCCTCTCTGTGTTAATAGCTCAAAATGATAGTCACATGATAATACGGCATGACAGAAGACATAACGGCATTATTTGTTCTGTTCAGCTGTCAGATCATATATATCTCATCTAATTCATTAAAGTCTAAAAGGCTTTGACATTATTACATCAAAATGACAATTATCTTCTTTGAAAATAATACGTTCTATATAGAACAAAAACAATACCAGAGAAAGAAAGATGGGCAGAGAAGGGTAACTGATGTGCTCAAACAATTGAGGTCCACTTATCTATTGAAACCATTGATTAGCAATAGTATGTGATGTTTAAAAATGGTTACTTAATGGGACTTATTAAATTAACCTACATATTTACTGCCAAGGTACACAGAATGGATCACTTCAGTGGCCCGGCAATTAAAAAGGAACATGGTGGGTTCCTGGTTTTTAAATGTTAAACTATTCTAAACATGCAAACAAACACATAGGTTTCAGTAAATAAACAGAACTTTTAAGAACTTGTTAATAATCCTAACAGCCCATATAAAGGTCCGCCCCCTGTAGCTCATACATACAAGGTTTCTTCCCAGCAGCATTTAATCGGTTTCCACATCAAGTGCTATAGAAAAAGTACATGAATGTACTACAGAGGTGGACCTTTGCAGGGACTGTTTGGAAGGTTTCAATGAGTAAAAACTTTTAAAACAGATGATAATAAAAGTTATGTTTACACAAACACATCTGTAGATTTAAAATATAAAAAAATGCGCGGAACCCTCTATTTCCCGTTTAACTGTACCAGGACTTGCTTTTACTTTTAAGTAACCTCTGTAGTACAACAATTTTCCATATGATCTTTTGAATAACAAATGTAATGTGAAAATGTAGCTAAAAAGTGAAATAATCACAGCCTATTTTCCATTTACACATGCAAATTCTTCTTTATAGAAGGCATTTACTTTCTTTACCACAAAACTCTGTTAATTGTAATTATGCCGAATTGGAATCCAAGCGATTAATCTAAGGTTATTTTGTATACTCCAAAAAAAAAAAAAAAAAAAAAAATATCTTGTTTGAATAACTGCACTTGATATCAAAGTGGGCTATTTAACACATTTTGACTACATTGGTTTTTAACAGAAATGAATACATGTGTATATGGATTGTTGGAAAACAGCCTTGTCCATTAGTCATCAGGTCCGGATCGAAGCCACACATACAAGATATCCCTGTATCCGAAACAAAATTATTGCGCTAATGGCTCAAATCACTGAGCTCGATCATAGCTCCACTTGTACTCAAGCAAGCTATGTAGGAAATGTCCAGAGTCCAATCATACAAGTTTTAGAGATCAACATAAATCTGCATAAATGTTTACAGGTAATGACATGGTTTGGGAGAGCCTGCTGCCTTGTAGATATACACAGCAATTATTTGTTTAAAAGTTAAAAATATACTAGCTAGGTTTACACACAATGATAAATATAACAAAGGAAAAAGTAGATTTGTTTTTATTTATTTATTTATAAGGTAATGGACAGAGAGGGAACAATTTTTTCCTCTTATCTCTGACCTTGTGTATAGATCCACACAACTCACTCACTAGATCGACCAAGTCCTTTATTTAAGAATCCCGTCTTCTGTCCCACTGGGGTTTGTTATTAGTCAGAACCCCTCTGTATTCTAAGGTTTATGACACCCCTTAATCAGTACTGCAAAATAGAGGTGCAACTCTCAAAAGCTGATCACTAACTAAAATGTTTGACCAATAAAAATAAATAAAAAAAAAGATATCACTTTATACTACAATATTCCGATTGTCAGGTGGGGTCACCCACACATATTGATGATTTGCAAAGAAACAATAAAACCCGGGAAAGAATGTGGCAAGATCACAAGAAAGGTTTCATAATGTGCTACAAGAACAAGTCCATAATAAGTTCTGTATATCTAGTGTTCAAGAATGTGATCATCTTCATTTCAAATGTTTTTCTCTCCTGGGTGTTTTTGAAATTCCCTCCAAGTAATTTGGTTCAGGTATTGGATGGAGTGATCTTTCTGGGTAAATTGGTGCCCAACTGTAGTACTAGAAAGGTTTTCATTGTGCTTTTTTATAGATTGTCTGTGCCGATGTCTCCTTGAATGCAATGGTTTGGCAGCTTTTCCCAATGTAACAGCCAATTTAATTTACAGTACATTATTTGCTCTGTACATAAATGAAAAATGTTATTGTGTATAAACATAATATAAGATGAAACTTGTAAAATATACAAATACAATGGCAACTTAACTTACCCAACAGCTGCTTTATGCTTACTTTACAGGCAACATGGCTTTCAAAAAGGTGTTTGTAGACTTTAAAAGCCACTGCCAACAAGGAGAAGATGGAAATCCTCACACAAAAAAATAAAGAAACTGAATGAATCACATGATTTATTCCGGCCCTGGTTAAAGTTAAAGTAAAGTAGAGTATGGAAATCAACCAAGGTAGCACACATTTTAAAAAAAACATTACAAAAGTTGTTTGTGCACAAAGAAATAATAAAACCAGTTTAAACTTCATAGAAACTGAGAAAATGCAGAGAGCATACTCTGTTGATCTCATTGGCTAGAAGAGGGCAAGCCCCCAAAAGCAGCTATGAATGCGTTTATGTGCTTGAAAAAAAAAAGAAAGAACACACCGACTATTTAGGAAATCCCTCTGATCCGATTCAATAATGGAAAAAAACAAATCTTTCCATGTCCCTTTAACAGGAAAATAATGTTATAAAAGACCTATACAGAAGAATTACATATTGTATAGATCACTTCTATGCATAGGAAGCAAGTGGGAAAACAGGAAGATACTTTGATTTGTTTCTGCGACCAGAAGCAATTCCTTTTTATCTTATGTTCTTTGTAAAGCATTTATATCATAATTTAAAATGGATATGCATCATGTTTCATACATTAATTCTACAGACATATAGAAGAAAATAAGTAATACAAATCAGCAAAGAATATTAATAGATCAAGGTAAGTGCTCTGCTATTTAGGTTACGATTAGAAAGGAAGGCAGCGAAACACAAAACATGTTGCCAAAACATGCTGGTATTTTGGTAATCAACTTGGATATTTTCATGTGCATTCATAATGCTGCTGTCAAATGAGAGACTCATCTACACCTATCCAACAAGAGCTTGCCCTCCACTGAGGAGACACACAGAACGATGCAGAGTCACACACACACGCCTTAAATCTGGAGGAGTAAGAATTGTCAGTGAAGAAAACAGTTATTATCCAACATGATGCCAGAGACTCCTTGTAGCCATGTATTCAGTGCTTGCACTTCTGTGTTTATGCAGGGTAGGTCATCAATGCCTGGTCCATTTCATTTGGTATTAGCTTTTAGTCTACAGGGGACCATTGGGGCAGCTGGCTTAGCAAGCTCTATCCAGCCAACAAAAAACAGGCGTAGTATCCCCAAATACCCACACAAGTTATACATTAAGCATACATAATTCATGGAAAACTATACATCCTACATTAGAGATCCATATGGGACCCACTTGAATCTCCCCTGTCCAATGAAAGACCAGGATCTGGGGAAAAGTAACTTTAAATTCTAGGGGCATTTGACCAGTCCATGAGGTCAGGAAACAACAACGACAACGTCGTCATCTCAGTTGGCACCTTGATGCAGAGAAGGGTTTTACAATAGGGAAGTAGGCTGTAATAGAACAAAACTAAACACTATTGTATTTCAATAATCATTAGTTTTCAAAAAAGAATAAGAAAACGGATCATATGTACATGGGTGTAGGAACAGATCCCCCCTATGTTTGTATAAATAAGCCATTTTACAGTCTGTGTATACATCTCTGCATATGTGCTAAATCTTGATTTAAAAAAAAAAAAAAAAAAAAATTAAAAAAATATAAAAAAAAAAAGCAAGGATTTGGTCTGCACAATATTCTTTATCAAAAAGTTACAAATTTAAATTATTTACCATTAAAATTGATTAGCAGAAACATGTTACCACTTATTCTGCTACACGATAGCAAATCTAGTGTATAATTTCATTAATTTAAGGTCATAGATTGAACAGCTACCCATAGAAATAAATATTTTTGAGATAATAAATAGCCAGTATTGGATAATAAAGCAACCTAATAGAACTGAATTAAAGCATTGCTCTACCAGATGCTTGGGCTGAATGCTAAGGGAAGCTCACATATGCATCATGTTCAGACTTCTTACAGGAATGGTTTGATTTTGCAATCAGTGGAGGAAAAATAAAAGGTTATTTAGAAATTACCGTTTAAACATTTATCAACACAGTGCTCTATCATCTGTGATTAGTCAGTCAAATACTTCACTTTTCACATAATAACACCAACCAAGTGAAACACTCATAGCTGAACATGACAGCTTCTGGGGAAATAATTTATACCTTTGGAAACAAAAATTGCTATACTGTATAATATTATGAAAAACATTGTAATCTCAATTTAAAACTGCAAGATTGTAGACGAGTAAACAGCAATCATTTTTTTTTATGCCAACAGCATAGTTTTAAAGAGATAAACAAAAAAAAACTATTGTTGAAAGGACCACTGTAGTACCATATAGAGCATATTCTCTTTAGAATAAATTAGTTACTAAATGCAATAACTTTATAAAAAGGACTATAACATGCAATTATAAGGTGGTGACAGGTGTAGTAATAGAATAAATGAAAAATAACGAATACCGCTTACGGACACAGGAAATTGTCATCCATGCAGAAATGTAGTTTAAAGCATCTTCAGGACATTACTAAGACGTAAGTATGTCAGCTGCTGCTTATCTAGAGAGAGTATAAAAAGTATTAAAACTTCAAAAGAACTAGAAGTAAACCGACCCCAGAGGAGAATCATTTTAATGCTCTGGTTGTATATTGGGACTACTGGAGTGTCAGACTCTGCATTACCATTTCCTCTTACGGTGATAAAAGCACTAGTGGTAAATGTCAATAGGTCTTCAGCTCTTGCTCACTTTCACAGGACACTACTAGAGTCTGCGTTGGCCATATTATGACTGGAGATACAGAAGTAACAACTACCACCACTGATCACCTCGGGGGGCATTAGCTTGCGTTGCAGGTATTTATGGTCAGATACAAATATCCTTCCACATATATCTTATTGGACGGTATAAATATTAAAAATAATCCATGTACAGCCTGAATATACCATAGGCGTTGTTCTTTATATGTATACATTTTGTGTATAACATACAAATCATACATATGGTAATCCTTCAGTTTCTAGACTTTAGAGCAGTATAAAGTAATGATATTACAACTCATAAAACTGCTTTTTTTTTACCCTTCATCTAAAGCACCCACCACCATTATATTTGGTGGCAGAGCGCACAATCACTTTCCTGAATTTGTATCATTACTGTATCTTGCAGAACTGATATAGTTATTAAATCCCAACCAGTACCAAGTAGTTTATAAAAGTCAGCAAGAGCTTAAACAATACGGGGGAAACCATCTATCTTCAACTGAAATTCTCTTCTTACAGCTTTTCATAAAGTCACAATAACCTCAACAGTTGCTAATATGGGATCCTCACTTCATAAAATATATAAAAAGGTAGCCCATTATACTGCCCTTTTAAATAGTTCCCTCCATATGCAGAGAAGAAAATCTGTGCAGCCACCCTGTGCCACTGTAATGGAAATTAATTCAGGAGTAAATTAACTTGTTTTGATCCTCGCAGAGTTGTATGAAATGTACGTACACTGTTCTGGAAGTTCTAGATTAATAAAACCAAGTTTTCCAATCCTTTACAAAAAAAAAAAAACTAAATTCATGGCTATTATTAAAAGCTCACAGAAGTCATAAAAATAAAAACACTTGTTTCTCAAGTGTGTATCAGAGCAACAATAGCAGCAGTTGTGCATGCCATTAACATCAAAAATTAAGATTTTTCCACACAAAGAAAAAAAAAAATGTTTTAAGGTTGTGTTAATGAGAACAGGAATCCATTTTGTGTTTCATCACATCCTGAAAGCTGGATCATGGAGGTGTGTACTTGGAACTATCAGTGGAGGGAGGGGTGAGTAAGAAAGGAATGAAAAAAGGAGAAGTCCAGAGTATTCATTAAATAATAGATTGAAAGTGACACCAAGAAAGTTGCATTGATGGCTCTCCAGAAATGTAAACACCCCTCTTACACACTTCTATCAAGTATTATGGATCCCTCTAGGGTCCTGTAGCAAAAATCATTTAAAAACTAGCTTTGTGACTTTTTTCAAACAAAGTGGTCTTTTAAGTTATCTTTCACCATGTCTTAAAATAGATACAAGAACAGAAGTTGCTTAAATGAATTACGGAAGCTGCAAGGACTGTTTTTCCACAATAACTTATGTTCCTATGAAGGAAAGTTTCCAAGAACTGCCTAGATGTGTGTAACTAATGAGGAGTGTTCTGCAAGACTATTTACCCAGCATGAAGTGGATAATCCCTGTGCCACTCAAGAAAAAAAATGCACTTAATTTGCTTTGTTATAAAAAATTATAGCCAGCGTTGTAAACACAGGAAGAGAAAAACTGGCACAATAAATGTCACACAAGTGGCTGCATGTGGTGACGATCAATAACTATTCCCAATGACGTATTTAATGAGTACAGAGACCAATTGGGTGTTACTGGAATAGACAATGTTTCAAGCTCAGTTCTGAATGCAAATAATACTTTATACAAAGCTGTAGATGCAAACTACAGAGACCGTTAGGGGCATGCAATCAGTTTGATATCGAAGACACCCCAAAACAATTTGTCTCTAACTGTTGTCCAACTTCGGCTTATCACATTCTATAAGTGAGAAGTTATTCAGATCATAGAGAAGCGTATAGTTGTTTAACTTAGTGTGCAAGTCCTTATTCCCAGGGATATCAATAGGAGTAATGGAAATAAATGACAAGACGTCTCCCTGTAGGGAACTCCTCTATCCATCAAGCAGCTCAACCCGAGGCAATGGCTGCCGCCAGTAAATGGTAAACAGTCATTATTAAAGGCTGAGTTTTACTTTTTTTTTATATTTGCTCATTAAAGTACCACTGCAGTTTAAGAGAGAAAAAAGAAAGACAAAAACACTTGTTTTTCACATATGTACCGAACTAACAATATTAGCAGCTGTTTAAGCCATGGACATGAAACATTTTTTGGGAAAAGCTGAAATGTAGACTGTTTATGAGAACAGGAATCCATGTTGTGTTTGTTACATCACTTCCTCGGAGCTGAATCATGAGGATTTGTGTTTTGTTAAAGGAGGTGTGAGGGAGGGGAGAACAGAGAGCCATTGTAAAGATAAGGAGAGACAGAGAATCAGATATAATGCTCAGTCCTGCTCATTAGCCCAAAAGCAGCCCCCTTGCATCATTCACTGCAATAATAGCTTTCTACTCATGTAAAAAACCCACACACCTTTTTTAATTCAGCGCTAAAAATGTACAACTTTTTCCTGCTTAATTGTACTGCAGATTTAAAGTTTAGAAAAAGTTATTTTTTTTCTTTTTTGAAATAGAGAGCTTCTTTTGAATGACCACTAAAGTTCCATGTGCCCAGGGTGAAAATAAAATGATCTGGGACTTGACCATGAATAAAATGCCTAAAGAAAAATGCCACCTGTGTCCTGTGCTTCGGAAAATAATCAGTAACATAATTCCTATTTGCAACCTCAAAAAATAAAAAGATGTTTTGTCTTGGTAAAAGTCCCCCTATAAAAAAGTTACAGGATGACAGCTCAGCAGGCTTCAGTTTATTGTTACTATTCTGTACTGATTCTTTACAAACTAACAATCATCCAAATCATGGCATTTAATATAAAAAGTCACTGTGGAGTATTATAAGATTGATATTATACTGGATGTTTTGAGTCCCGACTGGAAGAAGTTAGAGGCAATGAATAAAAGACAAGAAAAAGGAGGAAACAGAGAATTTGTAACAATTAACAATTGTTGTTTTTTTTCTAATAGATTGGATATATTCTATTTCCAATTGTAGAATTGCTTCTATTTACCGAAGAGGAGGAAAATGCAGATGAAGGATACACCACCAACAACAAGCAAAATGATAGCTCCGTCTCTATCCATGATCTAGACACAAATCATTTCCATTGCCTTGTGTCCTTACAACCTTCTGTGCAGTTGAGATCAATACACCAAATGATAGTGCAACCTTAAAATCATAGGTTATATATACAGATCAAACAAACAATACATAAACCGTTAAAGTAGCTCGATTACATGACATTACAAAATGTTATTAACGAAAAACGCCTCAATCTCCATATCTTATTTTTAACCATATATAAAGAGGGGAAGGTCATTACCGAAAAGTTGTTAAAATCTAAATTATTATACCCTGCCCATGGTTTCAAAATACTGTACAACGGATTTTCTTCAATTCTGAATATCTGCCAAACGTAATTTCTAGTCTGTCAATGCTTGGCGTTTGCTTTTGTAGAAAGTGAGCCGCCATTACAGTTCTAGACAATGTTAATAAAATTTGAATAATTGATTTTTATCCTTCGCTATCCTTGCATTAATACTGAGTCTAACTTTATTTCATAAGCCAACATATTTTTATTGTATTGTTCTCCAGAATCTGTGGATTTTTTAGGACTTTCCCATCATATATTGATGCAAGTACCTAATTCTTACGTATTTGTATATTCGATCTGTATGTATGAAGAAGAAAAAAAAAAGTGTATTACGTAGAAGTACTCTGTTGGGTAATCGACACATTCCCAAAACAGACAATGTAGACCGTCTATTGGAAACAAAACAGACATTGCATGGGAAATTATATCCACTAGGTTAGCATATTTGACCGCTCATGGTATACAAATACATGCCCAAACTGACAAATAATATAAGCTTTTATAAAACCAATTATATCTTGTGGCTCAGACAGGCTGTTAAAATAAAAGTAAATTCAAATAGTGGGCTATAAGAACTGGATGGGCATTATTATTTCTATCTGGTTTTAAAGACTGCCCTGGAGCTAACATAGCACAGCAGGGGACAGACCTTTGATGTTTCAAGCACTCAGGCTCTAGAACAGGAATGTCTAAATTCAGCTTCTTAACAGGGCAGCTTATACGAAGACCAGGATGTCCGAGACACAGATAGTCCCTGAAGCAAATCCACTGTGGACCAGAGTTAGACAACCCTGCTCAAAAACTACAACCAGGACCAATATTGAAATATGTGCTTTGTACACAAATGGTAAAACTACACACAAAAAAAAAAAAAAAAACACATTTATACCCAAGATTGGAAAATGGGCTCATTTGTTCTTGTTTGTCAATTTTTACTAATTATTAGAAAATATATCACTTTAAAACATTAGTAAACTGAACATTTAGTGGTTACCATCCATATACAGAGGTCAAAATATAAGTGCTCCTTTACTTAAAACAAAAGTATATATTAGCTCCTAGAGATAAATCAGTCTTTCCGCATTACCTGCTAATGGACAAACCTAAGAAGCTGGAACTAATGTTCACAAAAATAAGGGCTTGACAATATACAAGACACATATTAGTAAGGAGCCACAAAGACACACATTTAAAAGCCAAGGAAGAACATGTCTACATGTAAATGTAAAATAAGTAAGGAAAATAGGTGCCTCCATTATGTTTAGAGTGGAGATTTAATACACAATTTAAATATTTTTTATAATGCAATTGATACAACAAATGTGCCATAACATGTTACATTGATCAAGAGACACAAAACATCTCCCAGTTAAATACCAGCACAAAAGTTAATCAATTTTTAGTGTAAGTTTTTAATTACAATAAATTGAAGAGTTCTATTTATGGATATTTACCACTTAAAAATAACATGACAACTGGGACACCACATGGGTTCTTAACGTTACAGAATAATATTGGTTGATTTTTTTTCTATTTTCCGTGTATTGAACAAACAAACAAACAAACAAACAAACAGTCTCAGAGAGTTATCAAAGTACCCAATATCCTGAACAAGAAGTCACTACATGGCACTGGCGACATTTTTTCTTTTAGACATTGCAGACCTGGATTACTAGAAACTCCCTCCACTGAAACACACACACACACACACACACACACCTTAGTAATTCAGCTTTGAGGAAGTGATGCAACAAACACAAAATGGATTCTGTTCTTCAAAAGCAGAGTCTTCTTCAAAACTTCAGATTTTCTCAAATAATGCTTCACACTCATGGTTACACAGCTACTAATATTCTTTGTTTGGTACATGTCTGCTTCTTGAACTACAGTGATTCTTTAATTAAAACCCCTTGGAACTTCTATACAAATATTAACAAATCTATCAATTTAAAAGCAGGGCTTAATAAATTAATGTGAAATATAGGAGGAGACATACTATTTAAAAATATAGCCTCATAACTCTTGGGCCAGGAATGATAAAAACCTGGCCTGGTGTTTTTACCAGATTTAGGAGCCAGAAGAGTAGAGTGGTGGCTCCCTGGCTTTGCAAGCATGAAACAAAACATCACTAAAATAATGTCCTGTTGTATAGTATATGGTTCAAGCTATGCTAAATCATAAAATCCTTATCTGCCTTTGTAAACAGTACAGAGTCCCTTCATGCACTTGGATTCACAGAAGCCAATATCAGCGATCCAATCTCGGGCCCCACCCCATGCACTCAGAGTGCATTATACAATAAAGACACTACCAAATGTCACATGCAAGTCACATAAACTGGAATACTTCTCTGACATACTATTATGGTCCTAAACTGTGGTCAAAAGGACCAACAATGGTCCATGAGCTGCCTTTAGGTTTTACTCAGAATTGGGAAACAAACATCTGAAACAAAATGCAAGTAGTGAGCAAGTGCCTCAGTAATACATCCCAAGGTCTATACCTATAGCAAAAACAGAGAAGACATTACTGTACTTTAGAGATGCATGGGGTATGCTCCAGGTTATCCAACCTGACTAATGTTAGATCAGTTGAAAATGATTATTTTATTTTTACTAGTACTATGGCCCGGGGTACAGCTTTGGCCATTATTGAGGTAAACTGTTTATAAATTACATTTTCTGGCTAAAGTGTTCTTTTGCCGAGGTGTGCACACCTTATTACAATTTAATTTAATTATGAACTAAAATTATAGATTTAACACAAAAAGTGCTTACACTGGCCCTTTAAATGACTTTGCACGCACTTCAGTAACATTCAGTCTTTCAAGTCTCAATACAATTAAGTAACCCTTCAAAAATAGGTTTGAGCGACTGTCCTCAAATGTTCTTTAGATTTTCATCATTCTATGAGCATCTGAAACTAGTATTTGTACACACGCACCAATGTAAACCATTTACACTCAAGTTAGAACACGTATTACAAACAGCATGACACCTATGTTAGGAAGGAAGCTCACTGCTGTATTCTTAGTATCCATACAAATCTCTCACATTACTTCCCATCAATCATAGTTCGAGGTGATTAGCTTTTGGAAATGTATATAGTTTGACTGGAATAAAGAAGCACTGCATATGTATATAAAGTGTATGAAGTCCAGAAACACAGATCAAAAACATGCAGTATCCCTGACAAAGACCCAAATACACTTTAAGTGATCTGAAACACCCTTGCTTTCCTGAAAGAACAGTACAACTAACTCCCTTACAAAAATGTTCAGATGAGTGATACATGTCAGTGGAATTAGCCTCCTAAGGGATGAAAATTCCTTTTAAAGTTAACATGTGACTCAAAGGAATCCACTGGACGCCGTATCCTGCCATAGATAAAGTAGTGCCAAGAGCCCTATCACACATAAAGTCCATTCCTATAGGCCATTCCTATGTTCCCCCAGACATATTGTATTTGGGGTGGGAAACCGTGAATTCCTCACATTTCTGTGTCTATATATCCCCCAGACATGGAACCCGTTTTACAGTCCAATCGCAGTGATGGAAATCAGTTACCCAAAAATGGCTCCTGTGGAACCCCATTGCTTTTAACTGTTGTCATATTCAAGACCCAAACTAAATTGAATCAAAAGGACTACAAAATCCCCAAAAATGGAACATCATAATTTCTCTTACTACAAAGAATAATAATTTGCAATGCGTGTCTTGTGGAATCACAGTGTCCCATAGAATAACATTTGTTAATCACTTATCTATACATTAACATTTAGTGACTTGCGTCTATCAAGATAGAAAATGTACTAGAGCATCCCTATCACAAAAAGATTTTATTTTTATTTTTTCGTCATGAAAAACAAATAGAGTAAGTTTTGGAAACCAGCACTGAAGCACAAAAGAATTGGCTCCAAAATAAAGTTTGTTTCCAATCCATGTGAAGGGAGAGAGAGAATTTGAAAAAGTTTTACAGAAAAAAAAAAGAAGGTAATAGCACAGTTTAATATAGGTGATCTTGTAATGTATTTATCAACTGACTTAAGACAATCACAGTCTTCCTAAAGAGAAGAAGTGAATCAAAGTCTGGCTGTCAAGTCAGCATTGCTAGCTGCTGTAGGAATAAAAGGCAATGGTTTTAAAAGCATTCAACTGATAAAATGTGATACTCTATAGTTTTAATTATACAGTATTGTCACCTTATGTCCGTTTAATCCAAATATTAGTTTTCTTAGCTAGTCTCAATTCATACAAATGCCAATTATTAGCATTTATTTATAACACACCAAATATTCTGCAAACACTATATAGGGATTAAATACAAGTCAAAAACAATATTAACACAATGCAAAGGAATAGAGGCCCCGTCTGTACATCATGCTTTCCCTAAAGCACCCAACAACGAATGAAAACTCACAAACTTACAATGCAAGGTAAATCACAACCTAATGAATGTACACGCACTTCCCGTCACATAACAAGCCAGGACAATGTCTCTGTGTCACTTTACACCTCGTCATTCCCATATATAGAATGTCTTAGACTTGCAAATGCTTGTTTGTTATCTATACAATATATATATATCCAACAGCTGGATCCACTGGATCCACCCACTGTCATCTTAGTCACTGTATGATACCAACAGCAGACGGGTTGTTTTCCCCCAACACACGCAAACTGAACGTGTCACTTAATGTCCTATTCCCACATACATGTGAAGTGCAGCCACACCAAGTTTTTGTTTGTGCAACCTGGAAGTATCAGGCTACATTTGTGTGTGATTGGTTACTATGTCCCAAGGGGGTGGGGGTGAGGCTAGGAATTCCAGGCCCAGAAACTGATGCAGACACTGGGTATAAGGAAATGTACAAACACTTACATACATATATATATCAATCATACGGAACCGAGAGAAAGCTGCAGGCTCGTAAATCCTTAAAGGAAAGTTGTATTAGGAAACAAACTAATCCACATACAGTATTTGTGTTTTAGACAATTCTCACAAGTTATTTTACACAACAATAACACAAAACATATTCAGATATCATAAAACGTGCAATTTTCTGAATCGTAAGAGGAGCGCCCCATAAAGCAGTAGTGACCAATGGGCCGTATTGGAAGCACCAGCCTTATGGACGGTGAGGTTAGCACCATGATACATGTATAATAACAAAGCACCCAGAAGTTTCCCATTGTGATTAGTGTCAGTGTCTGTGAAGGACACCAGCACACAGGGGTGGGGCAGCAAGTTCAAGGTCACCAGCGGTGTTACTCATTAAACGGATTTCCCTGTCACTTGAACTTTGCTGCCACCCCAGCTATGTCTATAAAACACATGAAACCTAGCAGGAAAACACAGTGTGATCCTCCTATACACACCCTCACAGGCCTCACTGTGCACAGGGACCCCGGGCTCAGGTACAAGTGGCACAGCATCACTGTATAAAGCATTAGAGGGCTCACAATGTGATAATGTGTACACTGTGTCTCTATAACTGTCCTATACACACCCTCACTGTGCACAGGGACACCAGGCTCAGGTACAAGTGGCACAGCATCACTATATAAAGCATTAGAGGCCTCACAATGTGATAATGTGTACACTGTGGCTCTATAACTGTCCTATACACACCCTCACTGTGCACAGGGACCCCGGGCTCAGGTACAAGTGGCACAGCATCACTATATAAAGCATTAGAGGCCTCACAATGTGATAATGTGTACACTGTGGCTCTATAACTGTCCTATACACACCCTCACTGTGCACAGGGACCCCGGGCTCAGGTACAAGTGGCACAGCATCACTATATAAAGCATTAGAGGGCTCACAATGTGATAATGTGTACACTGTGGCTCTATAACTGTCCTATACACACACCCTCACTGTGCACAGGGACCCCGGGCTCAGGTACAAGTGGCACAGCATCACTGTATAAAGCATTAGAGGGCTCGCAATGTGATAATGTGTACACTGTGTCTCTATAACTGTCCTATACACACCCTCACTGTGCACAGGGACCCCGGGCTCAGGTACAAGTGGCACAGCATCACTGTATAAAGCATTAGAGGGCTCGCAATGTGATGTGTACACTGAGTCTCTGTAACTGTCCTATACACACCCTCACTGTGCACAGGGACCCCGGGCTCAGGTACAAGTGGCACAGCATCACTGTATAAAGCATTAGAGGGCTCGCAATGTGATGTGTACACTGAGTCTCTGTAACTGTCCTATACACACCCTCACTGTGCACAGGGACCCCGGGCTCAGGTACAAGTGGCACAGCATCACTGTATAAAGCATTAGAGGGCTCGCAATGTGATGTGTACACTGAGTCTCTGTAACTGTCCTATACACACCCTCACTGTGCACAGGGACCCCGGGCTCAGGTACAAGTGGCACAGCATCACTGTATAAAGCATTAGAGGGCTCGCAATGTGATGTGTACACTGAGTCTCTGTAACTGTCCTATACACACCCTCACTGTGCACAGGGACCCCGGGCTCAGGTACAAGTGGCACAGCACCACTATATAAAGCATTAGAGGGCTCGCAATGTGATGTGTACACTGAGTCTCTGTAACTGTCCTATACACACCCTCACTGTGCACAGGGACCCCGGGCTCAGGTACAAGTGGCACAGCATCACTGTATAAAGCATTAGAGGGCTCGCAATGTGATGTGTACACTGAGTCTCTGTAACTGTCCTATACACACCCTCACTGTGCACAGGGACCCCGGGCTCAGGTACAAGTGGCACAGCATCACTGTATAAAGCATTAGAGGGCTCGCAATGTGATGTGTACACTGAGTCTCTGTAACTGGCTTGCCATAAACACCCATTACAGGACCCAATGGTGTGTGCAATAATAATGTCATGTGACAGACTCAATACTATAGGATACACATGTGCAGCTTCTAAGTATGTGCAGTCATTACAAGAAGTATCAGAGTATGTATGACCATCAGAGTGATGCAGATTACATGTATGTCCATCAGACTGATGTAGGTATGGGTTACATGTATGCCCATCAGAGTGATGCAGATTACATGTATGCCCATCAGAGTGATGCAGATTACATGTATGTCCATCAGAGTGATGTAGGTATGGGTTACATGTATGTCCATCAGACTGATGCAGATTACATGTATGTCCATCAGAGTGATGCAGATTACATGTATGTCCATCAGAGTGATGTAGATATGGGTTACATGTATGTCCATCAGAGTGATGCAGATTACATGTATGTCCATCAGAGTGATGCAGATTACATGTATGTCCATCAGACTGATGCAGATTACATGTATGTCCATCAGACTGATGTAGATATGGGTTACATGTATGCCCATCAGAGTGGTGCAGATTACATGTATGCCCATCAGAGTGATGCAGATTACATGTATGCCCATCAGAGTGATGCAGATTACATGTATGCCCATCAGAGTGATGCAGATTACATGTATGTCCATCAGAGTGATGCAGATTACATGTATGCCCATCAGATGCAGATATAGGTGAGCTGATCACCCATAAGTAATAAAGCAGGTATAAACACTATATTAATGTAAGGAGTACTGAAGCTGTAGTTCAGCAGCCCCAAGCTCTTCCCTACAGTCCATAGCAGTAACACCAGTGCAGGTAGGACTGATAGAAGTATACTCCCATGTAGAGGGCCTTGGCTCTTCCCTCCAATCACAGCCGTGCATAACTCTGTACACAGATGGCCTCCTCACCTTGGGCAGCTCCCGCAGCTGGTTGGCGTCCAGTAGGAGCTCCTCCAGGCTGCGGCTGTACCTGTAGATCTCCTCGGGCACTGTGAGCAGGGAGCAGTGCCGCTTGTCCATGAACTCCACATGACGGTTACACCGCCACAGAGGGATGCAGTGGAACATCCCCGGGGAGAGGCCGAACAGCTCGCACCCCAGCCTGACTCCGGACGGACACACACAGAGCAGCCGGGTCTAGATACCAAGTAATCAGGGCACAGTCACCATCAGTCCCGGTGTGCTACAGAGCAGTTCCTGGATCCCTCACTGTGGCACTACGCTCCAGGCCCCGCCCCTCTCACAGACTCACACTTGTTCATTAGGGCTCTCATACAGTGATCTCCAGGCCCCGCCCCTCTCACTAAGGTCTGCCCCCTCACTGCCTCCATCATCTGTGCACTTAAGGTGGAGCGGCGCAGTGCAACACACATGTCCACACTGATTATACTTCATTGTATATAGTTACATAGTAGTTGATATTGTAAAAAGACTTTTAGCCCATCATGTTCAACCGTTTAGGATCTCCTCTGGTCTTTGTAATATGCGGATTAGTTGTAATTAATTTTCTCAAAAGGGAAAAAAAAATATTCCTTCCTGACCCCAGATACTGTCGATCGGAACTCCTCCCTGGATCAATACTCCATCTCTAATTACCCAGGATAAACCTGAATGCCTTTTTTATTTAAAAACTAGGAAATTGCCCGTCAAGAATGACGGCAATAACATTTGAAGCCTGGCAATGCTGTCTGCCACACAATGGCTCATTGCAGGCCCTCTTCCCATTCATTACAGGCCTCGGGAACTTGTAACTTTTTTGCTTGGGAATGCCATGTGTCTCTTTCCAGCATCTGCCCCCTGTATCTTCCCTGTGGCTTTCTCCTCGGTATGTTTGCTGAATGTTTGAGTGGCGCGCAGTGATTGCCGTTGGTTTTATTTTCAAAGTCCCGTGTGCTTGGCATTGTTCGTCTGTGTTCAGCGTGCCTGGCGTTGTTGGTGTAAGTGTTACTGTGTTTGCCGTTGTGTATTTTCTAAGTCCTGCATGCCTGGAGTCATTGGTGTGTTACTGTCTTTTGCGTTGTGTACTTTCCAAGTGCCGCGTGCCTGGTGTTGTTTGTCTGTGTCCTGCATGCCTGGCATTGTTGGTGTTGGTGTAAGTGTTGCTATCTTTTGCGTTGTGTATTTTCTGCTGAGCCTCGTTTTCATCTTGTTTCAGAACTTTTAGCTTTTTTCGGCCTCCCTTTTTTTCCTGCTTCAGTGATTTTCGATCATTAAAAAAGACAAAATATGCCTCAAATTAACTTGCAACCTCACTCACAGGCTCCCTGGCTCCCCCCATGTGCTGTTTGTGAGTGTGTAAGTGAATTTGAGGCATATATGTGTGTTTCTGCCGTCTTTTCCAGTTTGGTGGTTCGGCCGTTAAAGCCGCAGGTTGACAAATATTATATGTGATATATCCAGTCCCTTTTTAAAGTTATCTATCGAATCCGCTGTCACCACCTTTGGTAGAGAATTCCACAGATTAATCACCCTTACTGTGAAGAACCCTTTTCTTTCTTTAAGGTGGAATCCTTTTACTTCTAACCTCAATGGATATCCTTGTGTCAGTTGAAAACCTCTTGGCACAAAAAGTACACTTGACAAATCCCTATATTGACCCTGGATATTCTCATATAAGGTAATTATTTCCCCTCTTAGACACCTTTTTTCTAGAGAATAGAAGTTTAATTTGGATAGTCTTCTTCATAGCTTAGCCCCTCCATTCCCCTTATTAGTTTTGTTGCCCTTCTCTATACTTGTTCCAGCTCTAAAATGTCCTTTTTTATGAAGTGGTGCTCAAAATTGTTTTCCATATTAAAAATGAGGTCGTACTAAGGATTTGTATAGTGGCAGAATTATATTTGCTTCCCTTGCTTCTATACCCTTTTTAATACATACTAATATTTTATTTGCCTTTGAAGTTGCTGCTTGGCATTGAGCACTGTTATGATAAAATATTTTCTACGCTCACATCTGACATATTTTATTTTAATTCATTTATTCACTGATTTACACATGTTATGTTTATACATTTTAATCATATATGTTCACTTATTACAGCTAATAATACTTGTAAATAAAACATCTAATCATGTATATTTATATTTAGTTGTTATTTTTTGATGCAATTAACTTCTTCTGTATAAACACTGAACATAAAGTAAGGAGGATATTTGCTTTTATTATATAAGGAATTCCTGTAGCCTAATATATTGTTTAACATTCAATTTTGGATGAAATATAAAGTGTGATGATCTATTTATAGGTAGTCAGTGATTTATTTTTTTATTCACAGTAACTGTTTTAATCCCCCTTAAGTGAACAAAGTGCAGAGGTCTGTGACAGAGCAGGGTGGTGGGTTGGAGCTGAGTGCTGGACACAGGATCTGGATCTGGAGCCTCACAAGTGCTGTGCTAACAGATTAGTGATGATTAGTAACATGACTGTGTGTCCTGCTCTCAGTCTCTATCATACACCAGCTCCAAGCCCTCATTGTGCCTCAGCCTCTCACTCATACTCAGTTAAGGTGGAATAGTGAATAAACACTCTAAATATGTTTGTAAATAAGAGTAATTTAGTTGATGAAACCAAACACCATCAGGCAATGATATTTAATGACACTGGTGGTCCAGTGGTTAGGGTTTTCGCCACTGTGACCTGGGTTCAGTTCCAATCGGAAGCAAGAGGTCAAACCACCATGAAGCCATGCAGGTTGGGCTTGATCAGTACTGGGATGGGAGCCCACCTAGGAACACCAGGAGCTGTATTGCTGTGACCCACTGGAGTAGGAACTGGCAACCCACTCCAATATCTTTGCAATGAATACCACGTGGATCAGTATGGTGTGTTGTAGTCCATGAGGTCATGGAGAGTCGAAAACGACTGAGTGACGGGGAAAAAAATACCCTGCTTAACGCTACCCCTTTGAGCATTAATTCGCTATAGCGCTCTGATTTGTGTAATTCCCTGCTGCTCCCTTTAAGTCCCCGCTCAGTGCTCTCTGATTCCCCATAGCTCTCAGTCAGTGCTGTCTGAACGCTATGGCGATATAATGCCCTAGGCCCTCATTCAATTGCGATTTGGCCAATTGAATAGGGCTCTAAATAAGCACATAACATATATTTTTTAAAGAAGTTTTTAGTTAGTGAAAACCTTGCTTTTGGATAGATGCTTACTAACTAAAAACTTCTTTAAAAAAAATATGTTATGTGCTTATTTAGACCCCTATTCAATTGGCAAAATTGCAATTGAATGAGGGCCCTAGTGAGCACTGTTTCAAATAGCACCCCTGTATGCAGGAACACATGTGGAGCGCTAAATAGGGTATAGCTGTACATATATGTCTCTATGTTAATTCAGGCTTCACAAACTTACAACATTAATAAATTATGATTAGGCCAATTGAAAAGGGCTCTATATAAGCACAGCGCATATTTGTTTAACAGAGGTTTTTAGTTAGTGAAGATCTTGCTTCTGGATAGAAGTTCACTAACTAAAAACTTCTGTAAAAAAATATGCTCTGTTCATATATAGAGCCCTATTCAATTGGCCGAATCGCAAATTAAAAAGGCTGTAAGTAACTAGCCAATTATTTCTTATGAGCCAGGTTACATACTATATACAGAAATATATGTATACAAACTAAAAAGTTAAGAGCCAGTGGTAACATTTTCAAAACTGTGGCTCACAAGAGGTGTGAATCCCTGTGTTAAAATCACTGTCACCCCAAAATCAATTACTTTTTAAGTTACTATTATTAAAAAGCATGAAAAACTAGCAATATGTTGTGTTATTGATTTCTTTCTAAATTAGATCAATCCTCGGAAATACCATGTTGTCGTTGCTGAATTTTTATGCAAATGAGCATATCACACACATTAATTAGCTGCCTTGTTAGGCTAATTATTATTACAGTCTGCTTGTCTATCTCTGAAGTGGATACAATAAAGAGCTGCAATATTAGCTGGCAGTTAGGCCCCTGTCAAACCAGTATCAAGCACCCTGAACTGCATATTAGCATACAGGAGCAGCAAAATAAATTCTAAATATTTCAGAAATGATTTACTGCATAGAAAAACTGCTATTACAATGTATAGCCAGTTTAACATGCTCTTTAAAATTGAATCAATTTCCTGTTGAGGTGACAAATTCCCTTTAATATATATATTTATATATATATATATATATATATATATATATATATATATATATATATATATATATATATACTAATAAAATACTTGGCACTATTCAGTGAAATAAACTAATTCACAAACTGTCCCAGATTTGGGCTCAAAATAATTTGAATGTGCCTTATATCCTTCAATGAATACTCTATTACAGCAGTTCCCAAACCTCTCCTCAATACCTACCAGACAGGCCATGATTTAGACTTAACACTGTGTGAACACAGGAATTCCTGTCAGGTGGGTCTTGAGCAGAGGTTTGGGGACTGCTGTAAGAGAGTATGTCAGTAGGTGGCAGAGGTTTATGAGACCATTGTAATTGTAATCCCATATTTACAACAAGCTCTTCTGAAGAACTAGATCTGATAATAGAAGTATTTTGCTATGTATTAAACATTAATTAATAGTATTTCTTTGTCACATTCATACTGGTATTTTTATATTGTGCTTATGTTACCCATATGAGCTTTCATGATATGCTATTGACATTTATCAAAGACAACCCTTGTAATGGGTTTATTTTTCCTTTTATTTTTTTGTGTCGTTCAGTCATGTTCGACTCTTTGTGAACTCATGGACCGTAACACACCAGACACATCTTTATGTCCATGGTCATGCTGATCCACTTTGTATTCAGAGTATGGCAGATATACTGGAGTGGGTTGCCAGTTCCTTCTCACAGGCACACAATTCATGTTCTGTACCCTTGCCTCTCTGTAATTCGAGTTATGCTTCCAGACCAGCTCAGTATCTACTTTGAGATCATAAATCCCATTTAGCATGAACCCGCAGAGGGTTTTTTGCTCCATGGACTGATGAACAAACAAACATTTAACACTTACCGCATCTATCTGTTCAGGCCTGGAAGACTGGTACTCACATAAAACAGGAGACGGCAACTATGGGATAACTAATCAGTGCAGTGTAACCTGAGTCCAGGGGGAAGTTGTGCTATCAGTCACAGCCTTCCCCCATAGAGCCTCCCACCCCAAGCAGCACTCTGCAAATTACTAATGCAACAGTCAGTGGGCAGAATAGACTGCATGCAAACAAAGATTTAAAAGTAAAGATATTTTTAGCTGTTATTTAGTAATTTCAGCTGTATTAGCTATATTAAGATCTTGTACAATCTCGTATTCACTCGTACCACTGATCACACTCCATCTGCTCATGACGTATATCAGAACAATGTGTAGGTAGATGATTACATACTATAATCAATTAATGGTTCTACAACAAAATAGTTTACAAAATTATATTTATTAATTGTGTATTCTGATTTAATAACTCCAGAAATCCGCTTAAAAGTATAAAAATAAATTATTACTGAACTTTGATGCATGATTAGCTTTTACCAACCTTATAAGGGATTATTGGTTTTGATTAAATTGTATAGAAACCAACCCCTTCTCAGTCCTCTCACTACCCTCACTTGCCCTGATATTGCTACCACACAATACAATTTGACTCTAAATTCCACCCTGGACTCTCTAGCCCCCAAAACCACAGGTAGACGCCCTCGCTCTCATCTACAACCATGGCACACTACACAAACACGCTACATCCAGAAGTGCTCCCGTAGCGCTGAACGACTATGGAGGAAATCTCGCTCCTCATCAGACTTCCTTCATTACAAGTTTATCCTACGCTCCTATCACTGTGCCCTCAATCTTGCCAAACAGAGCTACTTCTCATCATTAATATCAAATTTGGCCTCCAAACCCAAACATTTGTTCTCCACTCTTAACACTCTCCTCTGCCCTCCCCCACCTCCCGCCCCTTCCTCTCTTACAGCTGAAGATTTTGCAAAATACTTTAATAGTAAAATTGAAAATATTCATAATGAACTCTCCTCTCAACGCAGCCATATCACACCTTCTCCTCAAAAAACAAACAGCAGTCTGCCCTCACCCTTTCCCAAACCTATTGCCACTATAAACTCCTTTACCCTGTATCTGAGGATGAAGTTGCTAACCTTCTATCAACCTCTCGTCTCACAACTTGTCCACATGATCCTATTCCATCACAGCTGATCCCCCCCCCTCTCTACCACACTTATCCCAGCTCTCACACATCTATTCAACCTTTCCTTAGACACTGGCAAGTTTCCATCACCTTTGAAACAAGCCACAATTACACCCATTCTTAAGAAACCCACATCGGATCCAGCTTCTCCATCTAATTACCGCCCTATCTCTCTACTTCCCTTGGCTTCTAAACTACTTGAGCGTGTCGTCTACACTCGCCTTACACAATTCATTTCCTCCAACTCCCTCCTTGATCCCTTCCAGTCTGGCTTCCGGCCCCAACACTCTACAGAGACAGCTCTCACAAAAGTTACTAATGACCTGCTCACCTCCAAATCAAAGGGTCATTTCTCTATCCTAATTCTCCTGGATCTCTCTGCTGCCTTTGACACAGTTGATCATCCTCTTCTTGTCCAAATTCTCCACTCTCTTGGCATCCGTGACACTGCTCTCTCTTGGTTCACATCTTATCTAGAAAATCGAACATTTAGTGTCTCCTTCTCTGGCACCTCTTCATCTCCTCGCCCTCCAACTGTCTGTGTACCCCAAGGCTCAGTCCTAGGCCCCCTCCTTTTCTCCATCTACACATCCTCCCTTGGTGCCCTTATACAATCTTTTGGATTTCAGTATCATCTATATGCTGATGACACCCAAATCTACATCTCTGCACCTGAACTATCCCCCTCTCTGCTAGCTCATGTTGCCAATTGCCTCTCGAGCATATCCTCATGGATGTCTGCCCGTCAACTCAAACTCAACATGTCTAAGACAGAGCTCCTTATTTTTCCACCCTCTACTACAGCTTTCACTCCACAAATATCTCTCACTGTTGACAATGCCATCATCACTCCCACCTCTCAGGCCCGCTGTCTTGGGGTCCTACTAGACCCTTCCCTCTCTTTCATTCCCCACATCCAATCACTCACAAAATCTTGTCACTTTCACCTAAAAAACATATCCAAAATACGCCACTACCTCACACAAGACACAACTAAAATTCTTATTCACGCTCTCATCATATCTCGCCTCGATTATTGCAACTCTCTCCTTGCTGGCCTTCCTATCACCCGTCTGTCTCCACTCCAATCCATTTTGAATGCATCCGCTAGACTCATCTACCATACTAAACGATCAGTGTCTGCAGCACCTCTCTGTCAGGCACTCCACTGGCTTCCCATAGCGTCTAGAATACAATTCAAAATCATGACCCTAACATATAAAGCCCTCCACAATAGTGCCCCCTCCTACATCTCTGCTCTCATCCCAAAATACACTCCCACCCGCCCTCTTCGCTCTGCTAATGACCTTCTTCTCTTCTCCTCTCTCATCACCTCCTCTCACTCCCGTCTTCAAGACTTTTCACGTGCTGCCCCTATTCTTTGGAACTCTTTACCTCGCACCACCAGACTATCTGCCTGCCTCAGATCCTTCAAAATCTCTTTAAAAACACATCTATTCAAAAAAGCATATCATCTTTAGCCTCTTCATTCACTATGCATCTCTCACTCTCCTGTACCTCACCCATACCCTTTAGAATGTAAGTTTGGAAGTTCTAATCTTGTGAGGTGCTTTAGGGAAAGCACAGTGTATATCAGATTGAAAGCTCAATAACAGGGTCTTCCATTATTTTCATTGTGGGGTATCGTTTATACTTGTACCTAACCCCTGTATTGCGCTACGGAATATGTTGGCGCGTTATAAATAAAGGATAATAATAATAATAATAATATTAACATAGCCTAATTATGATTGGTACAGGTTCCAGATATTAGATACAAAGTATTCCCATACTAGCCCTTCTGGATTGCTACCTTCTCAATGTGAAGGGTCTTGTGTACCTCAGTGAGGATGTGAGTTATACCATGTAGGGTCACCCAAGATGAGCAGGTCATAGCAGAGAGGTCAGACAAATTGTGGTACACTGGAGAAGGAACGGGCAAACCACTCCAGTACCTTTGCCAAGGAAATCTTATGGATAAGAACAACCAGAGACATAAAATGTACCTGGCGTACTGTGGTTCATAGGGCCACGGAGAGTTGGACACAAGTGAATGACTGAACAATAACAAAAATCCCCAATACTAGGCTTACATTATTTTCTTCATTTGTCTGTTTATTTAACTGTGTTAAGCCTCTACCATGACTTTAAATTAAACATAACCTATATTTAAGATTATTTGCATACATCATTGTAATAGTTTTTATGTATCTGATATGTGTTAAAGGACTACTGTAGTTATATTTCAAACATAGGCAAATATTATAACATAACATTTACAACTGTTTATTTGCTTTAAAGCTAGATTAGACTCTACTGATTTTGGTTTCTACTGAAGTGAGTGAAGCACAGTGGAAAATGCAACTGAAGTTTTAACTTGCTAAGTTGAGGAGGGGCTGCATTTGCGGAGGTGGAGGCTCCCACGTCGGCCGCAGGCTCATTGCAGGCCTCAAATGCGGACCCTCGCAAAGCGAGGGGCCGCATTTGCGGAGGTGGAGGCTCTACGACCACACAAGCGGGACTTTGCAAAAACACATAAACACGCAATGACTAACTAAGGACTTACACAAAAATATACGAGCCGCGGGACTTAGAAAAAATCCATTACGAACTCGCAAAAATACGACCTTAACGGACAACCAGCGCATACCGCCAAACATTAAAAAAACACAAAAATACACAAATAAAATAAAAACCTTATTCACACCAAGGGGAGACACCCAGGACCTCTGCAACACTGCTTAAACCTCAAATTCTGTCAAATTTACAAGTTTAGCGAGAGAAAAAAATGTCAGCCGAAAAAAATGAAAACGAGGCTACACGCCCCTAAATACCACAAAGCAAATACGGCTTTTACAAAAACCTGTACGACCTACAACATACACCATTAGCAAGGACGCTTCATCTTACAAACCCGCCTACCACATACACATTCGCCGCCATTTTACAACACTAACTTACTGAATGCGGAAGTACCCAGCTACACTAACGGCTTCCACTTGCGCACGCAGCCTATTTACACTACACACTGCACACATTGCTGACACTTACACCTCAGCTCCACAACAGTGCAAACCTACATTGTATGCTGCAGGAACATCAAAACAGATTGTCAGCTCTTCAGCACAATGCTTCCTGCATATATTACAAATATGTAAAGTATATTAATTTATTAATTTACTACTTTTTTAATTAGCATCACAAAATACATATACACAAAAAAAAACACTATCGCAATAAACGCAAAAGACATTCACTGCGCGCCTCAAGACGAGTGCCAACGCTGCTCATAGCACACAAACTACACCAGGGGACAGCCTTGCAATAAGTGCAAAAAACAGATCACGCCGACCTTACAATGACAGCAAAAACGCCTCTGATAAAAAAAAATACAACAACCTAGAGGCTCGCAATGAGCCCCGCCGAAGGCGCTCAGCGCGAGCCTCGCAATTAGCACCGAGATCTCAGACCACCACAAAAAATAATGTCTGTGACAAACACCATTCCTTGACTTACAATTCTATTGCCGTCATGTTTTGACGGGCAATTCGCTAGTATATATAAACTGCCTTGCTAGTTTTTCTCTCTTTACTAATGAATATAAGTTATGTTTACCACTTACATTTGTGTAGATTCTAAACTCAGTCAGGGCCCTACATTCATTTGCAATGTGTTAAAATTGTTTCTACCTTGTACTTAACCCCCAAATATATCTGCTGAATATTTTAGTGTGTTACAAATAGAAGAGAATAATAATAATAATTGTTTATCATCTATCAGTAAAGAATGCTCTTTCTTTGCTTATTCAAATCCAACAAGAAATGGAAATGTTTTTACTCCCAAGGTAGGTAAACAAAGTAAGACTCCTTCAGCAAATACAATTAACTATTATTACACATATTACATACCAATCTGTCTGCCAGATGCATTTATTTACGTAACTTGAAAACAATGTTTTTGAATATACATGATGACACTTGATGGTCTTGGCATAGATTAGACCTTTGTAATCAAACTTACACTTGGTAACTTTGGAGAAGTCTTAATATTGAATTTTAACAAAAATAAATCTGTAGTTTTATTGATCATTTTGTTCTTAAGATTTTAGGGATAAATTGTCATTACATTATTTCCACTTTACAAAGCGCAGCAAACTTAAATTACAAGCTAGCCTTTTAACATCTTTTCACCACAGCTAGATATTCTTGGCCAACAAATGCCAAGGATAATAATCACAACACACGGCACAGTGTTTTGTTTTTTTCAAATGACCTTCTGACATTGGGGACCTGTTGGTTGTGTGCTTTATGTAAAGCTCTAGCCATATTCACCGACCTCAGCATCTACATTGATTACTTTAGTCTCTGTATTTATGAGGGACTCCCCCTTAGAACTGATCTCTAATTTCACCATCATTATGACAGGCACCACATCCTAAGAGAAGCCACAACTACATATCCACCATGCAGCATTCTGGACAGTGGATATTACACGTAGCAGGAGTTCAGGACTTGCATCAACATTTTCCAATTCTCCTGCACAATCTGCTCCACCCAGGAATTTTCTCCCGTTTCTACTTTTTGCTTGATTCTTGCTGCCATATTCCTTAGTGATGAATAATTTGCTAACTACTTGCCTTTATATCTAGCTATAGACCTAGCACTGTGCAAGTGCATATCTAATTGCTTCTGTGAAACTTAGAATGCATATTATAGTTGCAGTTGAGGTGTTTGCCTTGGATCTCATCTGTCTTGCAGTCTTACAGTAGTTCAGCTATTTAAGGTTGCCATCAGCCTGTCATTTTTCCTGTTGTTTTCCCACTCAGCGCTATAAAAGTCTTGTACCTGGACCCAGGGTTGCACCTAGGCCCCTGGTCGGGGGGGGGGGGGGGGGGGGGCAGTGCTGTCTACACCATTCCCCTTTACCTTTCTCCCCTTTCCCATCGTCCCTCCCACCCTTCTCCTCCTCTCTCCTTCCTTCCATCTCCCCTTTCTTTTACTGTATGTACTTACAGGTGATCAGAGTCCAGCCTTCCCAGAACTCCCTATACTTCTGTGACTGGTCCCTTGAATTATTTTTTTCTGACTCTAGACTGACCCTGACTTGCTAAACCCTGAACACTTCCTGTCTGCAACCCATCAATCCGTTCTTGTAGATAGTCTTGTGCAGTTTCTTGGCTGCCATCCCTGATCCCTTGGCTGTGTATGCACCCCAATATCTGCCTCCTGTTTGAAAGCTGTTGCAGTGAACAAGAACACCCCAAACTGACCTAATCAAGAGATACCAGAACATTTACTGGATGCTGATTTTCCCATCTTGGTTCCAGACTCCAGGACACAAACCAATCAAATCATACTAGTCACTGTTCTGAGGGTTTGTTACTAGTTTGGTGTCTTGCAATCTGTGAGGTGAATAATCAGGAAGGTAACACCTTACATTGGCAAATGCATATATAAAATAAAAGTCACCATTACGTATTTATATTGTTATTCTTCCTTTCACCTCTATTATCGCGGAAACTGAGAAGTAAAAATGTTACCTTGCAGTGGGTCGTGTTGAATATAATTTGGTAATCTGCATTTAAAGATTGAATTTATTTATAATATGCAGACAATGTATAGATCTAATGTAAATAATTAAATTATTATAAAGCAGACTTGTTGAACACTTATCCCAAAATAGGCAATTTAGTAATATTACATTTTTTTCAGTAGTCATGTTGAGAATTGATTAATCTTTGTTTTTCTTGCTACCTTAATGCAAAATGTTCCTTCAATGCATAATGACCACATAATTAAGACATCTCCAGAGGCACAGGAGCGGTTCTAACTGAGCGTTTATATTGAAATATAAAAATATAAACTTGGCAGCGGATAAAAAAACAAAAAGGCCCATTATGATGGCAGTATGCTTACCCAGGTCATGCTTACATTCCTTAACTTTGTTTAATCCTACCCTTTCCACTGGGAGGTTGTTCCACTTACCTACTTTCCTTTCCGGAAAGTAATATTTTCTATCATTGCCCCTCATCCACTATCTTCTAAACTCAAATCATAACCTCATGTTCTTCATGTCCTCTTTTTCTGGAAGCCACTTTTTATTAAATCCTTTGATATATTTAAAGGTTTCTATAACATCACGCCTCCCTTTTGTCCTTTAAGTTATATATAAATGTTATGAAGTCTTTCCATATTTTATTTTTTTTGGCCATGTATTTTATGTTGCCCTGCTTTGAATTCCTTCTAATTTCTTAATATCCGTTTTGAGATACGGTCTCTAGAGTCTAGGAAAGAAGGCTATTTTCTCTCAGAATAAGTGTAAATGAAAACAGGTCATTACTAGCCAATTTGAATTATTTAAAAATGAATATGACTGCAAATATTAAGATGATTAAGCAATTTAAAAACTTTTAACTAACATTTCTTTTAATAATTCAGATTTGAGACTATTATTATTTTATGTTAAAATACTTTTTCATTAAAATATTATCTTTTTTACATTGTTTGTTGCTGAACAAGACTAGGACAAATGGGCCAGAGTCAGAGAGTATCCTGTACGTGGCATTCAGGTCCCATTAGCAGAAGAGTTATATACAATTGTGCTCAAAAGTTTGCATGCCCTGGCTGAAATTGTGAAATGTTGGAATTTATTTTGAAAATATGACTGATCATGCAAACAAAATGTATTTTATTGAAGGATAGTGATCATATGAAGTCATTTATGTTCACGTAGTTGTTTGGCTCCTTTTTAAATCATAATGATAACAGAAATCACCAAAAATTGTCCTGATCAAAAGTTTAGATAACCTTGAATGTCTGGCCAGCTTACAGACACACAAGGTGACAAACACAGGTAAAAATGCCAAATAAAGGTTAGTTGCCCACACCTGTGGCTTTTTAAATTGCAATTAGAGTCTGTGTATAAATAGTCAATGAGTCTGTTAGCTCTCAAGTGGATGCACTGTGCAGGCTAGATACTGAGCCATGAGGAGCAGAAAGAAACTGTCAAAAGACCTGAATAACAAGGTAATGGAACTTCATAAAGATGGAAAAGGACATAAAAAGATATCGAAAGCCTTGAAAATGCCAGTCAGTACTCTTCAATCCTATTCAAATTATTAAGAAGTGGAAAATTCAGGGATTTCTTGATACCAAGCCAAGGTCAGGTAGACCAAGAAAGATTTCAGCCACAACTGCCAGAAGAATTGTTCAAAATACAAAGAAAAACCCAGAGGTAACCTCAGGAGAAATACAGGCTGCTCTGTAAAAAGACGGTGTGGTTGTTTCAAGAAGAACTATACGACGATACTTGAACAAAAATTAGCTGCATGGTCGAGTTGAAAGAAAGAAACCTTTACTGCGCCAGTGCCACAAAAAAGCCTGGTTACAATATGCCTGACAACACCTTAACACGCCTCACAGCTTCTGGCACACTGTAATTTAGAGTGACTAGTCCAAAATAGAGCTTTATGGTCACAACCATAAGCGCTATGTTTGGAGAGAGGTCAACAAGGCCTATAGTGAAAAGAATACCATCCCCACTGTGAAGCATGGTGGTGGCTCTCTGATGTTTTGGGGGGCAGGGGGAGCTCTAAAGGCACAGGGAATATTGTGAAAATCGATGACAAGATGAATGCAGCATGTTATCAGAAAATAGTGGCTGACAATTTGCAATCTTCTGCACGAAGGCTGCGCATTGGGCTCTCTTGGATTTTTCCAGCATGGCAATGACTCTAAGCACAAGGCCAAGTTGATTGACCCCCCAGTGGTTACAGCAGAAAAAGGTGAAGGTTATGGAGTGGCTATCACAGCCTCCTGACCTTATTATCATTAAAGCCACTCTGGGAAGATCTCAAACGTGCGGTTCATGCGAGACTACCAAAGACGTTGCATGATCTGGAGGCATTTTGCCAAGATGAATGGGCAGCTATACCACCTGCAAGATTTAAGGGCCTCATAGACAACTATTACAAAAGACTGCACACTGTCATTGATGCTTAAGGGGGGAAAACACAGTATTAAGAACTAAGGGTATGCAAACTTTTGATCAGGGCAATTTGGGTGATTTCTGTTATCATTATGAGGATCATTGCGAGATCAGTCATATTTTCCAAATAAATGCCCAAATTTCACAATTTCAGCCAGGGTACGCAAACTTTTGAGAACAACTGTATGTCCAATCCAAAGTCAGGAGCTATAGGAAACAATTATGGTCGAGGTCACTGGCAGATGTTTTGGCAGGATGGATTTGCAGATAAAGCCTATTAACATTCGTGCCTGTATACATCGGTTATTCATCCCCTGCATTAATATAGTAATATAGTGAGAATTACTGTGGACTCAAGAAACTGTTAGAGACACATCAATCTATCAGCTAACCAGGAAATATTTAATATATTCTCTAGCAGAGCTGTTCAGTATTGATGTATGTAAAGAATCAGTTTGGGACAAACTTCATATGTGTAGCATGTAACAAGCTAATAACATTGGAAGCTCTGTAAGCAATGGCATGAAAGTATTATTAAAGACAATTTTACTTTTAACAAACTGGGCTTGAGTCTAGTAATGTGTGCCTAGGAACTTCCATGTAGGACCTTCAGAGCTTTGTTTGCCTGCAGGCTAGCAAAGGTGTGCTCAGTCTTTTATTTGTTTTATTCAGTTGTGTGAAGGAGAGATGGGGATTTCACTTTTAACATTTAACCCCTTCCTTTCCCAGGATCCAAAACAGTTTAACAACAATTGAATATTATTCTTCCCCCATTAACGAACCTCTTATGCAATTAATAGGAAAGAGAAAAGCTAAACGTTTATAGACACTAGCAAAATATGTCTAAACTATTATGTATTCATACACAAGGGAGAGCAAAGATCCTATTGTAGGGCACACCTACTAATCCAAATCTTAGAAACAAGAGAATAAACTAAATAATAAAACTTAACATTTAATGGTATTTAAAATCCTTATTAAAATATATGCACATAGGTAGCAGAGAGGTAGTAATGTTCTAATTGGCAGTATGGGTATCTATTGCAAAAAGAAATAGGTCCTAAAAGGACCACCTATATACAAGCTATATACAGTATAAAGTGCTAGTGTTAATCACAAATAAAGTGATTGTCGTGCAACAAAAGTGCAAAGTATAAAGTGCAAGTGCCAATAGTTCATGAGGTGCACAGCTATTGATGTGCACCAAAATAAGTGATAAATGTGGTTAATATAGCGAGCTGTATAGGTTAAGAACATGAGGTAGTTCAGCTTTATTGCTGAAATTAAATAGCAGCCACTGTACCCAAAGTGGGGAAAAAAATGCCCCAAAATAATTATAAGTCCCAAGGCTGGACAGTTAAATAATGTATATTACTGTCCTAGAGTGACAGTGTGGACCATTAGAAATGTAGACCCAATAATGCCTAAATATTGAAAATAGATTCTGCGTGGTTCTACAGGATCTGACTAGTAAAGCTGTGCCTTTCTGAACATTAATATGCTAAATAGCTAGTTCTAACCATCGGGGAAGGGACTTTAAACTATGGGCCTGAGAAGGAAACCACGCTAGCTCTCTGCTTAGCACGCCGCGGTCTAGACGCACAGCAGTGACGTCATCGGCTCGCGACTGCGTTCCTACGTGAACCCGAAGCACGTTTCTTGTATTTCATCAAGGGTTACGCCAGACTTCCCCTAGAGCCTATTTAAAGGCTGGCGTAGTCATGGCACCTTCCTCAGGTTTTTAACTCCGTTTGCGTTGCCATGACATGAGAGCTAGCGTGGTTTCCTTCTCAGGCCCATAGTTTAAAGTCCCTTCCCCGATGGTTAGAACTAGCTATTTAGCATATTAATGTTCAGAAAGGCATAGCTTTACTAGTCAGATCCTGTAGAACCACGCAGAATCTATTTTCAATATTTAGGCATTATTGGGTCTACATTTCTAATGGTCCACACTGTCACTCTAGGACAGTAATACACATTATTTAACTGTCCAGCCTTGGGACTTATAATTATTTTGGGGCATTTTTTTCCCCACTTTGAGTACAGTGGCTGCTATTTAATTTCAGCAATAAAGCTGAACTACCTCATGTTCTTAACCTATACAGCTCGCTATATTAACCACATTTATCACTTATTTTGGTGCACATCAATAGCTGTGCACCTCATGAACTATTGGCACTTGCACTTTATACTTTGCACTTTTGTTGCACGACAATCACTTTATTTGTGATTAACACTAGCACTTTATACTGTATATAGCTTGTATATAGGTGATCCTTTTAGGACCTATTTCTTTTTGCAATAGATACCCATACTGCCAATTAGAACATTACTACCTCTCTGCTACCTATGTGCATATATTTTAATAAGGATTTTAAATACCATTAAATGTTAAGTTTTATTATTTAGTTTATTCTCTTGTTTCTAAGATTTGGATTAGTAGGTGTGCCCTACAATAGGATCTTTGCTCTCCCTTGTGTATGAATTCATTATTTATCCTAAGGAGCACCCTACTATAATAATTCCATTTGGTATTGTAGTAGTATACCTGAGCCACCACAACCCACTGATTAAACTATTATGTACTTAAAAAAAATGCTTTTTTGTTCTTGATTTATATGTTGTTAGATTGTAATATGGTAAAAGGGCCACTTTTGTGGCAATAAAACAGGGATTAACAATAAAATCAGTATTTAATGAAAAATATTGTTTTTAAACATTAAATTTGAAATGAACATGTTTAATTGCAGCAGACATGGTCTTCTCCATCTATGTTAAGTGTCCAGGAGATTATAGAGCTTCTTGTCAGAATATTGTCCAACAAGGTTTCTGACCAGTTTAGATATGACAGCAGTAGGGGAGTAATCAGATAACAGGACATCAGGTAAGGACTCTATCAGTACAGCACTCCAGGCAGATCCTCATTCACCCATGGATCCCTAATAGGGATAGCGGGCATCATATACACATTAAATTTAAAATATGAAACATCCCATTTCAATTTTAAAAGCTACATTAAATTTATGACCTTCAAATACTGATTAACTTGTAATAATTAGCAAACTAGACAAATAAAAACATTTTGGTCTGCCCATCTGGTAGGGAAATATATGGTGAATGGATTACACAACAGTAGAATGATTTTTGTTGTTATTCTATGTAATCCAATTAACTGGGTCATTAAATATATATTTTTAAAAAGGGGATCTAAAATATGGTAACTTAGTTGAGAAAGACTATATTTTGCTATAAAACGAGCTGTTGCCCAATCTAAAAGTATTTACAGTTCTCATCAATAAGTTGTTCTTTGCAATGACATAATTAAATAGGGGACACCGTCATCCATGCCACAAAATAATTAAAATCCCATCCTCATTATGTGATAGCAGCAAAGTAATACGTATTTTAAAAATGCTTATGTGACATCAACTAAATTGGACATGGTCTCAAAGTGTTAAAGAATTAAAGAACAAATCAGTCTAAAAGTTTGACATAAGAACTTGTGAGTGAGAAATTCTAAATGAGAAACAATGGGAAACATGATGTACATAATACATTTCCAAACATATATCATGTCATAAATCCGAAACTGTATTAAATGAATTCTGTGCTGGAAAACTGTTGTTATATGTTATTCTCATATTTATATTAATATAATTTGTGTACTAAACTATTGATTAACTGCTTTGAGCACTTCACAAAGTTTAAATATTTTTTGTGTTATAGTTTAACCATAGGTTTCAGAATTAACATAACATTTAAGTCTAGGTGAGTCTAATTGGAATGTATATAAATATATGTAATTTCACTGGTGATTTCATACCTGCCCATTTATAGACTTGGTCCTTACCATAACAATGCTCTTATCATAACAGTGCTTTGAATTGCATTTAACACAGCAGTCTTCATGCATTACTATAATTTGTTCTCTTCAGGGTTGTGTCATTTCACCATGCAGTTAGCCAGTTATGCTATTACTGAACCAATGGAGTCCTGCAGTGATGTTTTATCATGTTGTTCTAATTAGTCTGAGCCACAACGCAGGTTTTATGTGGGGCTCAGTAATTCCTTATCACTACGTTTCTTACAAAATATTATTTTACCTTTATGTGTTGAGCTTATTGTAGTAAGCAATCTCCTTTAGATGTCCAACAAAATGTAGAAACATTTAAAAAACAGTTAATCCTAGTAACCAATTGACAGTTTTTAGATCAGAGCTAGTGGCTTTTGTTTAGAAAGTGTCACGCTACTAAAATGGACACTATTTGACATTTGAGTATACTGTATATATAACTAGTTACTTGCCCGTCAAAAATGACTGGGCAATAACATTTTAAGCCATGCCAATGCTGTTTGACACACAATGTAAAGCTTTTTCTACTCTGAGGACCTTCAGCGTTCAGACAGATATATATGTCTATTTTTGTAAATAATAATTAATTAATTAGTTACTTAATAAATTAATATACTTTACCTATTTGTAATTGATATATCCAGCAATGAATAGCCTGAAGAGCTAAGTATCTCTTTTTATTTTCCTGCAGCATACAATGTACAGTTGTACTGTTGTTGCCCTGAGGAGAAAGTGTCAGCAATGTGCCAAGTGTGCATTAGAAATAGGCTGCGTGCGCGAGGGCAAACTGTTGGTTTAGTTGTGTAAAGCGCCATTTTAGATTGGTAATGTTATTAGTTGCAAGTTAGTGTTGTAAAATGGCGTCATTTGTCTATGTGCTACGCGGCTCGCAAGCATTTTCCATGCTTCCTAACTGTGTATTTTTTTACCTCGTAGGTCCCTGGCAAAAGTCGTATGTGCCTGGCAGTGTTTTGCTCATTTCGGGGTCATGTAGCCTTGTTTTCATTTTTTTTCGTCCACCATTTTTTTTCTCGCTTAGCCAATTTTCAAGTTCCGAAACTCCTTAAATTCGACTTTAATTAGCGTGCAACCTCACTGGCAGATGCTGTGGCCGTCCCCCCATGCTGTGTGTGATTTTTTTTTTATGTTTTGTTTGTATTTTGTAGTGTTGTTGTTTTTGGATGTACGCGTTTCGGCCGTTAACTTCGTATTTTTGCAACCTTGTGTTTTTTATTTAATAAGTTCCGCGGGTTGTAATTAAAAGTCGTACGTCCTTGTCAGTGTTTTCTGCACTACGGGGTTTGTGTAGGATCGTTTTCATATTTTTCGGCTGCCATTTTTTTTCTCAGCCGATTTTCAAGTGGCGAAACTCCTTAAATTCGACTTTAATTCTCGTGCAATCTCACTCCCAGATGTCCTGGCTGTGTGTAATGTTTTTTTAATGTTTTTTTTCAGTGTTTTTGGTGTTTTTTTGATGTACGTGTTTCGGCTGTTAACTTCGTATTTTTTGGACCTCGTATTTTTTTATTTTTCTAAGTCCCGCGGATTGTACATTTTTAAGTCTAAGTCCGTATTTCCTGATTCCGAGTCCAGCGAGTCATATTTTTTCTTTTCTAAGTCCTGCAGCGTGGTTTTTGTTTCCAAAGTTCAGTTTTTCTGGGTTGTTTTTTACCACGAGTGAGGCGCCTTAGAGCCTCCACCTCCGCAAATGCGGCCCCTCGCTATATATACAGTATATATACAGACACACATGTACACACACACATATATCCATATATACACACACATATATATATATATGTGTATATATATATATATATATATATATATATATTTATTTATTTATATATGGTATGGTGGCTTGTGGAACCCATCATTTGCTTACTCACATATTGAGGCTACACTAAAATTACAGGATAAACACACAGGACCCTATACTGGTGTGACGGCACTTGTTGTCCACCAATTACCCCCTAATAAGATATTATGGAATCTACTCTAATCTCCTGTAATGATATACATAAGGGAAAATGGAGAGAAAATAAACCTAACAAACACAATTATAATAAGAAGCACCACTGTAATATTGTAGAAAGAGCTTTCCTTGTCGTGTTACAGCGTTCAGTCTAAGCTGCTCTGGTGCTTAATAGCTTTGCATGCTGCAACTTCAGGATGACATCATCACAATGGGAAACAGAAAACAGCCTGACGCACACGTTTCGTCCGTGGCTTCCTCCAAGGCCCTGCAGAATCTTAAGCATTACCTTGCTGGCATGTGAAATGAGTGCAAATGTTCAATAATCAGATCACTCTTATCATTATTTATTATTATTATTATCTTTTATTTGTATCGCGCCAACATATTCCGTATTGCTGTACAGGAGATAAGAACAAGGGAAATACAAGTTTAACAAAATTCAAAAGTTGAAGAGCCCTGTTTTGAGCTTAGAATCTTAGCAGAAAGTGCTTTATCCCAAAGCACCCTACAAGACTGGAAACTCGCTACTTACAATCTAAAGGGAATTAAAGGGCAGAGAACTGGGGAAGAGTAACAAATAAGGAATAGCAAGGGCAAGGAAGTAAGTGAAAGATAGAAAGAGTTTTATTTTAGAGGGAGAGGGGAGGGATCTGAGGTGAAAGACTAGTATGCTGGCTGACCCCTAGTGTTGAGATGATATATCTGCAAGTAGGAAGTCAGGTGTTTTCTATGGCTCTATAAATGTAATCTGAGTTGGGGTGGGTGGGTGAGGGGGAGTGAGGGAGGGCAATTCTGAGTGTCTCACAGATGAAGTAGGCCTTAAACCAGAGTAAATTTGCACTGAAAGAAAGAGAGAGAATGGATTGGGGTCAAACAGTACAGGAAGATAGGGGAGATAGGAATGAATGGGAGAGAGACCATAGAATGAAAGTATTTGAGGAGGGGGTAGGAGATTTGAGGTAATTATGCCAGCCATAAATGGGGGAAGGATGGGGGGAAGGTGGGGACGGCAGAGCAGGGTATAGGAAACAGTTAAAAATTGAAAACAAAAAGTCAGAATATTTCTATCTGCCAAGATATAATAACATGCATACAGTAGTGATATTAATAAACATATTGGCTCCAGGGATGGCACAGTTTCCATAGTCTTCTCCATACCTGCTGAGGTGTTGTTGTAAATGCAATTCTGAGTGTCTCACAGATGAAGTAGGCCTTAAACCAGAGTAAATTTGCACTGCTGAGGTGTTGTTGTAAATGCAATTCTGAGTGTCTCACAGATGAAGTAGGCCTTAAACCAGAGTAAATTTGCACTGAAAGAAAGAGAGAGAATGGATTGGGGTCAGACAGTACAGGAAGATCGCTTTATTTTGGGATTGGGATTTAGACTGACCTTTTCCAGTCTACTGGTCATTGTTTAGTTTTTCAAAATTTGTTGGCATAATGCAAGCAGCACTTTCACATCATCATATTATCATCATATATAGGGCTTTGAACAGTTCATTCGGGATCCCATCAACTTCTGCAGCCTTGTTATTAGCAAGACTTCCTGGGAACCATATCACTTCACTCTCCAATATGTCTAGCTCTAGCTCATTGGAAAAACTCTTCAGGTTATCCGTGTTGCTAAGCTCATTCCTGTACAGAACTTGCTTCCTCTTTTTTAATCTTATCTGCTTCTGTTAAGTTCCTACTATTTTTTTCCTTTTTATCACACCCACTTTGGCACAAAAGGTTCTCTTAAATCTCCAATTTTCTTGATCTCCTGACTTACCCATTCTGTTATCTTCTCCTGTCGCTTTACATCCCTGATTGTAGAAAGTCTCCTTGTCTCTTCTTGCTATCATCTGGAATCCTGCATTCAGTTGGACAACATTTTCCACTATCTTTTGCTTTCCTTCTTTGCTGGGTTACTTTCAAAGCCTTATCAGATAGACAGCCTTATCAGATAGTTCTTAGTTTTCTTTATTTTGGTGACATTATTTGTTGCGGTTTTCTGGCCAATGTTGCAAACTTCTGTCCAAAGTCATTCAGGGATTCTATCTACCATTTCTAGTCCCTTTAACCTATTCTGTACCTGCACTGCATATTTAGAGGGGGTATTATTTATTTTATATCTTCTTGTACTGATTATTTTCCCTCTTTTCCACTGAACTTTACAATAATAAGCTTATGGTCTGAGCCATAGTCAACTCCATGTCTCCTTTTTTTTTACTGTATAGAGCTCCTCCACCTTTGTCTACAAAGTATATATGATTTTTATATTGTCCATCTTGTGATGTCTATGTGTAGAGTCATCTCAGAGGCTGTTGGAAGAGGGTACATACAATGACTAGAGAAGTATCTTGACAAAATTCTACTAATCTCTGACCTGCTTCATTTTGTACTCCAAGGTTAAAATTGCCCTAGATACGATATGTGCAATGTCTAAGACCTTTTTTTGTACCTTTGTAACATAGTTTTTCATTTACAAAAAATTAATAGTAAGGGGAATTACAAAAGTATAATAATCAATTCTGAGTAGATACAGTAATTTTCCTTTAAACTATATGGGCATTAGTCGATGTTAAAAAGTGCCTTGAAAATAGTTATTAGCAAAGTGTAAAGTTGTCTTGCAGATAAAATAAAGAATCAAGTAAGATTCCCTAATTCCAGCACAACTGACACAGGTTCCTAAGAATTTTTAAATCTGTTAGATGGTTTCCCAAATGCTCTGTGAGTGTTCTTCAGAACTGTCAGGTGATAATCCAAGCAATGATGCAAACTCTATTTGGCAGCAGCAAGAACTGGCTTCCCTCCAAAAAACTTCTGAAGACACAACCTTCCAGAGGAGCTCTTTATAATCTTCAGTGAAGAATTTATCTAGATCATACCAACACAAAAAAAAAGACTGTATCAAATTTATATAACACATCCTTGGGGAAAGATCTGAATTTTTAGATTGTAAGTTTTCAAATTTTCAGTCTTGCAAGGTGCTTTGGGGAAAGCACTTTGGACACTGAATTCTAAGCTCAAAGACAGGGCCCCCCATCCTTAGCAATTGGTTAATATTGCTATTGTTTTTTGCCTTGATCATATCCCATGTATAGCGCTATGGAATATGTAAACAACAACAATAAACTACAATAATAATTATACTTTTATAAGTACAAGAATATATTTAGTGTCTGTATTTTCACGTCCTGATAGATAGATCATGGGGGGAGGGTTTTGAGATATCAGTGGAGGGAGGAGGGAGGAAAGAGAGAACAGAGAGAGGTCTAGAGGCTTTCTTAGATAAATGGATAAGATTGAAAGTGACACCACACCCTTTCCCCCTCACTGATCCAGAAGAAGGCAGGTTGCATCCATAGATGCAACCACAGCTCTCCAGAAATGTAAATGTTTCTCTCAAACCACTTCCATCTATGTATCATAGATTCCTCCAAGATCCAGCAGAGGCAACAAAAAGTACAGTATTTATTTTTTTCTAATTAAAACCAGCTTTATGACTGTTTTCCTGCCTAATTATGCTTTTAATCAGACTCCATGTTTTCTTTTTTATTCAGTTTTTTTAAGACATACAACATCATTTTCCAAGCAAACATTTCAAAAGAGAAAAAACATAAAAAAGAAGAGAACAAGAACATATAAATAATAATATATATATATATATACATATTAAGCAGGATCAAACTAATCAATTCAATTACTTGTTGTATTGATATATATATATATATATATATATGTCCCACAGTCGCCAATTTAATTTAGATTTACATTTACCTTTCAAGTCAAATTCTAGAAAATCACGTTCAACTTGTCTATTTCTACTAATTAGATCTTTTATTTCACCACAAGAAGGGATAGTTCTTTTTTTCCAATAACGGCAAAAAGCCATTTAGAAATAGTTACAATTTGAATTGTCTGGAAATATATAGAACAATATCAATTCGGGGGCAAAAGGTACTTTACATTTTAGAAATGTGTTTTATACAGATAGACCATGAAATGTGAATCTGTTTACAATCACACCATAGGTGTTTGAATGTGCCAACTGCAATATCACATTTCCAACATTTATCTGAATATTTTCCAGGAGAGATCTTTGCCAAGGTCTTTGGCACTAAGTGCCATCTCTGAATTGTTTTAAAGCATGTATCTCTTAAACTGGTGCATTTTATTGCTTTAGATGTTAGCTAAAAGGCTTTAAACCATATACGTCTCCCAATCTTGTTCTAGTCCATCTCTCCCGAATCCAAAGTGTTTGATGTTTTCCCTGTATCTGTCAAAAATGTTATAGTTTTAAAGCAGTAGCTTATTGGAAGTTCTTTATCTTTACTCATAATTACAATAGGGGGTCTAAATTTAAATTCAGAGTACATTACTTTTGTTATCAGTGCTTTATAGTCTAACCATTTCTCCACAGGAATACTATTCTCTCTCATCAAAGTTTGAAAGGATTTTACATTTCCCTCAGAATAAAGATCTATTATTGTGTTAATATTCCAAATGTCCCATAGAATCTACATTATATAATTATGAAATTGGAGCATAAGGAGATGGAAATAGTATTAATTTGCATCTTTTATTGTATTTGTACCATGATTTTAGACGGCTTACAACCATTACCGGTACACTTTTAGGATCTTTTTTGTTTTATTTTTTTGCCACAAGATAACTTCTATGTTTAATTTGTCCGATAAGGCATTTTCTATATCTTTACATTTTGTTTTATGGTTTGTATTCAACCATAATCTAGTTTGACAAATATTTATTGCATCAGAGTAGGCTAAGATGTTAGGAGCCTCCTCTACATAATTGTCTTTGCACTATGTTTTGTTTACTAATTTTCTTTTTATTAATAAAACCATCTATAAGTGACTGAAATCATTTCAGAGTATTTTTGGGAGTTAGAACAGAAATAGTTCCTAAAATATAAGTTATTTTTGGCAAAATTGGCATTTTTATTGCGGAAATTCTTCCATACAAAGACAAACTTACAATTTTCCTGTCCTTTATAATGTCAGAGATATGCTTAAAAAGTTAATCACAGTTGTTTTTAATTAACAATTTCAGATTTGGAGAAAAGTATATGCCAAGATGAGTAAAATCATTACGGTTCCAATTATAACCACATTTTTCTTTCAAACTTATGTTTCATGATCTAAAATTATTGCTAAAACTTCAGTTTTGGAAGTGTTCAATCTGTAGTAAGATAACTCACTGTATTAATCTATATATTCATGTAGATATTTTAATGAATTTAATGGTTTTGTGACTGTAATCACTATGTCATCAGCAAACATTGTTTGTTTGCTTGTAGTTTTATCCGATGTAATACCTTCAATTTGTTCTGAGTTTCTAATTAATATGACTAAGGGTTCTATAATCATAGCAAAGATCAAATGAAAGAGGGGGCAACCTTGTCTGGTACCATTGTTAATTTAGAAATTTTTAGTTTTGCAACCCATTGTCAATACATGAGCAGAAAAATCTCTATATAGAGCTTGGATTGACAAAGACCCAAACTTATCCAGTCCATATTCTTTAAGAACTGCACTTATAAAGTCCCTGTTTACTCTGTCAAATGCTTTCTCAGCATCTAGGGACAGAGCAACAACCGGAACTTTCTTTTTCTTAAAATAATCAAGCAGATCTATAACTATTCTGATGTTATCAGTTCCCTGCCTAGTTTTAATAAAGCCTGTCTGATCAGTACTGATTAAATCTAGCAATAATGGACTCAATCTGGTTGCTAGAATTTTAGCATAGATTTTAATGTCTACATTGAGTAATGAGATCGGACGGTAGTTTCTGCAGATTCTACTGTTTCTGATGCAACTTTTCTTGTATTCTTTATCTCATTAAACATGCTCCTTAAATCAGTAGCTACGACAGGTGCAAAAACTTTAAAATATAAATTTGGAAAGCCATCCGAGCCAGGAGCTTTATTATGTTTCAATGAATTAATGGCTTGATGTATCTCTTGAATCGAGATATCTCTTTCCAAATTTACCCTTTGTTCTTCCGTTATTTGTGGAAGATTAAAATGACGGCATAATATTATATTTTTCTGCCCCCCTCTGTCTCTCCCCCCTCTCTCTACCCTGTGTCTCTTCCCCTCCTCTCCTTTGTCTCTTCCCCCTCTCCCTCCCCTGTGTCTCACCCCCCTCCCACTCTCACTCCCCTGTGTCTCTTCCCCCTCTCCCTCCCTGTGTTTCTTTCCCCTCTTTCCCTCCCAGATGTGTCTCTTCTCCCCTCCCTCCCCAGTGTCTCCATCCCCCCTGTGTTTCTTCCCCCTCTCCCTCCCCTGTGTCTCCTTTCCCATCTCCTTCCACTGTGTCTCCTTTCCCCTTCTCTCCCTCCACTGTGTCTCTTTCCCCCTCTCTCCCCTGTGTCTCTTTTTCCACCTCCCCCCTCTCTGCTTCCCCCTCTCCCTCCCCTGTGTTTCCTCCCCCCATCTCTGTCTACTGTGTCTCATTTCCCCCTCTCTCCCTCCTCTGTGTCTCTTTCCCCTCCCTCCCCTGTGTCTCTTTCCCCACCTCCCTCCCCTGTGTCTCTTCCCCCTTCCCTTCCTGTGTCTCTTTTTCCCTGTCCCTCCCCTGTGACTCTTTCCCCCTCTCACTTCCCTGTGTCTCTTCCTCCTCTCCATCCTCTGTGTTTCTTTCCCCCATCTCCCTCCCCTGTGTCTCCTTTCCCCCTCTCTCCCTCCCATGTGTCTCTTCCCCCCCTCCCTCCCCTGTGACTCTTCTCCCCTCTCTCTCCCCATATCTATTTCCCCTTCTCCCTCCCCCTGTGTCTCTTACCCCCACTCCCTCCCCTGTGTTTCTTCCCCCTCTCCCTCCCCTGTGCCTCCTTTCCCATCTCCTTCCACTGTGTCTCCTTTCCCCTTCTCTCCCTCCACTGTGTCTCTTTCCCCCTCTCTCCCCTGTGTCTCTTTTTCCACCTCCCCCCTCTCTGCTTCCCCCTCTCCCTCCCCTGTGTTTCCTCCCCCCATCTCTGTCTACTGTGTCTCTTCCCCCCTCCCTCCCCTGTGTCTCTTCCCCCTCCCTCCCCTGTGTCTCTTTCCCCACCTCCCTCCCCTGTGTCTCTTCCCCCTTCCCTTCCTGTGTCTCTTTTTCCCTGTCCCTCCCCTGTGACTCTTTCCCCCTCTCACTTCCCTGTGTCTCTTCCTCCTCTCCATCCTCTGTGTTTCTTTCCCCCCTCTCCATCCCCTGTGTCTGTTCCCCCATCTCTCTCTGCTATGTCTCCTTTCCCCCTCTCTCCCTCCCCGTGTCTTTTCCCCGCCTCCCTCCCCTGTGTCTCTTTCCCCACCCCCTCCCCTGTGTCTCTTCCCCCTCCCTCCCCTGTGTCTCTTTTCCCCCTCTCCCTCCCCTGTGACTCTTTCCCCCCTTTTCCTCCTCTGTGTCTCTTCCCCCTCTCCCTCACCTGTGTTTCTTTCCCCCCTCTCCATCCCCTGTGTCTGTTCCCCTCCCTCCCCAGTGTCTCTGTCCCCCCTGTGTCTACTCCCCTCATCTCCCTCCCCTGTGTCTCCTTCCCCACTCTTTCCTTCCCCTGTGTCTCTCCCCCTCCCCTGTGTCTCTTTCCCGCACCTCCCTCCCCTGTGTCTCTTTCCCCCTCTCCTTCCCCTGTGTCTCCTTCCCCCACCTCCCTCCCCTGTGTCTCTTTCCCCCTCTCCTTCCCCTGTGTCTCCTTCCCCCATCTCCCTCCCCTGTGTCTCCTTCCCCTCCTATTTTTGGGAGTTAGAACAGAAATAGTTCCTAAAATATAAGTTATTTTTGGCAAAATTGGCATTTTTATTGCTGAAATTCTTCCATACAAAGACAAACTTACAATTTTCCTGTCCTTTATAATGTCAGAGATATGCTTAAAAAGTTAATCACAGTTGTTTTTAATTAACAATTTCAGATTTGGAGAAAAGTATATGCCAAGATGAGTAAAATCATTACGGTTCCAATTATAACCACATTTTTCTTTCAAACTTATGTTTCATGATCTAAAATTATTGCTAAAACTTCAGTTTTGGAAGTGTTCAATCTGTAGTAAGATAACTCACTGTATTAATCTATATATTCATGTAGATATTTTAATGAATTTAATGGTTTTGTGACTGTAATCACTATGTCATCAGCAAACATTGTTTGTTTGCTTGTAGTTTTATCCGATGTAATACCTTCAATTTGTTCTGAGTTTCTAATTAATATGACTAAGGGTTCTATAATCATAGCAAAGATCAAATGAAAGAGGGGGCAACCTTGTCTGGTACCATTGTTAATTTAGAAATTTTTAGTTTTGCAACCCATTGTCAATACATGAGCAGAAAAATCTCTATATAGAGCTTGGATTGACAAAGACCCAAACTTATCCAGTCCATATTCTTTAAGAACTGCACTTATAAAGTCCCTGTTTACTCTGTCAAATGCTTTCTCAGCATCTAGGGACAGAGCAACAACCGGAACTTTCTTTTTCTTAAAATAATCAAGCAGATCTATAACTATTCTGATGTTATCAGTTCCCTGCCTAGTTTTAATAAAGCCTGTCTGATCAGTACTGATTAAATCTAGCAATAATGGACTCAATCTGGTTGCTAGAATTTTAGCATAGATTTTAATGTCTACATTGAGTAATGAGATCGGACGGTAGTTTCTGCAGATTCTACTGTTTCTGATGCAACTTTTCTTGTATTCTTTATCTCATTAAACATGCTCCTTAAATCAGTAGCTACGACAGGTGCAAAAACTTTAAAATATAAATTTGGAAAGCCATCCGAGCCAGGAGCTTTATTATGTTTCAATGAATTAATGGCTTGATGTATCTCTTGAATCGAGATATCTCTTTCCAAATTTACCCTTTGTTCTTCCGTTATTTGTGGAAGATTAAAATGACGGCATAATATTATATTTTTCTGCCCCCCTCTGTCTCTCCCCCCTCTCTCTACCCTGTGTCTCTTCCCCTCCTCTCCTTTGTCTCTTCCCCCTCTCCCTCCCCTGTGTCTCACCCCCCTCCCACTCTCACTCCCCTGTGTCTCTTCCCCCTCTCCCTCCCTGTGTTTCTTTCCCCTCTTTCCCTCCCAGATGTGTCTCTTCTCCCCTCCCTCCCCAGTGTCTCCATCCCCCTGTGTTTCTTCCCCCTCTCCCTCCCCTGTGTCTCCTTTCCCATCTCCTTCCACTGTGTCTCCTTTCCCCTTCTCTCCCTCCACTGTGTCTCTTTCCCCCTCTCTCCCCTGTGTCTCTTTTTCCACCTCCCCCCTCTCTGCTTCCCCCTCTCCCTCCCCTGTGTTTCCTCCCCCCATCTCTGTCTACTGTGTCTCATTTCCCCCTCTCTCCCTCCTCTGTGTCTCTTTCCCCTCCCTCCCCTGTGTCTCTTTCCCCACCTCCCTCCCCTGTGTCTCTTCCCCCTTCCCTTCCTGTGTCTCTTTTTCCCTGTCCCTCCCCTGTGACTCTTTCCCCCTCTCACTTCCCTGTGTCTCTTCCTCCTCTCCATCCTCTGTGTTTCTTTCCCCCATCTCCCTCCCCTGTGTCTCCTTTCCCCCTCTCTCCCTCCCATGTGTCTCTTCCCCCCCTCCCTCCCCTGTGACTCTTCTCCCCTCTCTCTCCCCATATCTATTTCCCCTTCTCCCTCCCCCTGTGTCTCTTACCCCCACTCCCTCCCCTGTGTTTCTTCCCCCTCTCCCTCCCCTGTGCCTCCTTTCCCATCTCCTTCCACTGTGTCTCCTTTCCCCTTTTCTCCCTCCACTGTGTCTCTTTCCCCCTCTCTCCCCTGTGTCTCTTTTTCCACCTCCCCCCTCTCTGCTTCCCCCTCTCCCTCCCCTGTGTTTCCTCCCCCCATCTCTGTCTACTGTGTCTCTTCCCCCCTCCCTCCCCTGTGTCTCTTCCCCCTCCCTCCCCTGTGTCTCTTTCCCCACCTCCCTCCCCTGTGTCTCTTCCCCCTTCCCTTCCTGTGTCTCTTTTTCCCTGTCCCTCCCCTGTGACTCTTTCCCCCTCTCACTTCCCTGTGTCTCTTCCTCCTCTCCATCCTCTGTGTTTCTTTCCCCCCTCTCCATCCCCTGTGTCTGTTCCCCCATCTCTCTCTGCTATGTCTCCTTTCCCCCTCTCTCCCTCCCCGTGTCTTTTCCCCGCCTCCCTCCCCTGTGTCTCTTTCCCCACCCCCTCCCCTGTGTCTCTTCCCCCTCCCTCCCCTGTGTCTCTTTTCCCCCTCTCCCTCCCCTGTGACTCTTTCCCCCCTTTTCCTCCTCTGTGTCTCTTCCCCCTCTCCCTCACCTGTGTTTCTTTCCCCCCTCTCCATCCCCTGTGTCTGTTCCCCTCCCTCCCCAGTGTCTCTGTCCCCCCTGTGTCTACTCCCCTCATCTCCCTCCCCTGTGTCTCCTTCCCCACTCTTTCCTTCCCCTGTGTCTCTCCCCCTCCCCTGTGTCTCTTTCCCGCACCTCCCTCCCCTGTGTCTCTTTCCCCCCTCCCTCCCCTGTGTCTCTTTCCCCCTCTCCTTCCCCTGTGTCTCCTTCCCCCATCTCCCTCCCCTGTGTCTCCTTCCCCTCCTCTCCCTCCCCGGTGTCTCCTTCCCCCGATCTCCCTCCCTGTGTCTCCTACCCCTCCTCTCTCTCCCCTATGTCTCATTCCTCTCCCTTATGTCTCCTTATGTCTCTGAGTATTGCGAGTTTGTGTGTAAGGCTTGCTACCTGAAGCGTTGCACACAAACTCGCAATTACGACAACTATATATGTGATTTCTTTCTTTCATGTGGTATACATGCCAAGTATCCCATATATTCAAAGTTATCAACACTTTAAAGAAGTTGTTTGCTTTCCTTATTAATAATTTATCAGGCGGTGCATTCCTAGAAGATTACCTGTCAAGGATTGGGTCCAGACACATGTTAACAACTCCACATATAATTACTGATCCTTTCTTTATTTTTTTTATTTTACCCAACACTTTATTTAAACATTTATTTGGTTGGTATTGGGTGCATTAATATTCACAATAGTATAATAGATCTTATTCAACTGGCCTAACCTTATTATATCTGCCTTCAGGGTCAGATTCTATAAATTCCTCAGAAACGCTTAGGCTCTTGTTGAAGAGAATAGATCTTTTCTGATATATTCGGTTCTTTGCCATTAATGAAGCGAGTTTCTTGTATACAAAACAAATCAGCATTTTCATTTGAAATATCTCCAAAACTCTTATATCCAATATCTCTTATATTGCAAGTTTAAAGCCTGCACATTATTATGTGATCCTGCTTTACCAGAAACAAGTAGAACACAACATTTACAAAATACAAAAAGAAAGACATTCCATTCACTACCACTATACATTTGAGATTACAAATGTCTTTACTCTCTCATGACAGCAGTTTGATGTTAAAAATGTTCTTTATTTTTAAATAGGCCAACCAGCAAGGGAGAAATAATTGGTTGGGCTATTTTGGCCAGAGTAGGGGTACATATTAACTCTATCAGGATTTAACTTTTCTTACTTATCTTCCTATCTACTGCTTTTTCTAACATATATGTTTTAATAGTACAGTGGCTCTTTAAGGATGCAACTGGTATACTTCTCTGAACATGTAGGTTTTCAGATAGCATGTAAATATATATGAAGACTAAGGGACAGTATAATGGAGCAAGTTAGGTGATTTCAAAGAGTTAGGGCTGCTCTTGAGGAGTCCTGACGCAAGCATGGGAGGAGGTAATGAGGGGGGATGAGGGGCACAAATCATGGCAGAGCAAAGAGCATGAGTTGTGGTAAATTTGAAGACAAGAACAGAAATGTAGGAAGGTGTAGTGCTGTTTAGGGTTTTGTAAGTTAGGGTTAGGATTTTAAATTGTATCCTTCATAAGTTAGGGATAAAGTTTAGGGACTGGCAGAGGGGAGTAGTAGATGATGAGAATTTGATGAGGTGGATAAGCCCGGATGAAGAATTCATGGTAGATTGGAGTGGAGATGGGTGCTTGGGTAAAAAAACAATAAAAGAGATGCAATAGTCAAGGCAGGATATGATGATATCATGGATTAAGGTATTTGTAGTGTTGTTCATTAGGAAAGGATATGTTTTGGAAATGTTCTCAAGACAGAAACAGCAGGATTTGGTGAGTAATGAGATGTGGGGGGTGAAGGAGATATCCGAGTCAGATGTGACACTTGGACAGCGGACTTGCGATGTTGGGGTGATTGTGAAGTTGTCTACATAAAGTGAAATCTCAGGTGTAGACATAGAGGAGGATAGCCAAAAAAATAATAACTCTGTCTTAGAGATGTTAGGGTTTAGATGGTGCAAAACTATCCAAGAGAAGATATTAGACAGACACATTAGACATGGGTTAATAGGCATGAGTATAGTTTGGAGAGGAGAGGTTAATTTGGGTATCATCAGCATAAAGGTGATACTGAAACCCAAAAGAGCCGATTAGTTTGCCAAGAGAGGATGTGTAGATTGAGAAAAGAAAGGGGCACTAGGCATAATCCTAAATTACCCCAACTAAAAGTGATAATGGAGTAAAGAAGGTGCCACAGTAGGAGCAGTTAGAGAGATATGATGCAAACCATGAGATGTATGTTACACACATGCCTAGTGAGTGGAGAGTGTGCAGAAAAAGTTGGCAGTTGACAGTGAAAAGCAAAAGATAAATCAAGTTTCAGTATTTGATTTGTCAATGAGCACGTTTGGTTTTACCTTGATGAGTGCAGTTTTTTAACCGTTTGGGACAGAAGACAGATTGCAGTGGGTGGCAGAATTTTCAGATACGAAATTAATAAGGCAGTTATAGACTAGACGGTCCAGTAGTTTGGAGTAGCAGATATATGGGGCAATAGTTACAAAGGCAAGAAAGATGGCAAACATAAGGAATAAATTATAGTCATCTGAAGATGGATTTCCTATATTCACACCTCGGCTATTCCCCTGAGCACCTAAGAGTAGTCAGTGATGAGCTGGGGGAAAGATTTCAGCAGGACAGCTGGACCATGGTGGAAAGGTAACAAGGAAGATGTTATCCAGCTCTAACGGGGAACTATTACTGTTTTTATGAAGGGAAGACAGTTCAGCTCACAAAAGGAAGAAATAAAGATTTTGGGTTTTCTCCCTTTCCTGTGTTTTCTTTTTTGTTGCATTTTTTGAAAATACCTTTTCTGCAAAGTGTTTTGTTATCCAAGAGAGACCTAATATAATACATAATATCTGAAAAATCTATTTTTTTTGTACTTTGTACACATGATTATATAACGATTATAATAATCATTATAATAATCATTATAATAATGATTGTCATGCCCAGGAGGGCCCCCACTGAATTTATTGGACTATGGACAATTGTGAGCCGTGAAGGGAACCAGGTACCTGAATCATGGATTCTGTTTTTTATATATATTGCAATGGGCATGGGTCTTACTAAGGAATATGACATGATGTTGCCATGTAAGGTAGGCCACAATAATTAATGTCTGGGTCACTATATGCTGTTGTTTGCATAGGGTGGTGTGTGTATTATACAGAGGAGCGTGTGCGTGTGGTCTTAACAGCAGGATTCATGATTGTATAGATTTATTGATGTAAAGGTGGTACCCAGGCATGTTTAATATCTACATGCAGCATTTTTCCCAGGTAGTGTGATAAAGTGTATTACTGCGGGTTCTGGGGTTCTGGGAGTCCTGTTATGGAGGTTATCTGTTTTGAAATTAGCCAGGGGAAGTAGTGGTGGTGGTGGTGGGGTATATAAACACTTTATGTAGAAGCAAGTGTTTACAATACTAACCTTCCTGTGATGAAGACTTTGTGACAGGAAGGGCAACTCCTTACAATAAGGTATTTGGCCAACCTCTACCTAACATTATGGTGCCATTTGTCAACTGCCAGAAGGGGTCAGGCCCCGACTTAGATTAGAAGTGGCAAAATAAAAATAAAAACAATAGCTCTCTAATTACAGCAAATGCAGACTCTTAAACCCTGGGCGGGGGAGGGGGGGGGGAGGGATTAATAATCTTGACATGACAGTACGTGACCATGTGGAAAGATTAATAAACCTCTTGTGTTTGGTATGCTATAAATACTGTGTCAGATCAATAATTGGTTGTCAGTTGAACATACATAATTTGAGTTATGTTTTTCATTCTTAGGGAATTGTTATGAAGAACTTTGCCTGCAACTCTACTCCTAGCCACTGGGGGTAGTATTGCTTTCCAGTTTTGCTGTATTGTGAGGACTGGTTGTTAATGGGCTGACTGCTTAGGCTGAGCACTGAGATAACCCCTAGATTCACAACCTAGAGGAATTCCAGTAAAGGCAATTGTGTGGGGTGGTGCATGGCCCCCCAACTCTAGGTTTTGACAATGAAGATGACAGTAAAGGGAGTAATAAAAAAAGTAGTAAAATCAAATAGATAAAGCTTGTTAAGGACCAATTCATAGCTTTTTTTTAATAGCCTATAGTTGTGGTTGGTTTCTCTCTAGGGATGTTAGCTTGAGGTGTGGCATTTTTAGCCACGCTGTCCTAACCTACTGTAGATTAGGGTAGGAGGTATTTAAAGGGTGAGGAGAGTTCCAGTCCTTTCCGCAATTCCTGGTTAACAACCAAGTATTTATATCAGTTCTATAAAGACAATCAGTGTATACAGTGTAAGCACAGAGAAAAGGGTTAACACATGCCACATTCCTTCATTCCGGTTGAATAGGTTATACATCCAAAAATAATGTTGCTATTTGTAACTAAAATGAAGATTTGGTCAAAGGAATGAATGAATGAATTTTGAGCATATCATTGAAACAAGACAGAATCAGGACAAAACTACTACTTATTATTACTATCTTTATTTGTAATGCTCCAACATATTCCGTAGTGCTGAACATGGGTTAAGTATAAGGCAAAATAAAATGGACACATTGCAAAGAATGAGTTTAGAATATAGCAAGCCTGGAGCTTTCGCTGAAGCACCTTGCTAGATTGAAAACCTTGCAAACTTACTATCTAATGAGTTGGGTATGGCGGGGAGGATGAAAGATGTGTTGTGTATGTTAAGGCAGGAGCTGATAAGCTTCTTTGAACGGATGTGTTTTTTGTGAGTTTTTGAAGGTTTTGGAGCATGAGGATAGTCGAGGTTGAGCGAGTCAAGCAGTTCCAGAGAATGGGGGCAGCACAAGAAAAGTCCTAAAGGCGAGAGTGTGAGCAGGGGATAAGAGAGAAGGAGAGAAGGTCGTTAGTGTAAGGTAGAGACATATTTTGGAGATGTCTTTTAGATCAGAGAGACAAGATTTTGTTAATAATTGTATATGAGGAATGAAGGAGAGGGCAGGGTCCAATTGAACTCCAATACATTGGGCTTGTGAGGTGGGAGTAATGTCGACAGTGAGATATATCTGAGGAATGGAAGCTGTAGTAGAGGGTGGGAAGATTAGGAGCTTAGTCTTTGTCATGCTAAGTTTGAGTTGATGGGCAGACATCCAGGAGGATATGCTTGAGAAGCAGTTGGAAACGTGTGCTAGAAGATAGAGGGGTAGATCAGGTGCTGGCAGGTAAATTTGAGTGTCATCTGCATGGTACCAGAGAAGGAGACACTAAAAGTTTGGTCTTGTAGATAAGATGTGAACCAGGAGAGAGCAGTGACCCAGATGCCAAGGGAGTGGAGATTATGGATTAGTAGGGGGTGGTCAAGTGTATCAAAGGCAGCAGAGAGTTCCAGAAGAATTAGAATAGATAAGTGACCCTTTGGCTTGACAGTGAGCAGGTCATTAGTGACTTTAATTAGAGCTGTCTCTGTGGATTGTTGGGGCCAGAAGCCGGATTGGAAGGTGTCAAGGAGGGAGTAGAAGGAAATACATTGGGTAAGGCAATTGTAGACGAGCCACTCAAGCAGTTTTGAAACCAGGGGAAGTAGAGAGAAAGGGTAGTAGTTAGAAGCAGAAGTTGGATCAGATGAGGGTTTCGTAAGAATGGGTGTCATTATGGTATGTTTTAATGTGTTTGGAAACTTGCCAGTGTTTATGGAAAGATCAAAAGGATGTGTGAGAGCTGGGATAAGTAAAGTAGAGTGTGAAGGGATAAGCTGTGTTGGATTTGAATCCAGAGGTCAGTTGGGGGGTGAGAGGTTGAATGTAGACTAGAAACTTCATCCGCTGTTACAGCGTCAAAGGAGTGCATAGTGGCTACCGGATTGGGGAATGGCGGTGGCTGGGTGTTGCAAGTGAGAGCATTATTTACACTTTTGCATGTATCATTATTTACACTTTTTGAATTTTCTTTACCACAGTCACATGATGCAGTTGCTAGATTGAAAACATTGGTTACATACAATTTATTTTTCTTGACACATTTTTAGATTACTGTATTTATAATGTCCTCATAATGTTTAGGATATATGCAAAAGCAAATTAGAGACGTAACATAAATACATACAGTATATAGCAAGGTACTGGCTAAAATGTCATATGCAAACTCTGAGGTATAAGCAGACACAAAACAAATCTGAAAACACCAAATATGAATAACACAAGAACCAAAAATTATTAGCCTTAAACCTTGTTCACGTGAACAATTCTCCCAGGTATATTTAAAATTAAAATATGTATGCTTATAACATAATAGAGACCATATAATTTTTCTTGGATATATTATCTTTTCTTGAATGTCCGGATGACAGGTAGTTGAACATATTTTCCATTTTTCATGTCAGGTTGCACCTCTAAGGCATAAGAGAATCATTTCTGACATTATGATGCATTTCTGAAGAAATAAAATAACCAGTTAAGTCAAGTCTAATATACATATACATTAATAGAAATGGAAATGTATTAGTTTAGAGAGGAAATATGAGTTATGTATACTTGAAAATATTATATTGCTTTATTAAAAAATATATTAAAAACAATATATTACGCAACACAGTAAAATAATAAAAACTTCAAGGTTATGCTGTACAAATCATATAAGACAGTGGTGGTATCTCCAATAAGGTCCTTGCTGACCTCCCCATCACCTGTCTCTCTCCACTCCAATTAATAATAAACACATCCGCTAGACTTATCTACCAAACTCAAAACTCAGTATCTGCAGCACCTCTCTATCAGTCACTTCCCGTAGCCTCCAGAATGAAAATTTAAATCATGACCCTAACCTATAATGCCCTCAAGTAATGCACCCTCATATCTCTGATCTCGTCTTTAAATAAACCTCCAACCGCCCTCTTCGCTCTGCTAACGACCTTCTTCTTTCCTCCTCTCTTATCACCTCCTCTCACTCCCACCTTCAGGATTTTTCTCTTGCTGCCCTTATGCTTTGGAACTCCTTGCCTCACTCCACTAGACTACCCTTTGCCTCAAATTGTTCAAAACTTCAGTCAAAACTGATCTGGGTAAAGAAGCTATCACCATCAGTCCTAATATACAAATCACACCTATTATTCTTCTATACCTCTCCCATACACCTTAGATTGTAAATCTGTGAGTTTTCAATCTTGCAATGTGCTTTAGTGAAAGCACTTTGTATTATGATCCAGTGGTGAGGGGGGACCTGGTTCACCCCCCAACCCTCCTACTTACTGTTACAGGAGCTCCCCTGGATTGTCTGGGTTCTAGTTATCTCAGCACTTATGGCAGGAACCGGCTTAGGACCTCAGGAACACAAGAGGCAAAATACAGGCTTGGCAAAATAATAAATGTTTTTATCTCTATCTTTCTCTAAAATGACAGATACACCATTTTTTCAATCACAACCATAAACCATCAGAGCAATTTTTTTTTTTTAGGGAAATTTTATTTTCAATACATACATAACACAAATGCAAACATACAAAAATACAAAACAATACAAAATACTAAACAATTAATTTGATAGATCTAAAAGTTAATTGACCGGGAAAGTTCAAACTTCAGTATAAGCTTAGTGCAAATATTTTTTTTTATTTTTTTATTTTTTATTTTTAAATAACATTCAATTGATAGAATGCAATATGTGGAAGCCTTTTTGGAGCTTAAGCTGTGTCCCTTTAAGGTCTCTCTTTTTTTTACTCTTTTTTTTTTTTTCTATGTTTACATTATAAAACATACAAAAACTTTTACTTCATTATATCCTTTGGACCACATTAGCATATAATTCATACATATATATCATGCATATTTTGGACTAGTATTCCCCGACAAAGTAACCACAAAGAAAAAAAAAAAGAAAAAAAATACAGGTACATAAATGCATACATAGAAAAAAAAATCTGCATTGGTTACGGACTGAGGGGAGTCAGGGTCTTTTTTTTAGCTCATTTGTCTAATTATTGGGAAATATTTTGTCCCAAATTTTTCACTTGTCTTTCGCAACCTCGTCTTTTTCCAACGATTTGTTTTTTGATATTAATGCTTTTATTTGGACCAAGTTGAAATTAGAGATTGTTTCCATCGTAAGACAATGAGCCATTTTAAAGCAATTACCACCTGAAGGATAAGTGCCCTCGCATGCAGGGACAAACATTCAGGAAAGATATGTAGTAGAGCCATCTCTGGCAGCAGGGGAATCTCCAGCTCCAGCCAATTCGACATTTGCACAAAACATTCTGACTATAATTTAGAGATAGCATTGAATTCCCATCATATGTGGTACTGCCTGCCTATCTGTTTTCATTGTCTCCAGCATTCCATATCTTGTGTATCTTTTGTAATATGAAACAAATTAGTGGGCACAAGATACCATCTATTGATTAATTTGAAGTAGCCCTCTCTGTATGCTGAGTTCTTTACAAATCTGTCTGTAAAATACATTGTTTTTTGTCATATTTCAATTGGCCATGTGTTTTTGAAACCAACTTCCCATTTTAACATGTTATACGGCATTTCCTTAGTGTCTAATGCTTCATTTAAAATATCAAAGCATTTTGCAATCAGATGCATCTTTTTTTTCAATGTAATCAGCCTCTCTAATGGGGTTAATGGTCTATCCTCCTTAAAATTACATTTTGTGGAGGCTAGACCGGATTAAAGCTTGTTATATTACAGCCATTGATTTTATGGGAGACCATATTGTATACTCAGGTTTTGCATTGATTTAAACTTTCCGTCATTGTATAAATCTTTTAGTTGGATGATACCCCATCTGGTCCATATTTTAATATTTGGAATTTGCTAAATATCTGCAATCAGATCGAGAGAAGATAATAAACTTGGGAAGGGCGTCAGTTTTCTCATATTATTACATCTAAACCAAAATTTCAGGCAATGTTTGACTACTAGAGTTTCCTTGTTGTTTAATTTCTTATCTGCTACCTCCACAAAAAATATATTTCTCAACCTATCTACGGCCTTGCTTTATTTTCTATGTGAAACCACTGAGACTGAAAGTCTACGTCTAACTATTTAATAGGATAGCTTCTGAATACGTTTTTAAGTCGGAATAGCGGATGCCTCCTTCTCTAAATTTCTTAGCCATAATAGCTCTTGGAGCTATTACTCTCCTTGATTTATAAATGAAACTGTCAATCAAAGATTGGAATTTCTTAATAATAAAATTAGGAATGATCAGCGGGATCCATCGTAGCAGGTAATTAAACCTGGGTAAGATGGACATTTTTACGGCTATTATGCGCCCTGACCAAGAAATATTTAGGTCACTCCAAGTCTTGATAATTTCAGATATTTTGTTATATAGTCTTAGAAAGTTATGTTTAATTATTTGTTTTAAGTCATTGGTTAGGATCACCCCTAAGTGTGTAATATCATTATTTTGCCAATTATAGGAATATTCCCTTTTCAGATTTTTTAATTCTAAGTTTATTATCAATGTTTCTGATTTATCAATATTTATTTTGTAGTTAGATACTACACTATACTTATTGATTAGATCATGGAGGGGTTTCGTAATGCTTATCACAATGTCATCAGCATATAAGGTAATTTTGTATTCCTTATTAGTTACTTTGATACCTTGAATATCTTGGGATTTTCTAATAGCTTTGGCCAATACTTCAATGGATAGAACAAATATTATTGGAGAGAGAGGTCACCCTTGTATTGTACCATTTGATAGTCTGAATCTGGGTGATCGGAATCCTTGGCCTTCGACAGATGATGGGTTCACATAAAGGGCTTTAATGCCTTTGCAGCTAAATTCACCCAGACCATACTTCGCAAGGGCATGGTCTATGAAACTCCACCTGACCCTGTCGAAGGCCTTTTCCGCGTCCAGAGATAGAAACATAGCTGAAATGTTATTTATTTTAGTGTGGTCTATCAAATTTAGCAGTCTTCCTACATTATCTGGGCCCTGTATTCCTGCTATAAATCCCATTTGATCTTCTGGAATAAGATCTTTTATTACAGTATTAAGCCTGGTTGCCAATATTTTTGCGTATAGCTTAATATCTGTGTTTAAAAGGGAGATTGGTCTGAAATTTTTACATAACATTAAATCTTGATTTTTTTTTAAGGTATAGTTATGATGGAAGCTTCCAGCCTTTCTGCTGGTGCATATCCCTTCTCTTTGATTTCGTTAAAGACTCCCATTAAATATTTAGCTAATATGGGTTGACAGTATTTATAATATTGATTGGTCCGTCAGCCTTGGCCTGGTGCTGTTGACATTTTTGAATCAGGTATTGCGGAAATAATCTCCTTTACTGTTATCTCACTATTTAATTTTGCGTGATCACTATTGGAGGCTTTAGGTAATTTTTTTTTTTAAGTACTCCTGAATGACTTCCTCTGTTGGTTCTATAAAGTTCTTTTTATCTTTTAGGTTATATAGATTGTAATAGAAATCTGCAAATGTATTACCGATGTCTGCCGGTTTAGTAAGGATTAAATTCCTATTCCTGATTTTATCAATTCTCTTATTCGTGTATGAGTTTTTACGTTTTTTGTGATATAGATTTTGTTGCAAATGCCATATAGATTTATCAACTAGCGATTGTACTATCTTGCCAATTTGCACTTGCACTTGCTTTATTGAGTCAGCATCTGCTCTGTTCAGATTAAATGTATTATTCCTTTCCAGCATATTAAGTTGGAGGTATAATTTCCTTAGTGGAGTCCCTCTTTCTTTCTTTCTTTTTCTTTCTTTCTTTCTTTCTTTCTTTCTTTCTTTCTTTCTTTCTTTCTTTCTTTCTTTCTTTCTTTCTTTCTTCTTGCCATTTAATCAGAATGCCTCTTATATAGGCCTTATGCATTAACCAAATTGTAGAATTTAGAGGCACTGAGTTCTCATTTGTCTTGAAGAATTTTTGTAATTGCTCTCTAAGTTTATTTTGCATTTTATCCCCCTCGATCAGAGAACCATCTAATTTCACACTTAATTTTCATTTTAACTAAGGCATGGTCCGACGATAGAATAGGACCTATTTCTATATCTAAGATGTTGTTTAAGGTATTTAGATCTGTCAATATAAAGTCTATTCTAGCGTAAGATGTATGCCTATTTGAGTAAAACATGTAATCTTTTTCGGTTGGATGAAATATTCTACCAGAATCATACAGTTTGAAATTTGTAATTATCTTGTTAAAGCTTTTAGCTTTATTTACTGTAACAGAACTATGATGATGCCTGTATTTTTTGCCTGAACTGAACCAACTATACTGCTGGAGGGGTTAAACAGAACCGAATGGCTGGTGTTCGTGTGACTATTGCATACAACTCATACACTTGGTCAGGAGTTGCCCATCTGCCTCTTGATAGTATCGGCTAAAACACACAAGAGATAGCAGAACAAAAGGGTTTCAGCAGACAAGAGGGCACCATGAACAATGGGGGTAGGGGTTGACCAAAGGTAGTCACTGCCCCTACTGGGTATGTGAAGTGTTTAAAAATGTTTTTTTGTTTCAATTAAAAGAGAGTTCTACTTGACCCTTCAAAACGTTGCATCGTCTCGTTCTTTGGGGGGATTTATGGTACCGTTACTCTGCAGCATTTTACAGTACTCCTGGATTATACAATGGGATATCGTGGAGGGGAATAAGCATTTCATTACTGCACAGCACCTTGCTTAAGAAAAGGACGTCTCCAACGGCTGATACCCTCTCACTACCGGGGTAGCCGTTACATTTACTAAGCGAGAATCTGATTTCACACCTTTTAATGATTTACGATCTAGTTCTGGGTCAGGATACATATTAAAGCCCCCGCATATTACGAGCGTGCCTGTTACAAATCCTTTCAGAACCTTAAATATGCTCTTTAACAATCTTATTTGGTTGCTATTGGGTGCGTATAGATTGAGAATTGTACATTTCTGACTGTTAATCAAGCCCACCCAGATTATGTATCGGCCATCAGGTTCTAATTCAACGTATTCTTCTGTTAGCAGCAGATTTTTGTTAAAAAAGGTAGAGACTGCCCTTGACTTCTTTCTAAAAGTTGAATTATATGATGTCACAAATGTTCTATCCTGGAATCTAGGTATCTTCCCCTGCTGCCAGTAGGTCTCCTGAAGGCAGAATACATCTGCTCTTTCCTTATTATGGTTCTTTAAAAGCGGGGATTCTTTTAACTGTAATATTTAATCCGGCTAATGAACTTCAAGTACATCTTATTTTTTTAACCTTCCTCCACCCTACCTGGAGCCGATGCATATTTTCAACAAAATACAAAAACACATTAATACACCATAAAATACAGAGCTTATGAGAGGATTCCTTCATACCGATATCTGCATCCAACATTTCTCCAGATGGAGTATGCTAAGCAAAAAAAGGCATGAAAGTCAAACTTCTCGAGTTTGTAAGCAAATGACGGCTACTGCGGGACCTCACTTCATTTCAGGAAATCCACATTATCACTTATTTTGTAAGACTCAAAGATCATTTCTAGCTTTCATCTTAATTTTCCCAAGGATATGTCACATAATTAACTGTCTGTCTGACCATAAACCTTGTTTACTATCATCCTATATGGGTATCTTGTGTCTGGCTCTAAAGACGGTTAGGCTTCTGGTACCAAAGAGATCTTATATGCTGCTCTGGTATCCATATTGAATAATTGTTCAACCTTACATGACTTTAAATGTGTGACAATATCTTTTGAGGCAGATTTCTGTCCTCTAACAGCTCCAAAAAAAGTCTGTTAAGACAAACTGGTTGATCCGGGGGTTACCAGTTATAATAAATACAGATCTTGTCTACCAAAAATATCATGCCTCATATCCTCAGTGACTATACTCTCAAATCTTCTAATCATATTATCCACTATTTTTACCCTCTGAAGCACTTGAAATCAAGATTTACATATACATTGCATTCTTATTATAACCAACAATTAATTATGAGTGTTAGATAGTCGATTATAAGAGCACAAGTCTTAGCTACCTCTGGATTCTGTTTTAGTTTACTGAGGGGACATGAATTTAAGCCTCACACAAAGTATAAGCTACCTCCTGCTGCTTCTCGTTTGTACTTTGTTTAACAACTTTTTTGAGGCATACTTAAATCACGAGAAAATGTTTTGTGCCCTTATTGACAAATTTAGAATCTTATCCATTAACTTCTAGATAAGGTGCTTTAGAGTGAGTTATCTTAAGAGCAGAAAGACAAAAATAGTATTTTTTCCCCCTCTGTTCCCCCTTTCCTTTTTTTCTTTCCTCTTCTTTTTTCCTTTTCTTAAAGTTTTTGTAGATAGACTTATATATTTGGAAATTCTGAAATTTCTCCTATATGAATTCTATGTGACTATTAAGAAATTCCATCCTTTCATCGAACTCCTATCTATGAACTGGTAAGAGGAAGCCTAAAACCACTCATAGATTAAACAGTGCAAGGAAGGTGAATGTCTGTAGGGTAACCAAAGTATTTACAGTCCTTCCTCTCTTTCCCCCTACTTTTCTTCCTCTTTCCTCTTCTTATTATTTACTTGTATTCCCTTTTCTTTCTTTTTTTGTTTCTTTAATCCTTTACTTCCCATCCCTTTTTCGTTCTTTTCCATCCTCTCCCTTCCCTTCCTTTTCCTCTCCCTCTTTCCCTCTTTTAATATATTTACCCCTTCCTTTTTTACTCTTTTCTTATAAATTATGTTTATAATCTGTTGATCCCCTATCTTCAAACAATTTTTTAAATAACTCCTTTCCCTTGTGCAGTGTCTTAATCTTCTGACTATAAGTTTAGTGGGGAACCCCCATTCGATAACTTTAATAACTTAGAGCTTAGTGGACCTTGTGACCATGGCTGGACTGGAAGATGCAGATACCCAGGACATAGAGAATTAGGTCCAGGCTTCGGCGAGAGTCTAAACAATGAGGACCTTGAACAATTGGCGCAATAGGGCGTTGTTGAAGACTCTCTGACACAGAGTCACAAAAAGAAGTGTCAACTGAGTTCCTCAGCAAGACATTGCATCAAATGAATGACATTATGGATGACTTGGTGGAAAATAATCCAGATGCTGCAAAGAGCAGAAATGCAAGACTCATCATTCTTGGGGGTAAGTTTTGCTACAAGCATCTGCTAGATGTCTAAAGGAAACAAAGGCAGATGTAATTGGACCAGTCTGTGACCAGGAAAGCCAGGCTAAAGGATGAGTCAGAAGCACCAACATCTGGACAGATGTTTTTGAAAAAAGGTTTTTCCTCTTGTTCTTATGTTTTCATTTCATTCAGAGTTCATATAAAATTAGACTGTTTCAAAATTCTATTTGTTTTGTGTCTTTTCTTTTTAATGCATTTCCCAATCCTATCTTCCCTATGTTAAAATTACCCCGTTTAGAGCTGCTTTGCTTAACACTCCTATTGCCCGGAACCTATCTACAGCGCTAAGCAGGGATTGTGATTAAAGAGTCCCACCATTCATCATTACTACAGGTTTCTCACATATCCATTTACCAAGCACACACATAGTGTGGTTTACCTAATTGAGATTCAGAGGTTAACCGATTATAAAGTTTAGATGTCATTGCCTTGTTTCCTGTATTAGCGTTTTTGCATAGAGATTCAAATTATGTCATTGGGGTTAATGTTTCATTTTAAAAGAGAGGAAGAAACACGTGGCGCAACTGGAGTCTGTATTAAGATCACAGAATTTATGACAAAGATTCTGCCAAGAGGGAAACCTATCGTCAATTAGAATGTCACCTAAGCAAGTAATTCCTGATTAACTTCATCTCATAAGTATTTGTGGATAAGCATAAAAAAGGTAATGCATCTGGTAAGTGAAAATCTAACTTTTACTAATTTTAACCTGCATATTGGCCCTCATTCAATTGCGATTTGGCCAATTGAATAGGGCTCTAAATAAGCACATAACATATATTTTTTAAAGAAGTTTTTAGTTAGGGAAAACCTTGCTTTTGGATAGATGCTTACTAACTAAAAACTTCTTTAAAAAAATATGTTATATGCTTATTTAGAGCCCTATTCAATTGGCCAAATTGCAATTGAATGAGGGCCATTGTGTTTAATAGTCTATGCCCAAGAAACTATTGAGCTTTACTTTTAAACATATTACATTGGTCCTTTAATTTGATTGTGATGAAACCACTCATCTCCTCATATAGAAATGCTTCCCAGCATGGATTACTTTAACAGAGGCTTCAAATCCTCTACTTTTGCAGAAAAATGGGCTGTGCCATAGGAACAGGAGCAGCTGCCATAATGCATTATTTACTAAATGCATCCCCCCAAAAGAGCAGCATTCAAATGGCAGAGGCATTCATATCTTCTCTCAGCACACGGGTTCACATAGGATCTCCCTAAATGAAGAGCTTAAATTAGACAATAAGATAAAATATATATTCAGAATTATAATGCAGATTTGTTGGATTTATGTGGGAGACTTAGAGAACATGAATATTTTCTGAAACCGGTGTAATTTGTGAGATCCAGGCTATTGACAAGGTTTGTGTGCTAGAAGGCTGTGTTTTCCAATCTCTTTCTCTTGCTAAAGTGTTGGATAATGAAGTTGCATGAAATAAAGCAAATGCATTTATTAAAATCTCACTTTTTAAAGGGACATGGAAGGTTGCTGGATTTCACTAGGAATATAATATATTTATGTATTTATTTATTTGTATGTGCTTTATTTTACTATTATTATTATTTTACTTAAGTACTTAAAAGCTGTTTTTACCTTCCTAAAAATCATACAGTTTACCTGTTTTGGTCTGCCTTCTGTAGCTCATGAGAAGTGCAGTTTTCCAGATTAGCCTGCCAATGACCTATCTCAAGTAGCAGGTTGCAGAATATTTCCTCTGATTGGTTGCTATAAGACAGTAAGTTAGGAACTATTTGCGAGATTCTAGGCAGAAAATGCAAAGCTTTTAAACATTTCTTAATTAAAGAAAAAATAAAAAAAGAGTCCTACTGAAGTTCAGAAACCTTCCATGTATCTTTAAAGTGTATTAGTAAAGACAGGTGGTGCTTCTCCCCTCCACTCTTTGCATTCAACATTTGAATAAACTGCCTGGGTTGGATCTCTATCTACTAAAATGAATGGTGTAGACCGACATGTATTTAATATTGATAATGGATGCTTTAGGCATTAGGGATTAAAACGCAAGTGCAGAGATGAGCTGCATTAATGGCTTATGTGTCTATAGCTGGTAGATCTCATAAAGATTTCAAATCATGTTCACTACTATAAATAGATAAATACTGTTGTACACAGGTAGCAGAGCAATATGTAATTTTGCCAGAGTTCCAGAGTCGATCTGGTACATTGTACAGGAAATAAAAGTTCAGTTGATAAAGGGCCACCTACAGATTTCAACTCATATTAAAAATATCTTTAGACAGAATCCCTCAATCCCTTTCAAGCTGTTGCAGAGTGTGGAAAACAATTACATGCAGCTACCTATTTACTGTACAGCTATGGTGACAACGTGTAGAGAAATAAGCTGAACACTCTGCAACAGGAGGGTTTAAGGCCTAAAGATGGTTAGAAAACCAGTTATTTTAGTTGAAGCTGGTCACAAAAGATTAATTTAATTGCTGTTTAAATCTACTACAACTACGACACAAATGATGGACCACTACAATCATCCTTCAAATATACAGATGGCTACAGCAATGAGAAGGCAAGTTTTGCTTTCATTACATACTTGATGAATATAATGCACTGGCCATAATTGCATTCCAATGATTCTTGCATAAAAGGCAATAACAAGTTTATAGATAGATACATTAAAAATGTACACACATTATTCAGTCCTCGTTTTTTTTAAGCTGATAATATATGCTATTGATTTTAGTAATTTTATAATTTTAGTCTGTTCAGTTTCAATTTACCAACTTGACAGTGGTATGTTACTGCCTAGGCCCACAAGTCCCAAGCCTAGGGCACCATATTTTAAGAGGGCAAGGGATCACACTTTCTTACACATTTTATAGATACATACATTCACATAAACCTATGATTTGGGATATAGCAAGGGGAAAGAAGGAGTAACAACTGGTGCATAAAGGTGAATAAATTAGAACAGGCTTAGGGCAACATAAAACCTTAATATGCCTTTGCAATTCCCCCCTACCATTTATTAGCAAAAATAATTTCACATACATTTTAAAGGACCACTGTAGATCTGAAAAATGTAATAGATAAAATCTTTATTTTGCTTGTGTCTGAAGGATGTCATGTTTTTATCTTCCATAATTCCTGCTGAATTGGAGAGTGGAAGTATTCTCATAATAATTATTTTCTATTGAAGAGTAGAAAGAGGGAGGAGGGAAGGAGATTTGTTGATTCAGTTTTCATTTCACCACAGGACAACTTCCTTTTCCCTCTCTCAGTAGACTCTGTAACCATCCCCCTTTGCCTTGAAAAGGAAGTATCTCTATCACTGCAGCTTCTATGCACTAGCAGAGTCTGCTAAATTGAATATTTTCTTTGAAAATGCTTTTATACTTAAATTACTGCTACTGTTGTTAGTTGTTGTACACTTTACTAACCTACAGTGGTTCTTTATGTAGGTATTATATTTAAAGTGTACACATCTAAGAATTGCTAACAGTGCAGTTGTTAAAGGACCATCGTAATGCATTTTAAAGTAAAGCAGATATGTTTGTTTGTTGGATAGAGGATATTAAAAACAATATGCAGTGTAAAATAAATAAAAGTTACTATTTATAAATACTTTTTTAAGTTGTCTGTTTTACCCCCCTATGCAGAGCTGCTTTTCTCCACATCATTGAGCCTTATCAGGGACACAGACAGATCTGCCTGGGGTCTCAATCATCATGGAGCCTGGAAGCAGACAGGGCAACAAACTCTGTGCTGTCATTGGCTGTACACCCCTGCCCACATAGAAGTAACCTCCTGCAGATTCTAATGACTACACACACGTTATCATAGCACCCCTAGCCCCACCATCTTCCCTAGGCATACACGATCTGAACCAAAATCTAGACTGGTCAGACTTTTCTTTAGTCCATGCCACAAGCAAAGTTGGCCTTTACCCTTATATGCACAGGTAGGTGGTAAGAAACAGATCTGCCTGAAGGGAAAACTGTCAATTTGAAAGTAATAAAAAATATGATATTTTATTTATTTTAAACTGCATACTGTTTTAATAGTCTATCTCCAACAAATATAACTTTACTTGTAAATGCACCATAGTGGTCCTACAAGAATTTCAAAGTATAAAGTTAGGATTAAAAGTAAAGAGATGATAACATAGAAGTTGTTGTTATATGTTAGGGTATGGGTAGGTATATGATTTTGAAAACATGGCTGACTTTTTGATTGTTCAGATAGATCAGTGTTTAGAATATGGACACATTTCTTCATCTACATTGGTCAGTATTCCCACCTTTCTAGATCACTTTACGTAACACAGAACTTGTTTAGTTTGTAATTATCAACCTCCAGTTCTACAAAAACATTACCAATACCTGATATTGTTTTAAAATATTAAACTCTGGGTCAATGTTTCACAATGGAGGGCAATCACCATGTAGATGAGACAAAACATTGTTTTCCTGCCAGCCATTGTCTGTCTCCCAGACAGCACACAATCAGCAGTTAAACAGGTTATCTTTGCTTTACCAGTTAGCTGGCAGAGACTTTCAGTATTGCTGCAATCAAATGAGACCAAAGCGAGATAACACAAAGTGTGTTTTGCATTATTTACATGATGTAAATAAAATAGTTTTTTTTTCTTATAGTGCTGCCTAGAAAGGTTCAGGTATAACTTCCTCACACATATATTGTGTCTGTAATAAAAATAGCCATATGTGATAATGTACTTTAAAATATATATAGAAGTTTCCTGGATTATGAATAAATGTGATAGAGGAGAATCAGTAGTTTATGCAAATGTTTTTGCAAGAATAAAATCCCCAAATAAACAATAAACTTGATGTTTGCAAATTTCTTTAGTTTTCTGGCAGTTGACTTTGAGAATGAATGCAACTGAAAATCCAAGCTAAATTAGCATTAACCTCATAATTAATTGGCCAATCAGAGGCAGCTATAACATTGTCGCAATGTTTTGGAAGGCAATCTCTGCAGCAAAGCAGTCTTTTCCCCATTAAACCCTTCTCTCTCCTCCCTTGAATGATGCAACTGCTCTCGATCACTGTATTTTGCTGCTACTTGCTGAAAGGTTAATATAGGGTTAAAAAAACATACCCAAATTCAGTGTTTCTATTGGAGGGTAACAGGTGCTTATGTATTTTTTAAAAATAAAATAAATCTATTTATCAAATTAATCATTGCAATGAATGCTTCTGATATAATCAGCATGTGTTAGATTAGAACAAGTTTAAAACCAAAACTTCTATGTACCTGTAATGTCTGAAAGACATTGGGTGCTCTATTCTTTCAATGATCACTATATGGTCATTTGGGGCCTTCTTCTATTAACGGCTGTAAAATGGCCGCAATGCTGCGATTCCTTGCGGCCATCTTACGGCCCTGTGTAGCGATACTGCTAATCTGCTATTAAAATAGACGGTGCTGCAAGGTGGTCCCCCTTACGGCCGGCAGCAAATTATGCAATCAGCCGCAAGCGTTTCCCGCGCACACGTGTTTTGAAGATCGCAAAGTCGGAAAACTGTAAATGCAAATATAAATTTAAAACACTGTAAATGATAGGCAACATAATGGGGGACATGAGGATTGATAGCAACACCCTCTCAAGCTTGCACATCGCCCAAATCCAAAATTTCATTTCCAGTTTATTTTCCGTCCCAAGTCCCGCAGGCTCGTCGTTGTTAAAACCTGTACGGGTTCGGAGGTTGAAGGCCGCAAACTCAAAGCATTGTAGAAACCAATATATATTCAATCCAGCACTGCAAAGCACTGTAAATAATGGGGAACACAATGGGAGACATGAGGATTAATAGCAAAACATTCTCAAGCTTGCACATCGCCAAATTATAATCTTTGATTTTAGGTTTAAAATCCGTCCAAGTCCCACAGGCTTCAATGACCCGTAGCTCATTATTCAAGCCCATGTGGGCTTGGAGGGTGATTGACCTCCAAGTCCGTAGCTCGTTATTCAAACTTGTGCGGGCTTGCATGATAGAACACAGAGATTGAACATGAAATTACATTTCTTTATTTGCAGATTTGAGTGTAGGGGAATGTTCTAACACCTACAATCACTTTCACGTCTCATAAAAGTACAGGATGGCTTTTTTTTATGTGCTTAATTGGTGCTTTGATTTGTAAGTAAGAGCCTTGCGGGACCTTTTTGGTGTAAATAAGCTGCGGCTCGGTTTTAGCTAATTACGGCCTTGACGGAAGGGTTTGCGTAGCATTTGAATAGCGACCTTGGCTTTCTTGTGGGCAAAACGCTTGCGGCTGTATAAGGCATTTCCTGCGGAGCAGGCGGCCGCAAGGGATAACAGGGCGCCGACCGGAAGCCTGCCAGTGCTCTCGACTGCATGGGAATAGAATACGGACGTAGATAGAATGAGGCTCTTAGAGGGCAAATGCGGTACTTTATGTTTACAAACTATCTGTAGGATCAATTAAATTAAAATCATCTAATGTTTCAAAATAAGGCAGTAAAAATGTGTCTTTTATTTTTTTTAAATGACACCAGTTGCCTTCTGAGTTTTCTACTGTTTTTTGTATCCTGCAAACCTTCCATCTCTATATGTGTGGGACTCATGTTTGCCCATTTAAATGTTCAGTATCCCAAACTCAAGTGCTATAATCATTGTTGCATCCATCAGCAACAAATGTACTGCCATCCCAAGCAATGCTTTTGACTGCAACATTGCTTACAGTCTTAAGGCTCTTGGCTGTCTAAAGCAACTTTACAGTGGTTATTTATGGAGCTACTCTTGATATTGAGAAACATGAATTACAGCATATTGTAATCAATTACCTTTTTTTCATTTCCAACTCTCTGTGACCTCATGGACCATAACCTAACAGGAAATCTTTATGTCCATGTTCATGATTGGTATTCATCGCAGACATACCAGAGTGGGTTACCAGTTCCTTCTCCAGTGGATCATAGCATACAGCTCCTGGTATTCCTAGCTTGTCTCCCATCCAAGAACTAACCATGTCCAACCCTACTCTACTTTAGGTTGGTGGGACCTCTTGATTCCCTGACTGGAATCAAACGCAGGTTGCAGCAGTGAAAGCACCAAATCCTAACAGATCAATGACTAAACAGGTCTCTTAATAGACTTTGGAGAAAGTTTGTTGAACAATACACTTTGCTTAGTAAATCAGTTCTCTGTCACTTAAATTAATCTTGCTGGGGGAGCTACAGTGTATATTACTATGAAAGCTAAAGTCTCTGTGCTCTAAAATGCATACCTAAGCTTCATGGATTATTAATGCATCTGATAGAGGAGAATGTGTAGTGTATGAAAACATTTTTTGGATTAAAAAAATCCCACAATAAACATTAATAAACTTACCCTGAAGGTAGCAAAATACATGATGGCAATAACATTGTAAGGCAGGTAATGCTGTTTGCCACAGAGAGTATGTGTTTTGGTGGTTTGAGATCCTTGTGTGCTCATTGCGAGATTGGCGCTGAGCGCCTTTGGCGCTCATCGCATGGCTCACAATGAGCACCTTTGTTTTTTTTATGCTAATTAATTAATTAATGAAATCATAAATTAATATACTTTACCTGTTTGTAATTAATATATGTGCTTAAGAGCTGACAATCTGTTTTGATGTTCCTGCAGCATACAATGTAGATTTGCAGTGTTGTTGAGCGGAGGTGTAAGTGTCAGCAATGTGTGCAGTGTGTAGTGTAAATAGGCTGCGTGCGCGATGGGAAGCCGTTACTTTAGCTGTGTAGTTCTGTAATCTGTAAGTTAGTGTTGTAAAATGGCGGCGAATGTGTATGTAGTAGGCGGGTTTGTATGATGAAGCGTCGTTGGTTATGCTGTATGTTGTAGGTCGTATGGATTTGTGTAAGAGCCGTATGTGGTTTGCTGTATTTTGCGGCTTTAGGGGTCGTGTAGCCTCGTTTTCATTTTTTTCGTCAGCCATTTTTTCTCTCACTTAGGGGATTTTCGAGTGTCTAAACTTTGTAAATGTGACTTCAATTTATTTTATTTTTGTGTGTATTTTGGTATTTTTTAATGTTTGCCGCTGTGCGCGGGTTGTCCGTTAAGGTCGTATTTTTGCGAGTCCATAATGGATTTTTTCTAAGTCCTGCATGACGTAATTTTTTGGTGTAAGTCCGCAATTTTTTATTTTCTAAGTTCCGCGGCTTTGCGAAGGTCCGCATATGCGGTCTGCAATGAGCCTTTGGAATTTGAGAGTAGACACCCCCAAAAAATCCAGGCTAAGGGCCCTATTAAATTCTCCCTCGTAGTTCTCTCGGTGCTCGCAAAAGGCAGTTTTCCTGCTGTTTGCGAGAACCGAATCTCTCGCAGCCTGCTTTACGATATGACTGCGAGAAAATGGCCGAGAATAGGCTCCGAGAGAGCTACGTAGCTTTAAATCTATGCACGAGTCTCGCATATCGTAAGAATCCCTACGTGGACAAAAAGTCCACGCAAGGGATCCGAAAGCCTCTACGTGCTGCCTCGGAACAGCCCGAGACAGCAGTGTGAGGCTCCCCCCTGCACCCTATACACATCCCCATGCTGCAGGGGTCTCTATCAGGACCCCTGCAGCACCCCCACATTAACCCCTTGCAGCGGGGGTCCCCGATCTGCATACATCAGGCCCCCCGCTGCATTTAAAACTTTTAAATTCCCCGCCGCGGCTCCTTAAAGGGACCGCGGCACACTATTACCCAATCCCGGCCGCGGCACTTAAAATTAACCCCCCTCTATGCTGGGGGTCCCCATCGGGATCCCCGAAGTGTCCCCACATAAACCCATTGCAGGGGGGGGCCCCGATCTGCATAGATCAGGCCCCCCGCTGCATTTAAAACTTTTAAATTCCCCGCCGCGGCTCCTTAAAGGGACCGCGGCACACTATTACCCAATCCCGGCCGCGGCACTTAAAATTAACCCCCCTCTATGCTGGGGGTCCCCATCGGGACCCCCGAAGTGTCCCCATATAAACCCCCTGCAGCGGGGGGCCCCGATCGGCACCGATCGTGACCCTGCTGCAATTCAATTTTAAATTTCCCGCCTCGCGGGTCCTCAAAGGACCGTAAAGGTCCTGAAAGGACTCGCACTAAAAATATTAACCCCAGGCAACTATAATTACCCCATTAACTCATGATGGTCAATCCAGACCACCATAAGGCCTAAATTAACCCATTAACTCATGATGGTCAATCCAGACCACCATAAGACCTAAATTAACCCATTAACTCATGATGGTCAATCCAGACAACCATAAGGCCTAAATTAACCCATTAACTCATGATGGTCAATCCAGACCACCATAAGACCTAAATTAACCCATTAACTCATGATGGTCAATCCAGACCACCATAAGGCCTAAATTAACCCATTAACTCATGATGGTCAATCCAGACCACCATAAGACCTAAATTAACCCATTAACTCATGATGGTCAATCCAGACCACTATAAGGCCTAAATTAACCCATTAACTCATGATGGTCAATCCAGACCACCATAAGACCTAAATTAACCCATTAACTCATGATGGTCAATCCAGACCACCATAAGACCTAAATTAACCCATTAACTCATGATGGTCAATCCAGACCACCATAAGGCCTAAATTAACCCATTAACTCATGATGGTCAATCCAGACCACCATAAGACCTAAATTAACCCATTAACTCATGATGGTCAATCCAGACCACCATAAGGCCTAAATTAACCCATTAACTCATGATGGTCAATCCAGACCACCATAAGACCTAAATTAACCCATTAACTCATGATGGTCAATCCAGACCACCATAAGGCCTAAATTAACCCATTAACTCATGATGGTCAATCCAGACCACCATAAGACCTAAATTAACCCATTAACTCATGATGGTCAATCCAGACCACCATAAGGCCTAAATTAACCCATTAACTCATGATGGTCAATCCAGACCACCATAAGGCCTAAATTAACCCATTAACTCATGATGGTCAATCCAGACCACCATAAGGCTCTATTTAACCCCATCAGTCCCATAAGGGTATATTATTACCATTATGGGCCTGTTACAACCCAACATTAACCACATAAGTGCCATGATGGTCCTCAAGGACCATCATGACACTAACTACAAACACTACACTATAACCCCCAATAAACCATTTAATCTAAACTAACCCCCCTCTACACTAATCTATTAACACTTACACTACCTACCTACACTACCTACCCCCTAATAAACCTCCCCAACACTCTAATTACAAAAAACAAAAAACCTACAGCACAGAAAACAAAAAACCTACAGTACAAAAAACAAAAAAACCTACAGTACAGAAAAAAAAAACAATTACAACCCCACCCCCCACTACAGAAAACAAAAAAATACATTACAACCCCACCCCCCACTACAGAAAATAAAAAAATTACACACCTGAAAAGGAAAGACAGATAAACACAATACAATACATACATATAATACATTAAATACATTACATACAATACATGACATTACATATAATATATTACATATAATACATTACATACATTACATACAATACATGACATTACATATAATATATTAAATATAATATATTACATATAATATATTACATATAGTCCTAATCAAATACCCCCTATCTATCTAACATACAATCTATTTAATTTAAAATAAATCCTAACTATATCAAATACATCCCCCTATCTATCTAATATACAAAAAATCCTAACTACATACACAGACCCTTATTCTAAACTAAAATAAAATAATTACAGTCCTAACTACATACACAGACCCTAATTCTAAGCTAAAATCAATAAATTAAGACCACTTACCTTTAAGATGTTGCTTCAGATCACTAACCTATGGGTCAAACAAAAAATAAAAATTAGTACAAAACATTAACATCAAATAAATAAACATTCTATACATTCTAAATATTCAACTCACCTTTACAGCATGTCCAGTCACTGTTTAGCTCTTCCGGCGCGGCCCTGTTAAAAAAAAAAACACAATACATGAATACATGAATACAATATATAAACAATAAATAAAATACACAAATAAACATCTAAATATACATTTAACTTACCTCCCCGCGATGTCCCCGGCCTTCTCTCCTTCAGCCCCGGCTGGGCCGCGGAACCATCCGCGCTCTAAAAAAAAAAAAAAAAAAAAAAACTAACGGAGGTCTGCACGGGCAGACCTCCCCGACGCTACTGAACCTCCCGGAGTCGTTTCCGGGAGGAAATTGGCATTGGCGGCTTGTGATTGGCTGAAAAAGCTGTCTATCAATTTCAGCCAATCAAAAGTCGTCAATGTGTGAGCCAATCAGGATGGGATACACCCCAATATCCCACCCTGATTGGCTAAAACACTTGTCTATCTTTCTGGGAACCAATCACAACGCTCAGATGCCTTCAGCCAATCACTATGGGATACACCCCCACGGAGTGATTGGTAGAAGACATCTGCGCATCCTGATTGGCTCCTACATTGACGACTTTTGATTGGCTGACAGCTTTTTCAGCCAATCACAAGCCGACAATGCCAATTTCCTCCCGGAAACGACTCCGGGAGGTTCAGTAGCGTCGGGGAGGTCTGCCAGTGCAGACCTCCGTTAGTTTTTTTTTTTTTTTTTTTTAGAGCGCGGATGGTTCCGCTGCCCAGCCGGGGCTGAAGGAGAGAAGGCCGGGGACATCGCGGGGAGGTAAGTTAAATGTATATTTAGATGTTTATTTGTGTATTTTATTTATTGTTTATATATTGTATTCATGTATTCATGTATTGTGTTTTTTTTTTTAACAGGGCCGCGCCGGAAGAGCTAAACAGTGACTGGACATGCTGTAAAGGTGAGTTGAATATGTAGAATGTATAGAATGTTTATTTATTTGATGTTAATGTTTTGTACTAATTTTTCTTTTTGTTTGACCCATAGGTTAGTGATCTGAAGCAACATCTTAAAGGTAAGTGGTCTTAATTTATTGATTTTAGCTTAGAATTAGGGTCTGTGTATGTAGTTAGGACTGTAATTATTTTATTTTAGTTTAGAATAAGGGTCTGTGTATGTAGTTAGGATTTTTTGTATATTAGATAGATAGGGGGATGTATTTGATATAGTTAGGATTTATTTTAAATTAAATAGATTGTATGTTAGATAGATAGGGGGTATTTGATTAGGACTATATGTAATATATTATATGTAATATATTATATGTAATGTATGTAATGTAATGTATGTAATGTAATGTATGTAATGTATTATATGTAATATATTATATGTAATATATTATATGTAATATATTATATTTAATATATTATATGTAATGTCATGTATTGTATGTAATGTATGTAATGTATTATATGTAATATATTATATGTAATATATTATATGTAATATATTATATGTAATGTAATGTATTGTATGTAATGTATGTAATGTATTATATGTATGTATTGTATTGTGTTTATCTGTCTTTCCTTTTCAGGTGTGTAATTTTTTTATTTTCTGTAGTGGGGGGTGGGGTTGTAATTGTTTTTTTTTTTCTGTACTGTAGGTTTTTTTGTTTTTTGTACTGTAGGTTTTTTGTTTTCTGTGCTGTAGGTTTTTTGTTTTTTGTAATTAGAGTGTTGGGGAGGTTTATTAGGGGGTAGGTAGTGTAGGTAGGTAGTGTAAGTGTTAATAGATTAGTGTAGAGGGGGGTTAGTTTAGATTAAATGGTTTATTGGGGGTTATAGTGTAGTGTTTGTAGTTAGTGTCATGATGGTCCTTGAGGACCATCATGGCACTTATGTGGTTAATGTTGGGTTGTAACAGGCCCATAATGGTAATAATATACCCTTATGGGACTGATGGGGTTAAATAGAGCCTTATGGTGGTCTGTATTGACCACCATGAGTTAATGGGTTAATTTAGGCCTTATGGTGGTCTGTATTGACCACCATGAGTTAATGGGTTAATTTAGGCCTTATGGTGGTCTGTATTGACCATCATGAGTTAATGGGTTAATTTAGGCCTTATGGTGGTCTGGATTGACCATCATGAGTTAATGGGGTAATTATAGTTGCCTGGGGTTAATATTTTTAGTGCGAGTCCTTTCAGGACCTTTACGGTCCTTTGAGGACCCGCGAGGCGGGAAATTTAAAATTGAATTGCAGCAGGGTCACGGTCGGTGCCGATCGGGGCCCCCCGCTGCAGGGGGTTTATGTGGGGACACTTCGGGGGTCCCGATGGGGACCCCCAGCATAGAGGGGGGTTAATTTTAAGTGCCGCGGCCGGGATTGGGTAATAGTGTGCCGCGGTCCCTTTAAGGAGCTGCGGCGGGTAATTTAAAAGTTTTAAATGCAGCGGGGGGCCTGATCTATGCAGATCGGGGCCCCCCCCTGCAATGGGTTTATGTGGGGACACTTCGGGGGTCCCGATGGGGACCCCCAGCATAGAGGGGGGTTAATTTTAAGTTTTGCGGCCGGGATTGGGTAATAGTGTGCCGCGGCCCCTTTAAGGAGCCGCGGCGGGGAATTTAAAAGTTTTAAATGCAGCGGAGGGCCTGATCTATGCAGATCGGGGACCCCCGCTGCAAGGGGTTAATGTGTGGGGGCTGCGGGGGTTCCTATGGACCCCTGCAGCAAGGTGTTCATGTGAGGACACTTCGGGGGTCCCGACGGGGACCCCCGCATTGAGGGGGGGTTAATTTTAGGTGCCGGGGGGGGTATTCGGAGTACCCCCACGGCAGGGCTTATGTGGGGGACTGCCGCGGAGGTCCCTTTTAGGACCCCCGCAGCAATTGATGAGGAGTGGGAGCCTGCGATATCATCTCGCAGGCTGTCACTCCTCATGTACATTTACGCAGTGTAGATACATACGGCCCTGCTGCGTAGCTCATACGTTGCTCGCAGCAGGGCTAATTTAATAGCATTGTAAGTTAGAGAAACTTTGCAGTACGTAGGGCTTAAGTAGAAGCCTCTTATTTACGAGGCTGGAATTTAATAGGGCCCTAAATTAGCATAAAATCTACAATTTGTTTTGGTCAATCAGAGGCATCTGCAACATTGTAGCAAAGTATGGGGATCCTGTCTCTGCAACAAAGCATTATGGGATTTGTAATCTGGCACATATCCATAAAAGAAGATGCTGGTGCTATGTATTTTCATATAAAAGTCTCTCTGTGCAGCTCATTTCAACTCTGACTTTCACTCTGCAGTTTTTTCCACCTCAGCATCTGCAGCACATTCTTACAGTCCCTGCAGCACTTTCCAGACCACTTCCCTGCAGCAAAGAATAAGATAGAGTTCATATATAAAATATATTCATACTGCTATACTAAACACTAGCTGCAGTGTATGTTCAGCCTTGACTATTGTCTGCACCCTCACTACCACCTATGATGGAAGGCCATTCTATGTATTCACTACTGCCGTAGGTTACATTTCATTTGAATTGCTCTCAGGAAGCTCACTCTCGCTTTCTCTCCCTCCACAACATTTGAGCTGTGACGCCGCCCAAACATGTAATTGCATACAACAAACACAGCCGCTCAGTGAGTAACAAACAAGTTAAAATCCATACTTGAATACTGTGCTGCTATTGGCTAGGACAGGCTGCTGACAGACATCTGTAAATATATTAAACTTTCCATCTACTACATATTTTTCTGTTAATCAGTGATTGTTAGATCTGAAACATTGAAAACCAGGGAAACGTCCATATACCTTAAATCACAATTTGGATCACTGTGGATAAAAAAGGGTCACTTGGATGAGAAAAAATAGAAGTGACTATATGATAAGTAGCAATGCTAAATAACCAATGTACAAACACTCACATTTGTGAATTATGTAACAAATTAACATCATTAGCAGCTGGGAAGCAATGAATATAAAATAATTGTCATGGTTTGCAAGCTGTATTTTTATTTAAAAAAATTCCACCTTTTGCCTAAATTACTTCATGTTTAGAGCATCAGCTCAAATATAAGTTTGTCCGTCACGCATGCAACCTACCAAGTGTCATGGGCACCTCCAAAGATTAGCAGATACATTGAAATTATTATTTTTTTAATTTAAAAACTAGATTTAGGTTATTTTTCTGCCTAATTATACTTCTGGTCAGACTCAAACGTACATCATTTTTTAATCATACATTGATCCTTCAACTTCCTGGCTGCCAGTGACGACAGGAGATACCTGTGTCCCGGAAATGTAAACCACATATATCTTGTCTGAGATGGCAGGCAGTGCTTATCACCTGGCCCTGCTAGTCCATCCTCCCATATATCACAAGTTTTAAGTGTATCATAAATTATAAAAAATACTTTCAAACCCTTATGTGCAAATCATGTAATTGTCTGCCTACTACTACTTCTCTCCCCAGTTGCTTATCCTCTTGAGGTCCAGAGAGGAGCTGATCAGTAGTATTTAGTGGGTGGGTGATGAGTCAGCATGATGCTTCTGCCAGTGATCTCTCAAGTGATCCTGAGTGACATCATTAGTTCATAGTACTACTGGTACTTGTCATCTCAGGAAGAGTAAGTATCCTTGGTGAAGGCTCTCAGGAGAACAAGTGCCCTTAAAAAGGATAATTAAGACACAGATTACAAGATGACCTGCCCAACTTCAGTGCTCATCACCTTTGGCGCTCATTGCGAACCACAAGTTTCCTACTTTGCAATGATCACCTTCGGCGCTCATTGCGAACTCCACGATGAGTGCCTTTGGGGCTCATCAGGTGGCATGCAATGACCGCCTTTGGCACTCATTGCAAGCCTCTCCCACTGTGTACTTTATAGGCCGCTCGCTTGAGCACCTTCGGCGTTCATCACGAGCCCCGCCATGAGCGCCTTTGGCGCTCATTGCAAGCCTGTCCCCCCATGTATTTTAGGGGCCTCACAATGAGTGTTACTGCCTCGGGTGAAATATTACTGGCTTGTATTAAGTGTTACTGGCTTGCGTTAAGTCTTAGTGCTTAGGGCTGGTATTTACATCATGCGTCCTCGTTTTACGGCCTTCTGCCCCGTTTTCATTGTGTTTATATTATTTCGGCAGCCGTTTTTTTCTCGCTTAGGCAAATTTGCCTCAATTTAACTTGCAACCTCACTCACGGGCTCCCTAGCTCTCCCACTGTGCTGTGTATGTAAGTTAATTTGAGGCATATTTGTGTGTTTTTGCAGGTCTTTCCAGTTCGGTGGTTCGGCTGTTAAAGTCGTATTTTTGGGAGCCTGGCCATCCATCTATGTGCTTCAGGTCCTAAGTCATACGGGTCGTAATTTTGCGTTGCTAAGTCCAGGGGCCCTGCGGGTCTTTGGCACTCATTGCAGCTAAGTCCCGCAGGCCTCGCTATAAGCGGCAGTAGCACTCATCTTCACCCCTGTGGGTTCTGAGAGTAGGGCCAATAGTAATAAAAAGATTTTCCTGTTATGTGCACCTAAGGCAAGATGATGGTACATTTGAGCCTCATTTGTATGTCACTACCCAGAATCCTTAGCTACATTGGATATACTGTTTACTGAGATGTTCTGTTGCAACCAACAGGTCTCCAGGAATGCTTGAGACATACAAGTGTACTCTGAATGAACTTTTCATTCCTTACTAAAAAAATAACTATATAACCAATCTAATTTGTTTATATTGTTTGTTTGAGCAGAAGTCACTTTTCTAACATAAGGGCCAACTTTAAAAACATCAGAAAAGGATATGTTTGGATTTATTGGACTATAAACAAAGTGAGATGTGTCATAGGTGTGACAAGCAAGAATACATACAATGCCTTACAAATTGCATTACCAGTTCATGTTTTTATATTTTATTTCAGTTTTATTCACTGATATCTGTAGAAAAATGTACATGCAATTATAAATAATTTCAAGAAATGAATGGAGTAATGATTTCCTTCATTAAGTTCCTTAGTAAAAATTAATTCTTTTTTTTTTCATTCATCTTCATGCATTCTTAAATATGTACTTGATAGATGGTTTGATTGTCCTCACATAGCAGGTTTTTTAAACCATTTTTTTATACCAAATTAGTATTATGACATCCTTTTTGAGATCTTACTGAAAAGTTGTGATTGAAAGCAGAGAAAGTCTCAAAAAGTGTGTTAAAAGAGATTTATTTTATGTTTTTTCCCAGCAGTCCTAAAACCATAAACTACAAAAAGGCAATTATCTCATTTTTTTTAACTTCAAATTCAATTTTCACAAGCTTCCAATTGACAACTCAATTGCAGGTCTGCTGTTATCCAACGTATATAAATATATATTTTAGTTTCCATAGCAAGAATAAAAAAAATCAACTTATAAACGTAATCTTGTTTCTACAATTGTCTTTATTAAAATCATATACTGTTCTCTCACAGTACATTATTTCTAACAATTCAATTAAATAATCCTTTTATTTTTTTAGTTTCAGTCACTTTTCTCTGCACACACATGTGGGCCTCATTCAATTGCGATTTGGGCAATTCATTAGGGCTCTATAAAAGCACATAGCATATTTTTTTACAGATGTTTTTAGTTAGTAAACTTCTTTTCAAAAGCAAAATCTTAACTAAAAATTTCTGTAAAAAAAATATGCTTTGTGCTTATTTAGAGCTCCATTCAATTGGCCAAGTCGCAATTGCGATTTGGCCAATTCAATAGTGCTCTAAATAAGCACATAACATATTTTTTTAAAATAAGTTTTTAGTTAGTGAAAACCTTGTTTTTGGATAGATGTTTACTAACTAAAAACTTCTTTAAAAAAATATGTTATGTGCTTATTTAGACCCCTATTCAATTGGCCAAATTGCAATTGAATGAGGGCCATAGGCCCTAAAAACATATTTTAAAAAAAAATGCTATGTGCTTATATAGAGCCCTATTCAATTAGCCAAATCACAATTGAATGAGGCCCTATGTGCTTATATAGAGTCCACAGACTGAATAGAGCTTCATTGTTTCATATTCAGTGTATAAATAGAGATGTCGCGAATAGTTCGCCGGCGAACTGCTAACATATGCATTGTTCGATCTGCCCCATATACTTTATCATTGAGCAAACTTTGACCCTGCAACTCACAGTCAGCAGACACATTCCAGCCAATCAGCAGCATACACTCCCTTCCAGAGCCTTCTACCTCATGGACAGCAGCCATTTTGGAATCATAACTAACTTGCAGTCTTACTGAGAGGAGGGAGAGTGTAGGTGATACTGCATCAATAGGGAAAACCATAGCTAGGCTACTGTACACAGTGTGCAATACAGTCCTGAAGGACTCTTTTGATCTCTGCTGCAAGGACACCCCTGTGTCTCTTCCCCCCCTTATCATCATCCTCCCCTCACCTTAGCACCCAACCCTAATACCCCTCACACTTATCCATAACACCCATCAACCTAACACCTAACCCTAACACACCTCACACTTATCCCTAAGACCTAACACCCCTCACACTTATTCCTAACATGCCTCACCCTAACACCCCTTACACTTATCCTTAACACCCCTCACCCTAACACCTAACCCTAATACCCCCTCACATTTATCCCTAACAGCCCTTACCCTAACACCTAACTTTAACATCCCTTACCCTAACACCCATCACACTTATCCCTAACACCCCTCACCCTAACACCTAACCCTAACACCCCTCACACTTATCCCTAACAACCCTTACCCTAACCCTAACACCCCTCACACTTATCCATAACACCCATCAACCTAACACCTAACCCTAATACCCCCTCACACGTATCCCTAACAGCCCTTACCCTAACACCTAACATCCCTTACCCTAACACCCATCACACTTATCCCTAACAACCCTCACCCTAACACCTAACCCTAACACTCCTCACACTTATCCCTAACACCCCTTACCCTAACCCTAAAACCCCTCACACTTATCCATAACACCCATCAACCTAACACCTAACCCTAATACCCCCTCACACTTATCCCTAACAGCCCTTACCCTAACACCTAACCCTAACATCCCTTACCCTAACACCCATCACACTTATTCCTAACACCCCTCACCCTAACACCTAACCCTAACACCCCTCACACTTATCCCTAACACCCCTTACCCTAACCCTAACACCCCTCACACTTATCCATAACACCCATCAACCTAACACCTAACCCTAATACCCCCTCACACTTATCCCTAACAGCCCTTACCCTAACACCTAACCCTAACATCCCTTACCCTAACACCCATCACACTTATCCCTAACACCCCTCACCCTAACACCGAACCCTAACACCCCTCACACTTATCCCTAACACCCCTCACCCTAACACCTAACCCTAACACCCCTCACACTTATCCCTAACACCCCTTACACTAACCCTAACACCACTCACACTTATCCCTAACACCCATCAACCTAACACCTAACCCTAATACCCCCTCACACTTATCCCTAACAGCCCTTACCCTAACACCTAACCCTAACATCCCTTACCCTAACACCCATCACACTTATCCCTAACACCCCTCACCCTAACACCTAACACCCCTCACACTTATCCCTAACACCCCTTACCCTAACACCCCTCACACTTATCCATAACACCCATCAACCTAACACCTAACCCTAACACCGCTCACACTTATCCATAACACCCCTTACCCTAACCCTAAAACCCCTCACACTTATCCATAACACCCATCAACCTAACACCTAACCCTAATACCCCCTCACACTTATCCCTAACAGCCCTTACCCTAACACCTAACCCTAACATCCCTTACCCTAACACCCATCACACTTATTCCTAACACCCCTCACCCTAACACCTAACCCTAACACCCCTCACACTTATCCCTAACACCCCTTACCCTAACCCTAACACCCCTCACACTTATCCATAACACCCATCAACCTAACACCTAACCCTAATACCCCCTCACACTTATCCCTAACAGCCCTTACCCTAACACCTAACCCTAACATCCCTTACCCTAACACCCATCACACTTATCCCTAACACCCCTCACCCTAACACCGAACCCTAACACCCCTCACACTTATCCCTAACACCCCTCACCCTAACACCTAACCCTAACACCCCTCACACTTATCCCTAACACCCCTTACACTAACCCTAACACCACTCACACTTATCCATAACACCCATCAACCTAACACCTAACCCTAATACCCCCTCACACTTATCCCTAACAGCCCTTACCCTAACACCTAACCCTAACATCCCTTACCCTAACACCCATCACACTTATCCCTAACACCCCTCACCCTAACACCTAACACCCCTCACACTTATCCCTAACACCCCTTACCCTAACACCCCTCACACTTATCCATAACACCCATCAACCTAACACCTAACCCTAACACCGCTCACACTTATCCATAACACCCCTTACCCTAACCCTAACACCCCTCACACTTATCCATAACACCCATCAACCTAACACCTAACCCTAACACCCCTCACACTTATCCCTAAGACCTAACACCCCTCACACTTATTCCTAACATGCCTCAACCTAAAACCCCTTACACTTATCCCTAACACCCCTCACTCTAACACCCCTCACACTTATCCCTAACAGCCCTCACCCCAACACCTAACCCTAACACCCCTCACACTTATCCCTAACACCCCTCACTCTAACACCCCTCCCACTTATCCCTAACAGCCCTCACCCCAACACCTAACCCTAACACCCCTCACACTTATCCCTAACACCCCTTACCCTAACCCTAACACCCCTCACACTTATCCATAACATCCATCAACCTAACACCTAACCCTAACACCCCTCACACTTATCCCTAACACCCATCAACCTTACACCTATCCCTAACACCCCTCACACTTATCCCTAACACCCCTTACCCTAACCCTAACACCCCTCACACTTATCCATAACACCCATCAACCTAACACCTAACCCTAACACCCCTCACACTTATCCCTAAGACCTAACACCCCTCACACTTATTCCTAACGTGCCTCACCCTAACACCCCTTACACTTATCCCTAACACCCCTCACAATAACACCCCTCACACTTATCCCTAACACCCCTCACCCTAACACCTAACCCTAACCCCCCTCACCCTTATCCCTAACACCCCTTACCCTAACACCTAACCCTAACACCCCTCCCACTTATCCCTGTGTCTCTTCCCCCCTTTTCATCATCCTCCCCCCTCCCTCATCATCCTCCCGTGTCTCTTTCCCCCCTCCCTCATCATCTTCCCCCCTCCCTCATCATCCTCCCCTGTGTCTCTTTCCCTCCTCCCTTATCATCCTACCCTGTGTCTCTTTCCCTCCTCCATCATCATCCTCCCCTGTGTCTCTTTCCCCCTCCCACATCATCCTCCCCTCAACGTAGCACCCAACCCTAACACCCCTCACACTTATCCCTAACACCTAACTCTAACATCCCTCACTCTAACACCTAACCCTAATACCACCTCACACTTATCACTAACAGCCCTTACCCTAACCCTAACACCCCTCACACTAAAAAAATATTTAATTAATTTATATATATATATATATATGGTTTGTATAATGGGAAATGTATAAAAAGTAACCCAATTGGGCTCATAAAGTGTGTGTGCCATTGTTTCTTTGTTACCTTATTATGCGTGCATAGCAGGTCTGGCCTTTTCGGTGTCCTGTCACTGGAATATCTGATCAGCTCCTGCCCAATAGGTTGCAATGTATTGAGAACTCCCTGAGAGCTGTAACATGTATATTTATAAGAACTCTATATTTCATACTTTCATACTGTATTGGTACTTTGAATGTGCATTTGAAGCTATAGATGAAGCACCACCAGCATGAAATAAAAGGGGATATATTTATGAGACATACATAATTTAGTTTAAAATATTATACTGTACTAAGCTACATGTTGTTTTGAGTTATACCACTGCACTGAAGCTGTGATAGTTTTTTAGGGTACAGACTCAAATATTACCACTCTAACCAAAACTTGTTTCATGCCCAGTATTCCAAGAAATACAGTTATTACAATGCACTCTGGGAAGCTGAGCAGGGACATGCAAATGTGCCCACAAAGGCTTAACTCTTGTAATCCATTAAATTAATTTAAGCATATGCCTGCTGTATTACACAGCTTTGAGCAAAGCTAAGGATGGACTATACACAAGCTAGGAATCCCTCCCACATACAGCTGTTTAAAGGTTACAGCCTGTCATCAGCATGGGGCTGGTTCCTTAGCATGTGTAATGGATTTTTTTAAGGAGGTAGTTTACCACAACAATCATTTAATTTATGGTGAGCAATAGAGCGATAGAAGTCCTCCACCATACACACATTTTTTGAAAGGCACTAGAGGATGCAACACCTAAGCAAGAGGCACCACTAACCAAACACTGCCATGAAGACCAAGGAACTCTCCAAACAAGTAAGGGACAATGTTGTTGAGAAGTACAAGTCAGGGTTAGGTTATAAAAAAATAACCACAACAGCAAACCTGCCAAGAGTCGACCGCCCACCAAAACTCACAGACCGGGCAAGGAGGGCATTTAATGAAGCACAGAGACCTAAGGTAACCCTGGAGGAGCTGTAGAGGTCCACAGCAGAGACTGGAGTATCTGTACATAGGACGACAATAAGCCCTTCACTCCATAGAGTTGCGCTTAATGGCCAGAAGAAAGCCAGAAGAGTGGCCAGAAGAAAGCCATTACTTTCAGCAAAAAACAAAATGGCACGTTTTGAGTTTGCAAAAAGGCATGTGGGAGACTCCCAAAATGTATGGAGGAAGGTACTCTGGTCTGATGAGACTAAAATTGAACTTTCCGGCCATCAAAGAAAAGCTATGTCTGGAGCAAACCCAACACATCACATCACCCAAAGAACACCATCCCCACAGTGAAACATGGTGGTGGCAGCATCATGCTGTGGGGATGTTTTTCAGCAGTTGGGACTGGGAAACTGGTCAGAGTTGAGGGAAAGATGGATGGTGCTAAATACAGGGATATTCTTGAGCAAAACCTGTACCACTCTGTGCGTGATTTGAGGCTAGGACGGAGGTTCACCTTCCAGCAGGACAATGACCACAAACACACTGCTAAAGCAACACTTAAGTGGTTTAATGGGAAACATGTACATGTGTTGGAATGGCCTAGTCAAAGCCCAGACTTCAAACCAATAGAAAATCTGTGGTCAGAATTAAAGATTGCTGTTCACAAGCGCAAACCATCCAACTTGAAGGAGCTGGAGCAGTTTTGCAAGGAGGAATGGGCAAAAATCCCAGTGGTAAGATGTGGCAAGCTCATAGAGACTTATCCAAAGCAACTTGGAGCTGTGATTGCCTCAAAAGGTGGCTCTACAAAGTATTGACTTTTGCGGGGTGAATAGTTATGCACATTTACTTTTTCTGTTATTTTGTCCTATTTGTTGTTCTCTTCACAATAAAAAAAATAAATAAACATCTTCAAAGTTGTGGGCATGTTCTGTAAATTAAATGATGCAAATCCTCAAACAAGCCATGTTAATTCCAGGTTGTGAGGTAATAAAACTAAAAAAAAAGGCTAAGGGGGTGAATACTTTTGCAAGGCGCTGTAAGTGAGCTGAATTATGACTGCATCTGATAGAGGAGAATTAGTAGTGTATGAAAACCTTTTTTTCTGCATGGAATACTACCAAAATAAGCATTTAAACACTTACCTTGAGGTTAGCAAAATATCTTTTAATTTCTGTCAGTTGAAACTTAGGCTTAACACCCTCCAAACCATGGCTAAACTGGTATACAATTTGAAAAATTGTTTTGGCCAATCAGTAGGAAGCGAATATTGAAACATTTGTATCACAATCTGGCAGTTGCTGTCTGTTTTTTTCTCTCTGCCTGTCTCCTTATGGGCAATTTCAACTGTGACCCCAGTAACCATCATTTCCTTTAGAGGTCACACACTGTACCCTGCTGGGTACACTTTATGTAAGCTTACTAGGGGAGTGCACATCCACATATCAGTGTCTAGCATATAAATATGTAAGTACATTCAACTTTATAATATAATACATATTTTTCTACTAATCTGTAGCTGTTTATTAGGAAACATCTGAAACTCAGGAAACATACATATACTTTAAATATAAGAGGAAGTTAAGACATCTATAAATGTGGTGCATGTGGAAAACAGAGTAATAAATAAGCTATATGTGGAGTTAAATAATTGAAGATTTTGCCGTAGTCAATGAACGATGAGCATAGGGGAGAAGTGAGTGTTGCAAATAGCGTATATTTGAAACGTTAGAGATTTGATCATTCACTTAGCATATTGTGGAAATCAATATTATTATCAATGTGGCACATAAAGATTATAGAAAAGGTGCTAGGGTGACTAATCCTAGTTGTGGTGCTCAAGCACGCACATAAGACTTAGGTCGGAGAACTATAATGGAGGGTAGCTGTTATACAGGGCTGGTATTTCTTATACTGTCTCTTTCGGTGCAATTTTCATGTGCCCTGGGAGGACCTAGATCCTAGAACTACTATCACAGTCTATACCAGGATATGTTGTATCTGAAGAAGCTGCAGCATAATCAGCAAAACACATTTTACACTTATAACATACAGGAATACCTTGTTTAACGCTGTAGATAGGTTCCAGGCAATAGGAGTGCTAAGCAAAACAACTCTAAACGGGGCAGTTTAACATGGGGAAGATAGGGATAGGGGAACTCATGAAAAAAAACATACAATTTCAATTGAAATTTAAACTTTTGGGGTTTTATATGAATTTCAAAGAAACAGCAAACATAACACTAACACAAATTGAACATTAGTAGAAAGATAATCTTTAAATTATTGATGTTGAAGCTTCTGGGTCATCCTGGATCCTGTTTTCTTTGGAGAAAAAAAACAGTGTTATAGAGAATCAGAGCATTAAAAGGAGTTCGGCAGGCAAAAACAGCAATATAGTGGGGCAATGCTATAGAGCATTAAAGCGTTAAAAGGGGTCTGGGAGCCAAAAACAGCACTATAGTGAATCAGCTTTACAAGGGGTAGCTTTAAGCGGGATATACCTGTATGTTTTTTTTTAACATATTTTAATATATATTTTTCAAGAAGTATCAACCATGACTGTTGTCTAATTTCCTTAATTTCATCCAATAAAATGATGTTCTGACAAGATAAGATCATCTATAGGACTTTTTTACTAGCCACTGAATTCTAACTTGTATATAAAGACTTTATTGTATACAGTGCCTTGCAAAAGTAAGCAAACAACAAATAGGACAAAAGATCAAAGTGCATAACTATTCACCCCCCTAAAGTCAATACTTTGTAGAGCCACCTTTTGCTGCAATCACAGCTCCAAGTCGCTTTGGATAAGTCTCTATGAGCTTGCCACATCTTACCCATTCCTCCTTGCAAAACTGCTCCAGCGCCTTCAAGTGGGATGGTATGCGCTTGTGAACAGCAATCTTTAAGTTTGACCACAGATTTTCTATTGGATTGAGGTCTGGGCTTTGACTAGGCAATTCCAACAAATTTACATGTTTCCCCTTAAACCACTCAAGTGTTCCTTTGGCAGTGTGTTTGGGTTAATTGTCCTGCTGGAAGGTGAACCTCCGTCCTAGCCTCAAATCATCACGCACAGAGTGGTACAGGTTTTGCTCAAGTATATCCTTGTAACAGTTTTCGAGTCCCAGCTGCGGAAAAACATCCCCACAGAATGATGCTGACACCACCATGTTTCACTGTGGGGATGGTGTTCTTTGGGTGATGTGTTGGATTTGCGACAGACATAGTGTTTTCTTTGATAGCCGAAAAGTTCAATTTTAGTCTCACCAGAGCACCTTCATCCATACATTTTGGGAGTCTCCCACACGCAAACTCAAAAACGTGCCATTTTGTTTTTTGCTGAAAGTAATGGCTTTCTTCTGGCCACTCTGCCGTAATGCCCAACTCTGTGGAGCGTACGACTTATTGTCGTCCTATGTACAGATACTCCAGTCTCTGCAGGGGAACTCTGCAGCTCCTCCAGGGTTACCTTAGGTCTCTGTGTTGCCTCTCTGATATATGCCCTCCTTGCTCAGTCGGTGAGTTTTGGTGGGTGGCCTTCTGCTGCAGGTTTGCTGTTGTGCCATGTTCTTTCCATATGGTTATGATAGATTTGATGGTGCTCCTGGGGATCATCAAATATTTGGATAATTGTTTACAACCTAACCCAGACTTGTACTTCTCAACAACATTGTCCCTTGGTCTTCATGGCAGTGTTTGGTTAGTGGTGCCTCTTGCTTAGGTGTTTCAGCCTCTGGGGCCTTTCAAAAAAGGTGTGTATATGTAATGACAGATCATGCAACACTTAGATTGCACATAGGTGGACATCATTTCACTAATTATGTGACTTCTGAAGGTAATTGGTTGCACCAGAGCTTTTTATGGGATTCATAACAAAGGGGGTGAATACATACGTACATGACAATTTTCTGTTCTCTATTTTTAAAAAATAGTTTAATGCATATATTTTTATCATTTCACTACACCAACTTAGACTATTGTGTTCTGATCCATCACATAAAATTCAGATTAACAAAACGTTGAACCTAAGGCTGTAATGTAATGAAATAGGTAAAAAGTCAAGGGGGGTGAATACCTTTGCAAGGCACTGTAGTATGCTATATTGAACATGCCATTTAATATAGACACATAGAGGATTAATAATTGTACTGGACCTTCAACCTCTGGGGAACGCTAAGACTGGAAGATAGTTCCAGATTGACCATACGCAGGTTGTGACAAGATGCCATACGTATTTAAAAGATGAGAGTCATACTCACATGTGTGTATATACAGATATTGCGATTGAAGTGAACTGCAAAGGGAGGTTGTGCGCTCTGTCCCTACTCTGTTGTTGTCTTCTACATACAGATTATACTACATGCAGAGTGTGAAATATATTTGAGACCTTGCTTCATTAAACTTGTCAAGCAATACATTTTTATTTTTTAAATATACAGTGGTATAATTTTGAAGTCCATATTAATTGGAATAAGGATTTAAGTACAATATTTAATATATTATAGATGGGCTTGGTGATATCAGATTAATTTTGCATAGATGTATGCTTTGTTACTGACAGTAGATTCTCTTAACATTTTATATAAGTGGGTACTGCCTCAATTATTAATACGTTTATTCACTTTGATATAATTTCAATTGATTTTCATCACAATAATATAATTTCTGTAATGTGGATACTGTTGGTATATCATAAATCTATTTGATTGCATCCATGTTGAACATGCCTGATGTTGGTGTTTGTTTTTATGGGTAGTTTTGTAATTCATGTACTGTGATCCAATTATTGTTTGCAAGGACAGATCATAGAGGCCCATTGGGAATCCAGCATAATTAGGTGTTCAGTATTGAAGACCCCTTGCTGAGTGATTAGGTTAGCTGATCTCTGTATCTTAATTACATTACCTTTTGTTACTCTGCACCCATATTACCTGGTGTACCAGGACTTTTTTATGCTCTGGTGTATATAAGTCCTTGAGGCAGGAGCATATTCAGATTGATATAATGTGGTAAGTGGAATCAAGGAGGGTTCAGTATTAGGTCAGTATTAAATATTAGTATTAATCTGCCACTATATAAATCCCTGTATAGTATAGAGTATATAGAGTACATCTATAGTATAGAGTATATAGAGTAAATTTTTTGGCACAACTTAAAAAAAGGACATTGTAAAGGTAGAAAGATACAACAAAATTATTAAGGGTCATATAAGCTAAGAAGAGAGACTAACCAAATTAAGCTTATTTTCTTTAGAAAAAAAGAGCCTCATTCAATTGAGCTATTGCATGTTACTGCAGCCCGTAAGTGAGGCCGCAGGTTAATTTGCTATTCAATTGGCGTTTTTTTGCGGGCTCCAAACGGGTTAGGGTTACGGCCTTGAAAACATTGCGATGGTTAAATCCGGAACTTACAGCCTCCCGAAGCCTTTGGTCTTTCACAGCCGCAAGACTTCTTATTGCTGAAATTGCAAATCGATATTCAATTGAAAAAATCGCTCAACATAGCACCTGCGCAAATGCCAAATGGCGGCACAAAGCTTACAGGTTTCATATAGGACCCGCAAAGGGTTTACAAACTAGTTTGTAAAACTGCAAATCACAATATAAAGACACCAATGCATTTTAAAACATTGGGAAAACAATGGAAGGCATTAGAATTACATGCAAAAGAACTATTAAATATTGAAAAACATAAAATGTGATTTTCCTCATAGGTTGTAATGGTCATGCATATGCCAATATGAAAAGCCATGCTGCAACATGCTGAAAGCAATTAAAGACACAGTACCTAATTAAATTGCAACACAAATACATGCAAATGGCTGACATATTAACCCTTTCTTACTCACAGAGGCTCTAACGTGGACCATAAAAATACAAAGATCATTTCACTCATCACATCTACACTGGGACAACAAAGTACCAGGGGAACATTTTATTTATGGTTGTTCAGTCCCTCTTTTGTTTCTGACTCTCTGTGACCCTGTGGACTGCAGCACACCTACTAATGTATCTGTCTGTGCGTATACACAAAGTTTCCATGTCAAATATACTGGATTGGGTTGCCAGTTCCTTCTCTAGTGGACTGTGATTTGTCTGACCTCACTGCTATGACCTGCCCACCTAAAGTGGCCCAACATGGTATAGCTCACAGCCTCATTCAGGTCCACAAGCCCCTTCACCACCACCACTTAGCAATCCAGAAGGGGACCAGGGACACATACACCACATTAATCTACTCTAACTCATCAGAAAGGGCTGCAAAACCACATGGAGGCTGTGTGGCAGAGGCACAGGGATCAACAGCCAATTCACCTCCATCACCAATAATCGCCGCTATGCCCATCCTGGAAAGTCCCATGCATTGCAGTTGGCCAGGTGCCAAGATGTATAACCATTCCCACTTGGTGACCTCCCATTCAGTTTTGCTATTAATCAATTTACGTTATCACCTGTCATATTGTTATCAGGCCTTCAGGGGAATGTTGATACTCCACAGTATCTCAAATTGGACTTTACATATGTATTAACCCTTTATTATTATTATATATGATATATATTATATGATATCTAATGTTATTATTACTATTATTCTTATTATTGTGATGTCATGTATTAATCTATTGCATAGTAACTAGTGCTCACTAGTTTACAGATATAGGAATGTGACACAAATGTGATGTATGTGGATGTCCCATACCCCAACCATTGAAAACACACTGACAAGATCCAAGACTCTGTAGCCAGGCTACATTTAAGTTAACATTTGGACCAATAGATTGTCACTGACATCTGCACAGCCCCTAGGTCCTTCTCCGCCTAGGCGCAGGGACCCAATCCCCTGTGGCCGGCTGCCGTCTCCCTTGTGGTGGTGATGGGGGGAGCAGGCATCCCCCGGGAGATAGCGGCACCTGCAACCTGCAGTGGCGATGGTGGAGGCATGGTTGGAGGAAAGGAGGGGCCAGGCTGCGGGTGACCCGGGGGATTTCCTCCAGAGTGGAGGAGGCGGGGCTGGGGACAAGAGCGCATCACATAGAGTCTGCTGTCACCCCCTGGAATGGGCTCTGGTCCGCCCCAATCCTCAGCAGCACGGCCAGGTAGGATTCTGTCATTAGGGGGTGCCTCCTCTCCTCCCTATTGCGCCTGGGCAGGCTGCACATTACCTCTGCATGATTGGAGATGCTGGCCTGGATCCCCCGGAGACATTCCATCTGCTGCTGCATGAGGGCCAGCATCTCCGCCTGTGCAACCTGGCTTGGTGTTGGGGATAGAGGTCCTAGTGGCGTGGCCTGGTGAGGAGGTCGCGATGGTGGTGTTCCGAGTGTGGTGAGTCTATAGCCTGGCTGGAGCCTGATGCAGTAACGGAAGTGGTGTCGGTGAACCCGGTGGTGGTGGTGGATGCTAGTCCGACGCACTGCTGTGGGGGGGAGGAGGTGGTGGCTAGTGCAGATGTTCCAGTGGTAGGGCCCTGGCGATATGCTCAGTCTCTGGAAGAGGGGGATAATGGCCAAATCCTGGCGGTGTGGCTGGTGGTCCTGATAGTGACCCCACTAGCCATATGACATCCTCCTCCTCCTGCGAATGGTTCCTGCTGGGCGGGGGCATGCTCCTCCACTTCCTGCTCTGATGAAGCCGACTCTGGCCCACCACTGGACCCAGACCTCCTTGATCCCTTAGATTATAAGTTTGCGAGTTTCCAATCTTGTGTCAGTGCCTTGGAAACGAGCTCCATGTACAAAAAAGCTCAAAAACAGGTCCTTTTTTATTCTTTATAACGTGTTAAGTTTGTTTTTTGCCATGTACTCAACCCCTGTACAGCGCTACGGAATATGTTGGCGCAATATAAATAAAGATAATAAGAATAAGTATACTGTGAACATGCTATAGGCTCCATAATGCATACTGATGCACAAGTCAAGTCAATAATACGCTTCCTTTCTGGAAATGATGTACTGCTGGACCAGTGGAGATGAAATACAATAAACTGTATTACTTTTAAAGGCTTTGAGAAGCACAAGGTTCATTAACAACTAATCTGACGGCATTTATAAACCAATAATGGGCTTGTGAATGTGCAATGAGTGGCCCAAAAATTACTGGCTTGCCGAGGCCTGCAATGAGCGAGGCCCGTAACGTAGAGGAGGGGAAAAGGCATGCGATGAGCGCTGAAGGCCTGGAAGTTACAGATTTGCAGAAGCCTGCAATGAGCGAGGCCCATAACATAGAGGGGAGGGCGAGGCTTGCAATGAGCGCCGAAGGCCGAAAGTTGCGGGTTTGCCAAGGCATGAAATGAGCAAGGCCCGTAACATAGAGGGGAGGAAGAGGATCGCAATGAGAGCCGAAGGCCCGAAAGTTTCGAGTTTGCCGAGGCCTCCAATGAGCGAGGCCCGTAACGTAACGTAGCTTCAAATTTTTTTGCCGTCTTTTTTATGGGCAAGTCACTAGATAATACATAATAAAAATGGAATTTGTAACAAGCCTTTAAAGTATATAACTTTTTTATTTGAATCTTGAAGCTAATAAATAAAAGTAACAATTTGCATTACTAATATTTCAAATAGATGTATAGTGTTATGAGTGCTTTATCGTAATTATGTTAATTTTAATAAAACCTATTATAAATATTCCCCTTTAATAAGCACAACAGAGGTGTGATTAGACTATATTCACTATATTACCACAGTGGATAATGGTGTAATAATAAGGTGGACTTCAACATTCTCACTTGTTAAAATGTCTTTTACAGTTTATTTTATTAATATTTTTCACAAGCATAAATATTTTAAACCATTCACCAAAATAGGCTACACATTATATTCCTGTCATAAGTGAGTTATCTGAAGAACTGACAAAGAGGAGTATATATATATATATATATATATATATATATATATATATATAGTTACATAGGGCCTCATTCTATTACCGGCCATAGGAGATGCGGGGCCGCAAGGTCCGGCCGCAAGCTATTCGGCTATTCTATTCCCCTCAGGCCGGGGATTCCGGCAGGCTTGCGGCCGGCGCCTTGCTATCCCTTGCGGTCGCTCGCTCCGGAGGAAAGCATTTGATCTAAAACGGCCGCAAGAGTTTCGGCCGCAAGAAAAGCCTGGTTGCTATTCTATTACTCCGGGAACCCTCTCTGCAAGGCTAAAAGCGAGCCGCAGCTTACTTGCAGGAAAAAGGTCCCGCTAGCACCAATTAAGCACATTATAAAGCAAAAATAAAGCCATCCTGCACTCTTATGAGACTATAAAGTGATTGTAGATGTAAGCAAAAATAGCACAACATTCCCCTACACTCAAATCCGTAAAAAAAAAAAATTCTTATATATGTCAAATATCCATGTAAAAGGTCCAGAGTGCTTGGAGCACCTCAGACCCGCCCACGCTGCGCCCGGAAAATAAACAGTTAATGTAATCTCGGATTTGGGCTGATGTGCAAGCTAGAGAGTGGGTTACTATTAATCCTCATGTCCCCCAATATGATCCCTAGCATTTACAGAGCTTTACAGTGCTGTCTTGAATTTATTTTTGACTTTAAAGATTTCTGAGCTTACGGCCGGTTGCAAGATATACGGCCGGCCGTAAGAGGAGATCCTTGCGGGGCCGTTTAATAGAATTGCGAGGTAACGGAACCCCCGCAAGGAATCGCAGCCTTGCGGCCGTTTTACGTCCGATAATAGAATGAGGCCCATAGTAATTAAGGTTGAAAAAAGACTTTCGGTCCATCAAGTTCAACCTTTTAAGATCTCCTCTTTTATGCAATATGCGGATTAAATATTAATGAATTTGTTGTTAATTCAATATTAATCAATTATTTTATTTTTTATTTTTTTATTTTATTATTAATCCAGAAAAAGGCAAACAGAAAAAAAAAGTGAGACTTAGCCAATCTTAGCCAAAAAAAAAAAAAAAAAAATTCCTTCCTGACCCCAGATACTGGCGATCAGATTTCTCTCTGGATCAATACTGTCTCTCTAATTATCCATGATAACCCTGAATTCTCTTTTTAATTAGAAATAAATCCAGTCCCCTTTTAAAGTTATCTATCGAATCAGCTGTCGCCACCTCCTCTAGTAGAGAATTCCACAGATTAACCACCCTTACTGTGAGGACCCCTTTTCTTTCTTTATGGTGGATTTTTTTTACTTCTAACCTCAAGGGATGTCCTCCTCTCAGTTGAAAACCTCTTGGCACAAAAAGCTCTCTTGACAAATCTTTATACTGAACCTGCATGTATATGCATATATATAAGGTAATAATATCTCCTCTTAGATACCTTTTCTATAAATCTGCCCTCCCTTTTCTTTGAAGTCCCTCCTTTTATTTAAACTCCTACGCTTTTACTAGAATTGCACTTGATACCAAAAATGTTCGCAAGCTCACAAGTTCACCCCTTCTCCTGTTTATATTAACTTCTGCCTTCTCACCTGGGCACAATTAGTGCACTCTGCAATTTGTCAGCCTTTACTTGCAGGGAGAATCCACTTGCAAACCCGTATATATATAATACGTGCAATTAGAGATTAATGAATGGCAAGTGCAAGGGAGTCCTGGATTGTCACACACAAATTGTAAGCTAAACTAAACCATTTATTATCAGAGATACATTAAATTAACACTCAAACAAATTTTGCAGTCTCTTAAGGCAGTATCTACACACAACCCGCTAAGTACAGCTATACTTTAAAAACCAGAAGAACTTATTTTAATGTACTCTTATATGATCCTAGTAAGTACAGAGATGACAACATAAGACATAACTTTTATTAATAGAATAAAAATGTCATGAGAGTTTACTGCAATATTATCCCATCAATCATTAGATACTGTAGGTCGAAACAACAAGCAAATAGCCACACTGTGTTCAAAACACACAGTTAGAAAGGTTTTTTTCCAGATCCTAGACCGTCCAAACAGGGTAAATCCTGGTTGTGCTCGGGTCCCTCTCATGCCCCGCCTCTGGGGCTCTCTGCAGCTTTATAATTGTTTGTAGCTCAGCCCATTTGGCTCTGTGTCCTGCAGGGTACTGGTGCTCCTGTCTGCTGCTCAGATATCGAGCTGATTCTGACTCTACGTTCTGCAGTATGCTTCTCAGCTCTATCATCTACCTATGCCTGTTCTTTGTTTTTTTGCATCTTTACACCATTTTCATCTCTCTCATTTCAGCATCCGTGCATGTCTCCTTATAACTGCTTTGCCTTGCAGCTTCTATTTTTCCTGCCTTCAGCATCTGTGCATATCTCCTTGTAACTACTTTGCTTGCCTGAAAGGGAGCTCGTCTGGAGAGTGATGGTTTCTCTCAAGGTAAGTTATCAGGACTTCCTTACTCTTTCCTACTATAGATCTGGGCCTGAACCTACTTTCTATGCCCTTGCCCTCTTCCAAGGTACTTTGGGTTCCCTACGCCTTATTCCTGTGGTTTCTGGCCCAGATCAACTAAACATCTACCCTCCTTACACTCTCTACTCGGACCTCTCTGGGAACCACTTCCGATACCTCCATAAATCCTATACTCGCCCTCTCGCTAGCCACCACCTAGATCACACTTATAGTCCATTCGCTAGGCTCGACCACATTGGCAAGCCACATCAGCCTTCGCTGGGCTCCACCTCAATCACACTTTCATAGTCTCACTTGCCTTCGCTAGGCTTCATCATACTCGCAAGCCCCACATCAGCCTTTGCTAGGCACCACTCCTTCTCGTACGTCCTACACTAGCCTTCTCGTCTATTGCCGCTAAAGTATTTTCATGTATCGCCTAATACGCTTTCCCTCCAGTAGCCTCCTCCACAGTCGATGCTGATCTCAAGGTTACCAGTAGTTCGTCACTCCTCTCTGAGACCCACCTTCAGCTCGCTAGCGACCTCATCCGCTATCGCTGCTGTTCCCAGGCGTATCAGCAGTTCTTGCTTTTGTGCAAGGACACATCTGGCCCTCTGAGCAGGCCGTATGTCCGCTAGCACCCGGCACTTCTCGGCTACCACTCGCCATGTTATTCTACTTGTCTGAAAGGGCATTCCATAGCTTGAGGGCTATGGTTCTCATCGCTACCCCGATCATTCGACCATTAGGAGAGGGCCCCTCCCACAAATGCCTGATAAGCATCTTTACCTAGCCACTTATCACAGAGGTAGCCCAAAGCTGGAAACAACATAGCCCAGGGGTGTCATGTCTATATGGTGCTGACCCAGGAAAGGGATACCCATAGGGAAAACTGGTCTAGGCTCCTTTGTGTAAGTAGGGTAAGCAGGTACTTATTTGCAGGCTTCTCCTCCTTCAGTGCTGTTGTTACAGTTAGATATAATAGTTTGGCTATTACAGTACCCAGTGCCCTCAGTACCCTTGGGTGTATTCCATAAATACCAGGCTTTATTAACATTTATTTTTCAATCATCTTTTGGATTTCTTCTTGTGTTAACCAATTATTTGGTGAAGGTAGAGCAGCTCCATTTGTTTGCAGTGTCCTAACAGAAGAAAGGCATTTATTTAGCTCATCTGTCTTTTCCTGGTCATTATTTATTTGTCGGCTTCTTTCCCATTTTAAGGTTCCAGTGTTTTATGTCTTAGCCTTCTTTCCATTAATATATTTAAAAAAAATAAAATAATTTTAGCCTTTCTTTTGCAATTAACATTTTATTTTCCATATTAGCTGTTTTGTTATATTCTTTGTACACACATAAAGCTGCCTCTGTTACATTTTTCTTGTATTCTTGTATTATATATATGCCTGTTTCTAACTCCTCTTCTTGATCTTTAACTCATGGGTTGTAATGTATGTCTTTTTTACTTTAAATTTAACATGGTATATGCTGATATGCATATATATTGGTAAAGGTTTAAATGTTGTCCATCTCCCAGTTCTTTTTCCAATTCTATATGCTATATTGCTTACCTTAGACCAGTAATGGGCAACTCAGTCCTACAAAGGCCAACTACAATCCAGGATTTCTGGATCCCTCTACTTGTGTATAGATGATCTCTCTGATTGACCCAGGGGAGCAACTATGTTCCATTCATTACGATTGATCCAAGTCTACCTTAACAAAGAGCCTGTAGGACCGATTGCCCACCACTGCCTTAGACCATTAGAATCTGATCTTTTAAAATTAAGAGTTTTGTTGGTCCTTTGTTTGGATACCTTCTGACAATTCATCTTGATCAACCTGTTTCCATACAGTCTAATCTCTATCTTTTAGCTTCCCTCCTGACATGCTAGATTTACAAATAAGTAAATGCTAAGGATTCCTTTGTTCTTGACATAACACTACAAATAATATTTTCAGACAATTTTGTTCAGAATGTGTAGAATGAGCATGCAAATATTTTTACATGTATTTTGCAGATAATAAAGGCTAATACATTTTCAGGATATCTAGGAATGTTAAAGCATGTGGGTTATTGCAAGAAAATATATACTTAAAGGGACAGTTACTTTAGCATAATATGGAGGATGCCAGTGGAAAGATCTCATTAAGGCAAGTTGAAATACTTTTTACATTTTTTAAAATACTTAAATTTTTGATGAAGATATTGCATTTTTAAAAATATATGATTTTATATTTATTTTTCTGTTTGGTCCACCAATCAGGTTGCAGGGGTGTGTATCCATAGAAGTCAATGGAAAGGTTTTTGACAGAGAGTGTGTGTGTGGGGGGGGGGTGCCTACGTGTTGACATCATGCATAGAGGCTAGATCTTACTAGGAAGTAAAGCACTCAGTAAATCTGTGAAGCAGCAGGAGCAGCAGAAGTGTGAGGTAGCCTTGAGTGTCCAGTAATATTTTTTCCAATAAAAAAAGGTATTGCTATATACTGCAATACTCATTGCAATATTCATTTATAAATGACACAGTTATCCAAGGAGTGTATGTGAGACACAGACTTAGTAAAGTTCTGTTTTCTCAGGAGGTCTGAATTAGTTCACTCTGCTCAGTTAATTAGCTGTACCTGGGCAGTCCTGATTTAAGACTGCTACTGAAGTATAGGTGGGGCTGCTTATGGACTGATAGTTTGCAGTTTGTCTGACCTGAAGAAAGACACACACAGTACACCTGCAAACTGCAACTTATGATCACCCGGAGAAGAGTGGAGACCTGGAAATCTAAAGAAATATACAGGCCTGTGATTTTACAAACTATGACAGTTTGTTTTGCGCCAGGTAATGCTTCAGGGGAAGCTAGGTCTAATGTTGATATTGATTTGTTTTGATTATTTTTGTATCACTATTTTTTTTTGGTAAAACTTGGAAAAGTACCTACTCAGCATCTTATGTAGTGCTCCTCCATCAAAGTGCCTGAAGCACAGGCATGAAACCCAGAGGAGGCTATTAACTTGTTGCATGTGGTGTTAGAAGAGGGTTAAGATGGTAATGGTTAAGACTTGTGGAAAGCCCTGGTACAAGACTCTGCATACCAGCAAGAAACTTCACAGCAGTTGCAAAGACAAGCTGCAGGAGACAGAAAACATCAGATGAAAACAAACCAATATTTTTTGGCTCAGCTGCAGCACCCAATGCCTGCAAAACCTACTGTAATTTCAAAGATCAATAGCAGGATTAAAGCAAATCTCTTCCTACAGAAAATGACTAGTAAAGATGATGTGGAAGCATACCTCCTGTCATTTGAAGGAATTGTCACTAGGGAAAGTATCATTGCGCCTTACTTTTGTGGTGAAGCTTAGAAAGCGTATTTTAACATGGATGGAGAACAGGCAAACAATTGTACAGATCCAAAAGCAGTGGTCTTTGTCAGAGTTGGAGTTACCAGAGGTTTTAGATCACGGATATTCCATTCATGGAAATTTTGGGACAAAAAGACCCCCTCCCTCACAGTTATCTGCTATATCTAGCAAAAATATTGCTATGTCCTGAAAATAATGGACAGGGGAGAATTTAATAAACTGCTGGTAATGAAACACTGTTTAATAAATCTTTCTTCTTATGAGAAGGGTGTGGGAAAAAATGAACTAGAGTCCCCAGTTGATTTTGTTACACTGGTAGAAAGATATCTGTCAATGAATGAAGTCTCACAATGCTCAAGAGGGGAGGCTTTGCAGCAACTTCTGGTCCATAAAAACACAGAGAAGGAAAATCCTACACCTGGCTCATATAAAACCTGCTTGGAGAACACCTAGGAAGTGCCAACACATTGGGATAGATTTTGAAGGACTTTTGTTGGCCAAGTATATATGCAAAAGTTGCTCAGCACTGTGCAACCTGTCCAGGATACCATATGAACGTCCCTTAACCTGAACTGCAGGCACCGTTTATACTGTTACCAATAATTGAGGAGCCTTTTGAGAGTATGACTATGAATCTTGTGGCACCAGAGACCAAAGCAGTTTATATTAGTAATACTAGACTATGCAAGAAGATATCAAGAAGCTATACCACTGCTTACAGCAATTTCAAAGAAGGTGGCTAAAGACCTCATATAGCTTTAATTAAGGGTAGAAATACCAAATAATGGGAAAAACTGGGACCTTCTTTTACCTTACTTGCTCTTTGGTATCAGGGAAGTACCTTAAGCCTCTACTAGATTTTACCATTTTCAACCAAGAGAGATTTTAAACATACTACAAGAAAAGAAGAGTATGTGAAATATATGAGGGAAATCATTTCCCAAGTTGTCTCTCTTATACGAGACCATATGGAGTAAGCCCAGAGACACCAGCAAACGTATTATAAATGCAGTGCACAAATAAGGAAGTTTTAGCCTGGAGACAGAGTGCTAGTACCTACAGCTGAACGCAAATGTTCTAGCTAGATAGTAAAGCTCTTATGAGATTATTGAGACCATAGGAGAAGTGGATTATTAAGTGAGGTAACCTGGAGAGAGCAGGTGGTAGGGGTGGATATTATACAATTGGCTGAATGGTCAGAAGATATCAGTGAAACAGTTTGCTATGTAGAATCCTTAGTGAAAGTATATGATTCTCGGGAATTGATCCCCGAACAAAAGGAAGAAACCTATAAGATACTGGAACAAAGCAAGGATATTTTCTTCAAACAGCCAGGTCACACTACCTCCATTTACCATGGCATTACCACTAATCCAGGGTAAGGGTAAGAATTAAGCTCTATTGCATACCTAAAGCTAAAAGAAAAAAGACAAAAGTAAAAAAAATGCTGGAACTAGGGATCATTGAAGAATCCCAAAGTGAGTGGTGCGTCCTGTTGTAATGGTTCCAAGGGCTGATGGAACTCTTAAGAATTCAGTATCAGAATTTGACGCTTATTCCATTTCCAGAGTGATAACTGAAAGATCGTCTTAGAAAGGCAAGATTCTTAACACTGGATTTTGCAAAGGGATATTTGCAGAATATGGGGCTATTAAAACTGCATCCTGACGAAGTGTAGACTTTAAGTCTTTGAAAGCTTCCTCAGTCTCTTTGTTCTACTGTTCCATATCAGGAGCTCTAGGTTTCATGAGATCCGTCAACCCTTGCTGCAACTGGCAAAAGGAAAAACGGTGCCGCCCCATTGACAGATCTCATGAAACCTAGAGCTCCTGATATGGTACAGTAGAACAAAGAGACTGAGGAAGCTTTCAAAGACTTAAAGTCTACACTTCATCAGGATGCAGTTTTAATAGCCCCATATTTTGAGAAAGAGTTAATCTTGCAAACTGATGCATCTGGTGTGGACTTAGGGGCAGTCTTGGATCATCTCAAGTGTAGAATCATCTCTGAGGCTTTTGGAATAGAGTGATTTCTAGGACCAAATAATGATCTTGGTAGAATTCTACTAATCTCGGACATGCTTAATTGTGTACTCCAAGGCCACATTTGCAGCTATCTTTTGGTTCCCTGCTTTAGCATTACAATCTTCCATGATGAGAGAAGCATCTTTTCTTGCTGTTATATCAATAAGGTGTTGAATCTTCTTGCAGAATTGGACAATTGCAGCCCCTTCATCATGCTGAAGAGATATGGATGCAGCAACTGGCTTTCCTTTCCCATCCAGACACAGGTGCAGCAGCGGTTCCTTTCTACTTTGTTCCAACCACTTCATTAGATCTGTTGATACTTGTACTACCCCTCAGCTTTTCCCCAGTATTGTGGTAGACACCTTCTGACTCCTATTCTAGTACCTTATCCTTATCACTTTGGGTGTGATTATCCATAGGGTTATGTTTTCAAGAATGCCCTAGATGGTTGTCAGGGTCTTCTCCAGTGGACCCTTTTTGTCTGACCTCTCAGCTATGACCTTCCATTTCTTTTGTGCTTTTCATTAAAGTACACAAGACCCTTCTCCACTACAAGGTAGCAATTCAGAAGAGGAAATATAAGTACTAGTAAATGTCTATTTATTTACAAGAAAGCAGGCAACAGAGATGTCTTTCCAACAAGTACAAATGGCTTAATCTTCAGAGTGCACTCATTTGAAACAAATTAATTATTTCTTGCTTGGTTTAAACCAGGATAAATTAGATTTATTTTACTGTAACCTTGTAATATTACTGTTACTAACATTATTGCAATTTCCCAGTTTTAGAGCTCTGCAGTAGGGTACAAATTACATAAAAGACTGATTTTTGCAATTGACAGAAAGGATTATGAGGATACAAACAAAATAGAATTGAACGAAGGCCACCAGAGATTGATGTAACATTCATGGCACTTAAATATTGCTACAGTAAAAAAAAATTAGTTTTAGCAAGACATTAATACACCAGAATTAAATGCTTTGACATACTGTTTATTGCTATGGATCTGTTTGGACACTGTTTCTGTCATCTTTTTGTATTTATATACACACCCAAATATATATATTTTTTCACTAGCAGTGCAACTATGTACTAGTATATTTGTTACTTTGGTTGTAAGTAAAACAGAAAAGAACGTAACTAATTGATACCTTATACTTTTAAAATACCCACCATGCTTTATCTTGGTTAAAGGCACATAAAATACTAATTTTCTCACTATCCTCTGTATCATCTCTCTCCCTTTCCCCACTTTTTCTCCATTTCCACTCTTCCCTGTCTTTTCCCCCATTTCATACTCCCTTCCACTTTTCCACCCTGTCGCCTTACTTATCTCTCTCTGCCTATCACCTTTCCCCTCTCCTCATCCGTCTCTATCCTTCCATAGCTTCCCCCCCTCCATAATCCTCTCTCTTCCTCTCTCTCCCCATTGTAGTACAATGCTGTGACATCCTGTAAGTCTATTGACTTCTTTAAAGACAATTTTAAACATGTTTCCAAAACATAAAGCTGTTTGACAGACCGTGAATACAAGACAAATGTAAAAATCTTTTTTACAGAAAGCAATTTCATAGGCCTGTCAATCAAGAAAGTGCTAGTAGCAGATACAATCAGCACTTTTGCTCAGTGTTTTCATTTTACTAGTTTTAAACTTGCTGACAGACTATAAGGTGCACAGCCTTGCCAAGGTAGCGATTGTGATATATTAATTCTCTTAAAAAGAAGATCAGCAGGTTGATATATTAATACAATCCCCATATTAAAACATGAGCAATACACAATTCATGGTGTTGTGGGGCTAAAAATTCATAATCAGCAAGTTACCAATGTAAGATGCAAGAGCATTAAAACCACAAACTATCAAAGCTCACAACCAGAAAGCAGTGATCCATGTATTTTATTGGCCATAAACTGTGCTCATTGATACTTAATGAGGAAGTATCTGGGGATTCAGGTGACCTTTTAAAGCATTAAACTAAAGGTTGATTCCCAAAAGACGTAGGACAACTTAATATTCTTCTTATATATGTCTTGGATCATCATAACATTTTAGAACACTAGAATAAAGTCAAGGGATTACTTTGCAGGTCGTAACCATTTATTATCTTCTTAAGTGTGCACTTTTTTGTAGCCTCTAGCAAATCTAAAGTTGAGTAACAAACTAAGGTAATGCACACACTAAGTAGTGTAATAAAAAAGACAAGATAAAACTGCTCCTCCACAGATATAATGACATTAAAGCGCATTATAGCTGATGGCACTCATTACCAACCAAAGAGGAAAGTGGTCATTAACAGCTTGATTTTAGGCCACAAAACTTTTGTAGCATTATTTAAATTCATTATATATAATCCAAAATAATAATTGGTAATAATCTATTAATCAACATTTTAAAGTTGCAAAATTAGAATAATATGCTACAAAAAATATTTGCATGTGGATATTTAATCAAATAGATTTCAATTACACGTGCTCTAGTTCTTATCCAGGAGAACTTTATTATTTGACGTCTCAGAGTTCTTTACTAAAATGGGGTTAAGGAGAAATGAAAAATCCTTCTTATCAAATGTTCTTTTCCTTCCATAAAATATCTAGGTAGTTGATGTTAATGGCTACACATTCGCTGAAAGTAGGAAGGAAAGGCAGGAACCAGTGGTACAGGCCCAGTAGTAACTCATAGATGTTTTATTTTAGGAAAAAATGGTTATTACATAATATTAGTTTACTATCGATTTTTTGAATTAGATGGTGCAAACTATATGTAACTTATTTTAGTACTACACAGAAATCACTTTTTGTTAATTTAGGTCATGTAGGTTCTGCTGGGAAAGGTAATTTGTGTAAGGATCTGAGAGAACACAATCAGGGTTATCACATATATAGTTGTGAGCGTACGATTCGTTGCTCACGCTTGCGGGCTCGCGAGGTCACTGGGCAAGGGCCTCAGTTGCTGGCATGGAGCGCCGAAGGCGCTCCATGCCAGCAACTGAGGCCCCTCGCGAAGCGAGGGCCTCAGTTGCTGGCGAGGTCACTGGGCACGGGCCTCAGTTGCTGGCATGGAGCGCCGAAGGCGCTCCATGTCAGCAACTGAGGCCCCTCGCGAAGCGAGGGCCTCAGTTGCTGGCGAGGTCACTGGGCAAGGGCCTCAGTTGCTGGCATGGAGCGCCGAAGGCGCTCCATGCCAGCAACTGAGGCCCCTCGCGAAGCGAGGGACTCAGTTGCTGGCGAGGTCACTGGGCAAGGGCCTCAAACCCTCGCAAAATTCACGTCGCTACTCAAAAAACACGACACACAAATTACGACACTCGCTAAATTTTACGAGGAACGCAAACAACGTACGAAACACGTTACCACACATTACGACCTCGCAAACATCGGACGCAACACGCCGACATACAAACATTTAAAACACAATACATACACACAGCACATACATAAAAAACTTACCTACACCAAGAGGGAGCACCCAGGACCTCAAAAATGCTACTTACACCTCGATTTTACTCGAAATAAAACAGTTTAGAGACTAAAAAAAAATCTAAGCGAGAGAAAAAATGGCCGCCGAACAAAACGAAAACAAGGCTACAGCACTCTAAACTCGCAAAACACCACAAAACACCTACGGATATTCCGATACAGACCTATACCACACATTACTCGCCATTTTACACCAATGCGGAAGTACACGACTACGCTAACGGTTTGGTCTCGCGCACGCACAGTGTTACACTGCACACATTCAGCATGCTTATACAGCAGCTCCACACCACTAATGCTGCAGCAACATCAACACAGATTGCCAGCTCTTCATCACAATGCTTCAAAATAGGTACACTATATTCATTTAATAATTTAGCTACCTTACAATTTCATTGCCGTCATTTTTTGACGGGCAATTCGCTAGTCACATATATAGTTGTCAGTGTTGGTGACGTTTGTGATATTGGTCACACTTTTGCATCCCTCGGTTGCGCCCCTCACTGTGCATCCTCGAGCCTCGCAAAGCGAGGCAAGCCATTAATGCACACATGACTTAGGCTGCAATGAGCGCCAAAGGCGCTCATTGCACTGTGAGCCTCACAAAGCGAGGCGAGTAGTTGAGGCACGCAGTTGGTTCAAACGCGTAACTCGAAAACACAAAAAAAACACCAAAATAATAATAATAAAAAAATTAAATAACACACAGCACAGGGGGAGAGCCAGGAAGCATGGGAGTGAAGTGGCAAACTAATTGGAGACATATTTTGTGTTTTTCACCGAACAAAAAACGGCTAAGCGGGGGAAAAAATTGCGGATGAAAAACGTAAAAATTCTGAAACAGGATGAAAACGAGGCTCAGCAACGCCAGGCACGCAGAACTTAGAAAGACAGTAACACACGCACAACGTGGGACTTCGAAAATACACAACGGTGAAAACAATAACACTTACACTAACAACGACAGGCACGTGGTACTTTGAAAATAAAACCAACGCAGGTGCTCAGAGGAGCAAAAGCCTCATATTGTATGGAAAACAGGATTGCCAGCCTTAACATTTTTTCCCGTAATTTTTGACGGCAATTTCCTAGTAATTATATATTTGTGGTCGTAACCTTTTGAATCTGGATCAGTAGCTGGTGGGTTGGCATATGCTACTTGGCCCCTTCTTAGCCTGTTTAGAGGGCTAGGGAGATCCAGAAAGGTTAATGAAGTGGGGAGTGAACTGTGGGATGAATGAAGGAACCCTGACAGGTGAGTGAGGGTTTGGAGGGTATATATGTGTTAGGCCCCCCCTTCAAATTCCAGGATCACTTGGACACTTCTGGTCATAACCTTTGAAGCTGATGGGTTGGCATATGCTACCTGGCCCCTTGTTAGCCTGTTTAGAGGTCAAAAATGACAAAAGTGTAGGGATAGGATTTAGTTGCCTAGATTTTGGAATACTTGTCTGGTTTTGTGGATGGGATATGGAATGTACTTTGTGAAGCAATTGGATTTCCAGGAGCCCATCAATTGGATTATGTGAACTGGAGTGTTAGTTCTAGACGCTGAAGTAGCTGCACCTATGTGAAATTAACGGCATGGGAATGAGTATGGGTTTGGACCTAGCTTGATTAACTGGAGATGGATGTAGTGTATGAAGGAGGTAGTGGAAAAAGGCAGGCTAGAGATATTGAGTTGAGGGTAGAGTGACGGTTTGGTTTTTATAGATTCGATTAGATTTCTGACTGTGGATACTGGGCACCAGTTATTGTGTGTAGCGTGGAAAGTAATGGTGACTGGGTGTTTGCTGGTCTTGGTGGTATGGATGGTGAAAGTAAAACTGTTGGGAATAGTGATATGTCTTGCTTGGTGATGTAACAGGGGTTATTTTGAGAGGTCGTAAACTCTCCAGGCCTCAGGAGACCGTAGAAGGCCAGCATTATGGCTGCTGAAATGGTTAGGGAAGTGGCATGACCGAATGGGTTGGTGGACAATATTTGGAGGGACCATCAATTGGCTGGAGCTAAGAAGGATTAGTGCGGGCAGTCAAAATCTCTAGAGAAAGCTTTCATGGCGGATAGATAGATAGATAGAATTGGATTCCTGACATGTAGGTTTTTATGGTGTTGGGACCTGAGAGTATGAATAAAGGTTTGTTACGATTGGAGGATGGCCGAGAGGGATTTGGGCTTCTATGGGAAGCAAGGTTCGATAACGTGTAATGTGGTTGAATGGGTAATGAGCGGGCGAGATCCCTATGGGGGACAAGTGTAGTACTCAGAAGTGGGACGAGACATGGGACGAATGACCTTGTGAGGAAGTGTGTAGGACTGGGTTGATTAAATAATGAATTGGAGGATACCTGTGGGGTGTCTCAGTGATGAATGGACAGAAGGAGAACGAGCGTGACGTGGGGGTGGATAGATGGTGGGCGGGCCCATGTGGTGTATGTCTAATGACTAGTGACCCACGTGGTCTCCATTTAATGGTTGGTGACTCATTAGGTATCTATCTAGGTGACAGGTGACCCATAAGTTACCTATCTAATGCGACTGGTGATCCATGTGGTCTCTATCTACTGACAGGTGACCCATGCAGTCTATCTAGGTGACCCATGAGTTCTCTAACTGTGTGACAGGTGACCCATGAGGTTGCCCTCTAGTGACAGGAGGCCGATGAGGTCTAAAACTGTGTGACAGGTGACGCCTGAGGTTGTCATCTAGTGATAGGTGACCCATGAGGCTTCTATCCACTGACTGGTGGCACATGAGGTCTATGACTATGTGACAGGTGACCAATGAGGTCTCTATCTAGGTGGTCCATGAGGTCTCTATATAGTGACAGCTAACCCATGAGGTCTCTATCTAGGTGGCAGGTGGCAAGTGACAGCTGAGAAGAGGTTTGACAAGGTCGTGGGTTAGGAAATGTGCACTGAAGGGTACTGACAATGTATGGGCTTAGTAGATATGCCCTAAAAGTGCAGTAAAAATGTGAAGTGAAGGCATAAAGTGGTTAGCTTGGGAGCTGACAAGGTCGGTGGTAGGAAGGCTGTAAACGGTTACCTTGGGAGCTGACAAGGTCGGGGGTTAGGAAGGCTGAAAAGCGGTTACCTTAGGTGCTGACAAGGATGATGCTTTGCAATGTGGAGCTTGGAGAAGACCAGGAGACAGGGAGGCATGGTGGAGCTCCACCATTTGTGGCATGAAGAGTGAGGCTGCCGTGAGTAGCGTGAATGTAAGGGGAGAAGCTGCCGTTGCAGCCCTTGAGGAAGCCTAGGGGGGTCTAGGCGAAACAATATCGTCTGCATTATCCTTTTCTTAACATGGACATCTAGAGACTTAAGTGTGTAGATCCAGCACACCAGTACACCATGGGGGCTCCCTATTTGGGACAGCAAACAAGATATAACCGGAATACTAAAACCACGAGTACTTCCCTTGCTTAAAGCTGATACAGCCGATTGATGGTGCAGTGAGGCTGCAGCTTCTTATCTAAGTGTTATACTTCAAGTTATTCCTCAAGCCACATAGTGGCATGGAGTATCACCTAAGCAGTTGGGCAATAATATATTGCAGAACACTACTATTATCAGGATGTCAATGGAAGAATTTAGTTTGTATATTATAATTTGTTTAGTTTTTTCAGTAGCCTTACTCATTATAGGGATCTTGTTATACATGGCAATATTTGTATTGACCCCATTCCTTGTCCTACATTTACCATTAAAATACCTAACTTTATGCAACAAAATGCTCTCAGAGCTTTTGATCTATTTATATGGTCCCTAGGTTTCACTGCACCATCATATAATTATTTTATTATAGTTTTTATAAAAGTTTTTGATGAGAGAGAGGCACAGATTTTTTTGCCACTGGTGGGAGAGGAGTCTCACTGCAAATAACATTGCAGGTCTTTATTTTGGTCACTACAGAGGCAGACAAGCAGACTGTATTCCTAATTCACACATAAAAACACCTATTTTATATGCATGATCTGCTCATTTGCATATAAATGAAGCAACAACAACATGGAATTTGCCTGGATCTTTAATAATATAATGAACACATGAAGGGCCACTGAAATGGCATGTGTATAAAATGATCTTATTAAGAACTTGATTTGATGTAAAACAAATATATTTTTATTGTTTAAAATAAATAAATAAAATAAATGCAAATGTAACATCTTAACAACTGTATTCAGTTTTGTTTTAAGGTGGCAGGTGTTTCCTTTTTTTTCCAACTAGAATTAGACACCTGAGATGAATAAGGTGAATTTTGGATTCAGGTATCTCTGTTCATTTCTGTTGAAAGAATACAAATTAAATATCTACTTTACTGTAGAACTAAATAGAGGAGCAAGTTGCAGTAAGATGAACCTCCCCCTCACACAGATAGAAGGCCTCATGACACAAAAGCCACCTTAATTTCAGATATTCTCTAAAAATAGTATTTTATGTTCATTGCTTGTATAGCTACTAAAGTTGCTAATTTCTTACTTACGGTTACAAATGTGGAGTTTTTCCCAAACGACACTGATCATTTAACATTTTTCTTCAGAAGGATACACCATAACAGGCCTCTTATTCTGGTGTCAGTCAGAAGCATTGCACAGTTTTTATATCCCTAAACCTTTTTTGAAATCAACGAGGACTTCACTGATAAGATTTTGCCCACAGCCAATTACTATCAGGATCTTTGCTAAAGTCTATTATTTAAGGATGAAAATAACATCCAGGGGATTTTAGTTGTTTTTGTTTGTTTCCATTACAGGCTTTACTAGATTAAAATGCTTTATTTTGCTCAAAAGGAAAATAACTTTCAGAAGAGGAGTCTATAGTTCTCGTGAAATTGATGTTTTAGACCTAAAAGGGCATTAAAAGTGCCCACTGTGGCCCCTCACAGGCTCCAGGGGCTCCTGCTGTGTCCCCTGCCAGCCCAGTGACCCTCACAGCTCCTTATGGCCCTGGGGACCTCCCACGGGTCCCCTGCAGCCCTTATGGCCAACTGTGGCCTCCCACATGGCCCCTATTGTCCCCACTGCCCCTTATGGCCCCAGCGGTCCCCTGTATGTCCCCTGCAGCCATTAAGGCTCACTTAGCCCCCCACAGGCCCCAGGGGCCCCTATCAGGTCCTGTGGCCCGCACGGCACCTTATTGCCCCCGTAGACCTCCTGTGGGGCGTTTCGCTGTTTCTTGTTACAGCTTCAGAACCAACTCGACAGAACTATAACAAATACAACAAATGAACCTGAGTTATTTACTTGGAGTTCTCATCTGTCAGGAACTTATATCACTGATGAAGCTGTAACAAGAAACGCGTTTAATCAATATTTTTTTATATTTTGTACAATAAACCTATTTTTATAGTTTATAGTTTGTAGTGTATGGTCCTCCTTTTTTCTTTTTCCTTTTTTTTTTGACTCAGTTTGCCTGAAGGCACTTCATAGATATAACCTTAACCGTTACATAATAATCAGTCATTTTTGTACTGGAATACCAACCAACTTATCCGGGGTATGATGTATCGGAGAACTACAGATCAGAGGAGCCTACAAGAAATCATGTTAAGCATTTTTTGACAGGAGGATCAACCTTCAAGAAGACCATATATGTTTGTTTAATACCTCATACTTCTGAAGTCATGCCAGGTGAGAGACCAACAGATTGAGCCAAAACATATCCACATATTTGATTGTAAAACTAATCTGCATTAGGAGTTCCTTGCACTTTCTCCCCGACCCATCGTTTTTTCCAGATTTGCAATTCCTATACACCAGAGTTACCGGTGTATGTTGAGAAGCCGCAGCTCACCGACAGCAGATCATATACCCGTTACAACAACTGCGGACGTGTACGTTGACTACACAAGTCTACCTCGCGAGACTAAGAAACATTATACCATAAGTCCGTTTGTGTATTTACACATTGTCTAGCGCCAATGGTGGAACGCTGTGATTGAATTCTATCAACACACAAACAGAGGCGAGAAACCAGTGATTTCATTGATTCTATTTTATTTTATTTGGTTCAAATTGATTGTATACTTGGTGTTTTTGTTATCCCTGGGTGAACCAAGCGCTTAAGCCTTCAATTTTGGAAACTAACTATTTCCATTCTTTTGGTAGCCACATATTTATATATTTATTTTTTCTATATATAATATATATTTTATATATGTACTGCGTTGAGGTTGGAGAGAGTTCGTGAAGTGCATTTTTTTGTTGTTGCACCGGGCCCCCTATGCAGTAGCTCCGCCACTGATTGCAACCCTATTGTGACTGCCTGAAGATATTCCTAGCAAGAGCAAATAGGTACTATTAGTATCCCCTCTATGTATTTCATACCCTGCAAATTGTTGAATAGTTTATGCAGATAGAAAGCAGGCACCCTAAATTTTTATTAATTTTAAGTGTTAACTGTATATACCCCTACGCTACTCATATTTGACACTGTTTACTATTGACGATATTTTGTGGTAGTTCACACTGTACTATATTTTGCTGGGAGATTTATTGTAGAGGTTTGTTCATTGGCTACATTATGAATCCGTGAATATTACTCTGAAGCACTTTGTCTGATAAGGACTTTGTATACCAAAGATACTGATAATTAGTGCATCTACTTATGGTCATGATTAGTGGTGCTTAGAGACATCTATAGCTGGCCCTTAGTAGCGTTATATGTATATATAGCTTTAATCATTGTTTTTTTTTCAGATATATTTAGATGAAAACTCAATAAAAACTAAAAAAGAAAAAGAAGTAAAACGTATCAAAAAAGTTTCGATGAAATATTTTTAATTGTTTTAATAAAAGTAAAATTTTATGGTTTTGGTGTTTTAAAGCACTCAACTTCTTTAGTTAAATGCTGCCCAATCTGATGATTTTGAGCATTACCATACATTCTCTCAAATAAAGTTTAGATTGAAACTTAGATTTTTATTTCACACTCTTGGTTTTGTGCCTAACCTTTTCCCGAGGGGGAATTACAATGGATTGCCACCATGGTTGTGACTCTCTATTTACAAGGATAAAGTGTACTGTAAACCCCATGACTATGATGTTTCAATAACCCAGAGGAACTCCTATTTTTCATATACTCAGATGGATGGGATATTCCCAGTTTTCAGTATTTTAGACCTACTTATTAGGCATCACCGAATTAGACAAATGGGATACCTAAATCAATTCCTAGACAAAAATGATTCATAACTTAAAGGAAATTATATAAAAACATAATGTTAATCATAGTTTAAAGAACAATTTAACCTAAGCAAACCATAACCTAAAATACAAATATAATCACAATCTTTTGTTATCTCAGTTCACATAAAGCTACAAAAATGTTAGCTATGACAGTCATTTGTTTTTGTTTATTTAAAATGTGTCTTCAAGCTTAAAATCTGTTTATTTGTATTCAGTCAGGAGCTCCTTGGAAGGAATGATGTAGCCACTTCAAGATAGCAGTAATTATAATGGATGAATACATCGGATTTATGCACTAAATAAAAGGTGAGCATTTTATAAAGCCCTTGATATATATTTTTAGTTCAATATTTACTGAAAACAGATAGCTTTTAGGCAGCTGATAACAGAGAAAAGAAAACATTCCAATTGTAAGTTGCTTTTGAAATGAACTAATTTCCAGTCAAAAGCAAATACTGAATATACATAGCGCTGAAGCAAATATTTTCATTACTTTTTCCTTGTATTCAAACTTTAGCAAATATCCAATAAGTTGAATGAAAGAAATCTTCTGATTTTCTAATTTTCCTTTCCCCCCAAAAAGGGGGGGGGGGGGGTCTTTATTACAGAAAGTAAAGAACCACAATCAGGGCTGTGTTTCTACCTGGGCCCACAAGTATGTAGTGATACTTTCTGGCATACCATATATATACATTTTTTTGTGTCATCGTCCAGTCGTTTCTAACTCTCAGGGACCTCATGGACCTTAACACACCAAGACATCTTGATGTCCAAGGTCATGCTGATTCATTCGGTGTTGATGGCAGAGATACAGGAGTGGGTTGCCAGTTCCTTCTCCAGTGGGTCACAGCATACATCTCCTGGTATTCCAAGGTGGACTCCCATCCATGTACTGACCAGGCCCAACCCTGCTTTGCTTCAGGGTGGTGTGACCGGTCTGTTCCCTGACTTGGAATCGAACCCAGGTCAAGGTGGTGAAAGCACCAAATCCTAATCACACACATAAACAAATGGTTCGAGATACAGAAAGCTACAATTGGGTTGTAGGGGGGCTCACAAAATTGAAAGTCTTAGGGCAGCATAAAACCTAAATACACCCAATACTAGAATAGAGAAGACCATGAAAACAAGGGAAAACAAGCACAAGGGAATAAGATGGCTGGTGACACAGGAATATGTATTCCAGTACTAAATAAGATTACACATTCTTATTGGAATAAAAGTGGGTGGATAAAGTTCTTGAAAGGATTATAAAATGTTCTTTAAAATGTTCACCACTTTAAACTTTAGTCATGCAGTGAAGCATTGAGATGAATTGTAAAATCAATAAATTAGCACCCTAGATTTCCGTTTTCCTAATTTCTATTGTGTCTCTTTCCACAATTCTTTTGGAGTAGCACTGACCGACAGAGGCCTGCCCTGGGCGTTTCCATTTTCTACAGTAGTTAATTTTAAATTTGCTTAACACCTTAGTTTTATTTTGGCACATTTCTAGTTTTTCCACACACCCATATTTGCAATCCATTCACCTGCCAGCAAATAGCAGCAATATACACATCTACTATGGCAGATCTGATATATTGAAGGGCAGGTGAGTTATCATTGTCTTGTTATTAGCTGTGTACTTGTTAAGGTGACTAAATATTCCACTTCAGGCACAGTGAGCAAGCAATTGTGCTATACTTGTATAGTCAATTAGTAAACAATCGCTGCCCCACCTATGCAGGAAATTGTTTCTGCACACCATCTCAATGTCACCCACTGTGACAAACTGCCTACATTTAAGGTTGAGTTTGCTTATGAAGTGGAAATCTCACACTGCTTTATTTGTTGGGCAGAGTGACTGACAACCTTTTATAATGAAATGTGGGGTGGACTCCACCCACCCCTGATGATGCCAACATACTCATAATGATGAAACGCGTGTCCGGAGTGTGAAAGGGTAACTCTTAGGAGAGACAGCCTCTGCAGTGAATTTAAATGCTGAGTTTTAAGTTAATTGGCCAGAGACTGGTGTGGGGAGGGTGGGGCCCTATTCAATTGGCCAAATCACATTTGAATGAGTCCCTTTAAATAATTCTGTGATTTATAATTTGCTGCAAGCTGTTACATTTCCTATGTTTAGAATAATTCTGAAATGTGTGCACTGAGTTAATCTGTTTTCATTTAAACCAGTAAGGCAAAATATTTCATTGGAAGGACCACCTATATGACCCTGGGGCCATAATAGGGCTGCACAATGGTTTTCAGGTCGTTTTTTTGCAAAAATGGTAAAATCACTGTGGGAGAGAGGTTTAGCTGAATCCATTTACAACAGAGCTATAAATCGGGAGGATGTGTCTTTTAAAGTGTCACATAGGTTGATTTACTAGTTGTGGAGTTCTGTAATGGATTTTGTATTGTTGAAGAATGACACTTGTCTCAACTACATATATTGCAAAGACTATCTAAGCATATTTTGGGCGTTACTCTATCAGGTGCCATGTGGACTTTATGTATACAGTAATAAAAGTTATATTTGAGAATAGTACACTTTCTATTATTAGACATGCAAGTGCATACAAAGTTATTGTTTTTCTTTTTTTTTCTTTTCAAGAGCATGAACTTTATTTACCTTGCTCCATCACACTTTGTTTATTAACCATGCTGGAAAAGGACTTCTAGAGTCCATACTGGTGGAAAACAACAACAGCTTTTTTGTAGGCTATTTACTTGTTTGGATATTTCATCTTTACAAAGGAAACCTCCACATGAGTCACACATGCAAGATGTTAATCTTCATTATCCTCTTCTGAGAAACCAAAACATCTTGTGAACTGGATGTCTCTATACCAAGCATGCTAGGGAGGAACACAATTTAAGGAACCTGTTGATTTGCAAGAATGGAAGGCCTGAGGAAGCACCCTCCTGGGGGGAAATCTGTTTGCATAAATTATTCCTCAAGACAGTATTTGTCAGACAGTATTGTTCCCTTGTTGATGTTCTCTCCATCAGGAAGGAAAATGAGGAAGAAACTTGACCCTAACTCTTAGAAATTCCTTGTAATTGAGCTGTTAAAATATTAGTTGCTATATTATAAAAATGTAAAAACTTCACATTGTGAGAAAATCTGATGGAATATACTAAAGAAAACAATTAAAAGGCACTGCATTTATCCCAGTCTAACATTTTATAAAACATTATAAGTATATACCAAGATTAGCCTTTATTTTGGTGCTAACAACATTTTCATTTTGTACCTAAATGTTATAATTTGCACTTGAAAAACATAGCACTTCAAGAATAAGTCTTTATAATTAGTTTTCCGGACAGTTGCTACTTTTAACAACAAATCATGGCTTTTGTGTACACATCTGTCAAGACACAGTCCTTAAAACATCCAATGAAGCTAATCTTACATGCTAATGCATCTTATGGTACACATGCTAGACATTAACTACATAAAGTACTCCGATAGTTCAGATGTTGACAAAACCAAAAAACAAAACATTGTTTACTCATTTCAAGGAATAAATCCAGCTCAGCTTTATGCAAAGATGGATTTATCCACCTCAGATACTCATATGATACAGCATTAAAAACTACTCCCAGCAGCCTTCGTGTAATCGTTGGACAAGGTATTTATTAATTTACTACACCCTTAAGAACTTGTCAAACAAATCATATTGGTTCGGAGAGGGTTAATAGCAAGAGTCTTGCAAAGCAGCGCTGCACGTTTTTATACTTATTACATTTTATATATAATTGGTTAAATTATTTGTATTGAATCTTTTACAGCTTATAATATTACCAGATCCTACAAAGCACCAGTTGTAGCACCCTTATTCTTTCCATCATCAATACATCAATAGTTTTCTTTTTTTTTTTTAAATAAGACTGTATACAAACAAGGCACTAATAATGCAAGCTCATATTCCATCTTGTAAATATAATTTGCGATTTAAGTATATGTCTTCAATAAACTGATTTTGACCATAGTAGTTCTTTAAGGCATGCACAGTGCTTACATAAAACAGAATTATTGATGTAAGTTGATCAAAGAAAATATATCCAACTGGCATCTGGAAAGGTAAAGAATATTATATGTTTTTAAAGATGTGTCCAATAATCTTTTCGCTTTTGTGAACCTATAAAAAAGGAAGTTTTTAAACGTATTAAATAAACAATTTTCTTTAGATATACTTCATAATGTTTGGCTCTATGCACTCTTCTTTTTTTCCTTTCAGTGTAATAGCTGTCTGGTGGAGGCAATCAAATGCAACACCATGAGGTTTATAGACTTGATTATTGAAGAAAATAATTGTGAGTAAAGTGACATGAGTAGTAAAATGAGGACAGATGTGGGCCAAAGTGGTATTGTGTGGGAGTACTCAAAGCACCCAGGGGTACAAAATATGTAAATATACTGTGTGTGGGGTAGGGGTGTCTGAGAAACCATTGCCCAGGGTAGCAAGATATGCAAATGCACCCTGATTAGTACAATGAGCTGGCCCAAGTAATTTATAGGTAGTGCATTACATAAAGAAAAACAACAGAAACATTCAGCCTTATTAAATTGCGATTCGGCCAATTGAATAGGGCTCTATATAAGCACACAGCATATTTTTTTACAGAAGTTTTTAGTTAGTGAAGACCTTACTTTTGGATAGAAGTTCACTAACTAAAAACTTCTGTAAAAAAATATGCTCTGTGCTTATATAGAGCCCTGTTCAATTGGCCAAATCGCAATTTAATAAGGCTGTTTATGTTTACTGTTCTGTTTTATTCGGTTACGCCTCCTTGAAAACAGCTATTCAGTGAAGCAACAAAACAACGTTAAAGGGTCACTCTGGTTAACTGTTTCTTTTGTAGTTTTTTGAATAACAAAACATGACGTTTGAAATTATTTTAGAAAGCAACACAAAAAAAGACATGATATTTCTCATTATTTATTTGGATAGTCCTGAAAAGACTACTGGCAGATATGGCTGCCGCATACCCATTCTTCAGATAGACACTTTCTCTACATTCAAAGTTTCCTCACATTTCAGGATGTAGATCTGTGAAGCCAAAATAATAGCCAAAGCAGTATAATTGGGTATAAAATATAATAAATTAGAGGTTGTATGTTTTTTTTTTTACTTTCTCAAAACATGTATTTATTTAAGTATAGGTGTTCAAAGTAGTAATTTTGAAAAATAGTGCTTACATAAAACAGAATTATTGACGTAAGTTGATCAAAGAAAATATATCCAACTGGCATCTGGAAAGTAAAGAATATATTGTATGTTTTAAAGATGTGTTTTATCAATAGGACATACATTTCTCCAATAATCTTGTCTCTCTCTTGTGAATATGTACAATAAGAAGTGCTTACATTTTTCTTTTTCCTATAATGTGGTGTTATTGTAGTTATTGTTTATGTGTCAGAATTGATTTTCTCTGCTTTCTCTGTTGGAAATGTACAGGGAATATTTTGTTGTTCACATACTAGTGAATTAGTAATGTTTAACAGCCTTGCTGTACCTCACAAGGAATAACATATTATTTATATAAAAACAATAAAAAAGTAAATTTCTATACATGAGGGATTCTGTGCTGGTACTTCTTAATGGTGGATATGCGCAGTTTCAGGTCATTAAGACATAAATTGTTGGGTTTATTGGAAACCAAGACAAGGAAGGGATTTTCCAAGAGTGATAAAATGTGCTTATATTTAACATGCTAGATTTAATATTTAAGGATACTCCTTTTCATCTTTATGCTAATGTTCTTTTTTATGTCTACCTTTTTGTAGCATATAATTACACCTTTCCTATCAGATCACTGTGGATAAATACATCTATCTATCGAAAGGGTTATGTGTCTGTTAAAGGATGCTTGCATCCATCCATCATATTCTCATCCTTATTGTGGATATGGAGTTAATAGACCACAACAGAAGTCCCAATTATGGCAGGATAGTCATTTAGCAATAAAACAAGAATACAGTGGTACCTCTGTTTCTGTTGGCTTTGGTTTTCGTTGTTTTCAGTACTCAACGAGTCTCACACCCTGCATCCTGTCTCTGCCTGTGTATAGCCTGTGCCTGTAAGTGCCAATGTGCAGCCTGTGCTTACAAGAACCAAAGTTCCAAGCAATAACCTCTCTCCCTCTACATTGCCACCATCTCATTGGGCCCCTCATGTCCTCTCAGTACAGTAAAGTAAGGTTAGATTCTGTTTTATTTTACATAATTTTTGCTTTTTTTATGCCTGTTTAGTTTAAAGGTTTTGTATCAAGAAACAACACCATAAATTCAAACTAAAATCTGGGATCTGGAACGGATTATTTCAATTTACATTGATTCCTATGGGAAATGCTTGTTTGGATAAGGGCGAGAACCGAGGTACTGCTGTATTTGCAAAAGAAAATGTTATAAAATGTAATTTTATAACAGAAAACAGCTTTGAGTTTACTACATGTTGGCTGCCTCACAGCTAAACAGATCTTCCCGTCCAGTCAGATTTGTTTTAATTGCCTCATTGCTGGATTAATGACTTCCTGTTTTATGTGGCTTTTGTGGTACCAATACTGGCTGTGCACAGACTGACACCTCAGAGGCCATATGGAAAAGGAAACCAGTAATTCAGGGAGTCATTCATCAATATTAAAGTAATTAGATACCGGTAAGACAGCCAGTCTGATGGGAGGAATTACTGAGTGAAAGGTAAAATGTACTAAATTATGTACTTAAAAAAGCTATTTATTTTATTACAAAGGTAATTTATTATATTACTAACATTCGGAATTTGTCATATTTTTATTGGAAATTTGCAATCTTACCATAATTGGGACACCTGCAGTGTCCCTTCCCTTTGAATTACTAATAATCACTTTCCTGTTGCTGGAGGGAAGAAGGAACTTGTGTTAATAAATAAAACACTGCTAGTCTCCCTATATTAACTTACGCCTTTCCTGAATGGGGTTGGCATTACCTAAAGGAATATGGGGGTCATATGAACCATAGCTCCAATTCCTATACAGGTGAAGCCACAAAAGTCATGTCAGTCTCTATGCAGAGATTGCCATAAAATTCCCAGTTTGTGACAGAATTGATCCATTCAGGGTAAGTGTAAGGACATATAAGACCCTACTTCCATAGGTGGGAGGTGACCTTGAAATCAGGGATATCGTTCTCTTCTTCAATGGAACATGACAGCTATAAATGCCAGTGATTTCAAGAGGGCTCATATAAATCTCATTATTTTGTTAGGAAGTCAAACTCCCTCATATTTAAAACAGTTGGGTGTTTTCCATCCCGAGGTGTGGCAGATTACAATAATGTCATTGTGATTAGCAAGCAATTTAGGGTAGCTAAATCATGTTATTTGTTTAATTACTGTAATAGTACATTGTTGGACAAACCCAATGTAAAATTAAGATGTTATACTAAGATAGCACAACAGTGGTAACAAAAACTGCTCACGTTTGAAAAACAATTGTAGGGTCATTCCTGGCATGCTTATTTGAATAACTTCAAATATAATGTTTATAATCTAAAAACAGTGTTATTTTAACCATTTTATTCAATCTTGAGTAAACATTTTCTTTTGCTCCTAGTTGCATTTGAAACCTGGGAGACTATGAATTAGACAAGATCTCAATTCAGTTCTAGTGAAAGTCTGCCAGTGGTAATTAACAATAGGGTGAAACAGAAGTGCAGCTTCCAGTAGAATCATTTCCAACAGACTCCAGCCAATAAAGGAAGCTTTAAAAGGTCCAATATGTAAATCATCAGACAGACAAATGTCTGTTAAAATGAAGATTTTCTCTAAAGATTGCTTTTATGCTCATGGCTTGCATAGTTGCTAACAAACTACACAGAAATGGGAAGTTTTGTTCCCAAGCTAAATTGGTATTTTAAAAGGGGTTAATGTCAACCATGGTTTCCTGGTGGTCCAGTGGTTAGGATTCAGTGCTTTCATCACTACAACCTGGGTTCAATTCTAGTCAGGTAATTAAGAGGTCACACCTCCCTGAAGCCATGCATGGTTAGGCTTGGTCAGTAGTTGGATGGGAGACCACCTACAAATACCAAGAGCTGTATGCTGTGGCCCACTGAAGAAGGAACTGGCAACCCATTCCAGTATCTCTGCCATGAATATCGAGTGGATCAGCATGGTGTGCTGCGGTCCATGAGGTTGCAGAAAGACAGGCACGACTGAGCAACCCAAACACACACACAAAATGTCAACCAAGCACATATGCCCATTTTATTTGTCACATTGTAGCAAACTTTAGTTTTAGTTTTGTAGATTACTTTACTAAACAGATTCTTCCAGCTTTGTTTATTCAGACAACCAAGTACTTCCCAATGTGCATTTTAATGGCATGTGGTTAACATTCATATATCATACTGGTATGCAATTAATTGTCCATGTCTTATCAAATGTTTATACGTCTCACATTGCCATAATCTGTAGATACAAAACTTTCTCAAATATATCTGGTCTGATTTGCTGAATTAAGACCATGAATCGGGTCTCAAATGTAGCGGAGAAGGACTATGGTGACATCTAGTGGCTTCTTTTCTTTTCGATGAATATATTTGTATGCATACACACACTTTTCAAATTGTAGCACTAAAGACATACAAATGCTACTAATGAAAAGCATTTCACTCAGATAGAAATGTAACCCTTTTAAAATTTCAGTAGGAAGAGAAACCACAAATGGGCAATCAGGAATGTGACGTATTTGCCGTTCTAGCATATTCTGTAATCTTCTGATTCTTGCTATTGTTGCTTCTCAAAGTATACACCTCCAAACATCATCCAGACTAAGTGGTAAAAGCAGACCAGGTACATCTGAAAAGACGCACGATAAAGAATGACTGTACTTGCTAAATGGCAATTTTGTATTCATGAAATGTTTGCTTTAGTGACTTGAGAAGAATTTTTGTTTTTTTCTATTCACCACACTCCAAAGGCTCAGTAGGTTCAAATTCATATCAAATAAACATAATTAAATAGACAAAGTATTGCTGTTCAAATTACACAGTAAATTAAAGAGGGACTACAGATCCAGGTTTTCAGTGCTATATTTTAAAGAAAGAGAACAGATAATGAGAAAAATGTTTTAGGAAGGTTTCTATCTCCAGTGTTGTAATATAAAACTCAGCTCTGTCTGTTATGTTTCAACTTACAAGGTTCCTTCCTTTGTGAAGGACATATAAACTAAGCCAATTGTCTATGTTAGGGACAGGCAACCTATGCCACTTGAAGAGTCTCATATATGTCCCATGAGTTCTTAAAAAATTCCACACATGAAGTGAGATGTTTTTAATATATCCTGTTTTGAAGGCATTGACTTCATAAATTGGCAATATATATTTAAATACATTTCATATAAATATTTAGAATCTTTTTTTAACTATTTTAACTAGTAGCTACTTTTAGTAGCTAAAATTAAGCCTGGCAAAGCTGTTTGCCACCTAATGTGAGCACCTTCGGCGCTCATCGCGAGACCCACACTGAGAGCCTTCAGTGCTCATTACGTGTCTCGCATTGAGCGCCTTTGGCTCTCCCCCTGTCTACTTGTGTCTCATTTCCCTCCTCCTCTCCCTCCCTTGTGTCTCCTTTCCCACATCTCCCGCCCTTGTCTCATTTCCCCCTCCTCTCTCTTTCCCTTGTGTCTCATTTCCCCCCTCCTCTCCCTCCCTTGCCCCCTGATCACCCTTTGCCTCACATGCCCCCTACCATCCCATATGTTACCCAGTGTTTCCCCTACATCCCCAGTGCCACATTCACGTCCGCCTTCAGCTCGCTGCCAGCCAGCAAGTGGTATTAATGGGACAGCAGCTTGGAGAAGCTTTTGCTACCCATGGCTCCGGCCAGTAGAGAGGCCTTGGGGGGGCTCCTGGTGGGCGGCCAGCGACTGAGGATCGCAGGGAGCCGCTGCTGGGAGCTCCAGAGTTTGCGGGCTGCCTGGGCTGTACCTGTGGCAGGTGAGCGAGGCCCCACCCGCATCCAGCAGGTGCCTGCCCATCCCGCACACTGGGCACTGGCTACAGGAGGATGCCATGGGGGGAGGGGGTGCACAGTGTGCGGGGAGAGCTCAGAGAGCGGGTGAGTCAGGAGAGCGGAGAGCAGCCTGCATCCGATGAGAACTGGTCCTCTGAGATGGGCACACAGAGCCTGCGCGACCCCCAAACAGTGACTGAGGCTGCAGCGGGGTCCCACCTCTGCCGGCGCGTCCGCTCTTCAGCATAGGGACATAGCAATGAAGTCATTCGAGAGTCCCTACACTGCAGTGAGGACGCACCAGCAGGGGTGGGACGCCCTGAAGGAGGTCCGTAAGTGCCGGGCGCTGGGGGAGGCAGAGAGAGAGAGATGAGAGAGAGATAGAGAGAGAGATGAGAGAGAGATGAGAGAGACAGGCAGAGGATTGCACACAGTGGGCGCTCATTGCGAGCCCTGTGCAGCCGGGGGTGATGCAAGCCCTGCAATGCGTACCTTCGGTGCTCATTGCAGTCCTGTGCAGCCAGGGGTGATGCGAGCCCTGCGGGCATCGCGCTGAGCGGCGCAGGCGCTCATCGCAAGCCCTGCAATGAGCGCCTTCGGTGCTCATTGCAATCATATATAGTTGTGGAACATCTGCAAAAGTGACCAACAACCTGTAGATCCACAACTACTGTATATATGTGACTAGGAAATTGCTCATCAAAAATGGCGTGAGTAAAATTGTAAGCCTGGCAATGCTGTTTCCCACACAATGCGAGGCTATGGCCCCTCTGAGCACCTTCGACAATCATTGAGAGCCACTCCTCCCTGTGTATTTTAGGGGCCTTGTGATGAGTGTTACTGCCTTGGGTTATGTGTTAAACCAAGGCACTAACACTTAAACTAAGGCATTAAGTGTTAGTGCCTTGGGTTAAGTGCTACTGTTTTGGATTAAGTGTTACTGGCTTCGGGTTCTTTTTCACTGCCTTCGTCTTCGTTTTTATCCTGTTTTTTCATGCGCCATTTTTTTTTTCTTTCTTAGGCGTTTTTCGAAACGCCAAATATGTATCAAGTTAACTTGCAACCTCACTCAAAGGCTCCCTGGCTCTTCCCCTGTGTGTGAGTGTGTAAGTTAATTTTAGGCATATTTGAGGGTTTTTTGGTGGTCTTGTCAGTTCAGTGTTTAGGCCATTAAAGTTGCAATTTTGCGCAGCTGCGTACCTCGTTTTGCGAGGCCCGCAGTTGCTTCTACGTGTTTCAGTACTGATCGTGAGCCCTGCAATGAGCGCCTTCGGCCCTCGTTGCAGCCAAGTCCTTCAGGCCTCGTAATGAGCACCTGCATGGCACACAGCATGGGGCGCACACACACAGAGCATGGGGCGCACACACACAGAGCATGGGGCGCGCACACACACAGAGCATGGGGCGCGCACACACACAGAGCATGGGGCGCGCACACACACAGAGCATGGGGCGCGCACACACACAGAGCATGGGGCGCGCACACACACAGAGCATGGGGCGCGCACACACACAGAGCATGGAGCGTCCGCACACACACAGAGCATGGAGGGCATAGACTCACAGAGGCACGTGCACACACAGAGCATGGAGGGCACACACACACAGAGCATGAGGCGCCCTTGCACACACACACACAGAGAGCATGGGGCACGCACGCACACACACAGACACACACAGCATGGGGCACACACACAGCATGGGGCGCGCGCACACACAGCATGGGGCGCGCACACACACACAGCATGGGGCGCTCACACACACACACACACACAGCATGGGGCGCACACACACAGCATGGGGCGCGCGCACACATACACAGCATGGGGCGCACACACAGCACAGACTCACTTGCTGTGTTCTCACACACAGCAATGTTGAAACACACAGCATGGTGCACACACACACAGCATGGTGGCGCACACACACAGCATGCTACACGCAACATGCCACATACAACACAGGCTCACTTGCTGTGTTTTCTTTCACACAGTACATGCACACACACACTGGCGTGTACACACTGCACAGGCTCATTTGCTGTGTTCTCTCACATACAGCTTTCCCTGTGTCTGTACTCTGCATGTAGGAGGGACAGAGGCTGCACTGCTCATTGGTCACAGGGGGTGATTGGCAGGACACTGAGAGCCTGGATGTAGCAAGTTGTGCTGGGGGGGTTTTGTGAGTAACAGATGTCCCCCACAGACCTGCACTAAAGCACACTGTGCAGTGCAGTACACTGAAAGACTGTGAGGCACACACCTTTTTGCAAAAGAGTATGTGGGACCTGGGGGGAATCATTGTGAACATTTTTCCAGAATACAAATAACATTAACAAACATTTTTACATTATAAATATGTTGCTCTGCCAACTGAGGCAGAGCTGAAGTAGTGGGGTATCTGGCCCTTTAAGACACGTATTTAAAACCGGGGCAATTAGAGGAGAAGGTGATAATTGGGCAATGGATGGTTAATTCTTAAGTTAGGTAAATAATGAAGATTACAGGTTAAATCAATCATATTTTTGTGAATATTTTCATAAAAAACAAACACCTATGCAGGAATTTACTTCACTATTTCATTGCAACATAAACATTCACTTGAAAGTCATATTAGATCATTAAATAACACCTAGTTAATTTTTCTAATTTATTAAAAGTACATTATATAAAATGTATTGACTTACAAGAGACAAAAATACATAATTATATGTTGACAATAAAAATTCTATAAACATAACTATATCCTTAATGACTAATAATGTCACTCAACTTATTTCCATTTATAAATTATGAATATAGCAAATTACTTACTGCTATGTAAAACTTTCCATTTCTAGATTGCTACCTTGTCGTGGTTTAGGGGCTTGTGTACCTCAATGAAGCTGTGAGCTATAACATGTAGGGTCATCAGAAATAGGCAGGTCATAATATAGAGGTCAGACAAATTGCGGTCCACTGGAGAAGGAACTGGCAAACAACTCCAGTATATTTGCCATGAAAACCAAAGTTAGGGATCACATTTAATTGTAGAAAATACAATTCCCATTAAGACAGGTTATATAATAAACTGTTGTGATTCCTATGAAAATAGCAATCATAATTTTTTAATTTCCAATTATACACCCACTGATTGTAACAGATCCTCCATGACTCATAAAATATAGAAACTACACACAAACACTGACAATCTAATTTACAAAGGGAAAACTGTAAACTGTACCCTTGATACAAACCAAGTGAAGATACATTTCATAATGTAAATATCCATTTTTCCTCACATTGCAAGTTTCTATTCCCAGTTGTCCTGTTCTATTCATTAAGAGATGTGATAGATACCAATAAATGTTAATCACCTCTATGCACATTTTTGATATGTCGATCAGCAAACGTTTCTTTTTGATTCAGAGCATTAGTAATGCCCACTAATGCACGCTGGCAGCTTTTTCCCACATCAATACATGCGGCTGCTTAGCAATCACATTGTGGGTATTTCTTACAGATCTGTAAGGTGGGCCGAGATGATATGGTGTATGCCAAACAAATGAGGCTGCTGACTGCTTGTTGAACGGTTGCGCTGTAATACTTAAGGTTATGTGAAATTCTAATTTTATTTTTCCCCACTTGGTTTAATTTGTTTTTTAAATGGAGTTTTCCAAATGGGAAACTTTTCTCATTTATTCAGATCAGTATAATTGTTTAGGTATAATACTAGATATTCAAGTAAGACATTTGATTAAATATATGGGATATCATCTATTCATATTCAACATAATTAATCAATTCATTTGGCTCAAAACATGGAATACAGTGAAAAAGGGACCAAAACTAATAAGGTTGTCATGAAGCTGCATAGTCCAATACACTGCATATTCAGTCAAGTGTTACAGTGATTGCATTTTTTCCTTACAATTATAATAATAATATATTTTCTAAGGGGTTTAAAAATGACAACAAAACAGATGAACCATTTATCTGAAAGGATGCTTACAGCATCTGACATTATTATAGTACTGTTTATATCATAACATTGTTAAAAGACCATTGTAGTCTTGAAAAACTTCACATACTTCTGAAGTATGTATCAAGATAGCAACATTAACATGTATGCGAGACAGAAACATAAGAGCATGTGCGATGTGGGATTAAGGTTTAGACAATCTGTCTATGGATTAAGTTCAAGGCAAAACAAGATTAACACATTGCAAATAATGGAGGGCCCTGTCTTTGAGCTTTAAATCTAGTGCATAGTGCTTTCTGCAAAGTGCCTGGCAAGACTGAAAACTTGCAAACTTATTATTATTATTATTATCTTTATTTATATCGCGCCAACATATTCCGTAGCGCTGTACAGGGGTTAACTTACATACTAAATGGTTTGGGTGTAGTACAGGAGGGGGGTAGGAGCATTGTGCATGTTATGGTGAATGGTGATAGGCATGTTAGCATTAAAGCAAAAATGAATAGTTAAAAACAAAGGCTGTTATTTATTTTAAATTGGGTAAAAACATTTGCAGATTATCAATTCAAGTTCTTCAAACGAGCATACTTTAAACATGTCACTTCACAGGTCCTTTAAGATATAATAATCCTTTCCACTCGGTTTCTCTTTCCCCCATATTATGGAAGACACTAGTATAACCTCAAGGCACTGGTGGACCTCCAGAAACGTGGACAGGATAGGCACTTGGTTTAATAACGACCGGCTTCTGACATGATCAACTCGCTATGACCCACAATATACCCCACACAGAGCTTTAAAACTACTTGAAAATCGGAGATTGGGTTAGCAAAACATCTAGATCACTAGGGCTCCTCAGTGCTTCTTGGATATCTACTATCTGCGAAAACCTTCCACTCACAAAAGGCATACTGGGTTCACTATACAACACTTTTACAAGTAGCAAATCTAAAGGAAACCCCAAATTTATGTTGAGATGGGATTGGAGTGGGATTGGGCTAAATGGGCAGAAGCTTGCTCAAATTTAAGTAAAGGATCGCTTAACTCAAGCCTCCTGGAAAAATCCATTAAGGTTCTTCAAAGAACCTACTGTACCCCAGATATAATGCAAAAGATTAACCCCCAGGAGAGTAATAAATGCTTTAGAGGCTGTCAAACAATAGGGTACCATATCCACACTTGGTGGTTATGCCCAATAGCCCAAGGTATATGGGGGAAACTAACCCAGCTTGCTGACAACATCTTTAAGACAGTAATTCTAACTCATATGGAGTCCTGTCTCCTGGGGATACATATTGATAACCTAACTAACTTATCAAAACAAATTATTTCAGCTTATGACTATTGCGGCCAAGTCTCATATAGCCAGTAGCTGGAAAACACGGACACTGAATTCTCAGGACCCAATTAGAAAGTTAAATTATTTGTTTATATATGAGTGATTGACCCATAGCATTTTAGATACAAATCCCCAGTTCCACAAAATCTGGCTGGATTCCCCATTCAGTACCTCTCTGACTCTTAAACTCTGACAATGGGGGTATGGCTCGAGGTGGAGGCGACCTGGTTCTGGATCCATCAGGCAGGCTTGGGGACTCGATATAACAGTACTTACACCCTTAAGCTTTTTTTCTTTTTGCAACTCTTCACATGTTGATTTTTTTGCTTTAAGTGGTTTATTTTCTTTCTTGTATTTTCTTACCTTACTTCTAATCTATCATTGTTATTCTCAGCAATTTTCTCCTCTACGGTTTTGGTTATATTTATCATTAAAAATGGAAAAAGAAAAGACATACAGCCTTATTAAATTGCGATTCGGCCAATTGAAGAGGGCTCTATATAAGCACATAGCATATTTTTTTACAGAAGTTTTTAGTTAGTGAACTTCTATCCAAAAGCAAGGTCTATCCGAACTAAAAACTTCTGTAAAAAATGATGCTCTGTGCTTATATAGAGCCTTATTTAATTGGCCGAATCGCAACTTAATAAGGCTGATAGTCAGTAGGTCAAATGATAAGCTTTATTGAAGAAGACAATATAACTTATCTAACGCTTTTATTGTAAAGTACAATGCTGTATTATCTTATGTCTTTAATAAAAATCAATGTTAAAAAAAAATAAAAAGATTTATTAATGCATGTTACTGAAAACAACATTCTGTTCTGTTATATATTCTAACAGCCTGTAATCATTTTCTGGACCTAACATTTTTGAAAGTCATTTTTGTCATAAACATTTAGACTGCCTGCCATAGCAACATGTTCAGAAATAGGGTACTAAACGGCTAGCTGAGTAACAGAAGGCAAACATTAGGGACAGATTATGCATGGGATTGGCTGGATGTGCAGTCACCAGAGGGCACAACACCGTTTATCACCGGTTTATTATGAATGCAGTGCATAGTGTAGTAAATATAGCTTGATATCCAGCTTTAGCTATCTCTGTGACCAGAGAGCTATACAATTTCATGGAAGCTTTTTTTCCAAGTGGGAGATCTCTTTCCCCTTTAATACATTTATTGAGCTTTTTCACTGTATTGGAGAAATTCCTCCGTCAACTCACTTTAGGAGTATGAAACCAGGTGGTTATTGTGCCATGTTCTTTATTACTGAATTCATATTAGTATTCTGAAGAAAGTATGTTTTGGCTGTTTAATCCACATTATTAAGAATATTTTAGCAACCAAGGGTTTACATATCAAAACAGCAACTATTTTGTTGCAAGAAAAATGTAATAATGTAACGATGTAATTCACAAAGAAGAACACCAAAAGAAGAACACACGGTGTGTATCTCATCCTGATTGGGTGAAGGGAATAGCGCCTTCTGATCGGCTGTTGTCACTGCCAATAAGATAGAAGCCAATCAGAAGGCGCAGATGCCTTCAGCCAATCACCCCGTTGGGGTGTATCCCATTCTGATTAGCTGAAGGCAATAGTGCCTTCTGATTTGTTTAAAATTGATTGACAGATCCACCAGCCAATCAGAATGGAATATAAGGGTGTAACCCATTCTGATTGGCTGAAATTTGATTGACAGCCATTTCAGCCAATCAGAAGATAGGGGGACATGTATTGTAGTCAGGGGGATATGTATTGTAGTTAGGGGTATATTTATAATGTATTTATTGCTGTATTCTAAATGTTATGTATATTTGTGTATGTATTTTCTTTGCAGGTGTGTAATTTTTTATTTTTTTGTAGTGGGGGTTGCAATGTTCTTTTTTATTTTTAGTAACAGTTTTTTTTTTAAATGTTGTGTAATTCTTGGGGTGGGGGGTTTAATATGGGGTTAGGTAGGTAGTGTTAGGTAGGTAGGGGTTAATAGATTAGGGTAGAGGGGGGTTAGTTTAGATTCAGTGGTTTATTGGGGGGGTATTGTAGTGTAGTGTTTGTACTTAGTGTCATGAGGACCCTCATGACACTTATGGGGTTAATATTCGGGTTCTAATTGTCCCATGAGGGTCTTCATAGACCTTTGGGACTGATGGGGTTAAATAGAGGCTTATGGGGTGTGTATAGACCATCATAACTGATGCGGTTAGGTGAAAGTTTATGGTGTCTGTATAGACCACCATTATAGATGGGGTTATATAGGCCTAGAAGGGGATACATAGGCCCAGTTATGGTTAAATAGGTCTAGAAGGTGTTAAAGAGGCCCATTAGGATTAGATATGCCTAGTTAAGGTTAAATATGCCCAGTTAGGGTTAAATATGGCCAGTTAGGGTTAGATAGGCCTCGTTAGGGTTAAATAGGGTCAGTTAGGGTTAAATATGGCCAGTTAGGGTTACATAGGCCCAGTTAGGGTTATTCATTCCACTTAGGATTAAATAGCGCAAATATATAGTTAAATAGGCCCAGTTAGGGTTAAATAGGACCAGTTAAGGTTACATAGGCCCAGATAGGGTTATTAGTTCCAGTTAGATTAATTAGGGCAAAGTTAGGGTTAAATAGGCACCGTCAGGGTTAAATAGCACCCGTTAGGGTTAAATAGGCCTAGTTAAGGTGAGATAGGGCTAGTTAGGGTTATTAGTTCCAGATAGGGTTAAATAGGGCCAGTTAGGTTTTAATAGGGTTAAGTGTGAGTTAATAGGGTATAGTTAGGATTAAGGGGTTAATGTGGTATAGTTAGGGTTAATAGTGTATTGCAGTGCTTAGACTTTGTCATGAGTGTCCTGGAGGTCCCACATGGCACTTGTAGGGTTTAACTATGGGTTAATAGTGTCCTATAGGGGTCTATATAGACCCCTATTGGACTGAGGGGTTAATTTTAGTCTCATGCGGTCTATATTGACCCTCATGAGTAATGGGATTAATTTTAGGTGCTGGGGGGTACTTATAGTACCCCCACAGCAGGGGTTAATAGTTTTATTGATCGCTGGTCCTTTAAGGACCTTTAAGGTACTTTTCTGGACCCGCGTGGGTGGGAAATTAGATTTTTTTAATGCAACGGGGCCCTGATGGGGACCCCCACTGCAAGGATTAATGTGGGGACCCCCGCAGCATGGGGGGGTTAATGTTAGTTGCCATGGGGGTACTTACCATGGGGGTAGTGCCCCCGTGGCTTGGGGTAACCATTAGTGTGCCACAGTCCCTTTTAGGAGAGGCGGATCTTTAGGGGTAAATATATATTCAATGCAGCACTGTACAGCACTGTAATTGATAGGGTACATTAGGGGGGGGGGGCATGGGGATAACATGTTGTACATTGGCTAGCTGACACATCACCACTAGCCAATACTGTGAATTGTGGTCACAAGTCCGCCGGGCTTGGAGAACAGGTTACTGCTTTGGGGGTCATCCAAGCCCATAGTCTCGGGCTTGGATGACCTCCAAGGCAGCAACTTGATCTACAAGCCTGGCGGACTGTGGCCACAAATGACAGTGTTGGCTAGCCAGTGATGTGCCAGCCAATGTACTACATGTAATCCTCATGTCCCCCGATGTGTCCCCCATCATTTATAGTGCTGTACAGTTTGGCAGGCTTGCACTTTCATCTGCAGGCCAAGCCAGCCAAAGCTAACGGACGATTACCTGTCTTGTGATAGGTCATAGTAAGGGGTGTGCTGCGGCCACTTTTCCTTTGAATAGCAAAGTAGCCAAGGGGCTGCAGCACCCCGTAAGGGATTGCAGCATTGCGACCATTTTGCGGCCATCATTAGAATGAGGTCCTTGGTAAGGTTAATGCTTGAGATGTGCAGCAATAATGCCTATAATATATTTTCCATCAAGAAAAATGCCCCAGGAGTCTGAGGAAACCACTTTGCAGTCCCTGCCAACCTTACTACAGAGAGAAAATAGTAGCAATACTTTGTGAATGGTTTGAGGAATGACATACAAAATTATTCAACTTACAAGCACAGTGGGAGCACTTAGGTTTATGCTGCACTAGGCCATTCAGCCCATTCTAGATTTCTACCTTTTCGTTATGAGGGAGTTTGTTTACTGCAATGAAGCTGTGAGCTATACCATGTAGTGTCACCCGAGATGGGCGGGTCATAGGAGACAGGTCAGAAAAATAGCGGTACAATGGAAAATGAACTGGCAAACCACTCCAATATCTTTGCCAAAATAACCTTATGGATAAGCACAACCAAAAATATGACACCAGAAGAGGTCAGAGGGGGCCTAGCACATTAAATGGGGAAGAGCAGAGGGCAAGTGTTAGGATCTGCTTTCGTCAATTGGGTTTGATAAGGCTGTTATAGCCAAACCTACCCAGAAAATATTTCAGATTCTTTTGAATCCCTTCACCAAGGCAGCAGGTCTCTAAAATACTATTTCTTGGATGCAAATTTTTTTAAAATGTGAGCACACTGGATCTGCATACAGGATACTTTACTTGGACAAGTGGTACTGGAACTGCTTTTATTGTGGTGGAAACTTCATAACAGATACACCTTGGTTATGTATCAACCATCAGAGCAAACTTTAATAACTAACTCAGATTACATAACAGTTACTGACTAGCAATGGAAATGTCAGTTTGAATTTAAACTGTCATCAGGGAGAGTGGACACAGAATCTAAACATACGTAGAGAAGCAACAGAACATACAGTAATTAACATACATAGGGTAATCAACATAACATAAAAACATATTAAATAACTATAACAACTACTGAACCCAATGGATGGTCAGATGAATCATGACAGCTACTCTGTATGTCCTGGTGAACATCTCTATCAGATGAATTCCGGCATGCTGAGGCATTACGTACAAATGTAAGTCCTTGTCTGGGGTGGGGCAAGCAATAGTCCAAAAATGTCCATAATCCCCGAAGGCATGTAACTTTTAGTGGAAGCATTCAGTCTCAGTATTCTGCCCCATGGCCAGAACCAATGCCCCCTTCTTCCCAGTGGATTACAAACAAGCACCATTTTCTTGGGGACTACATTAAAACTGTGTCCAGGTTAGCTGGGATTTGGAATAGTCCTTCCCCAGGGCAATTCTTCCCAACCAAATGAGTGAGATCAACTGTCCTGCTGTATCCCGGGCAGTACCAGGTTACATGGTCAAAAAGGTAGACAATAATTTTCCCCTTTCCAGGCCTGAGCTTTCCCCTGACAAGATTGTATGGGAACAGCTGGTTGTCATGACCCACAGATGAGGGTCTCAGTACACCCCCAATTCTCCTACTGTAGATTATAGGAGCAATCTGCAGGTTGTGACTTTATTCATCATAGCACTAGTAATTGAGACCACTCATTGAGAAACAGGAGAACTCAGATGAACAACACCATTAGTTAGTGTAGATGCCGAATGACCTTATTATCCTCAGACACATTTTAATATTTCCAAAATAAACCATCCCCCAGTTCTAGCCCATCCTCTTGGGCCAGAGCAGTTTGTTTCATTTCCCTACACATGAATTATTCCCTGTTAGAGAAGGTCTGAATTTTTAGATGACCTCCTCACCCCGTCACAAGCCATAAACCCGCCTCCCATCCCAGATACACAAGAGCTGGGGGGTTATCTGGCCAGGTCACTTTAGATCCCAGACCTGTGTTTTGATTTTAGGTGAAGTATATCACCTTATGACTATACTAGACTACAGAGTAGAGAAACGTCTGGGAATTCCACTTCAGCACCAAAAGTTTCTGGTCAATATATTGCCCCCTCTAACCAAACAAACATTCCAGGTGGTAATATACACATTCAAATTCCTGCAGAGTTAACCCTCCGTTGTCACACAAACATACATGGAAGAAAGTGTAAGTGTCTCAGATAACAATGGTACATGTGGGGAGCAGGGGGGTCCCATTATCGTGAAAAAATCATGATACTCGTGCTTCGCTTATTGGTCTGGTAGGACCTCTGGGCTCATCCCGGCTCCTAGAGCTGTGTGTACCTCCCTCACAGTGGTTATCAGCTGGAGCCCTATTACTAGTTCACAGTCCAGGTTTGGTTCTTCCAAGAACCTGGGAGCATGGTGCCTTCCCCGCAGGCCCTTCTTTCTGTAAATGATTCTCTGGGTCCCCTTCCAGAACCGCACTTCCCAATGAATCAGTGCTCTCGAAGTGCAAACAACAATCCAAACACTTGTATGTTTCTAGACCCTCCTGGTGGCAGGATGCATCTTCCTAATGCTGTGTTCTGTCTGGCAGGATCTCAGGGCTCATCCCTTCTCCTGCCCCATGGTCTGTGGCTTGCTCCCTGACTGTTTTATTAGCTGGAGCCCCACTACTGGTTCAAAGTGCATGTTTAGTTTTTCCGAGAACCCAGGAGCATGTTGGCTCCCCTCCAAGCCCTCTAATTTCTCAAAATAATACTTTATTGGCATTAGCGATGGGAATCCCACTGACTGGGTATGACTGTGCCCCCGGGTCTGCCAAGGTTCCAGGGCTGCTTCCCTGATCAATTAGGGGCTCCTAGACAGTGGTTATCCACGTGAGCCCTCTGTCAGATTCACAGGCCATTTCCAGCATACACTACATAGTTTGTTTAAGAACCAAGGAAGTGGATCGCCCAAAAGCCTTCTACTTGGACAATTCTTATGGGTTAAGTCTCACACTTTGTTGCGTCAGTTGGGGCTATGATTGTAGTACCAGGGATGGCTCTAGAGCCTGAGACTTATGCTCCACGTAGTTCCTTAGCTGTTCCAAACTTAATCCTCTGACTACAGACATAGGCTCCTCTTTCTGTAGGTGAAACTACTGCCGTATAACAGTCTTGCTCATTTTTAAAACCCTAGGGTCAGAGTTCTCCCTTCAGTTCATAATATTCCCTCCCTGGGCCCCTGGTAGGACAGCTGCACCCCTGTTTGACTGACAGGGCAACTCTCAGCTTGGTAGCAAAAGTCACTCCAAGGCTTCCTCATCCAGCAGGTCTGCATACCCCTCCTCTAGCATTACTTCCTGGTGGATCAGGGCTTCAAGTGGGTCAGCCTCCTCTGACTTAGGCTAAGTCTTGGTGACACTGCTGCTGTAGCTCCACCCACCAGTCTGGAGAAGAAGTGTAGGCAGTGACAGGCTTTATTTTCCTAGGCTCCAAGATCTCTGCAGATGGGGACTGAAAACCATGAAATTAAAATACTTTTGCTACTGGCGAGGAAAGCTATGACAAGCTATAACAAGCCTGGAAAAGCTATTAGAAAAACAAACAATATTAAATTATCAACAAAGGTTGGATTAAAGTGAGAGTGGTAGAATTGTCACTTTTGAATCGGGGTGTTTGAGAAAACTGCTCCCTTGGACTGAAAGATCCAATCAGTACATACTAAAGTATATCAAGGCAAACTGTTCACTAGAAGATATGATCATGAGGCTAAATCTCAAATATTTTGGCCATATCATGAGAAGGCAGGATTGCCTAGAGAAGATCTTGATGCTTGGAAAAATTTAAGACACATGAAGAAAAGGATGGCAGACACAGAGATGAATACATGAAGTCATTGAAGCAATGAACATGAGCTTAATGGATAACAGATGGGCAGTGGCTGCCAGATGTGCCCAGCATGCTGAAGTCCACAGAGTCACATAGAGTTGGATAGAACTAAACAGTCCATTCAGATTTGTGTGTCCCACCACACCCTCCCCTTCTGAATCACCTCCTTTTTGCGGTTCCAGGCCCAGAAAATAAAAAAAAATGCAGTAGCTCAATAGTGACAAACCCATGGCACATAAGTCCTTGCTCAAGTAAAGTTTGATTCAAATGACACCTTTTTATATTTGTGAGCAGATAAACTTTTTTTTTCTCTAAATATATAAGGTTTGACTCTCACCTTCTATAACCTCAAATAATGAGGTATATCAAGGACTTTCCAAACAGATGTTGGCCTCTTGTTAAGTATTTCTTCAACTTATGAACATCTTGTCTTATGCTCCATATAGTGCAATATGTGTATTAGTGTACCATATGTGTAAATTTCCAATATATGGAAATGACCATATAGCTATCATATATATAGTTGTCATACTGTGAGTTTGTGTGTAACGCTCGCGAACAATGTCGCAAGTTGCGAGCCTGAATATTGCACACCGAGAGACACGCATGCACATTTCACGGCGAAAGAGGAGGGAGATGGGGGGGGGGGGGGGGGGGGACAGACACAGAGGAGGGAGAGGGGGGAGAGACACAGGGTAGGGAGCGGACGGAAGAGACGGAAGGGGGCAGCAGTAATTTAAACCACAGAGATTTCACCTCCACAAACATGTGGTCATAGGGAACTCTGTGTAGCCAAACACAACATTTCAATGAACTAGGTTACAACACCCTGTGACACTGAGGGGTAAATTAAATCCGTATCTGCATTCCTGGGCCCTCATTCAATTGCAGTTTGGCCAATTGAATAGGGGTCTAAATAAGCACATAACATTTTTTTAAAGAAGTTTTTAGTTAGTAAGCATCTATCCAAAAGCAAGGTTTTCACTAACTAATAACTTCTTTAAAAAATATATGCTATGTGCTTATTTAGACCCCTATTCATTTGGCCGAATTGCAATTGAATGAGGCCCCTGGAACTTAACATACATTCATCAAGAAAGTTTCCTGTTTTGAATGCTAGGTAGACTTTTAAAAAGTCTGAAATGAATCATTAGAAGATCGATTTTGCTAGTTTAGATCATTTTTGTTTCCGCACATAAAACATGCCACCTGATCCTGTTTACTGAGGAGAAGCTTATTTTGATGTTTACAATGTATTAGTGAGTGGAATTTCAGTTACAAATATCCAGCAACGTACATGTAATTTATGTATCCAACTTGAAAACTATAATATCGTTGAGGTCAGTCAGTCACTGTTATGGACGATCACACTCTGAGAAATTGATTTAATGATGAAAAGAAATCACAGGCTCAGTTATTCTGCCTATTGTATGCTTAGAAAAGATATTTCTTTGTGAAGTATATAATAAAGTAACAATAGCAGCACTGTAAGCCATGGACAAAAAAAGTTTCTTTATAGATATATATATATATATATATATATATATATATATATATATAAATAAAAAAAAACAATATTTTTTTAAAGCTCTGTATATAAATCTATGTGGTGCTTGTTACATCAGTTCCTGAAAGCTGGATCATGAAGGTGTGGTTCTTTATCAGTTGGGGGCAGGATAGAAGAGAGGGAACAGTAGCCTGTTAAAATCACATATATAAGTTGTCAAACTACGAATCGTCGTCACGCTTTGATCGCAAGAACTGTGTCCCTCGCAAATTGCGGAAGGTGGAGGCTCCAACGTCGGATGCAATGAGCCGAGGGGCCGCATTTGCAGAGGTGGAGGCTCTACGGCGCCTCACAAGCGCATACAAACACCCACAGAAGCGGGACTTTGAAAAAATACATCTAACATGCAATGACTAAATACGGACTTACACTAAAAAAAAATATGAGCCACGGGAATTAGAAAAAAAAACATTACAAACAAACGACATAAAAAGCTTACCCACAGCAAGGAGGGGCACCCAAGACCTCTGCAACTGAAGTTACACCTCAATTTAAGTCCAAATGACCGAGTTTAGACACACGAAAATCCCCTAAGCAAGAGAAAAAATTGCCGCCGAAAAAAACGAAAACGAGGCTACAACGACCCCTAAATCCGCAAAACACCACCAAGCACATACAACTTTTACACAACCCCGTACGAGGTACACAATACACTATTAGAAAAGAAGGAAAATTATACACACTTGCGTACCGCATACACAATAGCCAATAGCCGCCATTTTACAATACTAACTTACAGAATGCGGAACTACACAGCTACACAAAAGGTTTCCCCTCGCGCACACAGCCTATTTACACTACACACTGCACACATTGCTGACACTTACACCTCAGCTCACCAACACTGAAAATCTACATTGTATGCTGCAGGAACATCAAAACAGATTGTCAGCTCTTCAGCACATTGCTTGCTGCATATATTAATTACAAATAGGTAAAGTATATTAATTTATGAGTTCAGTAATTAATTAACTATAATTACAAAAATACATATACAGAAAAAGTTACAAAACACCACACAACAGCATCACAATAAACGCCAAAGCTCTTCATCGCATGCCCCACAAGGAGCGCCAAGGAGCAAAACTACACCAGGGGAGAGCCTCGCAATGGAGCGCCAAAAGCCGAAAAGCATGGACCTTGCAATCAGCGCCAAAGCGGCTCTGACAACCAAACATCCACCAACCCAGAAGGCGCTCAGCACGAGGCTTGCAATGAGCGCCAAAAGGTACTCACACAACCAAAACACTTACTTTGTGTGCCAAACAGCATTCCCTGACTTGCAATTCTATTGCCATCATTTTTTGACAGGCAAGTCGCTAGTAATATTATAAGCTTCTATGGTTAGTGCCTTGGAACGTGAGTTGCTTGGTATACATATGCTCTCCACATTAGAAACCAGTTCTATCAGACTACATCTAGTAAGCCATGAGGCTGGGGCATCCTTGTACAGCCATTTGTCCAGGGCCGCATAACTGGCATGGCAAAAGAAGGAAGGGGGCGCAGAATAAGAGGATGGATCGGTTACTAAAGCACTATAAGAGTTTAGCACCAGTCCACAACTCACTCTATTTTCCATCTGCTGCGTATGATCAAGGCTTGTGGTAAATTACACAGACACACACAAACACAGCTTCACACATTGTTGAATATGTTTAAAACAAAGTGGCAAGCCAGGCAGGAATGGCTTGTTGTTGTTTAGTCAGTCACGTTCTATGGACTGCAGCAGGCCAGGTTTATCTCTTAGTCATCACCCCTCTGAGCTCCATCAAGTTCACGTTCATTGCTTCAGTTATTTATTCCATCTATCCATCTCCGCCTCTGTCGTCCCCTTCTTGTGCCTTCAATCTTTCCCAGCATGAGACTCTTTTCTAGGGAATCTTGCCATCTCATGATATGGTTGAGGGTTTGTTCACTTCAATAGAGGACTTTACCTCTCCATAGGGAATAAGTGGCTAGTTCCCGTACAGATACATACACATAGGAACACAGTGGTAGGACTGATATATATTTTTTTGTACTTTATTTCACTTTTAGCGAGTGTGGCTCTGTATATATACAGTTACTGTTTTTTTTTTTTTAATTAAATACAAGATACTGATTTTCATTAATTATTTGCAATATCCGGATTTGATAGATATATTTGCACTGTCACTTTTTGTGGTTAAAATTGGATATAAATGTGAATTTTTTATTGCTTTTTTGTTTATAAGAATTTGACTTTAAAATAGGAAAATGTTTGCACTTTTGTATAATAGAGCCATAAGGTCAATAATAGTCTGTTGATTGATTTACAGGATGATGTTTGATATAGATACAAAACATACAGATTGATGGGTATAGAATAAGAGACACAGCCTGTAAAACAATAATCTTATATGACGGATTACAATATGTGTGTTTTAATGGTTTAATAAAAGTTACATTTTAAGAATATGGTGGTATATACCTGCATTTTAGTTATTTATGTAACAGGTAGTACTAATGGAGGTGGATGCTGGTTGTATAAAGAAGTTATTTTTCCTCTTACTCTTTGATATATGTCACTTCTGTACTAGCATTAATTTTGTCCACATAAGGTATGGATAATTAGATCCAAATATATATTGAGACAATTATCCTCCTTGTGTAAAAATGTATGCAGTCTTTCTGTATTTGTCTCATGATATGGCCAAAATATTTTAGCTACAGCCTCATGATGATCATACCTTCAAGTGAACAGTTTGTCTTGATTTCCTGAAGTACTGATTTATTGGATCTTCTTGCAGTCGAAGGGACTCTAAGCAGGTCTTCTCCAACACCACAATTCAAAGGCATCAATTCTACAGCGCGCAGACTACTTTATGATCCAGCTCTCACATCCGTATGTTACTTCTGGGAATACCATAGTTCAAACTATGCAGAGCTTTGTTGATAATTTAATATCTTTAGTTTTCACTAGCTTGTCCAAGCTTGCCATAGCTTTCCTCTCCAGAAGCAAACATTTTAATTTCATGACTACAGTCACCATCTGCAGAGATCTTGGATCCCAGTACAGTAAATTCTATCATTGCCTTATCTGTGCTCAAATAAATGGATGCCCTAACAGAATGGAATGAGGGAGATGAGTGCAGTAAGAGTGAAGACTCAGCAGGTATTGGCAGAGCACATGAAAAACAAAGCGACAGCGTCCAAGCTTGGTCAGCGAAAGTGTCAAGTCCAGAGAGGTAAGTGTGGGGTGAATATTAAAAGAATGACTTACAGCCCCTCCCATACTGCAAGGTTAACTAACTTGGTATATATCCTAATATACCTGTAAAGTTTACAAAAGAGTCATACTATTGAACAATATATGCAAAGGTTATTGATGAAATAGTGAACATCACTCCTCACATTATACCATGGGTGTTATAATCCATGCATTTATTCAGCTACTTGTATACCAGTGGTATTTAGCAGTCCACACATTACTCAGACGGTGTAACCTTGATGGACTGTGTCAATATAAGGGAGACCATTACTATTCAACTGGCAGTAGAGACTGTTTTTGTCTAATTTGTATTCATACAGTATTAAATCTAGAGCATGTTCTGGTGGGCTTTGAATAGAGGTTGTGAATTACTGCTTTATAGTTAGAAGGTTAACAGCAGGTTTATTTCTTTAGAAGTTTTATGAAATACAACTTAAAATTCTTTCAAACTTTTTATCATTGGTTATGGGCAACTTATGAATTTAAAGAATATTTTTTAAAAAAATATATAATACTCAACTGGAGCGTTAGTCATAAGAAAACAAAACATTTTGATACAGTAGATACCTTTTAATGGCCAACACGGTTAGCTATATAAAAAAATAAATCAATTTGATGGAGTTGCTACATATTAAAATCAATAACACAGTATCACACCTTGGCCAAGTCAACGCATTATATTTGTCTTTTCAGTCATGTACATTATCATTGGATTTTAATATCAATATTTTCATTATTTTGTGTCTCAATTGTAAATAATTAGAACGAATGGTGTAACCATTAATTGACATCATAGCGATCCAGTGGGATGTCATCTATAAAATTAATGATGTAATTTTTCATATTATGTGATGTCATGAGTGATAACATAGCTAATGTCATTATTTATATGTGATGTTATGAACTAAATTATATCCTTCTTAAGAGTTTCATCAGTCCCGTAAAATTATCTATTTCTAGAAAGGAAGGAGAAGGAGAAGAGCTTGGTGGTAGGCAGGCAGTGATAGGCAAGCTAGTGTAATGATCTTTTTGCACCACTCTGATCCTCTGTGCAGGCAGGAGCGGACATTGTGATCTTGCCAATACACTCCCATGTCCAGTTTGTTTTACAGTAGTGCAGCATGTTCAAAGCCCACCACTCTACACCATACTCTTCCAACCCCCCCCCCCCCCCCAAAAAAAAAAAGGTAATTGAAATTAGACAAAAAAGGCAGGGTCTATGTGTTAAACATAAAAACTGAGGTTTGAATGTATTTTTTTGCTAAATAGACACTCCTTGCAGGGAGATGCCCTTAGACAGCTGCCTTGTTCACCGAGTTCTATATCTGGCCATGCCTGCACTGCAATCTATATATTTATTGTCAAAAACACTACATATAATTAAGGATAGATAAATGTAGATCCATTTCATTATCACTTTCGATCTGGACAGTTCTGCAACTGTAAATATTCCTTGTTCAGGTCTGGCTAGCAGATGATGTGAAATATTAGGTTTCCCACTAAGGACATAAGCCAGTGTGTGTGTCTCTAAACACACCCACACACCACTGTACCCTACTATAAAAGAGTAATAACAGATGGGAAGATATATCAGTCAGCTCCATAAATTACAATGAAGTCAAACTAAAAGGGAGTTAAAAAGCAGTAATACATAATTCCATTCCTACATTTCCATTTTATCATAAAGCACAGAATGGTACCATGTTTTTCTGTTTAAAGGGACACTAAAGTCACCATGTGCACTTTGCACCATTAAACAGAGGGTGGGATATCATTTTTAAAAAGTTGTTTATTTTTTGTTGGCCTTCTGAGACTGTGCAAACAATAACTAGACCAATTCTTGGTCAACTTAAGCAAAGAGTATATAAATATTTTTATAGATGTAGATGCTTTTTTTTTTTTAGATGTGGGGATAGGTTTGAATACCCTTTAATACCATTTTTTTTTTTTATTCTTTTTTTTAAATTTAAATAAATAATATTTGACTGGTTAATATGAAAAAATAAGGGAATTTTAGTTCTCTTAAAATTATTTTTTTTAAATGTTGAATTGTGACCAAAATAAAAACATTTCTAATTAAAACAAAACGAAAAAAGTTGTGGTAGGAATGAACGCCACAGCTGTCAAATCCAGACACTTTCCACTTCAAAGTATGTGGACACATAGTTCAGGGGTAAATAACATAAGGACACAATGCTAAATGTGCTTATATTTCCAAAATTGGCTCTTATGATTGAAGACAAATGTGGGTGTAGTAATACTACGTTTTACTTGCTCACAAGAGAAAAGGTAAGATTAACTAGTAACTCTTAAAAAAAAAAAAAAGAGAGTGCTCTGTACAGTTTGCAAACTCTTGCTAGTGGCTACTAAAACATTGTGCTTAAAAGTCTCAGTACAACTCTCTGCATGGCCCGATAATTTGTAGTTTAGTCAGTGTGTCAAAAGATTCCAGCTACAGTTCAGTCTGCACTCTTTTTTTTATCTTTAATGCAATTGAAGAACAAGTGTTTCCTTTGTGATGCCAAAAAGGCACACAGAAGAAGTATCAGGCTTCCTAGCAATTAGCAATGTGACTCATTCCAAAAACTGCCCGGTTGCAACTCACACCAATGTCCTTCTCTACCCTTCAGAGAAATTGCAATAATAGCCACTGCTTTATAGAGCACATAATGTGAATTTATGGAGTAAGTATAATGTGTTAGAGTGTTATTGACCCATAGTGATGCTGGTGACAGGTGTGCAGTTCTCTAAGCACCTTTTCTCAATGTACTGAGATGGCATATAACAATATCAACTAATGGTTTGAAATCCACTTGTTATATGTGGGGCTGGGGTTCCTCTCTAACAAAGAGGCGCCAGGAACCTCAGTTTAAATTATCCCTCATCATACAACAATTAAAAGCACCTTCGGCAGAATGATGTTCCTAAGAAGCTCTGCTTCCCTTTTAATTAATGTGATTCCATGACACAAAGGTCAGTTGGGCTGATGAGTCTTACGCCCTATTAAATTAGAAGCCCGTAGCGGCATCGGCAAGCCCGCAAGGGCTGCGGCCTTGAAAAAAAAAAAAAAAAAACGGCTGTGTTTCATAGCTAATAAAGTTAGAACAGGCCGTGAGTTACGGGCTTGAGACACAAACCATTTTTCGAACATCGGCTGTGCGGCCATGAACATGATCATCTAGTCAATCTCGTAGTTACGGGTTTAGAGGGAGGCAATTGAAACCGAGATCGGCATAATTCCGTCACAGAAAAATGGAGGTTGGATTTGAAAGGCTTACAGGGTTCAATTGCGAGTTACGATTGGACCCATATTCCAGTTATAATGCAATATTGATAAAGCAGTAAATATGATATTCTAGTCCAATGCAAGTTCCATTATATTTATTAACACATTGATTGCCGGGATTGATATAACACGGAAACTAAACATGAATTAAAGTATTTTGTATTGCAGATTTGCGAGCTTGAGAAAGTTGTGCTATTAATTCTAAAATCACTTTCTCTAAATGCACACATACACACACTACTGTACTAATATTAAAAGTGCTACGGATTGGACTTTACCCCCCTTGCAGGTTCTCTCTTGTGCCTATTGGCTTCTTGGCTCCATTCGTGGGTTACGGGCTTGAACGCCAGTGAATTTGTTGCAATTTAATAGCCTGGAAATGTAACAGTTACGGCTTGACAGATCAAATTTCCACATCCCATAGCCTTTTCTCGCTCTTACCCCGCAAGTCGTTGACGGGTTGCTTTACGGGTCTAATTTAATAGCTGTAAGTCTTGCAGGCTACGGTTTTACATGTTGAGCTAATTTAATAGGGCTGTTCGTTTCTTTGCAAAAAAGATTTAGCTGCCCCAAAGTGGGTATGGGGTAATAAATTATTGGTGCCTTATGACATAGTTGCCAATAATATGAGGCACTGCACCCCATCGTATTTTGTTACTTTTACAGTTCAATTCCAGGGGCAACAACATATCTTGTGATGATATGCAAAGAAGCAATATACACGGTTGTATCTGTAAATATATTACAAGAGGGAATAGGGGGAGAGAGAGAGCACAACCCCTAGTGCAGGTCACCTTGGTTGATGCAATAGCCAAATATCTAACAGAAGTATGGGATTTGATTCTCAAATATCTTGTGATGACAAAAGAAATAAGGCGGGAAGTAAAAAAAAAGAAAACTTAATGTGCAGTGATCTAGCCAGTGTATGGTGTATAAATGTGGGTGTATGTGACTAAGGATTTAACCTGGATAAGATGAGACTAGGATAGAGCCATAAAGCTCTGATCATTTCGCCCAATCCAGAACAGTTGGCAAGTATGGTGCTGAAGAATGTATGAAATGGCAAATGTAATCTTTTGTGACTAGCAGTGCTAAAATACCAGTGTAACCACATAATGCATATAATGTTTGGAAAAGAGCACATCAGACTAAACAACATTTTACAAAAGAAAAAATATACAACCTTTGGTTTATTAAACTATAGAGATGTGTGTGTGTGACGATATTGCTTTTCTGAGCAGTTTGTGTGTGTAATTTATTTTAATCTAAGAAAACTGATCACACACAAATACAGCAGCTGTCACTGCAGCATAATTGCATATTTGATACAGAATAAAAACAAACTTTTCTGATTCTGCAAATATATCTTTGGTTGTCCTTTAAACAGCTTTTAATTTTCAAAAAGTGTTCGCAGTTTAAAGCAATTAGAAATATGTCTCCAGTGTAACTTATGCCTGTGTAGCGACTGTCCTTCTGTATAATAATGCTGCCATCTAGTGCTCTTATGAGAGTCACTGTATAAAACCTGAAAGAACATCAAACCTGCCCTCTCCTCTTTACATTAATATAAAATATTCGTAAAAACACACTGTCAGTTATAGGAGACTAGTTAAAGTGGTAGCAAATTCATAAAATCTATATATTCATATCTAGTTATACCCATTCTGTTAAATATTATGTGTTGGAACAGTAATTCAACAATAAGTACCTATTTTCAAATATATAAAGATGTGTGTATTTGAAGTGCTACAGTAATGCTCTAAACAAGATAGTTATATTAGTTATGTTTTGATAGCTAAAACGTTTCTATCTAATCACTTATAATAGCCACTAGCAACTTGCCCGTCAAAAATGACGGCAATAAAATTTGAAGCCTTGCAACGCGGTTTGCCACACAATGAGAGTCTCTCTCCTCTAACTTGTGGGCCTCACAATGAGTGCCTTTGGCGCTCATCGCAAGCCCCTCCCCCCACGGTCCTCGCGATGAGCGAGCTTAGCTTTCAACTTCACTTATGGACTCCCTGCCAGGTGTGAGGTGTGCAGACCATTAATAAGTTTATTTTGGTCCGATGGCTCTGGTATCTGATTCAGGTGAAATCAGCAAACCAGAGTGCCTTCCTATTGGACCTCTAATCCTCAAGATGCCTCTATTCATTAAATGGAGATTAAGATTTGTAATCCTTTTCCAAGTCACAGACAAATTTAGTATGAAATCACCACATGACTGCATGAGCGCAATTTAAAAAAGTGTACCAAGCTTGTAGGTACATCACTAGTGTATATTGAATATTTTAAAAAAACATAGATGCTTCTTACATTATATTAACTACATTAATGATCACTGATCAGTTTCCATTTAATGTAAATGTATTTTTCATTTAATCAGATGGAGCCTGGGTTTCTTTATGTATCTGAGATCATGGGAGACATTAATATATTGCCTATTGAATTCAAAATGCAAGGTTTTCTTAGTGTCACCCTGTAATTGTCTTAAGAATCTTTTAATGGCCGATGTGTGATTAGGGAGATTTTACCGTTTACATTAATGCAGAGCTCAAATAACATGTAGGATTACATTTCAGACATTATATAGAATTCACTAAACATTTTAAAAATAGGGAAACTTGGTTAAAAAATATCAGTTCATATTACATTTTCAGTTGTACAAGTATTATTAACTGTATAGCCTACTCCCACTACAGGATCTCATGGTTGAGACTTAAACATCACAGAATGTATCCTGTGGTTGGCTGCAGTCTCACAGGTTCTTCTATCATTGAAGCTCCAGCTATTAATATCACCGAACTGAGTGAGTGGGGGGAGGATATTTAATATGGTTTATTGAATATAATGTAGCATTAAATACTATTTACTATACTTCTCATTAAATAGTGTATAGAATCTACAAAAGTGTTTATTTTTCTAAGATTTTTTTACAAAGAAAATATAGCTGTTTGGTCATAGTACCATACTTTATTTGAATACAAATTTTATACATATTGTTGAAGTATTTCTGGTTTAAGTGCCCTATGGAAATGAAAATTAAAAAAAAAAAATCTAATTTCACATTTTCAAGTTTTTTTTGTTTTGTTTAACAAAAAGCAAAAAGAAAATCAATTACAGAATGAAGGCTTCTTAAACTTATCTTGGTCCAACTCTGTTCCTGAAAGCTCGCATGGATTTTGCCATCATTGGTGCAACTCCTGAGATAGGGAACACAATAAAAAGTCTTAGTCATTTTAGAAAGTAAAAATATACTGAAAGACAGTTTTCATTAAAATTACCAATTCATTTTAGACCGCTATGCTGCTTTTCAAGGATACACATTTCTGCCCGCTGGTAATTTTTATCCTTTGCTATCATTACCCTTCTGGATCGATACCTTGTCTTGGTGAAGGGGCTTGTGTACCTCAATAAAGATTTGAGCTATACCATGTAGAGTCACCAAACATGGGTAGGTCATGGAAAAAAAAAAATAGCTGGAGAAGGAAGAGGCGACCCACTACAGTATCTTTGCCAAGATAACCATATGGATAAGTACAACCAGAAACAAAATGTGCCTTCTGTCTGCGGTCGATAGGGTTATGGAGAATTGGACTGAACGACAATCATCACTGTCTCCAATGCTTGTATGTTGGGGTACATCAAATTGTCAAAGAGCAAGTTCCACCTAAACTTGGGTTTCTTTTATATTAAGAGTACTAACAACAAGAACTTTACAAGGAGAGGAAAAAACACATTTTAGAGAAAACCTTATAATTTAGAGGATTCTGCTTCTGTTGTGGGGAATTCCATTTGACTTTCACCATAAAGCTACAGGCTAACAAAGTTATCCTATAGGGGCTTATTCTTCCATTGAGGTCTATTGTGAACGTGTATATGAACAGCAGTCTTAACCGAACTGAATAGAGATCTGAATCCACTGATTATTTTCTCCCAGTCCGCAAAGGTTTCTAACCCTGTCAGGATCAATGACAAGTTGTCAGCAATAAATCACAATATCATTTTAAAAACACTGTATTTAGTTATTTTAGAGTTTGTAAAGTAACTTCGCCCATTATCAAGCCAAGTTCTTTAGAAAACAATACTTCAAATAGGGCACTTCAGTGCTCCTTTAAGGTTCAGTATCCCTCCTAAATTAAAAAATGTACACTAATGATTTGGGTCCATTTCATGCCCTTGATTGCAAGACCTCATAATAAATTGTAAACTGATGAATATATTAAAATTACATATATGGATAACTTCATATCAGTAGCTGGAGAAGCATTTTGCACAAATGCACATTGTAAATCATTCTTACAGAGACTTACTCTTTACAGTACGTTTGGGATCCTGACTTGGTCCACCGCATGGGTTATTGGTGATAATTGAAGCGGTGTTAGTAGTGACATGTGGATTTTGCACAGCAACACATTTGTCCCTATTCTCCGGTTTCTGTAATCTACAAACAAGCAAATAAAGATTAAAAGAGTTTATGGAATAAGATCAAAATAGGATGTTATTTTAGTACAGCTTTGGGTTGTGATCTTATCACAATTCCTCCATTTGTCTATTATGTATGTAGAGTCACCACCCAAAATGTACAAACAATCAGTGCCTTATCTGTACACAGTTATAATTGTTTTAGGTCAATCCTTCCCAGCTGTTCACACCAACTGTCTTTCTACTCCATTTTAAAAGGTTGGATACTCTGTGGCAGGTAAGGCAGGGTGTCATCAGTATACCTGGTAGTTGAAGCCATATTTCCTGATGATCTGCAAAATGGGATTGAGACAAAACAGAGCCTTGCGGAACTCCACATGACAGGGGCATGAGTTTAGAGGAGTATACACCAGAAAAAAAAACTTCTATGGAAAACCAGTGAGAAAAGCCTTACACCAGATGAAGGTGTCATCCAGTCCAAATTAGTTATTTAATCGTGCTGCATTGTGGTGTATGTTTGAGAGGAGAATAACCTTTCTTAGGAGAGGAGGATTTATAACAGGCCTGCAGTTTTTCCCTTTAGCTAATCAGGGAAGATGCAACTGTGCAGGTAACATTTTTGGATAAACAGATCAGGACAATCTTTGAAAAAGGCAAGCTGAGCCTAAATCCAGGCCACAGTTGGTGGAGAGCAGCTGCTTAATTGTCTGTACCATATGTCTACATGAGCAAATTAAAACCACAAATCCAGAGTTCACAGATTCACCTGCCCTTGACCTTCATAAGACAATCACACTTGGAATGACAATGCTCCTAGTGGAAAGAATTATACGCTCTCACAGACTATGACGATTGATATTTTTTTTTATATGCGCAGCCAATGTTATCTTGTCCTCACACTTCAGAGTTCTCTTCCAAGTGTGTTCAAAACCGCTTCCTTTTCTCCCATTTCCCTCAACGTATCATCAAACCAGGGGAAGGAGATGCAGGGTTTTAGCACAGGGACCTTGACATGTACTAATACCATAATAAAAGAGAAACCAGGTCTCTGATGTCAGATTTCTGTGTAGGCAACTAGATATGGTCTCATTTAAAGGCTTGAATGAAAATGCAAAAACCTTAAACAATGACCATACCAGACGGCCAAGTATATTGCGGTGTATAAGGTTGGAAAACAAAAAAAGTCAAGTTTTTGATCTTCTAATGGTTTAAATTTTAGCATATCGGCTTATGTTAGTATGTATATTTGATTTTAAGCTAAAAAACAGGGCCCTTCATTATTTTGAAACTACAGAGATAGGCCTTCATTCCATGGCTCTCATAGGAAAGGAACGAACAGAGACCTCCATTCCAGAGCTTTTTTTAAAGGAAGGCTGAACTGCAACTCCAGGAGTCTTGAAAAGCTACGCACCAGAGACCGGAAAACATATTCACTCAGACTCAGGGAGTTATCCCAGAGCTCAATGCTTAAAAGAACCATGGAATGGAGGTCATAACTGTCAAGTTAACATATGTCTAAGCATATAGGCACTACTCACTTCCTCCTGTCAGTACCAGTGCTGGGGTGGCAAGTCAGCTTCTATAATGGTAAGACGTTTTGATACATGGTAGGTCTGATTGTCAGGTCTGCAATAAATGCTACCTTGTTTTTATTGGACCTGGCTTTATATAACACAGATTAGATGGCTACAGTGTAAGCGGGGGAAAAAAAGAAGTGTTTGTAAAAGTCTACAGCCAGATATATCCAATATGAAGTGTTATAGATCTAATGGAAATATATTTTTTACTTATTTACATAATGATAATCACACTGGACCTTATTTGAAAACAAATGAAACAATGCTATAAAGCTTTTGGGGTTTCTGGCCATGTGAGATGTTATTTCAGCAGTGCTGCAGTATGTGCCTTGACTGTACACCTGCAATCAGTTCATACTTTATCATGATAAATACTTAGGGCCTCATTCTATTATCGGCCGTAAGGCTGCGATTCCTTGCGGGGGTTCTGTTACCTCGCAATTCTATTATACGGCCCCGCAAGGATCTCCCCTTACGGCCCGCCGCATATCTTGGAACCGGCCGTAAGCTCCAAAATTTTTAAAGTCAAATATAAATTGAAGACTGCACTCTAAATCTTTGTAAATGCTAGGGATCATATTGGAGGACATGAGGATTAATAGCAACCCCCTCTCAAGCTTGCACATCAGCCCAAATCTGAGTTTACATTAACTGTTTATTTTCCGGCCGCAGCGTGGCCAGGTCTGAGGTGCTCCAAGCACTCTGGACTTTTTCCATGGATATTTGACATATATAATAAAAATTTGTTTTTACGGATTTGAGTATAGGGGAATGTTGTGCTATTTTTGCTAACACCTACAATCTCTTTATAGTCTCCTCAGAGTGCAGGATGGCTTTATTTGGGCTATTGTATGTGCTTAATTGGTGCTAGCGGGACCTGTTTGCTGCAAGTAAGCTGCGGCTCGCTTTTAGCCTTGCAGAGAGGCTTCCCGGAGCAATAGAATAGCAACCAGGCTTTTCTTGCGGCCGAAACTCTTGCGGCCGTTTTAGATCAAAGGCTTTCCTCCGGAGCGAGCGGCCGCAAGAGATAGCAAGGCGCCGGCAGCAAGCCTGCCGGAGCCCCGGCCGGAGGGGAATAGAATAGCCGAATAGCTTGCGGCCGGTCCTTGCGGCCCCGCAGCTCCTACGGCCGATAATAGAATGAGGCCCCTATTATATACTAATTCTAGCTAGTTCTCACTATAAAAAAAGAATTAAAGCAGACAAAAAAAACAAAACTGTAAAATCCAGATTCAGAAAAACATTCGGTACAAAATTGTAAAGCCTTTTGTTTCTAAAAGATGAAATATAAAAAGGTCTATCAAAGAAGTGAAAGTAGTGCTGAGCTCAAAATGGTTTAAGCTCAGGTAAGTTACCATCCTGTTTAAAACGGATGTTTCCCTTAACCTTTTGTAGTATCCAATATCTGTGCCACATGACCTATAAATTAGCAACAGCCACCTCTTTCCTGTCCTTCCTCACATGTATGCAGACCGGTCATTCTTTCAAATTGAAATTTAGCACATGTATCTCCGTTTACACGCATTTAAGTCTAAACTATGCCTCCTCCTTGAAAAAGCACTGAAAAGAGGACATATTGCTCTCAGAGCCATATGTTCCATTTGTGTCCATCCTAAAGTGAAGAAGATATCAAACATACTTTTTCTACACGCTGTAAAATGGTAAAATTTAAGGTTAAAAAGGGGTATAGTTAGGGAAGATATTAAATTAATTGATTTGTCCATGTGACAGATTTTCCTATTCCAAAGCACAATAATGTGACTGCATTCATCCTCCAAATCACATGGTGTCCACCAATGATCTAAAGCAATGAACACCAGAATATATTGAATACTAGTAATAAACTTGAAGAATAAATGGAAAAAAAAAAAACATGAATACCAATAGCCAGACTGCGTCACTGGAACATGACAAGTTGACTGACTGCAACAGGTGGCTCGTGAATGCCCTGACACTTTCAGCTTCGGTTTCATACTTTGGTTACACAACTAAAATAGTGTATAGTAAACCACACGGTCAGGTACAAAACATCTTCACAGCAGATGGTCATTACTTAATGGATGTTGAGCAATCCTGAAAGATTCCTACTCTATGGATCGATTTCAAAACCCTTAATTACCTACAGCAATCTGAAGAAAAATTCCACTTGCAAAGCAGATCAACTTATTTTCATTAATTCTATTTAATATGGGGAAAAAAAAAGCAAATTAACATTATTAAGAAACTAATATAGGTTAAAGACAGTGCATTGTCGGAGTAAAATTACATAGGCTGAAGAATAAAGTGTTTGACATGTTAGTACCAATGTTGGACGTCATTAACCATCTTAAAAAGTATTCCCAGGACATTTTAACAATTTAGTAGCATTCACAAATACTGCTAACCGATTTGTGTATTTACACAGCAAAAGCTGACAAATTGCTGGCCATAGCATGTCTAAAGATCTTCTTGTAAGGTGCTATCAAACATAAGCAGAATAGAAAAGCATTGATTAAAACATATACCCTTCGTGAATGGTGGTGTATTTCAATGGAATAAAACAAAGGTCCCAATTAACACATCTATCATCACTACTAGTGATTAATAAATACAATGCTGCTACTATCATATTCAAGACTGAACTCAAGCTCTTATTAAAGCTGCAAGAAGTAAAACAGAATGAAAGCTTAGGTTAGTTATGAACATGTGAACCATAATGCTAATATTGGAGACCTCTGGTTTAAGATTGCATTGATATTAACATTAAGTCAAGCATGCTTTGGATAAGCATAATGCCATCCTGAGGATTAATTAAGCCAAAAACCATCCCCCCCAGAGTGGGTGGGTAGACTATATTGACATTTTGATTCTGTGCCATTATATTTGTGTTTGGTGAGCAAAACAATCCAGGCACAATGTGCAACCAGGTTTGTTTTACTGCAATCACTTAAATGAGTTAATGAAGTTGCTGGAATGCGTCTCTTCTGTAAGGGACTGCAATAAAGAACACAGGCTTGTAACTTTTATGACCAACAGCATTTCCACATAAATACACTAGTACTCTACACGAATACACCAAATGTCAGACTTGGCTACTGGTGGTAACATAAATGGCCCTTGATCTTGGCTTCAGTTCTCTTATTTGACCTTTGCTTTGAGGGGGTGAATATTACTGTAGCCGTTAGTGGGGGCTTGTGTGCATTCTGTAATGGACATTTAGTTTAAGTTATTTATTTTGTCAGTAGTAGCTTGCTGACATGTTTGTGAACCATGACATTGACATTGAACAGATACCTTGCATAATATATGGGTATACAGTATTTGTTTATGCTGCAAGACTGTACTACTTACGGTATCAACGTCCCTAGTGTATAGCAATAGCACTTCCACATATATAATTACAATTATATGCCACATACGGAATTTCATGCTTAGCTCTAGAAGTTGCTTTACAATTACTGAGGGCTGAAGTACCTGTGTAGCAGTGAGAGGGGTGAGCAGCATCCTGTGAAACTCCATATTGCAGATTTTAGTGCACACAGTAAGGCCAACATATCCATATTGGTCTACACAGTCAGCTGGGGCAGGGGGGGGGGGGGCAAGGCCATGTTGGCTCAATTTCTGAAAGGGCATGTAGTAAGCTTTGAAACAAAAGTATTGCAATTTCTCAAGTGCAACTATTTCTCAAGTGCAACTATTCCTATAATACAATCCTGTAGGGTTGTTTTATATGAATAGTGAAAGCCACTACAGCAAAATAAAAGGGAAATACATTAATACAGCACAAACTAGAGAACTTTCCTAGGGATAGGAAGTGTGGGCAGGACATCATTTGCAGCACTACTGTTTCTGGAGAAACTACACACACACACAAACATCCTGAAAAAGCATGTTTATATATATATATATATATATATATATATATATATATATATATATATATATATATATATATATATATATATATATATATATATATATATATATATATATATAAATAAGACAGGGCTATAAATTCACTGGGCAATACAATATAAAGACAGGGCTGTTAAAAGCACTTGTAATAATACATGAATATCTTACATGAGTTTGACAAGAAAATGATGGCATCACATATTTGTACAAATCAAGATAAGGGATTAAAAAGTATAAGACCGCAAATTGCTGTGTACCACAAGCTTACTTGTATTTGTCTATGGGATGAGGCTGTGCAATAGGCCCAGCTGTCCCATGGATCTCTTGTCTGCGGCGAATGTGACGTGGAGGCTTAGCTGCACCATGTATATAGGCCAACTTAACTTGACGACCTAGAATAAAATAATCACAGCAGTGACGGATCTTGATAGTCAACTATGCACCTAGTATAGTTGGACAATTTTGATCTAAATATTGATTTTACCCTTGAAGATGTTCGTGGAAAGAATGTCATTAAAATTGGAATGCCAATTATATTTAGAGACCGAATTTAGTCTAATTGCTGAATTTATGCGGTCAGACACCATTTCTTAGGATCACAATAAGGTGTAACTAAATGGAAAATTGGAAGTCTACACCACAGACCAGGGGGTAGGGGTAGATTTTTTATTTCTATTTTTTCTAAACAAAGTTTACAGAAGTCCAAATGTAGGCATTGTCTGGAGCCCATACACACAACCATTTTAATATGATAGCAATGAAGATTGGATGAGAAGGAATGTTACATAGAGAATGTCCTTTAAAAATAAAAAATGAATTACTTTGTAGGAATAAATAGGGAATTTAATAAGGATAGAAAAAGGTCTGGAACAGGGCTGACCTATTGACTATGAGCTTGTTTAGTTCAGAGCAATGACAATATACAGTATATGAATGGGGACATTATAAATAAATGCCCTAGTATAAGGTTTGCAGTGATATGGGCTCATAGGAATTTAAAAAGAATGTCAAAAGTAAATATACATCCAAGCGGTTTAAATCTAGAGAGACAAATGGAATATGGTGCAATTATTAAATTGCACGTGAAGCGAAACTTCTTCGTTATTTTCATTTAATGTGAAGGTCTCCTGACCACACAATATAATTATTATAGTACTGCCTTAACTGGCACCTGATCATACATACAAAGCAGGCCAGTTTTAAAAATGTTGAGACATATTGTAGGAAGCCAGTGTAGATCAGAAGACAGATGCATAATGTCAGGAATGAGTCTGGCTGCCACCTTGCATATCATTCACTAGCAGTATAGACCTGAATCTAGAAGCACAACACATTGGAATATCCCCCACCTGGGTAAAAGACATGTCCTTATGCCTAGAATATTCCAACACAGCAGGGAAGTATTAGTCAATTTTATCTAGATTGTTCCTCTAGTTACATCTGTAATCTAATCTACATTAATTTAACTAATGTTAAAGTTTCACTGAAGTGTCATTTATTTATAATCTGTTCTTCTGAACAACTTGACTTTATAATGTGCAAAATATTTTACCAATGAAAACACTCTTAAACAAAGACTATCAATTTATAGTTGATACATTAAAAATTATTAAAATGTATATTCAGTTCTATGGATGTTTCAGAATTAAATGGCAGGGCAAAAGCACTGTACAAGAACCCTCCGAGGTGACAATGGAGAAAAGAAAGGCATGGACCACTTGCATAGTAATGTAGTATTGAGGTTGAAAAAGAATGGTTTTAGTCCATGAAGGTCACCCTTTTTAAATTTCTTCTAATTCATGTAATATGCGAATATATAAAAAGGACATTTTAGAGCTTGAAAATGTACATAGAAGGGAAACAAAACTAATAGGTGTAATAGAGGTGCCAAGTTATGAAGAAAGACTAACCAAATTAAATGTATTTTCTCTAGGCTTTATCAATTTAACTTTTTTGTGCCAAGAGGTTTTCAAATTGACAAGAGGACATCCTTTGGAGGTTAGAAGTAAAAAGATTGCACCTTAAAAAAAAAAAAAAAGAAAAAAAAGAAAAGGGCTCTTCACAGTAAGGGTGGTTAATCTGTGGAATTCTCTATTGAATCTGCGGTCACCACCTGTTTTGGTAGAGAAGAGACCTTTAAAAAAGGGACTGGAAATATTTTTTTATTAAAAAGGGGATTCAATTAGAGAGGGAGTATTGATCCAGGGAGGGTTCCCTGGTAGCCCAGTGGTTAAGATGCAGGTGCTTTCACCACAGCATCCTGGGTTTGAATCCAGCCAGGGAACTAAGGGGTCACACTGGTCAGTAATCTGATGGGAGACCACCTGGGAATACCAGGAGCTGTATGCGGTGGCCCACTGGAGAAGGAACTGGCAACCCACACCAGTATCTCTGCAATGAGGTCACAAAGAGTGGGACACAACCGAGAGGCGCCATTTACACATTTTTACATCCAGGGAGGAGTGCGATCTCCAGTATCTAGGGTCAGGAAGGAATTTAAATTTGTTCACCTATTGAGACAAATGGCAGCGTTTCAATGTTTTTTTTTCCTTCTGGATCAAAAATTAAACTTGGACTAAAAGTATTTTTTTCAATCCCAATTACTGTGTAACTATGTTAAATTGATCCAGAGCAAAGTAACGAAAAAAAATAAATAAAAAAGAGTCCCTACAGAAACTTTTTTTTTTTTTTTTATAATTTTTTTATTTTATTCTAGACCCAAATTATTCCCTGAATCAACACCTCTTCTCTACTTATCTGAGATAACCATAAATGCCCTTTTTATTAAAAAAATATATCAATCATTTTTTAAACGTACCTAACCATTTAGCTTTTACAACCTCATTTGGCAGAGCGTTCCACAATGTAACTGGTCTTACTGTGAAGAACCCATTTCTTTCTTTAAAAAAGGTGAATCTTTTTTTCTTCTAACCTCAAAAGAGGACCTCTGGTGCCTCTTGACACAAAAGCTCCCCTAGCAAGGCCTTATATTAACCCGCAATGTATTCATATAATGTAATCCCTTTACCTTTTTGAGGCTTTGTCTCTAGAAACAGACAAGTTTAATGGCAGAGGAGGCGCTAAACTATAAAGAAAAAGACTAAACAAATTTAAATTCATTCCCTTCTCTGTACTCTTTCCAGCTATAAAATGGTCCTTTTTATGAAGTGGTGACCAACATTGTACTCCATATTTAAAAAATGCAGGTGTACTAGGGATTTATAAAGAGGCAGATTTATATTTACTTCTCTTGCTTGCTAATATTTTATTTGCCTTTGCAGATGCTGCTTAGCATTGAGCATTATTACTTAGGTGGTTGTCCACTAGCGCTTCTAATGTTAATTGCGGATAAGCCTAGATTTGCGCCATTAAATGGCCTGCTCATTTTTCATTCCTTATGCATTTATTTTTCAATCCTTATACATTTATTTGTTTTGTATCTCATCTGCAATTTAACAGACTATTCTTCTAATAAAGGAAGGTCCATTTGGAGGGAAAGTGCATCATTTTCTGATTTAACTACCTTGCACAACTTCTTGTCATCAGCAAAAATGGTGAAAATATTTTCCAGTCCTACTTCAAAGTCATTAAAAAATATGTTATAAAAACGAGGGGCCCTAAAACTGACCCCTGAGGAACCCCCCTTCACAACAAACATTTTGCTTCCTGTCTTTTAGCCAATTCTCATTCCACGCTTACTTTGTATAGCCTCCTGTGTGCACTGTATCAAAAGCCTTTGCAAAATCCAAAAACACTACATCTGCGTTGTCTTGGGTCCTACTACCTCCTCTCAAACTAATTAATTTTTTTTGTTTGACATGATCTATGCCTGTATTGACTCCTACTTATTATTTTGTTCACATGAATATATTCCTGTATACCATCCCTTATTAAACACTTCTAAAAAGAACAACAAAAGTGAGGCTTACTGGATTTGCTCTTGCTACCTTCTTAAATAGATATCAGTACCACATTTCCATTTCTCCAGTCATCTGGTAGCGACCCTGTGGTGAGGGAGTCTTGAAAAAATAGATATAATGGTTTGGCTATTACAGAACCCAGCTCCCTCAGTACCCGTAGATGTATTCCATCAGGACCTGGAACTTTATAAACATTTCATTTTTATCCAGCCTCTTTAGGATTTCTTCCTGCATTAACCAATTATTTGTTTAAAGTAGCATAATCCCATTTTTGGCAGTGTCCTAACCATTGTCAATTCCCTAGTATATGTAGAAGAAAATAAATGTATTTAGCATATCTGCCTTTTCCCAGTCAGTATTTATCATTTGCGCTGTTCCACATTCTAAAAAGGTTTGATATTTTGTTTCCTAGATTTCTTCCCATAAAAAAAAACGCAAAACTTTAGGGTCAGTTTTACTAACCTTTCAAAATAACCTTATTTTAGCCAATCCAATAGCTTTTTTGCAAGAGTTGTATTATTCCTTATATCGTAGAAAGGCTGCCTATATATATTTTTTGTATACATTTTAATTTCTGTTCTTTACGCCATTTTTTTTTTTTTTTTATGTTTCTAAGTTAAGCAACATACATAAATGCAAAAATGTACAGCATACATCAATCACCACACATACACATATATATTATACTACACACACACACACACACACACACACTGGGCGTGGCAAAATCCGTTGCCAACGCAACGGGGAAACTGCGGGCTCACAAAGCGAGCCCACAGCAACTGCGGCCCTCGCAAAGGGACTTATCCCTACGACCCTGCAACACTTTACCATCATACCTACGACCCGTGGGACTATACATGAACACAACACTCAAATACACGATTCACACTGCAAGACCCGTAGCACTTCGAAAAACACGAAAACACTAAATACAAACAAAAATACTTACACGTCAATTTAACTACAATTTTCACAGGTTAGACACTCGAAAATCCCCTAAGCAAGAGAACAAAATGGCGACCAAAAAATAAAAACTAAGGCTACACGGCCCCTAAAGACGCAAAACACCACCAAGCACATACGACTTACAAAAAGCCATACAGGCTACAACATACACTATTACCAAGGACGCCAAATCATCCACACCCACGTACCACATATACATTCACCGCCATTTCACAACACTAACTTACACAATGCGGAAGTACACATCTACACTAACGCCTCCTCCTTCGGCAAGCAGCCCATTTACACTACAAACTGCACACATTGCTGACACACCTCAGTTCAACACTGCAAATCTACATTGGATGCTGCAGGAACATCAAAATAGATTGTTCGCTTCCGCACATTGCTTGCTGCATATATTAATTACAAATGCGTATATTAATTTAGGATTTCATTTATTTAGTAATTAATCATCAATAAAACATACATAGATACAAAACTTTAAAAAAACACCACAATACACGATTGCAATAAATGGCAAACGCGCTCACCGCGAGGCTCGCAATCAGCGCAACAAAAAGAACTGAATTTGTGTGCCAAACACCATTCCTTGACTTACAATTCTATTGCCGTAATTTTTTGACGGTCAATTCGCTATAAATATAAAAAAAAAAAAGTGTGAGGTAGACGTGAATGTTCAGTAATCCAGTTGAATAATCACAGTATTGCGGTCCTGATAGGTCAGTAAGTAAAGAGATTCCTGTCCACATACCTTACAGATACTACAGTTACATAGTTGACCTGATCATATGGACAGAAGGGGAAGGAAAACTCAAAGGTTTCCATAATTAGTTCAATATCTTTCACCCATCCTTTTAATTTAAAATGGATTACTCCACAGAACAGGTTAACTTTCTGGATACCACCATTTCCATTACAAATGGCAAACTGAATTCATCTGTCTATAGGAAACCTACAGACAGATGTAGCTACCTCCACAACTCTAGCTTCCACCCCTCCCACACTAAACAAAGGGATATTTCATAGTCAAGCCATCAGATACCACCGCCTATGTTCAAACACAGAGGAGCGTGCTAAACACTTAAAAACACTGTCTTCCTCCTTCAGACAGAAGGGTTACAAACCCAGTATTATCACTCAGAAAGTAACCTCTGCCGTCAGAACACCCCGGGAACACCTGCTGCAATACAAAACCAAAGAAACAACTTCACGTACACCTCTGGTAGCCATATACCATCCGGTTCTAGAAGGAATACGCAAAATATTTAAGGATTTACAACCACAACTCAGAGGCCACAGAATTTAAATATATTCCCCAAACCAACCATTCTTGCATTTAGGCAGCCACCAAATTTAAGACAAACATTGGTGCACAGAAGATTGCCAAATGAACAGCATAACAGAGAAAATGGCACCAAACCCTGCAATAAAAGTCGCTGCAAACTATGCCAGCACATCTGCAAAGAGGACACAGCCACAAACAACAAGACCCACAACATCAGAAGCTCATATTCATGTACATCATCAAATGTACTGTACATGATACAATGTACTGTATGTGAAAGGGGGTGCTACATTGGGGAAAATAGCCAGAAACTACACATGCGAACGAACCTCCACCGAAGCGACATCAAAAGCACCATGAAGACAGCTATTGTACTCTAGTTGGACACCATTTCACCCAGGAGAATCACTCCATCCAGAACCTAAAAATGAAAGTACTCAGAGGGAATTTCAGAACTATCCAACAGCAGAAAACTTTGAGTTAGAAAGAATTCAATTTTTTTTAATATAAAGGATTTGGGCATTAACATAGTTTTAGGCTTTCTGGCCCACTATCTTAATGTCTTATAGCCAACACATTCCACTTATCTCCGCCCCCCCCCCCCCGCCTTCTATTTTGTAAGCTACATGCTATGCCAAAATGTATTGCTCTTTATTTTACTCTGATGTGTTCTTATCTACAACCGGATCTATAGACTTACTGACCTATCAGGACATTATTCACAATGTTGGCCTGTTTCTCACTTAACTCTGATCAATGAATTTTGTCTCTTGTTTTTCCAAACTTTTTTTTTCCCCCATCTCTTTCCGTTTACGTTTTTTAGTGCATACTTGTATCAGTATCGCTTTTTGACTTGATAAAGAGGCATTATCTCTCGAAAGCTTGTCGCTTTATTATGAATAAGTTTGTCCAATAAAAAAAAAATGTATCACTAGTCACTGCAATACTCTGATTATTCACATATATATACATATATATATATACATATATATATACATATACATATACATACATATATATATACATACACATATATATACATATACATACATATACACATACATATACACACACACGAAGTTGGGAGAAGCCAAAGCAGCCAGAAAGAGGAATTATAAACTTTAATATTTATTCAGGGCTTTATTTTCCCTTATTATAACTATCCCATATTTTCCATTTGTGTTTGTTAACTTTGTTCATAGTTCCACTTTTGCAGGAATAGTCCAGTTCAAATCGCTTTCCAGTAATAAGACAATTTCACTCCAGGAGGAAGTTGTGCCTGTCTTCCAGTTTACAGAAATAAGCAATTTGGCTATAATTAGAAATTCACAATTATTCGCTTGAACTTGTGACTAATGTCTGGGGAAAATATATGAAATAACACCAGCTCGGGGGAAAATATAAAATTTGGCGTCAAAGATGGTAAACAACTCATTAAAAAAATATTGAATAGACGGGCAAAGCCACCACATATGGGCACTCTTTATGCCATAGCTTGATCTTTAAATCATTGTTAAATCACATTGGCCTTTGATTTACTCCTGCTTGTATTTCCACATGGTATATGCAGATATGTATACATATATCAAATGTTGTCCATTTACTTTCAGTATTTTTTACCTGTCTGTTTTGTCCCAGTCTATACATTGTATTGCTGCCCTTAGACCATTACATTCGCCCTTTAAAGGAGTTTTTTTTCTAGCTTAAACAAGACTGTTATCACTGTCCCGCAAGGGTTGCGATGACTAAATCCAACATAGCCTTGTTCTCAGTAAGTTCTTGTATAACTTGCCCAGATAATGATCCCTGAGTGTACCCAAGAACCTGCTCACCTTTGCAAAACTGCTGGTCTCATTAATCCAGCTTATTTCAGGATAGTTAAAATCTCCCATTATTAAAACGTGCTCATGCTTAGCAACAACTCCTCACTTTCACTTGGAGGTTTATAGCATATTACTACCAATAATCATTTAGGATTCTTTAATACACTATTTATTTCAACCCACATCATCACTAGTTCCACCATAAAATATATTCTCCAACTATTGGCTTTGAATTGGGCTTACTTTGCTCCTATCTTTCCTTAATAGGAAAATTAAATGGTGGAATCTTGGGTACCAGCCAAGCAGTTTCTCAAAATCCAGTTGCTCTGTTGATTCTGACACACAAACATAAAATGGAGTTTTTATTCATTTATCTTCCAAATTACCTGTCCAGTCATGGGAATAATCCCACCATGTTTCACTAATACCTATCAAATACCATTTCTCACAAATCTGTTAACTTAATGTTGAAAAGCTGCATATAATAAGACTATTCTTTTTCTAAAAACTTCACCACTCATGTCAAGTTGTTCTAAAGATCATGTTATAAATGTAACACTTCAGTTGTGCTTTAAAAAGGTCATGTCAATCTTGAAGAGTTTATTTATTTATTTGTTTAACTCCAGTCATCAAAAAACATCCAGAATTGAGAATAAAAAGCACTTTTTGAAAACCATCAAATAAAATGGCATTCTTTATTTAATGCTAAAATTTCTTTAGAATAAAATGAAATCTAAAACTATAGTACCCTTTTGTATACATGCACACATCAAAGAATTTTGTAAATTGTATGCATTAGAACAATATAACTGTCAGTAAATTTATAACATTTTTCAAAAGGAATAAATTACAACACCGTGAAAACAAGGCTTCAGTGCCCACTCAATGAGAAAAATAAATCAAATACATTTTTACAACTATTATTGCAGCACACATTAATTTCTGACTGTTTAAGAAATAGTAATTATAGATACCCAAACTATAAATTCTAAATGTATGAAATTTGTCTTCTCAAACTTTATGGTATCCCCCCCAAACATATGAATATGCAGCATCTAACATACCTTTTGGTTTCCCAGAATGAGCCGAACTGATACTGTGTGTTATCATCCTTAACTTTTCTTCTCGTTCACTGAAGACTCTTAAGTACATTTCACGCCATGACTCGTATTCCAATAGGCGATGGTGTTTGAAGTCTTTGTCACAGTGTTTTTTCCATAAATGGTCTGAATCTTCTATAAAAGCCTTTAACATAATAAAAGAACTTTAATTTGTTGGGTTTACAATTCGCATGGAAAATCCCCAAAAACAAGGATTAGTTTAACTGGCAAGAAACCACCGAAATATTGCAAAAAGTATTCACCCACCTTGGCGTTTTTCAAGTTTTGTTACGTCACAACCTGGAATCAACATGGATTGTTTGAGGATTTGCATCATTTAATTTACAGAACATGCCCACAAGTTTGAAGAGGTTTTATTTATTTTTATTGTTATGCAAACAAATAGGACAAAACAGAAAAAGTCAATGTGCACAACTATTCAACCCCTTAAATTCAATAATTTGTAGAGCCAGCTTTTGAGGCAATCACAGCTCCAAGTCCCTTTGGATAAGTCTTGATGAGCTTGCCACATCTTACCACTGGGATTTTTGCCCATTCCTCCTTGCAAAATTGCTCCAGCTCCTTTAAGTTGGATGGTTTGCGCTTGCGAACAGCAATCTTTAAGTCTGACCACAGATATTCGAATGGATTGAGGTCTGGGATTTGAATAGGCCATTCCAACATATTTACATGTTTCCCCTTAAACCACTCAAGTGTTGCTTTAGCAGTGTTTTTGGGGTCATTGTCCTGCTGGAAGATAATCCTCCATCCTAGCCTCAAATCACATACAGAGTGGTACAGGTTTTGCTCAAGAATATCCCTGAATTTAGCACCATCCATCTTTCCCTCAACTCTGACCAGTTTCCCAGTCCGGGCTGCTGAAAAAAATCCCCACCGCATGATGCTGCCACCACCATGTTTCACTGTGATGGTGTACTTTGGGTGATGTGATGTGTTGGGTTTGCGCCACACGTTTTCTTTGATGGCCGAAAAGTAAAATTTTAGTTTCATCAGTCCAGAGCACCTTCCTCCATACATTTTGGGGGTCTCCCACATGCCTTTTCGCAAACTCAAAACGTGCCATTTTGTTTTTTTGCTGAAAATAATGGCTTTCTTCAGGCCACTCTTCCATAAAGCCCAACACTATGGAGCGTACGGCTTATTGTCGTCCTATGTACAGATAATTTGGTCTCTGCTGGAACTCTGCAGCTCCTCCAGGGTTACCTTAGGACTCTGTGCTGCCTCTCTGATATATGCCCTACTTGCACGGTCCGTGAGTTTTGGTGGGCGGCCGTCTCTTGGCAGGTTTGCTGTTGTGCTATGTTCTTTCCATTTGGTTACGATAGATTTGATGGTGCTCCTGGAGATCATCAAAGATTTGGATATTATTTTATAAACTAACCCTGACGTGTACTTCTCAACAACATTGTCCCTTACTTGTTTGGAGAGTTCCTTGGTCTTCATGGCAGTGTTTGGTTAGTGGTGCCTCTTGCTTAGGTGTTGCAGCCTCTGGGGCCTTTAAAAAAAAAGGTGTGTATATGTAATGAGAGATCATGTGACACTTAGATTGCACACAGGTGGACATAATTTCACCAATTATGTGACTTCTGAAGGTAATTGGTTGCACCAGAGCTTTTTATGGGCTTCATAACAAAGTGGTTCAATACATACAGAAATGATCATTTTTTGTTTACTATTTAAAAAAAAAAAAAATTGTTTTATGTATATAATTTTCTCATTTCACTTCACCAACTTAGACTATTGTTTTCTGATCAATCACATAGAATTCAGATTAACAAAACATTGAACTTAAGGCTGTAATGAAACAAAATAGGTAAAAAGTCAAGGGGGGTGAATACTTTTGCAAGGCACTGTAGGTATAACATCATCAACAATTAAGCAAGATGATGTTATGGTGTAGCTGACAAAATGAAACCAGTAAGGCCAAACCGTGTTTGGTAGAGGGCTCAGATATTTATTGCAATGAATTGGTTAACAGGGTTAATATGCCATATTTGACAAATCTTCCTCCCTCTGCTTACTGGGTCTGGAGAAGGGAGACATTTATTGCAAAGAAAAAAGGTCAGCAGAACAATGAAAGCTAACTTTATTATAAGAGAGTAATTGTAAACATTTTTCACCTTCACTACGCTTTGCAGGGTATCATTTTAAAATACGAGGTACACGTACCGGATTACATTCCTCAATACGACTTAGTTGCTCTGGTGTACAACGCTCAAGAACAGGTTCAAGAATGTTAAATGGTACGCCCCCAACTTCTTGAATAGCTAAAATGCAAACATATCTGACATTTGATCGATTCACAGTCTATGTTAATAATGTAGTCACTTATTTTTTTAACAATTAAATATATATTACGCACACACACCATTACATAAGAGGTTAATATTTAGTATGCTATTATGTACAATGTGATTAGCCACAAAGAAGTTATAGTGCATACATTTAAAAAAAATAAAAATAAATAAAGAATAAATAAAGAAATATTCACTCACCATCGACATTATTTTGAAGAACACGGATGCATTGCTCATATAACGTGAGCATCTTTGGAAGATAAATAGTTTTTGAACCAGAGTAAACTAACATTTTTGAATTAAGTCTGCGTCCCGTAAAGCCACTTGATTCACAGTCTGCCTCCGTTATTTCTTGAGAGATGTTTGCTTTAAAAAGAAAAGATTTCAAAATTATAGTAAACAACAAAAGGAAATATTTTCTTCCATGTCTATTTCATTAACCTAGTGCATCTTCTTCGGTTTTTATTGAGTGCCTATAAAAAACAAATGATAAAAGTATTAATGGTGCATACAAACTAGTTTTTATTAACCTTAAATCCTGCAGTGTGTGTAATTTATATATATATATATATATATATATATATATATATATATATATATATATACATACATACATACATACATATACACACACACACATATCGTATATACTCTAGTATAAGCCGACCCGAGTATAAGCCGAGGCACCCATTTTACCACAAAATACTGGGTAAAATGAGTGACTCGAATATAAGCAGAGGGTGGGAAATGTGTTGCCCCCTGTGTCCCTCTTGTGCCCTCTGTGTCCCCCTCTCTCTCCGTGTCTCTTCCCCCCTCCCTTATCACTCTCCTCAACCTCCCCCCTTCACCTAAACCCCCCCTTCACCTAAACCCCCCCCCTTCAACCTAAACCCCCCCCTCAACTCCCTTCTTCAACCTAAACCCCCCCTCAATCCCCCTCCTCAACCTAAACCTCCCTAAATACCTCCCCCCTCTCTTACCTGCTTGTGCTCCGGCCTCCGCTCCTTGACCCGGCGCGCATGTGACATCACAAGCAGGTAAGTGAGGGGAGAGGGGGGGGGTATTTAGGTGGAGGAGAGGGGGTTGAGGAGGGGGGAGGGAAAGACACACGGGGGGTTAGAGAGACACACATATACTTATACACACACACACACTAGCGAATTGCCCGTCAAAAAATTACGGCAATTAAATTGTAAGTGAGCTAATTGTGTTTATTAGTGTATTATTTATTTTATTATTATACACCAAAGTAATATACTTTACCTATTTTCAAGTAATATATGGAGGAAGCATTGTGTTGAAGAGCTGGCAATGTGTTTTGATGTTGCTGCAGCATTAGTGGTGTGGAGCTGCTGTGTAAGCGTGATGAATGTGTGCAGTGTAATAGTATGCATGCGCAAGACCAAACCGTTAGCGTAGCTGTGTACTTCCGCATTGTATAAGTTATTGTTCTAAAATGGCGGCTAATGTGTGGTATGCAGCTGTGGCTGATTTAGCGTGCTTCATTTTAAATGTCGTACCGACTTTTTCGGAATATGCGTAGCTGTTTGGTGGCGTTTTGCGTGTTTTCGGGTCCTTTAGCCTCGTTTTTGTTTTGTTTGGCGGCCATCTTTTCTCTCGCTTCAGTGATTTTCGGGTGTTTAAACTCCGAAATTTCTACTTAAATGGGAGGTGTAACTTTACTTGCAGAGGTCATTGGTGCACCACCTTGCTGTGGGTAAGCTTTTTATATGTTTGTTGTGTGTATTTATTGTGTTTGCGTCCTTTTTTTTCCGAAACTTGCATGTTTTTTTTCGGCAATTCCGTATGCGTTTGGTGGCGTTTTGCGTCTTTAGACTGCTGTAGCCTCGTTTTCTTAGGCGGCCATTTTTTCTCTCATTTTTAGGATTTTTGAGTGTCTAAACCCTTTTATTTTGAGTTAACTTGAGGCGTAACTTCGGTTTTTGAGGTACTGGATGCCCCATCTTCCTGTAGGTATGCTTTTTATGTATTTGTTGTGTGTATTTATTGTATTTTTCATGTTTTTTTCATGTGCGCGGGTTGCGGACGATTTTTGCGAGGTCGTAACGTGTCTCGTATGGTTTTGCGAGGTCCGCAGTTGCTGGCAAGGAGCGCCTATATACATATATACACAATTATCTTTTATTTATAACGCGCCAACATATTCCGTAGCGCTGTACATAAGATACGTTCAAGACAAAGATACATACAAATTAACAAATAGCAAGGCAAGGAGGGCCCTATCTGAGCCTCAAATCCATATATAGTATCAAAGTCTATATGCTATCTGTAGAGTTCTATTTTAATAGTCTTTTTTTCTCATACTTTGTCAATCTGGATTTGCCATCTCTAGCTCGCAAAAACTGATATTATAGGAACATGAGACTCGCATTTTCTATTCTGGATATAGAAGGCTGTGTTAATAATCACATATATGCTGTAGTTGTGAGCATGCTGGCCGTTGTTCACGCTTGCGGGCTCGTGCAGCGAGCCGCGTACCTCGCATAGCGAGGGCAGCGGGCGAGGGCCTCAGTTGCTGGCATGGAGCGCCGAACGCAACGCAAACACGACACACCAATTACGACCCTCGCAAACTTTACTTCGCAACGCAAACAACATACGACACACGTTAACACACTTTACGACCTCGCAACACTCTGACGCAACTCGCGAACATTACAAAATTCAAAACCCAATACATACACACAGCACATACATAAAAAAAAAAAAAAAAAAAATAAATTACCTACAGCAACAGGGAGCATCCAGGACCTCAAAACCAACTTACACTTTGATTTCACTCAAAATAAAAGAGTTTAGACCCAAAATAGGTAAAGTACATTCATTTATTAATGTATTATATATTTCATTATTACACACCAAACAGCATTAACTCACTTACAATTTCATTGCCGTCATTTTTTGACGGGCAATGCGCTAGTAATAATAATAAAAAATAATAAAAGAAATGTAATCTAGCATCAGGCCTAGTCCAATTATACAACTCCCTGAAGCGGATGACTCCCTGTTCTCTTAATGCCAACTGGCTAACAGGGATATGCCACCTATGTTGATTAAAGAGTCGAAGCAGTTTATTCAGCTCAGAAAATGTTTGTTTACATTACACACTAAAGGACTTTTGAGCTGTGGCATTAAGGATCTTGCAATTCATCCATGTGAGGAATGCTATTAGTAATACACATCACATATATAGTCAGTGTTGGTGACATTTGCAATGCTGGTCACGCACTTGTGGTCCTCGACGCACGCACAACTTAGGCTGCAATGAGCGCCGAAGGCACGCAATTGGTTCAAATGCGCAACTCCAAAAAAAACAACCAAAATTAAAATAAATAAATAAATAATAATAAACACTCACACACAGCAGAGGGGGAGAGCAAGGAAGCAACACTAAAACGGCGGACGAAAAACGTACAAATTCTGAAACTGGATGAAAATGAGGCTCTGCAACACCAGACACACAGAACTTAGCCTCACATTGTATGCCAGCCTTTTTTCCCACCATCATTTTTGATGGGCAATTTCCTAGTATTAAATGATTGACAGGTTTTAGTCCAAGGTTTGTTTGCAGCTCCACATTATTGATATCACAGATCTAGTATATATTGTATTTGCAACACACAGATACAAACTCAGAATTAAAATATACATTTTAAACATATTTTTATTTTTCCTTAACGTTCATATTTGTTCTCCATACCCCCCTAAGTGTATTATTATTTGTTGTTCTGTGAGATATAAGCAAGAGATCACAGAGTATAGATAAGCCAGACCTTCAGCCCACCCATCCATCCATCCATCAGCTGTAACTCTCAGCTGGTAGCAGGATCAGTTGCTCACATCTTGGCCATTTGTTTATCACTTTACAAGCAAATGCTGTGCTGCTATTTTTTTCTGTAGGCATTTTAGCACACTGACACGGTGGATATTTTAGATGACTATAGAACGATTGGTTAGATAGTTAGTTAAACTTTTTCTTATGGTCCATTCTTCTTAATTTAGGAAATTGAAAAAAGTGGAATGCATTTGAAAAGACTGTTAATTTATGAAGAAGAAAAAAAATGCAAAGTCCAAATAGTTTAAAAAGTGAAATTATGTAGCTTTCAAGTTTTTGTACTTGCGGGTTTTATAACCTCCATGCGTTAATGGACAAATAAAGAGGCTCCTTTATAGCATGTGATTTTGACTAATTACACTTCGTAATGCACAATACGTTCTTAAGAAGTCTATATATAGTGTAATAATAATAATAATAATAATTTATTAAATAGAGTGCCCGATTAGTCTTGGGCTTCCTTGACTGACCAGCTTCCCCAACAGTGAGGGACCTTGTATAGTTACTTCATTCCCATTAATATTACTGAAAATACTGTTCAATGCTTCACTAGCTTTCACTTGCAGAAACAAGCAAGCAACCAACAGTGGTGGCTGCCACTACAGGAAAAAAAGGCTGTAATTATTTTATTACCATCTAGAATTTCTTTTTGCCAATTATCAAGTATGGTTGCTCTAAATAAACATTGATAAAAAAAAAAACTGCTAACCAAATATTTCTATACCAGCTTAAAATCTTTGGCCCCTCACTTACCCCCCCCCCCCCCTCTAAAAAAATAAAAAAATAAAAAAATAAATAAAAACACTTACCTTTATGTTCTGACGATTGGGGTGGAGAAGGTAACATGTCATATTCTGGTAAGAATTTAGGCAGTGGGACATTAAGCAAGTCTGCTAAAGACCCAGTTTTGACCTGGATAGATAAATAATACATTAGAAAGCGTATTGTTAAGTAGTACATTGCACAATTCCCAGCATGCTGCAGTGATACATTATCTTGTAGCAATTCTTGTACACTAATAGGCTCAGGAATGTGGAGCTCTGCTACTTACCTCCTTGATATGACCTCCAGGCTTTTCCTCTTGAATGTCTGTACTACTGTTCTTCTGTACAGCAGCTTGCACATTTTCAGCCTTTGATAACTCCAAGTTACAGTACTGCTTGCACACTTGTATCTTTTTAGGTGGCTCACTTGATGAAGATGGTCTTTTTTTCCTCTTATTTGAAACCTGATCATAATTCAGATAGGATTCAAATGACATTGTGGGTTCCTCAAAATCCTCCTGTACCTTTTGGCTGTTTATATGCGCATTGGGCTTTGGCTTCACATAAGTTTTATCTGGTTGCTTGCTTTCATCTTTCTGGGGAGTTTTCTTCTTTTCTACATGAGAAGAAGATGTTTTTTCTGAGGTTTTCTTTTTTTCATGAACTTTGGAAATATTTAAATTATGGTCTGGAGATTTAGGATGCTTTTTATATTTGGAAACATTATGCTCCTCATTACTGATGTTTTTCTCAGACCTCACTTCTTTGGGCAGATCTTTATTTTTCTTTACATTCCCGTCAGTCTTGGAATCTGTCCGTTTTTTGGATTCATTTGTGGATTCGCACAGTTTTTCAGTGTTTTTTGTTTTTTCAGAGTGTGTCAATTTCTTGTCTTCCAGTATTGCCTTTTTCTCATACTTAGGGTCCCTAGAATATTGAAAGTATTTACAAACAGATTTCAGCTTAACTAAGGACCACGCTGGGTCTATGGCTAAAAAAACATTCCCCATTTTTAAGAGCTATTCTATAAATAAATGGGCAAACTGTGTTGGCAAAATATAAAATTAAAATACCCATTTTGTAGCATCTGCTGCTGGGTCCCTGCTAGGTGGGAGCTGGGACCCTGCCACTGCTAGGTAGTGTTGTGAACAGAAGGGCCCACTGGACTGTTTGGGGTTCATCATGTATTGTATGTGTGGTTAGAAGTTACTAACAACTTGCTTAACAGTTATATCATGGATGTAATAATTGCATATAGTACTGTCATTGATTAACATTAAAATAACGTATCTGTATTCGCAGTAGGATAATAAAGTTAATGCAGTCACTTATGTGACAAAGGGTGAAGGCTCTGGCTTGAAGCTAGTTTTATAGCTCTGGAAGAGGAGATAAAATGTGTAATGAGAACGAGAAAGCCATGTGGGTGAGGGGGGATAGCAAGCTATTTGGCTAGGAGGATGGGCTAGAACTGGGGGGGAAGTCTTTGGCGTTTTGTGCCATGTGAAATAAATAAGTGCCAGTCTGATTTTGGACACACCAAACAAAGGTGGTATCAAAGTCTGCTTGTACTAATCAAAAGGTACATGTGAGTGATTTGCGGAGAGTTATGAATACTGCAGGGTATCTTTTCTAGTTAATGGAGCAGACTATCACATTGTAGAAAGTATAATGTGGAAGGGTTATCCCATCTACACATTTGGAGAAAACTATCCCACCCAAACTTTACATATAGCTCAGTAAACATTGATATAGTCCATTAAAAAACTAGAACACTTACAGTTCTTTCTCTTCTGGAACAAGTTTCTTCCATTTAAGCACAATAGATTTGGCAACATCCCCCACATCTGAATGCTTTCGAAAACCATTTACAGTTTTTCCAATTCCAGTTTCCTTTAAAAAGAAGGTTACTTTTTTACTGTACAATTATATGCACACAAAAAAAAGTGCTAAAAAACATCTGAAAATATGCAAAAAAACTACTTTAAATTCTCCATGGTTTCATTGGCGTAACTTTTAATACTGTAATGCTTCCCTGATTGAAAATTTTACTTTTTTCTGTATTTACTAGTCTAGGCAATGCTTACATTACATTCTACATTATCTCTTTAATTTATTAACAAAAGTTGTTGAAGCTTTTTACTTTCTTCAAGCAAATATATAAATATAATATATACATATTTGCTTTAAAATACAAACAACCATTCAATAATTGACTGTTTAGTATTTCCTTGTAATTGAATGTGGATTTCCATAATTTAAATTTTAATCAACCGATATGTTATTGAATGAATAAACCTCTTGTATGATACAATTATATGCAAAATAAATCAAAAGTAAAAATTAAAAAGGGGTAGAATTTACAATGTAGATATGAACTACTGGCCTAGGTAAGTAATATGAATCATTTATTTATAGAGTTATTTAATCTACAAGATTCTTTCAGTGTGAATTTAATATATTTTCACTTACCACAAGGATGTCCAATGAGATATCCAGCTCTTGCAAGCTTTTAAGGGTTTTAGAAATCTGCAATGGGAAATTCTATAGCATTACTAAAAGTAACCAACGTTAAGATCTCAATTTAGAACAAAGCGCTAAAAATATTTTATTTTCTGTTTTCTCAAAATCAAATAAGGGTTCTTCAAACGGTCACAAGTATAAAGGTTTTGACCAATGTGGGAGGTCATTAAAAGATTGACAAGATGGCAGTGTGACACATGCATTATAGATACTTGCTATCCAAATACGTTTGGCTCTATGTATAAAATATTTAGGCATCCATGATCCTTTGCTATTGTTGGTAATGCCAATACACATTTACACAGCACATCGTTTCATCAACCCCCAGGTTTGTAAAGCGATACCTGCTTTTACCCTAATGGTAAATATTTAAAATTAAAAGGAGCTTGGCGTAAGCTATAAAATATATTTGGCATTGAATTATGTGCAGGTAGAGGTTTAGAGGGCTACCTGAATATTACAGGATATACAGCATTTTTAATACATATACTGTCTAGGTTAAAGTTTGTTACATTTACATCCTACCTCAACAGGGTAGACAGTTGCTGGGTTCCTAGTCTAGCTTCACTGCATGTGTTAAAAAAGGGACATAAAGGGTTCCCTGTTCTTTATATTAATAACATTACGACCATACAATCCCGCTTTACACAATAAACCAACGGCTTTACCTCGCGCACGCAGCCTATTTAGAAAGCACAGTTCAAACATTCATTACACTTTATAAGAAGGGCACTAACACTCAAAATGTAAATACTATGCAGACGCAAAATACAAACAGATTGTTAGCTCTTCAGCCTATTGCTTGCTGCATATATCAATTATAAATAATCTATATTAATTCAATAAAATCATTAATTATTACTAAACTACATCTACATAGAAATAGATATCTCTCTCAGAGGACCAAAAGTACACGACAGGGGAGCCTCGCAATGAGCGCCAAAGGCATGCGAATATTTGAACCCTGGTTAATACCAAGTGTTATACCATGAGTAATACAACATTTCATATTCACGTGCCACCATTTCTCAGCGTGCATGTCTTATATATGTCGTACAGTTGTGTCCAACTCTCCATGACTTCATGGACCACCACACACCATGCTCATACACTTTAATTCAAGCAGAGATACTTGGGTTGCAAGTTCCTTCTCCATTGGGCCACATCAAAAAGCTCATGGTATTCCTAGGTACTCTCCCATCCAAGTATGGACCTGGCCCAACCCAGCTTTGCTTCAGGTTGGTTTAACCTCTTTGTTCCCTGACTGGAATCGAACCCAGGCCACAGTGGTTAAAGCGCTGATTCCCAACTACTGCTTCTTACATACACACAAAAAAAAGAAGGTTCCAGATACCAGTACCTATGCAGTTGACCATTATATTGCAGGAAGAGTGTCATTTAGAAAGAACATATTTTAATATAAAATTATATGCCCTTTGTAGTAAATCTAGTTTTTAATTAGGAAATAAATGGTGCCTCTGCTAGTCCCTTGAAGATCTATAATTTGTTGAATGTTGTGTGTGCAAAAGGCGCAGTCGAGTTTCTGGAGAAAATAGGGCTTGCATTTATAGTTACAAGCTGTTAGCTTCTTTGCAAGCTGCGGTACATACCGTGAATGTCAAATTGAAGAAGAGCCAATTCTCTAAGTAATCTTCCTCACCTCTCCCCCACCCAACCATCCATTGATTTAAAAAGTTAAGATGTCATCAACCTCCATGTGTCAGGAAGGGATAAAACCAGACAAGGCAAAACATATTCTATACAAAATAAAGTGTTTATTTTCTCTAAAAATTATTTTATGTTCACAGCTCACACAACTGCTAACTACTTTAACATGAGACATTCTATACACTTGGTGTTCTTTTAAATCTGTAGAACAAACACATTGAAATTCTACTCTGACAGTATTCTGCCATTATCATCAACTTAAGAGATAAAGGCTAGAACAGTCACTGCTTGACAAAGCTACATTTATTCAGATGCTAATCATTTCTTTTCAACTACTGAAGGGAAAACAATTACATAGATTTAAAAAAAAAAAAAAAAAAAAGGTAAGGTGCAAGGATCATTCAATGTCAATTATAGTACAAATGTGATAAGTGGTAAAATGAAGAAGAAAGTTAAATAAACTTTGTAACCTGAAATATAAAGTTTAAGTTTGTTCTACTTTGGAAACTTGCAGTGAATTTAGGAACCAGTTTATAACATTAAAGTGCAAGATGCAGTCCTTGTTACTGGTTAAGTGGTCCTGTATTTCCCTATAGGTATACGTGTCTCTGCTATTGCACTGCCCCTTTAATTATAAACAAGTCATGGCCCTGTAAAAGTATACATAATTGCTACCCGCCCCCCCCCCCCCCTTTAATACATCCTTGCTTGAGGCAAGTGGGCCGCAAGATGTGAGGCTCCATATTGCATCTTCTACTGCACACAGCACAACTAACAGCTTCCTATTGATCAAAAGGGTCAAATAGTGCATCTACTGCAAGACGCATCTACTCATGACAGCATGGACCAAATGGGAATCAAATGCACAGACACCTGCAAGATAAACAAACTCAATGCCCTGGCCAGTATAGAATTTTAATCACATTGGTTACATTTACACACACACCAAGACTCCCTCAGACACCGTGTTTTAACAGGTACAAATCTTTATAACTATATTATGCAGTTCATTCTTTGTTACCCCACATGCTGATAGCTCCTCTCACACTGGCATTTCACAATTCTATTCCTTTTAACAGACCACTGAAAGTTTCACATTGTTAATTAATGTTTAAAAATGTATTTGTCAGCTTTTAAAAAAAAAAGGGAAAAAAAAAACAAAAAAAACACAAAATTCATTAAAGTGTTTTTTTTTGTAGCAATGTATTATATACATAAAAAGCTTTAATAGTCCAACAAAAATCATGTTTTTCAGCTTGTTTGTTCATTTTATTGAGGCAAATGGTCATCCAGTCAGAAGCAGATTCTTTCTACATCAGTTGTCATGCAATCTGAAGCAACTAAGAACTTGAAATTACAAGTATAAGAAACTTGGCTGTTGTCGGTTTCTTTGCCAGCCAGGTTCAAAGAAAGAAATAAGCACACCTTTACTTGTACCGCAGTAAGGTTGAGCGAGTGTTAAACTAGTGCTCCCAACATCAGCTACACCAGTCAATAACACCTACAGCACAAACATTGCAATGGGAAGGACTTATTTAATTCTCCATCATGGCAAATATATGCTTTCCAAAGCTCAAGGACCACCTATGCCTTGTTCAACATATTTCCTTTGCTGTATTTGTACTGTATGTAGTCTTCATGTAATAAAGCCCCATAAGCATATTTCAGATGTTATATTAAGGGTATTCAATGTTTACCCTAACAAGGAAACCAACGAGTAATGTATTTATTTAGTGTTATACATTTGCACTAGAAATAAAATAAATCAGAGACTTGTACTGAACAAGCTGCCTTTATTCCATCTAAATACACATTTTGGAATAAAGAGGGAGAGGTGTGGGTGATCAGATGGTCTTGGACATTTCCAGCCACTCATGTCCACAAATACACTGGTACACAGTCTATTTACTGCTATACCCATTACATGGGCACTCCCTTGCGCAAGGAGGTGGTGCTGCCATCTACCAGTAAATCAGATCAGTGCACCTTCAAGTTTACGAATATCATTCAGGGAAAGGAAGAGATCTCTTCTGTATTCAAAACGGTTCGTGTATATATCCTAAATAATCAAGGCCAAGTGTAAATGGACTTTCTACAGAAAATTGTTCCATAACCACTTACAAAGTTATCCCTTTCAGAGAAAATTAAACAAATCTTCAACACTATTTTTAAAAGTGCTGTAGTACCTACCAATGACCAGTAAACATCTCTTACCATAATGCAAATAGATTAAAGTGACATGGAAAATGTATAGATTTTACTCCTATCATATGACTGTTAATTGTTTACTTTTGTGTACTTTGAGTTTAGGCAGTAAAAAAGCTTTTAATTGCTTCTTAATCAATCTATATAGTCCCACTGCTGCATATGCAGACACAAACTCTGTAGTACTGGATGTGCAGTGTAGTGCCAATGAGGAACCATGTCTCAGAAAACATGCTGTGACTTGTGACATGATCCCTGATAGGCTGGAACACTGCACATCCAGCATCACAGAGTCCGTGTCTGCATACACTGCAGAAAGCAAACCCATGAAGGGACTATTTGTATGATTTTAGGCAATAAAAACAGAGCTTATTAGCACTTAATAAAAACAGTATAAATAAAGTAAATAAATACATACATAAATGTCACATACCTAATAAAATTCAAAAACCTTCCATGTCCCTTTAAGACAAGTATTAAATGCAACATTCATAGATTAAGTTACACCTCCCATTCTTTCACTTGCATCAAATCTCCTTAGCATAGTGACCCATTGGATCTACTATGCAACATTGATAGCAATTATGTTGCACTCTTGTATTGAAAGTTTTTTCAAGACTCCAATTTTCTGACCCCTCTTGATTTATGAAAGTTGGGATATATTTAAGCTTTGCTGTAGACACAGTTATGAATGAACTAAGGAAATATTTTAGAAACTAGGATGGAGGAAAATGTAGACTTTTTTTTCTCATGTTAAAAAAAAAAAAAAAAAAAAGGAGGACGTAAGTAGATGTGAGTAGAAAAGGGAAAGATCATGTATTGTGATGTGTGTGCGCCAGGATAATATTTTTACTATTAAACTGGAATTCCAAAGGTTCATTATATGTGATGAGGTTACTAAAACTAAACACGTGTAACTGGTAAAACTGGTAAAACACTGCAAGAATCACTCAGATTTAATAGAGAAAATATAAAAATCATCAGCTAAAAAGGGTCACTCTTAAATTTACATACTTCTAGAGTGTCTTTCTTAAACCAAACTTTAGCAGCTCTGCAAGACATGAACAGTAAAACCTTACATTTTAACAGTTATGACTTGCTGATAGAAACTTCCATGCGATCTGTCTTTAGAACATGTCGCTCTATAGGAGCCAGCAGTGTGTTCTGCCATTTCATTTTTCTATTAAGCCGCAGACATAGGTGGGTTGTTGTCTCCATTATTTAGCTTAACGTTTAGTATTTGGGATATTCTCCCCCCCCCCCTCCGTACATGTTCAGAAAAGCCCAGCTGTCACTGCTTTGTACATGTTCCTTTATGAGCTGTTCAAGCAGGATTATGATCATGCCAGCCTGTATACACCTGCAAAATTATGTATGTATGTATGTATGTATGTATGTATGTATGTATGTATGTATGTATGTATGTATGTATGTATGTATGTATGTATATATATATATATATATATATATATATATATATATATATATATATATATATATGCTAATGTTAGTTTGTTACATAGTTCAAAACGTGAAGCTTTTCCAAAACCACTGTGACGCTTTAATGATGCGTTAAAGTATAAACAGAACATATGCTGCAGATTAAATACTGTATGTCGCACACAGTGATTTAAGCTGTAACAAAATCCAATCTCATCTTCATATAATGTACTTCTGTCTTGTAGACTGCTTCTCCTTTGTGAGTCTGAAGTCACTAGGCTTAAACTTCCTCCCTAACAAATATATTTCCTTGAGCTATATGTGATGAGTAATCAACTGACAGCTCAGTATGTTGTTGACCCCCTCCTGTCAGTGTGTGCTGGTGCAAAGACTTGCTTCCACTTGGAATGTGGAAGGATTCTGGCTTTTACTAGGAATATAATATACCTATGCATTTACTTTTATGTTCTTGATGCTTAAAAGCACTTTTATTCTGCCTAAAACCCATAAGAATTGTACCTGCTTGGGTCAGCCCTCTGCAGCTCTTGGATACACAGGCTCTGCTCTACTTGTTGTGCAGCGTCTCATACTAGTCCGTGAGTATCTCTCAGCAACATGCTGCTGAAAGATGGTGACTGCTTGGCTAATTTGAAACCCTACACTTCAGAGTCTGTGTCTTCATGAGCTGCCCAAGGCATGCCCAATCAGGTACAATTTGGATGCTTTTAGGCAGAAAAAAATAAATAAAAAAGAGCTTTTAAGCGATTAATAAAAGTACATAAAAGTGGATACTTTGGTATATTATATTCTTAGGGAGAGCCAGAAACCTTTCAAATCCCTTTTTACGGTGAATACTTTGAGCCTCATGCAATTGCTCCGTTTTGGAGATCCGGGCTCGCAAGTGGAGGTTGCAAGTTATTTTGCTATACAATTGGCTTCCGTTTGCGGGCTCCGATTGACTTGCGTGCTCCGAGCAAGACTTTGATCTTTTACGGCCGCAGATTATCAATACCATACACAAGGACACAATGCAGCTTAGATATTGCTGGGCTCCCTCCAGAGCATACATAAATAAAAAAACAGCAAGATACAATAAGCAAGCAGGCAGTTAACAAAAGTATAATTCATCTTAATTGCCTTTTATGAAAATTGACAAAGTAACCAAGTCAAGTATGAAACCATTTTGGGAGATTAAATGATCAATGAATGATCGCATAATTTTATATGATGTAATAAAGAACCTTCAAGACAGAATATATAAGAAGGACATGCTTTGACCAACAAAATGGTGTTCATCTAATACAAAACCAGCTTAAAAACACATATGAAAGCATTCCTTCCAATAGAATAGCTGTTCACTGCATTAAGATCATGTGATCTGACTCGCAATAAAAAACAAACAAAACACAAAATTAAAACAAGATTTGTGTAATACACTAATATTTCCAATAGATCACAGTAAGGGTATAATTTAAACAGATAAAGCAACATATAGACACAAAACACACATGCCCGTTAGGTAAAACTAGACAGCCATTTATGGGAAGGGCCTCCTGGTCTCCAGAAAGCTTGGAATGGCTGAGTCTGCAGTGAGATCAGTAGCTATGTATGGGAATGCCAGAGGATATAGACAGCTCAGTTTACTGGGAGCTATAAATGGGCAATGCACATGCCATCAGCTCCTTGGGTGAAATCAGGCTGACCTCACAACCTGAAACAGGACTCAAGGGAGGAAAATGAACAAAAACAAACGCAACTGTTGCAGTTTAAAATCAGACATTTCATTTCTCAAAAATAAAATTAAAAATATGCTTGGTAAAGGTTAAAAAAAAAAAAAAAAAACTTTAACGTTGTCTGTGTTATACATGCATATAAATGTGACAGTCTCTGGCTTGCTTAAAGAGGCCTACTATTTACCTACTGTGCCAACAAAAAAGGGCTTAAACCTTATGAATATTTAGTATTAACACGAATGTATATATTTTGTTTTATTAATCATAACTTAAATAACTATCTATAGCGGACAAAATACCTCCATCAAACTTATTTAGATATGTTTGAAATGTTGATGATGGATTAAACTGATTGCAAGAAGGACTTGAAATGCTTAGTAATAGATATTCACTCTGCCTACTCACTCATACCATGGAGCAGGGTTGTGCATACAGTACTTTCACCCAGCTGTAAGTTACCATTTTTCATTAATCACACCCCTAATCCATTCTATCCTCACAGCTCTAGTATCAGTATTCAATGGATTGGGCACAGTGTTTGGCCAACATGTAAAGTCATTATTATTATGCTTTATTTATAACATGCCAACATATTCCGTAGCGCTATACAGGGGTTAGGTACAAGTATAAACAATTTCCCCACAATGAAAATAGTGGAAGACCCTGTTATTGAGCTTTCAATGAGACATACACAGTGCTTTCCCTAAAGCACTTCACAAGATTGAAAACTTGCAAACTTACATTCTAAAAGGGTGAGTCATGCTTACACTATTTAAAAAATATTAAAAAAGCAGGTACACCCTCTAAATACGGATTATTCGAATTAGACTATATATATGGACTAGCAGCAGATTCCAAGGTGTTAGGGTTACAGTAACACATGGATACAATTTGAACAGATGAATGAAAATAGAATACAGTGGGCTTGAGACACTAGTTAACATATATATGTTGAAAAGTATTACAGTGTTACTGCAGGAGGAACAAAAAAGGCACCAGCACACACGATTAGACCAGCTGATTAATAATACAGGCTTGACTACTACTATTAAAAAACTCCCTCCCAAAAATTCCTTTCATCTATTTTCAGCATGTCATCAGTGGGACTCAATCACATTTCCAAGAAAGATATAGGTTCTTTGCAGCTAAATGTATACCAAAAAATGTACTGAAGTCATTAAGGACATTTTATTAAAATCAGATATAATGGATGTAGCAAACATAATATTCTTCTAAAATGTGTTGATTTAAGTGATGTACTTATATCTTAAATGGTGCCAACTTGACTTGGTGTAATTCACTTCAGCACTACAGGAAAGTGACTTCTTAATGGCTTTGACATTTGCAGACCAGTATAAAATAAATCTGATCTACGCACATATTTAAACCTGCCGACTTACAGCTAACCAAGAATATTCTCTTCCCAATACACTATAAAACTCTATTCAAAGCCCATGCCTACAAACCAATTATATTAAAAGGGTTTAATTAAGAACACATGTGTCAGTTTTAAATAATTATTCCAGGTTAGCAGGTACATACAAATCATATAATGGATATTTAGTTTATTTTAACAACCATACACTATTTTGTATAGTTGAAAAAAAAAACAAAAAAAAACAGGTGTCTGAGCTTGCATTGCCACAAAAGTCATTGATACATAGTTATATACAGCCTTATTAAATTTGTGATTCGGCCAATTAAATTGAGCTCTATATAAGCACAGAGAATATTTTATTTTATTTTTTTTACAGAAGTTTTTTATTTCGTGAACTTCCATCTAAAAAGCAAGATCTTCAACAACTAAAAACTTCTGTAAAAAAAAATATGCTGTGCGCTTAAATAGAGCACTATTCAATTGGCCGTATCACAATTTAATAAGGCTGATAGTAATTAGGGTTGAAAAAAGACTTTCAGTCCATCAAGTTCAACCATTTAAGATCTCCTCTGATCTGCAATACACGGATTAGTTAATTAATTAATTGGTTGTTAATTATTAATCAACTATTTTTTTTTTTTTTTTTAAGTATTAATTAATCCAGAGGAAGACCAACAGAAAAAAAAAAGTGAAACTTAGCCAATTGCCTCAAAAGAAAAAACAAAAAAAAATCCTTTATGACCCCTGATACTGGCGATCGGATTTCTCCCTGGATCAATACTCTCCAATTATCCAGGATAACCCTGAATTCCCTTTTTAAAATTATAAATAAATCCAGTCCCCTTTTAAAGTTATCTATTTAATCCGCTGTCACCAACTCCTTTGGTTGAGAATTCCACAGATTAACCACCCTTACTGTGAAGAACCCTTTTCTTTCTTTAAGGTGGAATCTTTTTACTTCTAACCTCAAGAGATGTCCTCTTGTCAGTTGAAAACCACAAAAAGCTCCCTTGACAAATCTTTATACTGACCCTGGATGTATTTATATAAGGTAATCATATCTCCTCTTAGACACCTTTTTTCTACAGAAAATAAGTTTAATTTGGTTAGTCTTTCTTCATAACTTAGCCCCTCCATTCCCCTTATTAGTTTTGTTTCCCTCCTCTGTACCTATTCCAACTCTAAAAATGTCCTTTTTATGAAGTGATGCCCAAAATTGTACTCCATATTCCAAATGAGGGCGTACTAGAGATTTGTATAGTGGCAGAATTATATTTGCTTCCCTTGCTTCTATACCCTTCTTAATACATGTTAATATTTTATTTGCCTTTGCAGCTGCTGCTTGGCATGGAGCACTGTTACCTAGGTGGTTGTCCACAAGCACTCCCAAATCCCTTTCAATATCTGATACCCCTAGATTTTCTCCATTAAGATTATAAATTACATGGTTATTTTTCCTTCCCAGATGCAAAACTTTACATTTATTCGTATTAAATCTCATCTGCCATTTAGTTGCCCATTCCTTAATTTTATGTAAATACCTTTGAAGGGAAAGCACATCATTATCTGATTTAATTACCTTGCACAACTTTGTGTCATCGAAAATGAAGACACTACTTTCCAGTCCCACCTCGAAGTCATTAATAAATATGTTAAAAAAAGAGAGGACCTAATACTAAAGCCTTTGCAAAATCCAAAAAGACTACATGCGCTGAGTTGCCTTGATCCAGGTTCTTACTAACCTCCTCATAGAAACGAATTAATTAGATTTGTTTGACATGACCTATCCCTCATAAAAACATGTCGACTCCTACTTGTAATCCTGTTCAAATATACATATTCTTGTATAATATCCTTATTAACCCTTCTAAAAGCTTTCCCACTACCGAAGTGAGACTCACTGGTCTACAATTCCCCGGATTTGCTCTTGCCCCTTTTTAAATATAGGTATTGTAAATTATTTATACAGATTACTTTACATTTGTTCCTTATATATTTGTAACAATTATCAAATTACCTGAAAAATAATGTTGGAAAAAAAAAAAACACAATTTGGATAATTGTTAATTTGAAATGTACTCAATTGTCTGACATACTATTAAGGGACAACAAACATATACATGCCTTCGTAGATTACATTTGGGAGTCGAACATAAACTTTTTTGTTGTAAATCGTACTAATCCGAGCTACTTAACAGACCAGTCCCTACTATTAATAGTTATTTACTGTAATGTTTTCATATCAGAAGAAATTAATTGGTATCCAGTTCACCTCAAAAGTTTTGAGATGCTATGAAAGAGGACATCTAGCACCAGTGTTTTGTCAGGTAATTAAGTTTATTCATGAAGTACAAAAATGAATATGATCTAAATGTAGGATTTATTAAAACTATATTTGTCTGTTTTATTAAATAAAAAGTTGCTTGTTAAGATTTTACAATTAATATTATCAGTTTGAAGCTATTCAGGGCTAGAAGTTGCATTATTGATAAATAGAACATCCAAGTATTCACAAAACCAATAGGTTTTAGCAGAATGAATGGAAATATAGAGCAGAAACGTTGTTACACACACACACACACACCTTTAGTTATACTACAGTAAACATTGTTTGTTTAAAATGAGGCGATTGTCTCATCAAGCTAAGAAGATCATCAGTTTAGTTTAGAGGCCTATATGTTATGCTGCGCTGTATATAGCATGCGACTGGAGTGGTTGAAGGCAATAGTGTAAATGAGACAGCTGCACTTTAATTTTAGAGAGAGCTACTGCAAGCAGATAAGGACCATTTGGTCTAAACCGTGCTTCCCAACTCTTCAAACGTTGATAGCCAAGCCTACAGTTCTAATGACATGTTTAAATTATGTGAAAAACAAACAATTATTGTGTTGCAAGGGCACATTTCAAAAATATTCAGGTTGGGAAAGTTTATTTACGTTTTTTTTTTTTTTTTTTAATTCTTAGGCATTGAATTATATTTAAAATATCGAAGTTCACACAAATATGCAAGGGAGTACAAAACAAATTTTAAGAGAAGTGAAGGAACAAAAACAAAAATAAAATAGCCTTATAGTTTTGTGCAGTGTTTTTATAAGAGGGTTCACCAAGCATTTTTTTTAAAAGAGTTCTTCCAAATTAGTTAATTGACTTCAGACTGACCATTTTGCTATGCAGTTTTAATCATTTTTGTGGGAGAAGATGAGGGAGAGGATATGGGTTAATGAAATTGTACAATGTATGATGAGGTTTCTTATAGAAAAACTAACTCAAAAAACAGTTTGCAAATCACTAGTGTAGACTATGCATATGAATGTTAACATGTTTTATACAGGAACAAAAACAACAAAGTTAGATGTGCTCAGAGAACAACTAACCTTAATTGGTCAGTTCTATGGACATGATAACCCACTCTGAGAGTAACCTCTTTTAGCTCACTTGTTCCCTTCACAGGGAGAAATATCCTGAAGTATATCAGTCTGGTCTCACTAAATAGAGTGATTTAGCCTTGAAAAAAAAAGGCAATTCTCCCTGAGCAGGAGAAAACAGCAAACCCCAGACATATGTTACGGCCATCATTGGCCCTCATCAGTGAGGTGTAGCTGAACTCCCCAAGGCACAGTGAGCAAGGGGTCCACGTCTAGAGTCCGTCATCACCCTTAAGGAGGCTAATCCCCAAGAGTCATTTGCATAAACAAAACAACAAAGTCAGAGGTGCTCAGAGAACAGACTAACTTTAACAGGTTATTTCTGTGAACATTACCAGTTCTGAGAGCAACCGCTTTTAGATAACTGCGTCTTCTTGGCCCTACTCTGCCTCCCCAATCTGCATCCTGTACCTGAGAGCCTGTCAGTGCCTGTAAGAGCCCAAGTGCAAAAAAACTAACAGAATAGGAGAGATTCACAGGCACAGTTTGTTATCTGACTCATGGGTGACTTATGATGGCTTCTCGTGTATATTGGCAAAGAACAACCTTTATACCCCCATTCATCTTTAAACATAGCATCTCCTTCTGTTTAGCCAATACCAGACTCAATTAAGAAGGTCCCACACATGTTCCAAGAGAATAATCTATTGCCAGATATTCAGACACACTGAAATCTTACATGATAAAACCAATCTGATCTACATTATCCACACAATTTAATTGTAAACCACAGAAAGGCATACCCTCAGGTGCAAGCACAGTCAATATATATATATATATATATATATATATATATATATATATATATATATATATATATATATTCCTAAAGTTATAACTAAGTATCACAAAATTTCATCCTATCACTTATGTCCTCTGCCTTCTTTATGTTTTAATATTGTTATTTATATATTATCAATCAATATATCTGCAAGAAGTAAGATATATAGAATACGGGTTGTATATCGGCGACATTTCTCAGTATCAAAGTAGCTTAAGGAGCTTTCCTGGCTGGAACAGATTAACAGATCTAATCATATAACCTACCATGCAAGTAAAAGTCTCGAGACCGGCCAATTCTCCAAAAACTATTGAGATAGTCTCTTTAGGGAAGCCTGTAGTTCGGCACTACAGGTTCATTCTGTTTTCTACCCCTCTGCCCTTAAACTCTGTTATATCCCTTACTTCACATCCGTCCTGCAGGGTTTGTTTTCTACAAACCACATTAAACAAGGTACAAGCATCCCAATAAACAAAAAGCCCCCAAAAATCCAGACTTGGCATCTCTCTAACCACACATTCCACTCCTGTAACAGAGGGAAATATAATCTTTACTTCTATCATCCTCCCACCTTTATCCCATTCTATCACAATTAATCTTCCCCAACTCCCTTGCTCTACTTAAAGTGTTAGGACATTTGCCAGTTAATGCAGAAACTTGAGTGCAAAATTTGATATAGTCACAGAGACTCTTAAAATACTAAAGTGGCACTATTCTAATATTTACCAACTGGGCATGCTCTTGTAGATCATCACCCCCCTATTACCCACACACTTTGAGACATAATCAATCAAGTCATTAGAAATTAAATAAGAAACCAACACCATTTTGCACAACAACACCAATAATGGTGGATTAGAAAAATAAAGTGAGCATTTATCACAGTATTATGCTTTCTTCAGGCTTCGGATCACCCAAGTCTGAAGTAGGCATCATACCAAGCAGAAAGCAATAAAAAATAAAAATAAAATAAAAAAAAGGTTTGCATATTTGTATAGCTACTAGCTAACACAGTACCACACTATCACTTTGTTAGGAAGCCATTACAGTAATTTATGCTTACAATATCATTTTTAAACACCGTTATGTAACATTCCCACTCGACTGTTATAACCATTTACTTAAATTATATGTGTATCATTTTTATTCCTACTGTACTTAAATGTGCCAAATTCACGCTTATCCTAAACTTTATTAACACCACCTACTAATCTATGTCTCTACTCCTGCTGCTTTCAATATTTTTGTGAATTGTTTGTATACTAATGCTTAACTCCTTCCCACTTTTCCAACTACGTACTTGATAACTTGGAGCAAAAAAAACTTGTCTGCTGCTTTTGATGTGAAAGATCACATACTTTGAGATTCTACAACCCTTTCACAAATATGACCGCTCTTTCCCGGTTCGTATCCTCTCGCAAACTCCACATATCACTTTGCGACCACTATATATTAGTAAGACACAGTCCTGGGTCCCTAGTGTGTTTTTCTACATACGTTTAAAAAAACATTTATTTTTTAAATAAGCTAAGCACCTATAACCTACATAGCAAACCACAAACATCTAGCATGAATCCGCTATCATTCTGATGTACACTATACCAATAAAAACAAACATTTACCCCTAAGCCTGTTTGACAGACCAACATCAGTTTTGTCCCATTCAAAATGCATGCTTGGTTAGAACATGCTATGAACCAAAATTACCTTTAGTGTTTAGTTTTAAGTGGGGACCAAGACTCATGAAAAGCTTTACCAGAGTAAAGTCCGATTGGACATATTGAGAAAAAAAAAAATAGACTTCAAAATCAAACTCTTCTACACAACCAACATTATGGCTGAAACTTAAAAGGACAACAACAAAAGTTGCTGTATATACTCTGGGATCTATCCTGTTCTAGTCGGGACAGGTCCGCCGCTGCAGTGCGGCCTCCAACCGCTAGTTTGTGCTGCAGGTATTTTCCAGCGCTGCAATATGTGCAAAAAGGTCTGAGCTTATAATATAAGCCTAACCCTTGAACTAACCCTAACCCCAACCCTAACCCTAACAGTTTATCTAAGCCTTGACTCTGATATGGCACCGGAATACCAGCAGTGCCATATAGCGGATGCTCACCGCCACTGCCTTGTGCTGCGCTACCATAAGAGAATAGGTCCGTACTCTGCACCATTAGATAGAGGGTGGAAACCATGTGGGGAAAAGTGTTTTTATTTTTAAAATTGATGCTGAATCCATGAGTTATGATCAATAGAAGTCAGGCTATTCAGTGTGTTGCCTCTGCTTAAATGAGCAATGAGATCTTTACTGCAGGATGAAATTTATATTAATTAGAATCAGGTGTAGAGGATTTGAATGAAGTAGTACCTAAGTGATTTGTAACAACAGGATTATATTCTAGCAGCTAGTATAGCAACAGCTTAGATTGTACAGAGGTAAGACTGCAGTCTGTTGGTGAAGATCATGGGTTCAAATCCCCATAGGATTATTTATCTTCTTCACAGTTTAAAAAGCTGAAAAATTTCCTTTAGGCTATATAAAAAAAAGCATATGTTAATATGGGAGGTAAAAGTCGCCATTTTTTCTTTTAAGACCATAACGCGGTAGCCATTCGGAGGCCACTCACTTACAGGCTCCAGGACTCTCCGACCTGCTCCCATGGCGACCCTCGCCTATCCACCAGGGCCTATTGCGGGCCAGCAAGGTAGAGGGGGGATAGGTGAGGGGGAGAGGCAGGGAGCCTGTAAGGGAGGTTTCAAGCCAATTTGCTATTCAATTGGCATCTTTTGGCGCCCTCCGAACGGCTTCCGAGATACAAACCTAAAAAAAAAAAAAAAGAAGGTGTCCGTTAAACCCGTAACTTCCAGTTTATACATTGGGACATTACACTTTTGAGGAGTGGCTCTTTCTGTCCTCGTTTCATTATGAGGGGAACAGAACAGTCCATCGACAAGAGCTGTGTGCCAAACCTTGGATTCAGGTAAACTCGGGGGTGAAGGACTACTACCTCTGGATACTGGCTCGTCAAGTCTGGCCAAATTCCCATCCCTAAATCCTTATGACAAGTTTTGCCTATAAGTGTCTACACTACAGTTTAAGTTAAATACTGTAAACACACTTTACATTTTTTCCAGTGAACTAAAATGGGTCACTTTACATCACATGTCCGCAGTAGAAAATCCTATAATCAAGAACTGCAGTAGCCCGCATAAAAAGTGATAAAATAGTGACTTAAACCGTGCTTGGATACAACCCAAAAATAAGAAGAATTATCTCAATTCGAATGGAAGGCAATTTTATTTTAACATCACAGTGATTAAAGTCTACACTACAGTCACAGATGCTGAAGTTGACCAGTTATATGAGGACCTGCAGCACCTACTGGACATAATAGCGAAACAATATGCTATTTTCATCATAGGAGATTGGAACGCTAAAGCTGGCAGTCAAATGACAACTGGAATAGTGGGCAAGGGTGGCCTAGGATTTCAAAATTAAGCAGGACATAAACTAGTAGAATCTTGATAAGACAACCAACTGCTCATAACAAACACCTTCTTTCAACAAGGGACAACTCTACACATGGACATCACCAGGTGGCCAACACCAAGCTCAGATTGACTTTGCCGCTGAAAGTGGAGTAGCTCTATGCAGTCAGCAAAAAAAAAAAAAAAAAAGGGGGGGGGGTGTTCCTGGATCTGTTTGTGGCTCAGATCATGAGCTACTTATCTGGAAGTTTAGAATCAAATTAAAGAAAAATCAATCAACTAGATAAAGACTAAGCAATGAAGAATAGATTTAACATGGAGAAGATCTTCTTACACAATCTACTACAACAATGACAGAAGATTGCAACATAATCCAGGAGGTGCCAACATACATACAAAGCAGAAAGATTGAGGCAAAATCATTGTGGAGGCTTTAGTGTTAGCCACAAAGAAGAAGGAAAGCAAAAGGCAAGGGTGATAGGGAAAGATATATTCAACTAATTGCAAAATTCAAGAGAATAGCAAGAAGAGAGACTAGAAATCATTTTAAAAATGAGCAATGCAAAAAAAAACATAAGATGATAATATAAAAAACAGAAAGACAAGATATCTCTTCAAAAAAATTACAGACATAAAGGAAAACTTTCAATGAAATGGGTAGGATCAAAAATAAAGATTGCAGAGATCGATACAGAAACAGAAGAAATTGTGCAAAGAACACATGGAATAAATATACAGGACGTACTCCAATATCAGTAATGTGAATGATAAATTAGCAGATTTGTCAGTTTACAGGTAAAATAACACTACTACAGTATACATATAGCAACCCCAACTTTAATTATTGTGGCCCACACTACTCTACACATGAAAACAAACAAGTTTAATGTCCGTTTTAACAACCTTGGATATGAGCAACCCAATGTATTAGAGTCCCAAATAACAGGGTTGATAGTGGGATTCAGGGGAGGTCCCAAATCAGTAATGACACAGACACCCTGGAGAGAGAAGATAAATGGGCCCTAACATTTAAAACCTTAAAGATGATGCTGTTCAGGTGCTGCAGGTAATATGCCAGCAGATTTGGAACACCCAACAGTGGCCATTGGGATAGGAAAAGTCAATTTATATTGTAGTTTTCTGAGCGCTCAAATTATCAAAAAGTTGCACTCATTTCACATGCCAGCAAGGTAAGTTTCAAAATCCTGCAATCTTGGTCCAGCAATGTATGGAATGAGAAATGCTAGATGTAGAAGCTGGATACAGAACAAGCAGAGGCACAAGAGCTCAAATTGCCAACAACTGCTAGATAAATCAAGAAAGCAACAGAGAGTTACAGGAATAAAAAAAAACATTTACTTTTGCCTCATTGACTGCTCTAAAGCCTTTGACGGTGTGAACAATAATCTGTCGCAAATTTTTAAAGGAATGAAGATAATGGGCACCTTATCCGTCTGAGGATTCTGTTCAGGGACCAAAATGCAACAGTTAGAACAGAGTATGGATCAACTGACTGGGAAAGGGACACAACAAATTGTAGATTAACACACTAGCTAGCAGGAAATCAAAATAGGTTTGCTCCATAGGAGGAAAGCTATGGCAAATGTGGACAAGATAAATATCACATTGTCCATCAAGGTCCCAATAAGAATATAAAACTGTGAGAATTGGACCATAAGTGGAGCACCAAGGATAGACCAAGTTTGGTCCTAAAAAACCCACAGAGAGGTGAGGATTAGAGGATATCATTGCTGCATACAAGAGAGATGATCGCTTCTTTAATCATCCTGACGGACTCACCCTTTCACATAAAGAAAATCATGAAATCCAGGCCTGTGTGTGGCTCTCCACAGTAACCAAAATGGTAAATTCCATTGCAGCATAAATTGCATATAAATAAATTAGGGAAAGTATTTTTATTAAATGTCTATTTTAAAGAGTAGTTCTTCAAAAGACTATAGGTTAGATATAAAACAATTGTGATTCTTTAAACCCTACATTGAGTTAAAGTATGGGTATTTTCTCTATTTAAAAGCCTGTCCTATTCTCTATTTTGCAGTCAATAGCATTGTGTATTCCCCTGTTCCAAGCTTTTTAATATGCATGAGTATTATCACATTTTCACCAAAATACATGGTTTGGGAATTTTAGAATTGATGTCAGTTACTATATTAGTTAAATGGAGGCAAACAGATGCTTTTCATCCCTTTTGGGCTGCAAATAAGGATCTGTGCTCATACCGAGCCTGAAGTGCATCTGTTTCAGTCCATTACGCATAATGTAATTGAGATGTCTGTTTCCATTTGTAAGCAAACAAGCTTGTTTAAAATATACTAGATACAAGGTAGGACACTTTACATAATGCAAAGAAACACATTTTGAATACGAAGTTAATTTGTTCAACATCCCAGCAGTGCATTCAGTATATTCGTGTAGTCAAAAAAATCCTCTAGGAATACATGGTTCTTATTCTTTATTTTATTTGGAATTTAAATACAAGTTCTCCTGAAAGGTCACACCGCGTCTAAGGAATATTATTACACGAATGTACTCCAACAGATTACTGTAGGGGCCTAGTGCAGCATACTAGACTGTTCTCCACTTCTGTGAAGGACAAAGCTACAGAAAGGTTGCAAATTATTTATTTATATAAGCTCACGTGTCATTTAAAATGGAAAACAGCTCAGCAGCTCTCTAGTATAATACTGAAGTGCTGTGTTATAGACTATTGTAGCAGCTGTACAATGGGATTTCATTTATTTCTTCATGGATTAGTAGTAAAATCAATATGTGAAGAAGGAATAAAAGTTGCTGATCCACTTGGTATTCATGGCAGAGATACTGGAGAGGGTTACCAGTTCCTTCTCCAGTGGGCCACAGCAGACAGCTAGGTGGTCTCCTATACAAAAACTGACCATGTTAAATTAGGCTTCAGGGTGGTGTGACCTCTTGGTTCCCGGACTGGAATTGAATTCAGGTTGCAGAGGTGAAGGCACCGAATACTAACCACTACACTACTAAGGAACCCACTTTTGAACATTAGCATTACACATTCAGGTTGATCTGCGATAAGGTGTACCAGGGTGGGAGTAGAGCAGATATAATGTCAGACACAATAGTAAGACACAATAGTATGTCTTGGATATTCAACTGGTTTCTCTTTAAATCTTGATTTGGCTGCCATGTTTAACTCTGCATAGAGTTTCAAATCCAAAACATGACAAAAGATCTAAAAATGGTTAAAATGAAACAGCAGCCAGTATCAAAGCTTATAGAGAAACAAGCTAGGGACCTATCCTCTTATGGTAGCGCAGCACAAGGCAGCAGCAGCAGTGGCGGTGAGCATCCGCTACATGGCGCTGCCTATATTCCGGTGCCATATCAGAGTTAGGGGGAGGGTGAGTTCAAGGGTTAGGCTAACATTATAAGCTTAGAACTTCTCTCCCATAAAATCGGCAGCGCTGCAAAATATCGGCAGCACCCTCTAGCTGTTGGAGGCCGCACTGCAGCAGCAGATCTGTCCCGATTCCATATCAGGATAGATTCCAAGCTGGTTTACCAGACAGACTCACTGTGGCTCAGGGAATTTTTATGCATATTTAAGTGTTTTTTACAATGTTTTGATATTTGTAATACTTAGAATATGTATTCACATACCTAATTGTATATGTATGTATTCCCTCCCCCCTCCTCAACCTCCCTCCGCATTCTAACCCCCCCTCCGCATTCTAAACCGCCCCCCCCCTCCTCAACCTAAGCCCCCCTAAATACCTCCCCCTCACCTACCTGCTTCTGCTCCGGCCTCTGCTCCTTGACCCGAATGAGGAGGGGGGGGGGGGTTAGAATGCGGAGGTGGGTTTAGAATGAGGGGGATTGGGGTTGAGGATAGGGGGGTTGAAGATAGGGGGGTTGAAGATAGGGGGGTTGAAGATAGGGGGGTTGAGGTTGGAGGAGGGGGGTTGAGGATTTTGCTTCAAAGTTCTTTATTTGAAATTTATTTTTTCCCCCCTTAAATTTCCTTCTTAAAATGTGGTGCGTGTTATACTAATTTTTTTATATATATATATATATATATATATATATATATATATATATATATATATATATATATATATATATATATATATATATATATATATATATATATATATATATATATATATATATATATATATATATATATATAATGTTATGGGTCATTTGTTTTGACAAATATTCCACATATACATTCCCCTTGCAAAATACAGTAACTTGTCCCAGACTCCTTATATTGGGGCCTGACAACCTCTAAAAAAGGTAGACTGGGGATAAGAGTATTGTAAGACTCCATAAGCAAACTGTATTACCTATAGTGGAGAAATAGTGGATATTGAGAATACGAGACAACAATTGCTCTTGCTTCAAGTATATAAGGGAAGGATCCGCATAAAACTGAATGTAAACACGGACATATGGAAGGTGTCATCTTCACCTATATGTGTATATAAAATATCTCTGGTCTTAGAGGGTGTTAAATGTGAGTGTGCATTTGTTACTAAAGTATTGCTGTATTAAAGATTGTATTGATCCACACTAGGGAGTGGCGTGCGCTCTCTTGTTTTTTATTTTTTGAGGCTCAGGGAATATCAGACATCTATAGTGCCATTGTTAACTTGCACAAAAAAGAAAATAAACAGCCCATAGCCATTAGTATACATAATTGAGAAATACATTTGAAAGGGACACTGTGCCCCCAAAACGAAGCTGGTTTCATCTTAAAGAGCATTACAAATAATCCATACATTAAACTACCTAGACTATGCAGTAAATAATTCCAAATCTATTCATCACTGATTGCACAGCTCCTCAATACAAAATGTGCAGTGTAATATGCGAATATGAGTCTCAGAGGGTTTGATAAGGATGAGGATCTATCTGCATGATAACCAAAGGAAGCATTGTTGTTAACGCCACAGTGACAAATAGATTGTATTCTCAATTAGCACCTTAAATCAACAAATTAGCATTCCGGAGCTACTCATTTATATATGAATTCAGCAGAATCAAAGCTAATTATCTCAGGAAACATTCGCTTAGCATTGCTAGTGCAATGCATTTCATGCTTTTAAAAAATAAAGAATAAAAAACAAAAAAAAAAAAACAATGTGCCTTTCCTGTTGTATTCCTGTCAGGTGGTGCAACAGTGCCAGACTAAGACTTATTTTTATTTTTTAGGGATAGGTTTAGGTTCAGGGTTAGACTTAGGGTAGTGGCAGAGGATAAGCTTTACATAGTAAACTATATGGTCCGCCACTACCCTAAGCCTAAATCTAGCCCTCACTAACAGCGAATTGAACAAAAGTATCATGACTTCTCTTGTCGGGACAGGTCCATCACTGCAGTGCGGCCTCCAACCGCTAGATGGCACTGGCCGATATTTTGCAGCACTGCGGATATGTGAGAGAAGTTCTAAGCTTATAATGTTAGCCTAACCCTTGAACTAACCCTCACCCTAACAATTTACCTAAGCCTTGACTATGATATGGCACCGGAATATCGGAAGAGCCATCTAGCAGATGCTCACCACCACGGCCTTGTGCTGCGTGAGCATACACCAGCATAACAGGATAGGGCCAAACAAAAGCTTGGTGCTGCGCCACCTAGTAGCTGGCAGGGACAAAACAGGAAAGATACCAACAACTTCATTTTAGGGTGACAAAGTCCCTTTAAATACAAATATTGGGGAATCCTAGCCTGAGAGCTGGGAAATGTTCTTGGGAAGCATGGATTTACCAGATGTCCAGCTTCTCTCAATAAAACTAGACATTTGATTCCATAATAAACGTAACGTGTGTACAAACTTGGTAGACCTTACCCCAGAACTTACTAAACATTGAAGGTTTATATACTTTCTTAAACATAGCAAGTATCACATACATCACATTTGGTTTCCCTCACTTACAAGTGCTTCATAAAATACCATTTGTTTCTCTTAAACCTCATTCTGGCCTATATCTTCATTTTTACAGCATACCTTTCATACTGAAGAAGTTGTTACAGTACGCATGAAATAAATGTCCTGCAATCACAGCAGCCTACAAAATGTAACCACAGCAAACAAGTGAGAGGCCAGCTGATCCTACAGGCCAGGCCTTCCAACCAGGCCTTCCTCTGCACCTGTTAGAAGTTTACATCCTCCCTACAAAAGGCTGCATTTACCAAACCTCTAACTATATATACACACATACATATTTTGAAAACTATCTGTATATTTGTTATCACAACTGCACATTGTTAGAGACAACTTTTATGTGTTCACTTCCTTCTCTATAGTAGCCTGAAAAGAAAATAGTTCAGAAAATGTAATTGATAGACCAGCTAAGGAAATGTCAGGGATACCTTTCTAGGATCCTGCGTATGGCTGAGGCGCTCTTTGAGTTGTTGGACCCTCTGCACCTTGCTCTGTGACTCTGTCATGGCCACTCAGGAGCTCCCTACAGGAGCACACTTCCTGAAAGGAAGCCCTCAAGAGCAGACTTAAATAGCTTCTCCTGTAAAAGAGGACATGAGGCCTACAGTTAAACAGCAGACATCTCCTGCAAGGAACAGTATGCACTTTATATGATACAATGGCCATTGGGCCGCAATATACTATAAGTAATCAATACTTTTATTTAGTTTAAATATATCTTGCCCTTTCTCAATTGTTGTCAGTGTTGTGTCCCTTCACGACCAGTAAACCATTTAGTAACTGTAACTATATTATTTATTTACTCTCCTTTTTTCACACTGACTGGATCCTGTCAGTGCTGCTCCTTCCCCCTCCAGGCCAGACACAGCTGCTGGATTGAGTTGCATATTATAACCTACAAGAACTTTACCCTTCAGTATTACTGACTGCTGTGTGCATGTCAAGTAAGCTGAATGTAAATCTGAAATCAATGGTTGCCATTTTATATAATGAAACTAAGTGTACTGGTGATTTGAATCCCAATGCTGCAGACCATTGCACACTATGTACCCAACCGGGTGTCAACATTTTAAGGACATTGGATATTGTGCACCACGAATAGTGTCAGGAGCTGCAGCATGTATAACCTTATACTGTTCAGAGAGGCAGATTGTTGCATAATATGTGCAATTCTGTGGAATGGTAGAGTATTGTGTAATAGATATCCTTCATGTTATCAGTATTTTGAGTATTCTTTGTGAATATCCCCTGCAGTTAGTTTCTACATAGCACTGTGCTACATGAATAAACTCACTCTGTCAGAATTTCATTGCACAATATGTATTACCCACCTATCAGGACCTGCACAAACTGTGTCTCACTACGATGTGAGCTTTATAGGGAGAGAACACCTTTCCCTTTTTAAATTCACCACAAATTCACCAGCAGTGGTGGCCACCAACCGCTAAATGGCGTTGCCGATTTTCAGTGCTGATACCATAGAGTTAGGGTTATGTAGGGATATGGCAAGGTTTTTGGTTAGTTTAAAGGTTAGGGTAACTTTCTAAGTTTACAAATTGTCTCTAATATTGTCAGCACTGCTAAATATTGACAGCCCTTTAGTGGACACTTGCCGCAACTGCTGCTGTCACTGATGGAGAATTTGAAATGGGATAGATCCAAGAACACGCACTTTCATGTTATTTTGTGGAGCCTATTCACTAAAGAGATACTCTACCTTCACAGAGTTACATAGGAATTGGAGAGATTTCACTCTGAAGAAAAATCACTAACCACATAGGACAACATTAGGGATAGAGGGAAAGAAATGTAGCAAATGTTAACCCTTTGCTACATTGTGTATTTAACAATGAAAGGGACAGTTCTGTGCTCCCACTGTGTCACTGCTATACTACAACATCAAGAATATATTATATTCCAGCTACTAATTATTATTCATATTATTATTATTAAATACACTTATATACTTCTACATATGACAGATGTATTAAAAAAAACAATAGAGATAGATAGATTGATAGATAGATAAAAAGTGCATATTAAACTAAACTTAAGAGATAATAATAAAACAAACACAAATGTTTTAAATAAAACATGTATAGTAAATATGTATAGCACAAAAGATTCATACATTTATATTTAAAGGGCAGGTAAAGTCATTCTAGAGACACTGAGAATATGTGTTCATATGAGCAATAGCAGTGGCGGACCTAATGCATGGGGGGGGCACCAGTGCAAAAAGATAATTCCCCCCCTTAAGAGGGGGCATGCACAATTTTTTGTGGGGGGCCAAGGGAGGCCACAGAGGCTGCAGGGGCCATGTGAAGGCTGCAGGGAGCCACGGGAGGGCTAAGGAGAGCCGCAGGAGGCCATGTCAGGTTGATCTTGGGGGACAACACTGGGCCCCTCCAAGGCAGGGCCCTGGTACCTTGCACCAGCTGCACCAGCGGTAATACGCTATTGAAATTATAATAGGTTTGTAAATTAGCAAGAGCACACTACATAACAATAACTTCTTAAACACAGAAAACAAAAGAATAGCTCATTAGTACAGGTTTAAAACATTTTTGTTTGATGTAAATAGATGCATAATCCAGGAAATGTGTTGCAACACTCCTTTGGTCTGTTAAAGGGACATTTAAAACGTTTTTTTTCTTTCTTTGTTGCATTTGACAGAGGGTAATTGATAACGTGTCACAGTATGTTCTCTTCAACTGAACAAATGATTCAGATGTTTAGCTTTTATGGCAATAACAGTAAATTAGCTGTATGAGCAAAATGTAAATATAATCTGTGCATTTCCAATTAGTTTCAATACAGTTTAAACTGATTTTTTTCAGTGAATTTTTATTAGTAGTAGAGACATAAAATGGTATTCATATCTAGATTATGTTATACAAGTTACATTTTTAGAAATGTTACAATACAATTATATAATATGAAATTCACAAGCATTTTAACGTTGGATTATATTGGTTAGAAAATAAAAGTCTGCTAGTTTGTGTATTTTTCTTCTTGAGAGTTACTATGTCTGTCTTTTCTTTACTACTTCTTTTTCTTTTTTCTTTCAGTGTTTTTTCATTTTCAGAATGCAGACTTGGAGGAATTTGGAGGAATTGTTTTCAAGCTGCTAGTATAACATTATATATTAACAGTAGATCTAAACAGGTTTTGTTTAAAGGCATATGTAAATATGCTGGATTATAAATGCATTTTATAGAGGAGAATCAATAGTTTATGAAAACTTTTTTTTAGCATTAAAAAAGTACCAAAATAAACATTAATAAACTTACCCTAAAGTTTGTAAATTTCTTCAGGTGTCTGGCACTTTATTTTAAGAAGGAATGCCTTTTGAAAACCTTATCTAAATTAACATAATTAATTGTGGCCAATCAAAGGCAGCTATAAAAAAAAAAATAATAACTGGGAAGTCAGTTTGTGCAGAAAAGCATTGTGGGATGTGTAGTCTTATTTTCCTCAGCACAAGGAAGCAAGGAGGAGCTCAGACATTGCTGTGTGTATTTCTGCATTGTGCTGCTGTTGGCTTGAAGGTTAGTAGAGGGTTAAAAACATTTTTTAATGCAGTGTTTCTATTGGTAAGTACCGGGAGGTGTGGAAACCAATGCAATCTATGTTTCTGATATAAGCAGTATGTGTTACATTAAGAAAAGTTAAAAGCAGGGAAACTTAGATACACCTTTTGAAATGCTTTTTTAAATCCATTAAAAATAGTTGTGTCAGTTCATTCTAATGCCAGTATATTAGGTTGCCCACAACACTGTTTCTACTCTCAGTTGTCAACACAGACATCTCAGAACAGCACTTATTGATTTGGGAAGTTTTGTGGCAAGTTGTCCTATAGGTCATCCATGCAGGGCATTGCATGGGAATAGTTTTGTTGGTCAGATTATGGAAGCTAATGAAGAGGTGTCTCAAGTACCCTAAATGTTAATGCCAGATCGGAGAATGCCATTGGGTCTGAAACTCAACATTGTTTACAATTAACTGACTGCTGAACTTCCTGATCATAAGTAGTGCTAGCTAGGAACTGAGGTGCACTTGAGAGAAGGTTGGAGAGCCTTGGACGGCCTCTGGGAAGTCCTGAAAGGATCTGGATTTCTGCAAGGTGTGCCACTTATGGACTGGAGTAAACCTACACAACTGGAGTCTCCTACTCAAGATGTGGCTTGTTTACCTGGTACTTATTTATATATAAAATTATATTATATTTATATCCAGGGCAATCACATAGGTAGTGTTGCATAATACATTGTACTTAATCTGCATTTTTCCAGCTTACTCCAAGGCAATTACGTAGGTATGGTGCACTGGGGAATCTTGCAACTTATTTTGGGGAAAATTAACTAGAGCTAGAACTATTTGGTTAGGAAGAAAAACTTTGAATGAACTCATTTGTTGTACCATTCTTTCTGCTATATTTTAGGCATCTATCACATCTTCTCTTGCCAACTGTGCTAAGGTCTCCAGTCTCACTGAGACACAGGGAACTACAGTGAACACCTCTTGCTCAAAATTCCTTTCTTGTGTTCTCTGATCGGATTAAGGGATTCATGTTATGGTGGTGGTTACTGAACAGGTCTAAAATGACAAAAGTAGAGAGTAGAGGTTAACCCTCACAACAGGATCTGGTTGTCTGTGCCCACATCAAGGTCTGGGGCTAGTGGAAAAAATCCAGATCTGTGACCGAACTGGCAAAGGGTCAAAGTGACAAGTCAGGGCTGACAGTGCTCAAGAGAATAGTCATTCCACCTTGCATCTTCCACCCTTGTATGATACTTCTAGGAAATTAGGATATAATGCAAAATGTAGCTCTGACCAAATAGCAACTGAAAGGTGAAGAAACTACTACGGTAAAACACTTTCTCAATCTACAAATTCCTAGACCCTATATTTTAGGGTCCTACTGACAGTTCTGATTTTAGATAGCTAGTACCACACTGGTTTTATAATTGCTTCCTCACTTCAAACAAGAACCGTCAGCATCATCCTTTATGAGTTCAGTACGAAACCTAGTGTACATGAACATTACAAGCAAATTGTCAGCAACTATTTCAGTGGATATGTTAGACAATGCCACCACTTCCATATAGCATCTAGCAAAATACACCACTGTAAGGTTATATTACTTGCTGATGTGACTTTGCTTGACAAGGAAGCAAATATTAACCTTCATCTATTTATTTATTTATTTATTTCTGTGTTTTACTCTCCTGATTGAGACCTTTTCCACTGGTAAAACTTGTCCCCAGAAATGTCCCTGGATGTTAGGATAAGCAGCCAGGATTAAAATTAGATAATAGGTGATGGGGCTTTACTCTGAATGCACATGAAAATTGTATTTGAAGCTGGTACTTTCAGATATTGTAGTCTACAGTAATATATAAAATCATGATAAAAAATATTATTACTGAAATCCTGTGCTCTTTTTCTTCCCCTAAGCGATGGAATATTCTAAACATACACATGCATTTTGTGATTTTACAGCACTAATGAAATTAGCTCCATGACCACTATGCGGGAATCATATTATAGACTTCATGTACTCGCCATAGGTTTTGTTTAACCTGTGTTTGATTAAATAAGTCTAAAAGAGATACTGTGAACAACAATTATTTTCTTCCACTGGAATGGTCAATGCAGTATGATCAAACAAGATGTGTGATATTAGTGACGTTATTTGTGAATAGAAAATCATGGTGATTTCATTGTAATGTTACAGTGTAAAATGTTATGTATATAGCTAAAATTTCTGCCATGAAACTAAAGTAATTTTCATTTCCTGGATTAGTTCATGGCAGCATTTTACTTGTGGGTGTTTACTCTTTTGCCTATGTTAAGACAAGCATTTCTCCTCCTCCATAAAAGGTCCCTCCTATCTCCATAAGGTCTTCTTGTTCCTTTCTGCATAATGGGAGGGTAATATAATAATGCCATAAACTAATACAAACATTTTTAATTACATTATTTTCATGGCATAATTTTTACATTTTCCTGGATGTTTATGGCAGAATTTTACTTATGAGTAATACCCAAACTAAATTAAGGGGGAAGGGAATAAATGAATGTTAATAGGGACATTTTTTTTTCTCATTACTACTTTCATAACTAAGGTGACCATGTTATGAGTTAAACACTACAATCACATAAGGACTCAAATTTCGAAAACATGGACGTTTAAGATATTATACCAAAGACCAATGTCTAATAACCTTTCTTGAAATGCTAGAACCTGTTTTAGGGATGGAATAAGGATGTTTACCTGTGTTTGAGATAAAGCCCATTCCAGATCATGTGGTATACAGAAGGTGTAGGTATCTTTCTTGCTTGTATATGCATAATAATGATTTCTTCTTAGAGACTTTCTTTTGTTCAATTTGTTTCCTTGAGATAGATGAAAGTTTAAGCCCTGAATTGGCAACTCTTCTCTAGGATGGAACGTGATTGTTTTTTTCTGCTGAAAGTATTTTTGTCAGAGAAAACAATGGTTTTCTTGACTAATTTAGAGGGATGCATATTACTTATGCTATGTCTTAAATATGTTTTTAAGAATTTCCAACTGAATGAGAATGGAGAAACGATGAAGGAAAGTTCATATTAATTTGTGAAGAAGGCATCCTACACAAAACTGTAAAAATCTTTGAACAGAATACTCCTTGTTTGTTTATATAAGACAGTAGTACTCTATTGTCCACCCTTTACTGGGCACATTTGCATATTATGTTGCAAACAAATGATTTAAAGCATGACCTACTGCTCTCAACCCTAAGAGCAGTAGGTCACACAGGTAGACATCCTGATTGATATGTTTTTTCCAAATTAAGTGGGCATAGCTATTTCCTGTCCAAGTAGATATTCAATTAGAGATCAATTTCTCTTTGTTCTTTTGGAACCCAAGAAATAATGGCTTCAGATTATGCAGTTTTTTTAAAATAAGATACTGTTTTCATTTTGTCTTGCAGACTTGATATTTTTTTGGAAAACAACTTCTCTTTGACATGTTCATTTAGTTCTAGGAAGTAACCTTTCCTTTTGATAGATAGGGCCCAATTGTCGTGTCACAATCTGCTACTTCAATTGGACTTGGTAAGAATCTGGTTCAAACCTTTCCAGCATAATTGTTTCCCCAGACCAGGATATCAGGAACACCATATAATCCTTTAGAATTAGAATTAATGCACAGACTGACACTTACAACTTGTTTATGTTAGTACAGACACAACTGGCATGCCTTTATTAATTGTCACATTTTATAACATTTTCTGGCACACAGGCTGGCCAATCACAGTAGGCCCATTCCTAAATAATAGGCTGCCCCTGCTTACTGGGAAACCCTGTACATCTGATGAGCTTAATCTCATCCTGGTGATTTTATTAACGATAACTATTCGCTGTAATCTTGAAGTGTGTATTCAAGGATTATCTATGAGACTATGGTCTTGCAGGTTTGGCCCATGCAAAGCCTGCAGAATATCGAATATGTTTTTACAACAATTCCTATAACATGAAACATAATACATAAACCAAGATACATACAGTATAACAGTGTAATCATATTTTAACCATAAGCACTAAGAAATACATAACCATAATAATAAAAACAGGGTAACTCTGGCCAGTCAGGCCCAGGCCATAGTGTAAAACAATCCACTCAGGCCCTGGAATAAACAATTGACATGCCCAAATGGCTTGAGAAGTCACACCATCATTGTTGTTTTTCTGCTCTTTTTAACTTAGGACATTTGTTTAATTTTAAGAGATGTCCTTCCACTGAGAGTCTGATTCTCTGTCTTGTGACGTTTCTGTCCCTGTGTGTCTGTATGTTCTGTCAAGTATATACAAAACAAACAATATTAGTAGTTGTGTAAACTGATGTGTAATCTGCTGAGTAATCTGAATTTTCTAAAACTGTTTATGAATATAGAAATCCATCTTGTGTTTGTTACACTTCCTCAGAGCTGAATAATGAGGGTGTGTGTTTTAGCTGATAATGGAGAGAGAACTTTTGAATAAGGGAGCCAAGAGCCTTTGTTAAGATATTGGATATGAATGAAATTGACACCACACTTCTTTCCCCTCACAGAGGCAGATTTCTTGCTACAGGAAAAGCAATGTACATGTACAAACAGCCCAGAGCTAAACTTTTTATGTAACTAAATTTCTGAAAAACACAGTTCACAATTCATGTGTTAGAAATAAAAGCGTAGAGGTTGTGTGAATAGACATTTTAAAACAAGGTTTGTCAAAGGATGAATTTTAAAAAAAAGAAATAAACCCTTTAAAAAAATGTAATACTTTTAGTCCTTGATTCCAGGAAATCTAGAGATCTGTCTGAATACATTGTACTATTATTATTATTCTCCTATGGTTGCAAAAAGGGAAGAACCCTTACATTTCTTCAGGAAGTCTGTTAGCTCAGAGAAGATGGGGAACTCTCCCCACTTATGGGCCCTCATTAAAAAAGGGTTTCCTTAAGTCCTCAAATATTTTTTATTTAGATGCAAGAAGTATTGGAACAAGACTGCCATATGGATTTAGGAGTGGGACCTTTTTTATAAGGGAGTATAAATGTTTATTCTTGGCAAATGTAGTTGGAGGTGCAGCAAATACTCATAAGTAAATTGCTGCAATGGAATCCATGATATATATATATATATATATATATATATATATATATATTTATTTATATTTATTTATGTATATATCTATATATCTATTATTAATATTATATTCTATATATAATATAATATATTTATATATATATATATATATATATCACATATTATAATTGTCAAACTACTAGACATTGTCACGCTTTGCGTGGTGCGTACAACTTTGGCGATGAGCACCCAAGCTTTGCGTATCTAGGTGAGCTATTAACTTGCAGGTGCTCATCGCCTGTGAGCCTCGCATAGCGAGGCAAGACGTTAAGGTACTGAAACTCTCGGCACTTGGGCGATGAGCGCCGAAGCTGCTCATCGCCTGCGAGGCGAGCTGTTAACTCACAGCACTAAAACTCGCAGCACTTGAGTGATGTGTGACGGAGGCGCTCATTGCCTGCGAGGTGAGCAGTGGAGCCAAAGAAACCCTTAGGAAACGCAGGATCGCCTTGGGCTGCAAGGAATTGACGAATGCGGAATTTCGAAAAAAAACGAGATAGGAAAAATTTCAAAGATAACGGCCGAACACAAAGCAGAAAATATGAAACACAAAAAAAAAAAAAATACAACAAAAACAACACACACAGCACGGGGGAACAGCCAGGACGTCTTAGAGTGAGGTGGAACGCAAATTTAAGTCCACCTCGGTGAGTTTCGTCAATCGAAAATCGTCTAAGCAAAAAAAAAAAATGGCGGCCCAAAAAAATGTAAATGAGGCAACACAACCTTGGACCGCGCAAAACACCTCCAACCACATAGCACTTTCACACAGGAACCTACGAGGTACAAAATACACTATTACAAAGGACGGCAAATGCTCGCGAACTGCGTAACACATGGACAATAGCAGTGAGCGCTGAAGGTCCTTAAAGTATCAAAAACGTAACATTGTGTGCCAAACAGCATTGCCATGGCTTCAAATTTTATTTACCGTAATATTTTGATGGGCAATTCGCTAGTATGACATATAATAGTTGTCAAACTGTGAGTTGTCATCACGCTTACGAGGCGAGACGTTGACGCATAGAAGCCTTCTGAGCTTGAGCAGTTGAGGCATTTAAACATGCGGGACTTACACTTCCCAGGAGGAGATGCTGAACTCCTTCACACTTACCAAGGCAACTTTGGAACTTTAGATTGCTTGGTTCTCTTACCCAAACCAGGTTGATCTCACCCTGGACCAGGTTTAGTATGCTCCCTATGTTTATTGTCCCTAGGAGCCGGACCCTAAACTGCATCCACTATACGCCTAAGAAAGGGCTCTTCCCCCTCCCATTCCCCTATACAAGGCAACATCAAGTCCACTTAGATCTTCTCATATAATTCAGACCCGCGGTGGATCCACGAACCTCCCCAGGAAAAGCCCCTGTCCGAGTCTCCACTCACCCCTGCCCCCCCCCCCCCCCCCCCGGCACTGGGCAGGCCTAGTAGACCGGGGCTCCCCAGGTCCCTCAACTTAAATCCGATCTTAGACCCAAAAAACATCCTATTCGGCAGCTTGTAACTACTGGCCGGGCCCTTCAGGTCCATTAGTTTAACTTTTTAATACACACCTAGACCTATACTTTACCCCACCTCACTAGTAGGGACTCCAAGGTTGGGGAGATCCCCTCCTTGCCCTCGGCACTTTGTGTGGCTTAAATTATTTAGTGAGGATTTACTCTCACTATACTGTAGATGCTTTTTATACTGTTTGATAAAATGTTGATTTTTTGGATATTCTCTCAAGGTTTTAAACTGTTCTTTTTGTCTCTATTCTCCCCTGCATCCTGGGTTGTCTGGCTCCGGTCCCTCGCTCCTCCTACGCCTCTGGTCCTCGGCCGCCATGAGCTAAGAGACGTTCGCAGCATCTTCCTGAGCATCTATGAATCCGGCAGGTACAATGACTGACACGTCTTTCACCTTTCTCACTCACAATGTTAAAGGGTTTAACTCCCTATTCAAACGGCGTAAAGCGTTTATCTCATATAAATCACTTCGACCCTCAGTAATATTTATGCAGGAAACTCATTTTGCTAAAGGAAAAGCCCCCTCTTACCTGCACAAATCATACCCCTACTTCATAACCTCAACTTGCCCCACTAAGAAGGCAGGTGTGGCTATACTACTTCATAAAGACTTCCCTTTCACCGTGGAGAGTAAAAAAATTGACCCAGAGGGCAACTACATTTTACTAACAGGATCCCTTCTGAATACTAGGATCTCTCTTATAGCTCTTTACTCCCCCACTACCGCCCCCCATAATACTCTCATTAAACTCCTTGCTCATCTCAAATCATTAGATACAGGCAAAATCATTCTGGGGGGGATATCAACTTGGTTCTAGACCCTAGCATGGATAGGTCCTCTAAGCCCCAGGGAGATAGATTCTCAAAAAAACTTATGCGCATCCATAGATCTCTTGAGGAGGTTCATCTGCTGGATACTTGGAGGGTGAAACATCAGGGAGAAAGGGAGTGCATGTTTTACTCCCCAGTGCATAGCTCATACTCCAGAACAGATACACTGCTAATGGATTCATCTTTGTCGGATGGCTTAGTTGCCTCCGAAATACGCCCCTGTCCCTGGTCCGACCACTCTGTGGTCTACATGTCCCTAGATTTGGGCATTGTATACAAACCCCCTTATACATGGAAGCTTAATGATATGCTCCTCTCCAATCAAATCTTTCAGGACCAGGTTGCCTCGGAGCTCAGCCAATACTTTTTAGATAACTTCACCCCAGGCGCGGACATAGGGTGGGTTTGGGCAGCACACAAAGCCTTTATTAGGGGCACTTGCATTAAACTGTCTTCTTTACACAACAGACAAAAAAGAAAAAGGGAAGTTGAGATCAGAGCGTCACTTTTAGCTTTAAAAAAATCTAATCAGACCAATCCCTCAACCCAACGCAGTAAACAAATAGACCTATTACGAGCAGAATTGGATTTAATACTTTCAGTGCAAACTGAAAAAGCATTGAGATGGACGGGCCATAAATTTTACACAAAAGCTAACAAACCGGATTCTCTGCTTGCTAGAAAATTAAAAGGGAAGCTAGCCCACTCCAAATTTTTTAAGATCAAAAACCCCTCTGGGAACATCACTTATAGCCCAAATGAGATTAAAGAAACCTTTACCAACTTTTTTCAAAAGCTCTACTCTTCCGCGCAGAAGCAACATACTAATCAAATTCCCACCTTTCTTGAGTCAGATTTCGGCGCAGGAGAGAGATGGCCTGAACTCTTTAATTACGGTGGAGGAAGTTCTGGAGACAATTAGAAAACTGAAAATAGGTAAAGCCCCAGGTCCGGACGGATTTTCTAACTTGTACTACAAGAAATACGCAGAAATTTTAGCTCCTCACTTGGTGACCTTATTTAATGCGATCTTAGACGGTCACAACATTCCACCTGAACTAAACCAAGCGAACATGGTCTTCTTCCCAAAGGAGGGCAGAGACCCTCTGGAGGTTAAAAATTACAGGCCTATATCGCTACTAAATGGGGATGTCAAAATACTTGCTAAATTGATGGCCAATAGAATTTCAAAATTTCTGCCCTCACTAATTCATAAGGATCAAGTGGGTTTTATCCCCTTTAGGCAAGCAGGGGATAATTTTAGGAAGGTTCTGGATACCATGCACTGGGTGGGTAAACACCGTACCCCCTTATGCCTTCTGGCCCTGGATATGGAGAAGGCCTTTGACTCTCTAGAATGGCCCTATTTAAGAACAGTATTGTCGAAATTCGTCCTTACAGGACGTTTTATGAACATGATTAATAGCTATTATAAATCCCCTCAAGCAGTCCTAAAACTTCCTGGTGAAGCAAGGGCTTCATTTACTATTCAGAGGGGGGCCAGACAGGGCTGCCCTCTATCCCCCTTACTCTTTGCTCTAGCCGTTGAGGCTCTAGCACAGGCTATTAGATCAAGCGTAGACATTAAAGGCATTAAAATAGGCCACCATCACTTTAAATGTGCCTTATTCGCAGATGATGTCCTCTGTACATTGACAGATCCCTGCACCTCAGTCCCTGCCCTCTTTTACTTACTGGGAACATTCAGTAAAATCTCTGGGCTCCACAAAAATGTGGATAAAACGGAAAATCGAATATCGAATATCTCCTTACCTCCCACAGACGTAACCTTTTTGCATCAGCACTTTAATTTTAACTGGCCTTCTAACCATATTAAATACTTGGGTGTGAATCTCACCCGTAACACTGCACTTCTCCACAAGTCCAACTATACGGCCATCTCCAAAACATTCACCCAAAATTTACTGACATGGGCAAAACACCCTATCTCATGGTTAGGACGTATCCACTCTTTTAAAATGAACCTCCTTCCCCGCCTTATGTATTTATTTCGATCCCTACCAATTGCCTTGAATTACATGGAGTTAGACAAACTACAACGCCAAATCTTTACATTTATATGGCAAAATAAATCACATAGTATCTCTAAATCAACTATGTTTATCCATAAATCAAAAGGAGGTCTCTCTTGCCCCAACTTGAAATTATATTTTAAAGCGGCACAATTGGCCTTTGTTCCAATCGCGCACTCCCCCACTCACCAACCTCTTTGGATATTTATTGAGAACTTTATGATGGCCCCATACACGTGGGACTCCATTCCATGGATCCCAAACCCACTGACATGTTTGGGTAAATTGGACAGCCCGTATATAAAGCATCCCCTAACTATATGGTCATGGGCTATCCGCAAATTTCAGCTGATCCCGAGATACCCCACTCCTACTCCCATAATACCCAATCCCAGATTCCCGGATAGTCTCCCTGCAGCCTCTTTATTATGGTGGAAATCCCATAACCTACTGACGGTGAATTCCTGGTACCAAGATAACACCAACTTAACATACACCCAACTAAAAGAAGAATTCAGTATGCACATTCAGGAACACTATACATTTTGTAGATTTAAACACTCTCCACGTTAGAACATACATTAGGTAAACCGACTTCAAACTGGTTTTCTAGGCTATGCCTGTCTGCTCCTCTTACAAAAGGTATTGTGGGTATCCTGTACGACACTTTTAATTCCCCTCCAGCCACCCCCCTTCCAAAATATATGCAGAGATGGGAAGAAGACTTAAATTGTAAGTGGGATAGGGAGAATTGGCAAAATTCTTGGCGAAACCTAACTAGGGAATCTTTGAACAGTAAAATTCTGGAAACCTCTATTAAGGTTCTTCATAGGATATATATCACCCCGTATAAACTATTTAGATGGAAATGTTCCCCTAATCCTAACTACTTTAGAGCTTGTCAGACTTCTGGAACCTTTTTCCACACGTGGTGGTCATGTCCCCTGGTGCAGTCTCTTTGGAACAAGGTTTTCCATCTAGCCTCCACCATACTTGGCACGCCTGTTAGGTCTAAGGCTGATATAGGCCTGCTAGGGCACTCTGTCCCCTCACTATCGAAATACCAAAATAGACTCCTTCAGTACTTAATGCTAGCAACAAAAAGCCATATAGCCAGACAGTGGAAATCCCCCACTCTTACTTTACAATCAGTCATCAATAAGATGAATTACATTGCAATAAATGAAAGGCTGACCCATGTACTGGAGGACCATATGCCTACCTTTCTCCAGATATGGAATACCTGGATTCATTCTCCCTATAGCCTCCTTATCTCGTGAAATACCCTTAATCAACATTGTGCTATCTCTCGCTATGCTCACATTGGAGCTGCGGACTGGGGGCTGCAGGACGAGCGGTGGATCCGAGCTGGTAACCATCAGGACTTATACTTCAATACCCTTGAGACAAAATTATGTTTTTTGAATTTAAACTTATTGTGTAGTCAACAGTGTTTTTTATTTTTCTCTTTCATTATATGGTTTTAGCTCATTTAGGGCTATACTGTGTCTATACATCATAGTTTGTTTTTTTTTTTTGTTTTTTTTTCTGTTCATTTCTTACTTAGGCTCTAGATGTTTGTTCTGCTAGACCGAGCCTACCAAACAGTTTTATTTTAGGTAAACTTGTTCCCTAGAAAATTGGAAAAATGTAGGTAACCTGGCTACCCTTAGACTTTCCCACAAGAGGGGATAGATCTTTTTGGTTAACTTTATTTCGATGTTTATATGGTATTTTCTTATAATGTAATGTAATGTTAACCTTTTCCTCTTCTCTTTTCCCTTTAACTGGGTATGATTGTATGTGAATAATGTCAAATTGCTACTTGGCTTATATGTTATCCTCTGTTTTATTTGGTTACCTAATAAAAAAACTTTAAAAAAAAAACATGCGGGACTTAGATTGAAATGAGCGCCAAAGGAGCTCCTGCGAACCTTGCAAAGGGAGGTGAGCTGTTGAGGAATTGAAAAAAAGCGATGAAATGGGCGCGGAAGGTGCTCCTGTGAGCTTCGCGAAGCGAGGCGAGCAGTTGAGGCATTGAAACACGCTGGACTTAGCCTGCAAGCAGTTAAGGAATGCAGGAATTAGAAAAAGAAATCCGACCTCGAATCTTGTGGGCAAAAAAAACGACCTTGCAAAAGTACGACTTTAATAACCGAACACAAATAAAAATAAAAATAAAAAAAAACACTCACACACAGCACGGGGGGAATGCCAGGATGCCTGGGAGTGAGGTTGCATGCAAATTTAAGCCGATTTTGCAGAATTTCAGCACTCGAATATCGGCTAAAAGACAAAAAAAATTGTGGCCGAAAAAAAAAAAAAGAGGCTAAAGGAGACTGAGGCGCACAAATCACCGCCAGGCACATACAAGTTAGCCAGGAACGTAGGAGATACAAAATATACCATTACAACGGACGGAAAATGCTTGCGAGCCAAGTAACACATAGAAAAAAAACGTCATTTTACAACACTAACTTGCAAATAATAACATTACGATTCTAAAATGTCGCAAACGGTTTGGCCTCACGCAGGCAGCCAATTTACACTGCACACTTGGCACATTGCTGAGGTGATCAACAGTCCAACTGTACATTTTCTCATGCAGGAAAATCCAAATAGATTGTTAGCTCTTCAGGATACTGATTTCTGCATATTAAATATAAATAGGTAAAGAAAGCACATGTACAGTCCTGTCTGAAGTTTGCCAATGAACATCTGAATGATTCAGAGGAGAACTGGGTAAAAGTGTAGTGCAGATGAGACCAAAATCGAACTCTTTGGCATTAACTCAATTCGCCGTGTTTGGAGGAGGAAGAATGCTGCCTATAACCCCAAGAACACCATCCCCACCGGCAAACATGGAGGTGAAATATTATGGGGGGGGGGGGGGTTCTGCTAAGGGGACAGGACAACAGCGCCGCATCAAAGGGATGATGGATGGGGCCATGTACCGTCAAATCTTGGGGCATTGAAAATGGGTCATAGCCGGTATTCCAGGATGACAATGACCTAAAGCACACAGCCAAGGAAACAAAGGAGTGGCTCAAGAAGGAGTACAAAAAGGTCCTGGAGAAGCCTAGCCAGTCTCCAGACCTTAATCCCATAGAAAATCTGTGGAGGGAGCTGAAGGTTCGAGTTACCAAACATTAGCTTCAAAACCTTAATGACTACAAAGAGGAGTGGGACAAAATCCCTCCTGAGATGTGTGCAAACCTGGTGGCCAAATACAAGAAACGTCTGACCTTTGTGATTGCCAACAAGGGTTTTGCCACCAAGTCGAAGGGGTCAAATACTTATTTCCCTCACTGACCTGCAAATCAATTTATAACTTTTTTGACATGCGTTTTTTTTGTTCTTTTTTTCTGTTATTCTGTCTCTTACTGTTAAAATACACCTTCTATTAAAATTATAGACTGATCATTTTTTTGTCAGTGGACAGAGGTTAAAAATCAGCAGGGGATCAAATACCCCCCCCCTGTATATATATATATTCTTTACATAACCAGAGAAATGCGAGGATTGCTTTATTGGTGCTTCAGAAACCCTAGGGTTCCTGAGAACTCTGGTTGTAATCACTGTTTAATAATCATTTTTAGCTAATACTACATATTATGGCATATTTATGTTAACTAGATGTATAGATAAACCATCCATCTAATAAATGGTTTTGCACCCAAACATTTGCCTTTATAAATGCCCCCTGCTTTCATTTTTTAAATCTGTTTGGCTTAATTTAATATGTGGTACTGAACCACCTTCATCTTGCGTGAAGCATTATGTCTTCAATAGCATGAACTTCACAGCATATAAATGAAGATGGTACCACAGGTGAGTGCCCTGACCAAGGTGGAATATCTTCATAAATCAGCTACTTATAACCTCAATAAGCAAACTTTACTTTATGATGGCACTGACGGATCATGTGCAACTCCAAAGTCTTTCATATTATATGATTGCACTGTAATACTTCTAAGAATTTAATTTATATAACATAATCTAGATATGTATACCATGTTATGCCTCTACTCTCAATTAAATTGATTGGGAAAAAAATAAAGCTAGATATATTAGCATTTACAATATTTGTAATAACAGACATGTATTCCACAGTGCAACCTACTACACATGGCATCTTCATACATTTATGAGGGTGTAATGTGTGTGGAGGTCCATTTGTTAGGATTTGGTGCTTTCACCACTGCGACCTGGGTTCAATATCAGTCAGGGAACCAAGAGGTCACACCACCCTGAAGCCATGCAGGGTTGAGCCTGGTCAGTACTTGGATGGGAGACGACCTAGGAATGCTAGGAGCTGTATTCTGAGGTCCAATGGAGAACTGGTAATCCACTCCAGTATTTCTTCAATGTGTACCAAGTGGATCAGCATGACCATGGACATTAAGATGTGCCTGGTGTGTTACAGTCAATAAGGTCATGAAGAGCTGAAAACGATTGAACAACACAAAAAAAATGTGTGTGGAGTAAATGTTTTAAAAAAATGTGTTTTGGTGAATAAACACACAAACAGATGTTTCAAAGTTTAGGGTCCATCAGTTTGGGAGAGTGACTGGGTTATGGAAAGTGAAAGTGTAAGACCCTCTGGAAGATATAAAAAGTAAAACGCTTGCTATATATATAACACGATTTCTTACATTTTGTAATTATCTTTTCATCTCTACATATACATATTCCCACTGTATATGTAAAATATGTATATACCAACATGTTGTTTCTAATATATAATCTGCTGATTTGAGATTGCTAAAGCTGTGTTTACGAAAAAAATGAAAGACAACCTTCATTGTTTTTATATTTTAAGTATCTTTTAGTAACAGTCAGTCAGTCAGCGCCTCATTACATCTATCTATCTATCTATCTATCTATCCGACCCTATTCCATCCAATCCATCCATTCATGTTGTAACAAATGATTTAATACTCTCTGAGTCCCTCCCTTAAGGTGGTGCTTTGGGGAAAGGTGGAGTCAGTATTAAGGATCAGTATGTGCATGACTTGGTCTCTTCTCAATGTGCAAGGAAGGCTAAAGGGAGTCATCTATACTTATAGGTGGTAGCAGGTGGCTGGTGTGTCTTGCTGTGTTTGAGATTTCTGTCATTTTGTCTTCAGTCTGAAGTCTGGGAGGTAGCTCTGCTTCCCTACGCCAAGATATAAATTTGGGGCCACATCTGACCTAGAAGGGTAAGTTACCGGTACATTTAACATTTTAGGGATTTGCCTTTCTAAATGTATATTTAATCACAACAAGTTTTACTAAGTTATTAAGTTTAAAGCACATTTAATGAACACAGTAATAGGATACATTTATATTTTACTAAAGATATATTAATTTAAAAGTGCATTTAATGAACACAGAAATATGACACATAATTTATATTTTACTAAAGATATATTAATTTAAAGGTGCATTTAAAGAACACAGGAATAGGACCCAGCAGTTATACTTGTTAATCTGTTTATAATAAAGAAGTATATATACATGATTTATAATCTTTATTAAATACAGACATTTAATATGAATCTCTCACTTTACATTTACATGCATAAAGAATGAGTCTAGTATAAAAGGTCAGACATTTTACACAAGTATCTGATTTCTTGTCTAATTTTCCGTGACATATTACTATTTACCCTAATATCAGTGATTTTCAGTCACATATTGTTATTAATCAAGTATACTTTATTTCTGTAGTTTTTACTGTCCTATAAAACTCAAAGTCCTTTCTCTGGTATAGTTTAGTATGTAGCTAAAAATGTAATTTACCGACTAAAAAGCATTCTCATATTTAATTTTGTTTTTACATGATCTTTTTCCTATGGCTAGAATTCACATAGTGGCACAAGGGCTGTGAAGCGTTTTTTTGAGGCTGTTATAGCTATTTTTATGGGGAGTAGCCATTGCAGCCTCAGTGAACCACCTTATACTTGTTCCTCACTAGCTTTCTCAGCTCACAAAAAAATTGGCCTATAGTATGTGCCTCCTATTAAAATGTGACAGAATGTTATTTGTTGTAAAAGATTTAGTTAGTGAAGACATTCTATGCAGTATATAATTTATTTCAATTGTATTGTAAGAAGCAAGTTTCCAATCTTGTAGGGTGCTTTGGAAAAAAAAAACACTTTATAAAAAGATTCCAAGTTCAAAACAGGGCCCTCCATTATCTGCAGTTTTTTAATATTGTATTCTTCCTTGTTTTTATCCCCTGTACAGCGCTACAGAATATGTTGGTATATTACAAATAAAAGTTAATAATAAAAAGTAAATAATATTGAAAATAAATAGCGTAGCAAAAACTCAGCTAGTAACATATAAACTTTGTTCATGTAGCGACCAACATCCTGCAGTGATAGAAAACTCAGGAGGATTCAGTGGAATGTGTCCTAGTTGCGGAGCAGTGAGATGGGGGCTATCTTTAGATGTGCTGCACTTTAAGAGCACTTTGGGTTTCTATTTCTGGACCTGAGTCTGATCACTTGTAACAGATGCAGCTCCTGGAATGTGAAGTTGGGGGGGTGGGGGGGGGCAGAGGGTTGGGACAAAGCTTGGGAGGCTGGCAGTGACAGCTGATCCCTGGTTTTGGTCCTAGGTGGAGTGGCACGCAGTGACACTGATAGTCTGAGCACAAGTGGCCTCCGTCATATAGGCACTGCATGGAAAAGAAGCGCATCCAACAGGCCAGCATTCTGATCTAAATTTACACCATCGAGGTATTAATGGGTATTATTAAGGGCAATGTCTATTTTATAATAGTAAATTAATTTCCTTGTGTAAAAAAACTGTCTAATCTTGTGTTGTAAGCATAAAAGTCTCCAATGGGAAGTTATTTTCGTATTGGTGACAAAAATAATTATAATATGGCGAAATGCATGGATTCTGCAATATAATTCTGTGCATTTTGATAGAGTGAACTATATATAATTATAGTAGAAAACAAGGATAAAAGCAATTGTTTTATTTCCATGATAATTCAGCTTTTATCATATTCTTAACTCTTGTGATTTAAAAAGTTAAGTTTTTGAATGTGATAAATAGGTGGGTTATAACACAATTAAATTTGTACATGGCATTCGATGCAATTAGAGTATATTTTGTGTAAAAAAATAGATTTTAGAATTATACACATATGTAAACCTCTTCCTGAGGTCTATATATGAGGTGTTCGATTTCCAAATAGACTAACAAGATTGGAGGACAGTCAACATTTAATTAAGAGAATTCACCAAAATGGCTTTACACCTGCCCAAACTGATGCATCTAAGGCCTGAGAAAAAAGGGCTGGGCCAGAAAAGAGTGATAGGCTTACGAGAAGGTAATTGGTTCATATGGATTAGAAATAGAATATCTAATCCCTTTCTGTCTCAACTTCTGTCTCCATCACTTCCTGTTTTACCCTATCATAGCATCCCTTTTTTCTTTCTCTTTAAATTCCCTTTTCCTTGTTCTCTCACCCATCCTCATCTCTGTTTTAAGTTTCTTTTCCCATATTTATAATGTATAATCTCAGTTATCCTTTTCCATATTTAACATCCCTTTTTGATTCATCACTTTACAGTATCACGTCCCCTCTTGCCCTTTTTGTCATTCCCTTTGTAAAGTGAATGGGCTTATATGTACCACAACTAGCACTGATGATTGGAGAGGAGTGTGAATGGTCACTTTACTTCATGTTTACTGTAAGAGTGGCTAAATGGAATAATTGGCATACAGTCCACTGAAAATCCATTGTGAACTTTGGATACTAAGGACCAGATGTATTAAAGTGTGAAGTGTGGGTAAACTTTAGGAGAACTTTGTTCTTATGTTATCCTGTTGGATATATCTACTAATGTGTAATAGTTTCAAGAGTTTACTATAACTTTACCATTTCGTACATATTGGCCTGGAGTGCAGAAAGAAACTTCCATATATAATGCCATATCTGTGTTGCCAAAAGGAGATGAGGTAGAGTAGTCTTGGGGGACCTTTCATTGCTGTGCTATGGTATTGGTCATATGTATTAAGATTTTACATCTCCACCACTTTACCATAATTACTTATATATACTCACAATATCACTCTATCTTGCATTGAAATCTGTCTACCGGTTTCGAACAGTCATTGCATTATGAGCTGATGCATTGAAGCATATGTTTTCTTTATTTGTACGTGGTGACATCAGACTCATGAGATATTATTTTTAGAATTTGTAACCTCACTGCATATCATGTAAACCTGAAACCGTATTCATATACATACTCTATTACAAGCCTTTACCTTTGGAAAATACTGGAGGACTACTTCTTATATATTGAGGAACTCTGAAGAACCTGAGGTGTTTATGCCAGTGTGGGAGTTTTGAATACTTTACTGCAGCTCCATACATGAACCTACAGAAAAGTACTTAAACGCTTCTTGGTTTAACACTATGCACCCTAAATATAGGCAGGATAAGGTCTTTCTGGATTGTTTTGTATTAGTAATTAATAATAGCATGAATACAAAGATGAAGTTATACAAGTAAGTGCTGTTTGTATCCCCATATCCTGCCATGATAGCAAATAATTATTCTTAAATTTAAAAAACAAAACAATGTTAAATCTAACACCAATCTAACACTTATAAACACTACCATGACTACACAGCAATGTGTTAAACAGGTGTTTTTTCTTTTATTTAGCAATCCTTAAAATGTCATGGTGCTGGTAACATTAGATGGCACTGGGCAGCTGGCGTTTGGATACTTATGCCTTCTGCTGAAACTGCAGTCAGGAAGGCAGTACATGTTTTCAGGTCACACCTCAATGAACAGCTGAAAAGGCCCTGAGGAATAGCCAGACAATAATGTGAAGGTATATGTCAGTTGGAGAACTTGATGTCATTGCCTCTTGTTCTTTGGGTCTTTAATATAGTAAGCGTGAGCCTGAGACATTGTGACATCATTAGGCAGGGAGTAAATATGATTAGTCCACTGCACAATAAAAAAAATATATATGGTTCAAATATTTACGTCTAACTAAGAGCATAATTAAGCAGGGGCCAAAGTCATACAGTTAGTCAGAAAAAAAACATAAATGTTGGTGACTTTTGACTTTGAAGAACCCTGAGGGATCCATGATATACTGGTGGAATCTATGTGCGTGTGTGTGTGTTTCAGAAGGACGTTTACATTTCTGGAGAGCTATGGTTGCATCCCTTGATGCAACATTTTCCTTTTGGGCCAATTAGGGGGAAGGTTGTTTTGACAATGTCAGCCTTATCCAGTTATCAAACATGGGCTCTGTAGTTATCTGCTAGTTCCTCCTTCACTACTCGCTCCACTGGTTACTATAAATACACTAGCGACTTGCCTGTCAAAAAATTACGGCAATAAGATTGTAAGGCAGGTAATGGTGTTTGGTTCAGAGATTCATTTTGTTGGTGTTCCGAGATGCTTCGGCGCTCATTGCGAGGCTGTTGCTTGTTTGTGCGCTATGAGCATTGTGTTTTTGTTTCTTTTTGTATGCTAATGAAATAATTAATAGAATAATAAATGAATATACTTTACCTATTTTGAAGTAATATATGCAGGAAGCATTGTGCAGAAGAGCTGGCAATCTGTTTTGATGGTGCTGCAGCATACAATGTGTGTTTTCAGTGCTGCTGTGTAAGTGTCAGCAATGTGTGTAGTGTAAATAGTGTGCGTGCGCGAGGAAAATCCGTTAGGGTAGCTGTGTACTTCCGGATTGTGTAAGTTAGTGTTGTAAAATGGCGCCTAATGTGTGGTCCGCGTCTGTGGCTGATATGGCGTCCTTGTTCTTGGATTGCGTCCGTCTTTTTCGTAAAATCCGTATGTGTTTGGTGGTGTTTTGTGTCTTTAGGGTCCTGTAGCCTCGTTTTCGTTATTTTCGGTAGCCATTTTTTCTCTCGCTTAGGGGATTTCCGGGTGTCTAAACTCTTGTATTTCGACTTAAATTGAGGTGTAACTTCAGTTTCCGAGGTCCTGGGTGCCCCACCTTGCTGTGGGTAAGCTTTTTATGTTTTTCTCGTGTGTATTTATTGTGTTGTTAATGTTTTCATGTGCGCGGGTTTCGGGCGGTAAGGTCGTATTTTTGCGAGGTCGTAATGTTTTTTTTCTAAGTCCTGCGTCTCGTATTTGTTTCTCGTAAGTCCGTAAATTTTGCGAGGTCCGCAGTTGCTGGCAAGGAGCACCTTCGGAAAGTGTATTGGTGTCAACTAGGATTTGATTTGTTTTTAGCTAGGTAAGTGTTTTGGTATTACCATTGGAAGTGTTTTGGTATAATCCTGAGAAATATTTTGGCATTGGTTCAAAAGCTGTTTGGTATGAGACAGGAAGTGTTTAGACCTTACTATAAAATGTTTGACTCTTATTTGCTGGAGAGTCAGCTGGCTGGGTTTGCTGGAAAGTGTGTTATCTGTTAACTTGGGAATGGTTTGGTATTTGTTTTAATATTTTTATATGGAATTATACTATTAGGTTTGGTGGTGTAAGGATATTAGCTGAAAAGAGTTGATTTTAGCTGGAAATGTTTTGTCATTAGTTTCATAAGTTTATGGAACATTTTTGAATATTAACTGGAGAGCGCTTAGTATTTGCTGAGAATAGTTTTCGTATTAGCTTGGAAAGAGTTTTGGTTTTGAATGGAAAATTTTTTGGTATTAATCGGTACATGGAAAATCATTGGTAACACAAATGAAGTATTCTCTAGAAAGTTTTTTTTTGCTTTACTTTGGGAATTGTTTTATTAATATCTTTGTAAGAGTCTTAGTATTGGAAAGCGTTGGGTATTGTGTTTTGGTTTTGACTGAACACTCAGAGAACATAAAATATACGTTGCTAGTCTTCAATGTTAAGCAGGATGGTCATGTACATTACGAACTTAGCAACTGACTGCAGTACAAGACCATATTTATGTAGTAGTATTGAGGATGGAAATATTATTACTCCTCACTTTCTCTCAATGTGATTTACAATTTCATATTTATTGATCTGTGTAATAAGGAGTGTTGTGCAACAATACATGTTAAAAGACCATTTATAGCTTAGGAACAATTCTAACGGTTTCTGAATATGTAACAAATTAATAATATTAGCTCCTATTCACCATCTATACATCCAAACTTGGTACTCTAATAAAAGCTTTTGGATTTCAGTACCATCTCTATGCAGATGACACTCAAATCTACCTGTCAGCTCCCAATCTATCCCCCTCTGTTCTAGCACGTTTCCAAATGCCTCTCAAGCATATGCTCCTGAATGTCTGCCCACCATCTCACACTCAACATGTCTAAGACCAAACTCCCAATCTATTTACCATCTACTACAGCATCAATTCCTCTCTTCTCTCTCATTGTCAACAATGTCATCATCACTCCCACCTCCCAAGCCCATATTCTTGTGGTTCTATTGGACCGGGCCTCTCTTTCACTCCTCACATACAGTCACTAACAAAATTTTGTCTTTTCAATGTAAAAAACATTTTCAAAATATTTTATTACCTTACACAAGACACGACTAAGATTACATCATCATATCCCGTCTTGACTACTGCAATTCACTTCTTGCTGGCCTGCTCGCCACCCATCTTCAAACCCTAATGAATACCTCTGCTAGACTCATGCTAGACTATACAGCACCTTTCTGTCACTCCACTGACTTCCTATAGCCTCAAGAATAAAATTTTAAATCATGACTCTAACTTAGAAAGACTTCAGCAACAATGCACCCCCTTATATCTCTGCCCTCATCTTCAAATATTCCCCCACCCACCTTCTTCGCTCTGCTAAGAACTTCTTTCCCCCTCTCTTAACACTTCCTCTCACTCCCGCCTTTAAGACTTTTCTTGGGCTGCCCCTATTCTCTGGAACTCCTAGCCTCACTCCACTAGACTATCCTCCTTCCTCAAATCCTTCAAAACCTCACTAAAAACACATATGTTTAAAGAAGCCTATCACCTGCTGCCTTAACATGCACAATGCATCTTTCACCCTTCTGTACCACACCCAAACCCTTTAGATTGTAAGTCTGCGAGTTTTCTATCTTGCATGGTGCTTTGGGGAAAGCTTTATGGACACCGGTTTATAAGCTCAAAGGCAGGGCCCTGAGTTTTTTGTAATGTGTTAATATTGTTTTGCCTTGAACTCCATTCAGGTAAGGCACTATGGAATATGTTGGTGCGTTACAAATAAACGCTAATAATAATGTTTTCAATTTTATCAGACTCTGAAAGTGTATTGAGGCTGACATGACCATAATACTTCTTGTTTGAGGCACAAGGGCAAGGATACAAAGCAGCAAAAACCTGTTGCTGAGTATGTATTCAGCAGGGGGATAACAATATGTTCTGAATCATTATACAATGAGAAAAAGAATCTCCTTTCTCTTTCTTCACCCCTACCTACCGCTACTTAATAAATATAAAAAGAAAAAAGCAGAGCACAAGTCCTCATGCGGCAAACAAGCAGGAAGTGTCCCATTATCAGATTTTCATGATATGTTTATCTGGTTACAATTTGTATCTCTATAATCAGATATATACCCTTGCAGAAGCAGATCTACATACATACATAGATATGTTGCATATAAGGCAGTTGGTTCGGACACACAGTATAACTCTTCATCTTCGGGCAATAGTATATGAAGCCTAGTTGCTTAAAAAAGCTCCGACCACTGATCCAATGAAATACTTTTTTTAAATTAGCATATACTACTGTAAGTTTACCAGGAAGGAAACATGAACTGCTGCTTTAGCATATCAGTTATTTTAAGTATTACCAAAATTAACTACTTAAAATTGATAGCAATCACATGTTTGGCATTCTTGTATATTTATATGGATACATTCCCTGTAAGTTTATTATAGAATAACTAATCTGACTAATATATTCCTGAAGAGTGTGATAATAATCATTGACCTAAGCAAGGCCCAGTTGGTATGTGCACATAAGCAGCCTTATTAAATTGCGATTCAGCCAATTCTGAAGGGCTCTATATAAGCACAGAGCATATTTTTTTACAGAAGTTTTTAGTTAGTGAAGACCTTGCTTTTGGATAGAAGTTCACTAACTAAAAACTTCTTTAAAAAAATATACTATGTGCTTAAATAGAGCCCTATTCAATTGGCTGAATCGCAATTTAATAAGGCTGAAGGGGTTTATACACAATCACCTATTAAATATAATGATTAGACACAGACCACTTCTTGGGAGGATAACTGGTAAACTTGTAAACACAAACTGATGTAATAACCATAGCAATAAATAAATAAACATAACCACGTGAGGGAAGGAGCCTGGTCTACCGTGTTGGAACATCCATACCACCGTAAGGTAGGATCTCACCCATTTTCCCCACTGTCCTGGCGACTCCCCTCACCACCCGCCGCTGTGACAAAAACATAAACATAATTTGCCATCATATAATATACAATTAAATAATAACCAACAAGTGCTTAAGACAATATACAAAATAATACCTCCAACTTGCAATTACTCATCCTTTTTTTTTTTTTTTTGATTTTTTGATTATAAATTAAAAACATATACATAACTTAAAACAACAATACTATAGGGATAGTTGGGTGGGTATCTTAACACATGGCTAGCTGGGGGCATAATGGTGGTAATGGTGCCAAAATCCTATAAATGACTCCACCTTCCCCAGCTAGCCATCCCCTACCCATACCCGGTCCTGCCCAGTAAAGAGGCCCCTCCTTCCAACCCCCTTGGGGTGGCCTACGGGCCCTTCAGACTGAGTGTGGTTATAATCATGACTGTATTTACAACTTTCTTAGCTGCTCCATATGTGCTCGTTGCTGATGATACTCCAAACAAGCTTATTTACAGAATGTGGCTTTGCAGGATCCATTATTTATTTTCATAACACTTAAACATGTTCAGATGATAACGTTGCCGTAAAAAGATAAAATACAAATATTAACACATATTTTGCTATTTAACAAACAGTTTGCATTTTAACAATTACAATCTATATAACATGAAGAACATATGGCATTTTAGTCCATAAATGCATATAGATGTCTTGCATGCAGAACCGAAAAGTGCTATCATATCTATTTTAGAAGATGATAAATAGATTTGCAGGATTGTGTGCGTCTGACTTCTAGAGATAAATATAGTGTGTTGTGTAAGTGTTGGGGAAACCAGCTGGTGCTACATTTTCCAGGGTTACCCTTTTCTATTTCAGTGTACAAAATAATTAGTTGAAGGCATACCAGGAGTACCATGCATCATTTGGTGAAACATGTTACTGCAATTAGAATATGGGTTATATACATGGCCACTTTGACTCTATTGCATATGTATTTCCATATGAATTAACAACTTATTTGTCATGTTATATATAGTGAGCTTTTTGTACTTTTTTTTAATAAAGCTTTTTATTTAAAAACCACTCTAGTCCTATAAATACAATATGCTTTTTTGAAGAACAACCCTTGATAATTGGTACAATGCTTTTAGTGTAAAACAAAAAATCACAGTATTTATATAATTAACTATCATAGTAATTATTCTGTACTGTGGCATCCACAGCATTTTTGAACTGCTTCTTTGGACCACTTTCTTGACATGGCTCAAACTTGTAGAGCAACAAAAAAAAATGTCCAGCAAAAATTAGCAATACAAAATTTGAGCTCCCATTGCAATATAATTGAATAAGTGAATTAGTAAATTTAACACTGTAACTATTTTTAACTTTCTAAAAGCACTCTTTGTAAATATGTGAATAGAGTGATCCATAATGTAATGTGTAATGATAATGTAAATATAGTTAATTATGTCTGCTTTTAGCTGATCTGTTTTCTTTTTTGTTTTTCACAGAAAGGTCTTGACTGTAATTTCTGCATTGCAGTCATGGCACCAAAGAAGAAGAATGTTAAGAAAAGCAAGGCAGACATCAATGAGATGACCATCATTGTAGAGGATAGTCCCCTCAGCAAACTCAATGGCTTGAGTGGCTTCATTGATGGAGGAAATGGCTTCAGCTACATCTCCACAGAAGTTTGTGACTCCTCATATGGTACAAACCTCATGGAAGGTCTTAGCAGAATGAGGCAGGATAGTTTCCTTTGTGATCTAACAATTGGTACAAAAACAAAGTCTTTCATGGTTCACAGAGTAGTGATGGCTTCTTGCAGTGAATACTTCTATAACATCCTTAAGAAAGATCCCTCAACCCAGAGAGTTGATCTCAATGATGTTTCTCCTTTAGGATTAGCTACTGTCATAACATATGCTTATACAGGAAAGATAACCCTATCTTTGTACACCATAGGCAGCACCATATCTTCAGCAATTTCTCTACAGATCAATACTCTTGTAAACATGTGCTGTGACTTTTTGATGCAAGAAATTAATGTTGAAAACTGCATGTACGTTGCCAACATTGCAGAAACCTATGGACTTAAAAGTACAAAAGAAGCAGCACAGAAATTTATCAGAGACAACTTTATTGAGTTTTCCGACACAGAGCAATTCTTAAAGCTTACTTTTGATCAAATAAATGAACTTATTATCGATGATGATCTGCAGTTGCCATCTGAAATTGTTGCGTTCCAGATTGTTATGAAATGGTTAGACCATGATGAAAAAAGAATAAAGTATGCTTCTGGCCTACTGAGCAATATCCGCTTCGGAACCATCTCAGCCCAAGACTTAGTCAACTATGTCCAATCTGTCCCAAGAATGATGCAAGATACTGAATGCCACAGGCTTTTAGTTGAGGCCATGAATTATCATCTTCTTCCATATCACCAAAACACATTGCAGTCTAGGAGAACAAAGATCCGTGGAGGCTCCAGGGTCCTGGTAACAGTTGGGGGACGCCCAGCATTGACAGAAAAATCTCTCAGCAGAGAGATCTTATATAGAGATCCGGAAAATGGATGGAAAAGGCTAACTGAGCTGCCAGCTAAAAGTTTTAATCAGTGTGTCACTGTGATGGATGGATTTCTGTACATTGCTGGTGGTGAAGACCAGAATGATGCTAGAAACCAAGCCAAGCATGCAGTTAGCAACTTTTGCAGGTAAGTTTTGCTAAATTTATGTTCTATATATTTTGTATGCTAGTTCAATAATAGATTTGTTTCTTTGAAGTTGTCCACTTTTGCAGTGATTTATCTTACATGGTCTGCATTTTTTGTCAAATAAAAAATATATGTCCATGTTTGATTTTAAATTGTTACTAATATTTTGTAAATTGCATTTGCTGAACAACTAACAACTATATATATATATATATATGTATATATATATATATATATATATATATATATATATATATATATATAAACCAATTCACATCTTTAAGTTTACATGATTGAGTGTGTTCAAGCAAAGTATATATAACGCTCTGCCTTAAGACCACTCATTCATCCTATGTCAGGCTCATAATGGGTAAATATATTGTTGCCTTTAATATTTATGTTCAAGAAGACACAAGCAGAAGACTGGTAAAATATGTTACATTCTTGTAATACACTCTTTGGAATTATGGGTACATTCTGTATGTGTATAAGTTGGTGATGTAAGGATCAAGGAACTTAATACAATCTAAAAACCTATATGAAATTCTCCTAATCCTTGTGTATTGTACCCATAATTCCACTATTTCTTTGTCAAAACCATTATCATATTCCCACTATACTTCTTAATCTATTCAACTCTTATTGTAACTCAATATTGCCCCAATGTAATAATGCTCCTGCTATATTATAGCTATCTTAAACATAAAATTACCCATAGCCTTTTATGTTCTTATAACTAACCAAAACATACAATATATTGTAAATACTGTCACAACCAGGCATTTGCTGCCATGACCCTACTATATTGATACATCTTCAATAGGTTTCATCCATATCAATATACAATGCTATTTATAATCCTTACTATACTATTTTGAATACAATGCATTGATGAGCATGCTAACCATATTAATTGAATACATTTTATTACATAGTAAAGAAGTTAAAACATACATATGGTTCATACATTTCTAATATACTTGGGTTAATTGTTACCTTTAATTTTAATTTGCAGGTATGACCCTCGTTTCAACACATGGATCCATCTAGCAAGTATGAACCAAAGACGAACCCATTTTAGCCTGAACGTCTTCAATGGCCTCCTTTATGCAGTTGGAGGCCGTAATTCTGATGGATGCCTAGCCTCACTTGAGTGTTATGTGCCTTCAACTAACCAGTGGCAACTGAAAGCCCCACTGGAAGTTGCAAGGTGCTGTCATTCCAGCTCAGTAATAGATGGTAAAATCTTAGTCACAGGTGGATACATAAACAATGCATACTCACGCTCTGTTTGTATGTATGATCCAGCTAATGATAGCTGGCAAGATAAGGCAAACCTCAGCACTCCCAGAGGATGGCATTGTTCTGTGTCTCTTGGAGACAGAGTTTATGTGATGGGTGGTAGTCAGCTTGGGGGACGTGGTGAGAGAGTTGACGTCCTCCCAGTTGAGTGCTACAGCCCACATACAGGCCAGTGGAGCTATGTTGCTCCTCTTCAGAATGGCGTTAGTACAGCAGGAGCCTCAACTCTCAATGGGAAAATTTACCTTGCTGGTGGCTGGAATGAAGTAGAAAAGAAATATAAAAAGTGCATTCAGAGCTACAACCCAGATCTTAATGAATGGATTGAAGAAGATGAGTTACCAGAGGCAACCGTAGGAGTGTCTTGCTGCACAATTACAATGCCACATTTCAAAACACGGGAATCCAGAGCAAGTTCAGTCTCTTCTGTACCAGTCAGTATATAACTGCCAAGGGTTGATTAGGATATCTGTGCCATTGTAATACAAATTGATTTTATAGGCACCTCACTCTTACATCAAGGGTTAAAATTCAAATTTTTAAACTTATAGACAATACATTCTTAATAATTGGTACCAAAATGGTAATAAAAATATACATATATTTTTAAAATATGTGTATATTTTAAAACAGAAACTCGCATTTACCATTCAGCTAATGATGTAACTCAGAATATTGCTAACATATTCAAATTAATTTGCAGATAGTACAAGGAAGGGAATTAATGAAGAGAAAAGTGTAATTCACAAATGCCAGTCAAGTCAAATTTGAATATTGATATGTCAAATGATTGAATGCACGAAATGTGAATTTGTTACTTTAACAATTAAAAAAATAGTGTTAGGCAGTTGTTTGAATGAAATGGTTTAATTTTACTTGTTAAAATAAGTTATTTGAAACACAATAAACGGTTATTAAGTGGAGGAAAGGTATTACTTGCATAGGATTTGTTAAAAATAAAACTTCTTAGTGGGATATTTTAGTTAAATAGGTAGCATTAATACTGGTTGCAACTAAGCTGTGTAGTTTCTGACTATATACTGATTCTGTCATTAGCAGATCTACTATTTATATGGACTTCATACATTTGTATATAAATGTGAATCCATTGCACTCATTTAGTATTCTATACATTGGTAGCACAAAGCAATTCAAGGTTTTTGCTACAACAAATGCTCATCTTTTCCAGTGTGCTGTTTCCTTTATAAGTACCATATACTGCATTGAAGGCCATCTAGCAACAGAAACACAACTCAATTTACTGAGCAACTCTGGGCATAATTATTATAAGTTTCACATTTGTTACAAGTGCCACATTTCTACCAGTGTAAAGGTGAACTAATTTAATTGTCATCTGCCAGTCCTTTTGTACACGTCTATTTCATAGATGCCAAATGCCACTAACAAAATAAACATCATGCTTCTTAGTAATGGAGCTTAAATGATCAGACTGGGGCAGAGGCACATTGTTTATATAAACAGAGTAGAGATAACACTATGGGATTAGTCCAGTCTGCACGATGCTTTTGTCACTAGCTCATGGTTTTATTGCTATGCTCGTAGTACATTATGTGGTGGTTGATTCTGTTTAATTTAACCAGTCACAGCAGCTGATAAAACTTCCCAGTAGGACATAGTAGTCACTAAGAGCATGTGCAGTGTCCATTGAATGGGGCTTTGGAGACTCGAGTACTGTATATTTTACTTACTAATCAAATGCAGCAAGGAGCTCCCCATTTATAGGCACTAACTAGATTATACATAATGGCCATGTTCTTTTTTATAATTAGATAAATCGTTAGCTATGTCATCTGGCATGTGAAAAGCAAATGTAATTATTAGAAAGCTACAAACATTACATTACCTCTAGAAACAATGTGAACGGTTATAATAGAAAAATATATATTTTAAAGCAAATTATATTTTCATGTGAACATATAAAATATAATTACTGTTCTGGCACTGATGAAAAGTAATCATATTGTAGTAAGGATATTTCTTAGTGCACCACATAATAGCCATTTAGAGGAGTAACAATGAAGAAGAAACTCATCAATGCAGAAAATGTGTTTGGTCCATTAACGAAGAGAAATATTACAGTTGCATGACATCTTATAAGAAACACTGTATTTTATTTGTAAAGTTCCATTGTACAGCACAACATACAGGGAACAATTCTATCACTATGTAGGTATGTAGCAGAAACTGATTTACCCATAAATACATACTTCATCATGAGGTATATAGTTCTAAATTATAATTTCTGGGCTAATGGATCAATGTTAGCGTTTGATCTATATAGCAGTACTTCAAAGAGTATTTAAAAATTAATAGAAATGCTAGGCAGTTTTTGTTTAATTGGAACTGTTAAACTGATTTCTTAGAAGCAATTTATGTATCTTCTCCTTTCACTCATAATGTCCTCAAATAATTTGAGGAGTGTGTGTTAGATAAAGTACACATTTACCAACCTTAGCTTTGGACTTGTGCATGTATGTAATCATGCTAATGTTTAGTTAGATGGTCAGAGTGGTACTTATCACAGATGAGGTTCTGCATTGCCATTTTCAACCATAGATGTAATTTCCATCTGTAATTCATGTAACATTCAAAAATCTGCAATTTTTGCCAGTAGTACTCTATATAAGCCTAGATTTGTTTTCTGGGACTTTAGGTTTGAATTTGGCCTTATTTGATGTAATACTTCCTGTGCTGTTTATGTAGTTAGTGCACAGCATCTTTAAATAATATTTCATCCCACAAAAATGTGAATAACATCATATTGTTCATTATCATGGTGCCATACCCTTGAAACTAAACAATGCAATTTCAATAGTGGAGTAAGTGCCTAGATAGTAAACACCTCAGTTGTTTTTTAAGTAGTATATTTCTTTAATTCTCTCTTCATGCTTGTTGGATTGGGAAGTTGGGGATGTCTTCCCTGTACTACGTGTGGTTACATCTTGTTTGTTCATGTATGGAACAGTGTTCGCTATGGAAAATTTCCATTTGAGCTTGGAGAGATGTATCAGCTTGATTATATGCAAATTGTCGAGATGCGAATCAAGTGTATGTTTTCAAAATGTAGAATTTGTCCACAGCAATATATCTAGGTCGATACAAGGTAATTAATTGGAGAAGTGGACATTTCCAAGCCGCCTTTGTTGGTGATTGGCAAGTGAAGTATAATGTGGGAATGTGTTAAGATTATTGATAGGGAGTTTAAAGAAACATGCCATGTAGTATCCAAACGCTCATACATAGGGACACCAAAAGGACATTCTTAGTCTAATAAAGAATATTATACAATTGGTAACATACATATTTTGCAATGTTTGCTAAGAAAATATAAAACACAAAATTATTAAATTGAAATTTATTTTATTTTTTACTATTTTTAACAATGACTCTTCAAATTAGATTTATCTAAGAATGGATTTGTGTGTCTCTTTGTTGGTTTTGAAATGATAGACAAATCTGTCAACACGTAGACATGTAGAACAGATAGTAAATAATGACATTTGTATGAATTTTTATACAATATGTATCTGGCCCAATACAATTCAGATGAAGACTTAGAAACTTACCATTACTATTGTAAGACACATTGCAGTCAACCATGGCTTAAATTTGTATTATATGTTTCTCACAAAGTCAGTAACCTACTGTAAATCATTTGTTTTGGAAATCAGTAATTATTTCTTAGTTTTAACCACAAGGGAACACAAAGCTTTTTATTCTGTAATAAAATGTACAAAAAATATTTGTTTATTGTTTAAACTGTAGTAATGTTTTAGCATGGCAATAGTGATTAGCATTGTTTTTGTCTATATTAATGTAATTTATGAAGCTTAATGGAAGCTTATGATTTAATTGTTACATTTATTCATAGGTTAGTCCAATGTCGTTTCATCAGAAAATATTAAACTGTGTTTAAACTATTTATTAAAGAGAAACTTCTGACCTTCTAAAAGACCCCAGCTATAAAACAGTGGGTGTAATTACTAGCTTTATCATTTTTTATAAAAGAATATTGCTCTGTAATATTTTAACCTGATATTTCAGCTGGCAGAAACCAAGCTGTCACTCAAGGTTCAAGCCATCCCTCTCATTATTCTATCATATGTTTATATCAATGTCAGTTAACCAGCTGGTACATTATATGAGATTGATATATTTACATTTGATTGAACTGTGAGGCTAATGAAAAGTGAGTTTACTTGTTACAGATCTCTATTTTTTTATTTATTAGAAATCATAGATAAAGGTAGTTTATACACCTGCAATTCATTACTATGGCTATATCGAAATTTTGTTATTTTCCAAAGGTAGTGAATGACAAAAGGCAACATTAAGTTTATTGGAAAAAAAGGTATAAACATAATTGTAGAACTGGAAGAATATGAATGTAACCTCTTAGTTTCAGGCAAGAGTTAATCATGAAATTACTCATGATAATAAAAATGTAAACTTTCACATATTTCCTTGTATGTGCAGTTATTTTAATATAAACAAAGGCATGTAAAAAGACAAGCCTTTTTGCATATTTCATAACACCATGCAATTTTAATAATTTCAACATTTATCAACATCAAAAATGTTGTCACAATTGCCACATACTTATTCACTTCGAGTGATCTGCCATCACTAATTCACTACAAGTTAAACCATAACAAACTACCATAAGCAGCTATATAAGCCATGAGCCTAAACCCATTTCTAGAGAAACTCCTAATTTTAGCAGACTCATTGTCCGAATGGCAATAAGGGGCTGCAGGGGACCCACGTTTTGGAAAGCTCTACTTGATGGCTACTGGACGGTGGTGGTAATGAGGGGGGGGGGGGGGGGAACTCTACTGGGAACTGCACATAGATTTAATATCACTGTTATGTTACAGAACATATTCCTGTCACAGAACCAACATCGCACCTGTATCCAAGGTCCCTCATGGACAGTAGAAACTATATTTTTTTTAACTTTGTAAAATACATTTTGCACATTTCAAGTTATTTAAAACACCACACTGCACTATGGTGCAGACACTCCAGAACTCAAGAATACAAATAGCTGTTAACTACAGCACTACAAATCAAATCAAAATAAAACACATACCTGGAATGTTTTGCATGGTCTTGATCGGGTCACATCTTACCTACAAGACCAAACTTTTAGTGACTCCTTCTTTGGCACCACTTCTTCTCCTCAACCTCTGTCTGTTGGCATACCCCAAGGTTCAGTCCTAGGTCTGTCCATCAACTCAGACTCAACATGATAAAAACTGGGCTCCTAATCTTCCCACCTCTACTACAGCTTCCATTCCTCATAGATCTCTGACTGTCGACAATGTCATCATTACTCCCACCTCACAGGCCTGCTGTCTTGGAGTTCTGTTGGACCCTGCTCTCTCCTTCATTCCTAATATACAATAATTAACTTAATAGTGTCTCTTCCATCTAAAAAATCTCCAAAATACATAACTACCTTACACATGACACAACGAAAATCCTGATTCACACTCTCATCATATCTCTCCTCGACTACTGCAATTCCCTCCTTGCTGGCCTCCCCATCACCTGTCTGTCTCCACTCCAATTCATAATGAATGCCTACACAAGACTCATCTTCCATACCTATTGCTCAGTATCTGCTGCACCTCTCTGTCAATCACTCCACTGGCTTCCACGTGACCCTAACTTACAAAACCCTCCACAACAATACACCCCCTTATATCTCTGCTCTCATCTCTAAATACTATCCCACCCGCCCTCTTGGTTCTGCTAACGACATTCTTCTCTCCTCTCTTGTCACCTCCTCTCATTCCCTCATTTTCTGGAACTTGACTCACTCCACTAGACTATACTCATGCTTCAAAACCCCACTTTTTGATGAAGTATGAGCCCAATTCAATTGAGCAATCGTAAGTTACTGGAGCCCGAAAGTGAGGCCGTAGGTTAATTTGCCAATCAATTGGCGTCTTTTTGCAGACTCCAAACGGTTTACGTGTTACTGGCTTGAAAACGTTGTGGTTGATAAACCCGTAGTTTACAGCCTCCCTAAGCCTTTGATCTTTCCTGTCTGCAAGAGTTACGATCGCAAATTGCTATTCAATTGCTACAATTCCCCAAGCGGTCTGCGGGGGCCACAGGGCCTGCAGGGGGCACAAAGGTGGGCCACAGTGGGCCATAAGGGCCTGCAGGGGACCCACGTAAGGCCCACAGGGGCCATAAGGGGCCGTGGAGGCCACAGGGCCTGCAGATGACACAAAGGGGCCACAGTGAACCATAAGGGTCTGTAGCGGAGCCACAGGGCCTGATCAGGGCCCCTGGGTCCTGTGGGGGGTTACAGTGAGCCTTAAGGGGCTGCAGGGGACCATAGGAGATCCACCGGGGCAATAAGGGGCAGTGGGGTGACTAGGCTGGCAGGGGGCCCCTTGGGTCTGTGGGGGCCATAGTGGGCTGTAAGGGGCCACAGAGGGCCCACAGGGGCACAAGGGGCCACAGGGACCTGTGGGGGCCACATTGCACGTGCAGGGGTCACAGGGGATCTGCTGGGACCAGAAAAGATCCGTTGAGGCCACATGGGATCTGCAGGTGCACAAAAGACCTGCGGGGGCCATTGGAGGTCCACAGGTGGGCCACGGGGGCCACAGGTAACCCACGGGAGGTCTGCGGGGGCCCCTCAGAGGTCAGGGGCCTGGAGTGCAGCAAAGTGAAAGGCAATAACATAAAGAATTGGAAAACACAGAAAGTTTATTGATCTAGGCTTTAGATTGAGTCATCGTGGCTACAATTACTGCAAACATGGCCTAACCAGTTATAAATGTTATGGAATAGAACTATGGAAAGAGTAGAATAATTAAACATTTGAGAATGGTAAATATTTACATAACTAAATTAGTTTAACAATAAACTGCACTAAACCTGGCTGGAATTTGTTGGTTTAAAATAAATATACTTTCTTGCTTATTATATGTTGTATAAACAATCCCCATTAGGCTCTTCTCTCTACAGGCAACCATATAACTATATGGTAAAAAACCAGAGCCTAGGTTCATAGGCTAAAATATATTTGCCCAGTTTGGAAGGAAGACTAGGGATCCATAAAATAACCAACTACAGGTTCTTGTTGTTTTGTTGTTGAGGCGTGTTCAACTCTCCGTGGCCCTATGGACTGCACCATGCCAGGCACAGCTGTCATCCACTGGCCCTCTGAGCTCCTTCAAGCTCATGTACCTTACTTTGTTGACCTCATCTATTCATATCCTCCTCTGCCACCCTCTTCTTCATGTACCTTCAATCTTTCTCAGCGTCAGAGTGTTCTTTAGAGCATCCTGTCTTTTCATGATATGGCCAAAATATTTGAGCTTTAGCCTCATGACCAAACCTTCCAGTGAACAGTTTGACTTGTATTGATTTATTACATCTTCTTGCAAGACATAGAAAAGTAGTTTTCTCCAACACCACAATTCAAATGCATCAGTTCTACAGTACTCAGCCTTCTTTATTGTCCAGCTCTATAGTACTACTGGGAATATCATAGTTTTAACTATGCGGTTGTTTATTGATAGTAATATGTCTTTACTTTTCAATAGCTTATCCAGACTTACCATAGCTTTGCTCCCTCAAAGCAAACAACTTTGCATTTAATTGATACAGTCATTATCTAAAGAGATATTGGGGCTCAGGAAAATAAAATGTGTTACTGTCTCCACTTCTTCGCCATCTATTTGCAAGGATTGTTGTTTGCCATGATCTTCCTCATTTTAACACTGAGCAGCAGGCCAACTTTAGCACTCTCTTCTTTCACAACCTCACACAATTCATCAATGAACGGGTGGCTACAGGTGTTAATTTACCAATACATTCAACTTCTGACAAACATTTCAATCAAAGATGACTCCTAGCTTTCATTTCTGAACAACAAACTGCATGACATCAATAAGTTTAAACACTCTCCTGCAGATACTTAATATATTATGTTTCTCATTTTACACTATCCTCCCATATACCCTCTCACTGAGGTATTAATAAAGATGATGAAATGCTCGTTCTAAGGAAAATAACTTGCATCACATGATATAGAGTTTATGAGTTTGAAATTCCCTAGACAGAGCACAAAAAGACTTCCCTGTAAAACTATGGGGGAAAAACAAACGATATATTTAAAAAAACAACACCTGCAAATTTCTAACAGCTTCTAATTTTTCCATTTAATTTCAGTATAAAGGGGCACTATAATACTCACTTTTCTACAATAAATGATATAAATACATTTGGAAAAAATAGATCATGAAGATGAAAGCAAATGAGTTTTATACAGTGCCTTGCAAAAGTATTCACCCCCTTGACTATTTACCTATTTTGTTACATTACAGCCTTAAGTTCAATGTTTTGTTAATCTGAATTTTATGTGATGGATCAGAACACAATAGTCTAAGTTGTTGAAGTGAAATGAGAAAAATACATACATATAACTATTTTTTAGAAATATTAAACAGAAAATTGTTATGTGCGTATGTATTCACCCCCTTTGTTATGAAGCCCATAAAAATCTCTGGTTCAACCAATTACCTTCAGAAGTCATAAAATAAGTGAAATAGTGTCCATCTGTGTGCAATCTAAGTGTCACATGATCTGTCATTACATATACACACTTTTTTGAAAGGCCCCATAGGCTGCAACACCTAAGCAAGAGGCACCACTAACCAAACGCGGTCATGAAGACCAAGGAACTCTACAAACAAGTAAGGAACAATATTGTTGAGAAGTACAAGTCAGGGTTAGGTTATAAAATAATATCCAAATTTTTAATGATCCCCATGAGCACCATCAAATCTATCATAACCAAATGGAAAGAACATGGCACAACAGCAAACCTGCCAAGAGACAGCCGCCCACCGAAACTCACGGACCGGGCAAGGAGGGCATTAATCAGAGAGGCAGCATATTCTGATTTAATAATCTTTTCCTTTATGATAATTACGATAGATTATTAAAACTGCTTAAATTTAGAGTACACTGCTACATATTTTATATTATTACTAAATATTTGTTTACTATATAAATTAGATATACATTTTGCACAGCACTTAGTCACTTTTAGAGTAGATTAGCTTGCTTTAGTATGTTAGATTAGGGGGTAATTGGTGGATCCCCAGTACCGCCACCAGGATTAGTTGATTTAGTTTTTTCAGGTTTTGTGCAGATAGTATATTTAGAATTAGTATAAAGGAGTAAATGGTGGCCTCCGCTACCACCAAATCAGAATAATATACATTTTCAGTGAATCATCACTTCACAGCACTGTGCACTTTATCACTTTGATCTTTATTTAGGTTATGTTAAAATATAATTCGTTTGCGGTGTCTCTATAGCAATTACATTAACATACTTAACTTTTTTCAGTGTTCTGGTGTTTGTTCATTGCTGCTATATGTTAATTTTTAAGTGTTTTTAAAATGACGTATTTGTATATGTATTGAATAAATTGAGACATTTTACAAACTCAAAACATGCCATTTTGTTTTTTGCTGAAAGTAATGGCTTTCTTCTGGCCACTCTGCCATAAAGTCCAACTCTATGTAACGTACGACTTATTGTCGTCCTATGTACAGATACTCCAGTCTCTGCTGTGGAACTCTGCAGCTCCTCCAGGGTTACCTTAGGTCTCTGTGCTACCTCTCTGATTAATGCCCTCCTTGCCCGGTCCGTGAGTTTTGGTGGGCGGCCATCTCTTGGCAGGTTTGCTGTTGTGCCATCTGCTTTCCATTTGGTTATGATAGATTTGATAATGCTCCTGGGGATCATCAAAGATTTGGATATTTTTTTATAACCTAACCCTGACTTGTACTTCTCGACACTTAGATTGCACACAGGTGGACATCATTTCATTAATTATGTGACTTCTGAAGGTAATTAGTTGCACCAGAGTTTTTTATGGCTTCGTAACAAAGGGGGTGAATATATACGAATATGCCAATTTTCTCTTTTCAATTTCTAAAAAATAGTTTTATGTATATATTTTTATCATTTCACTTCACCAACTTAGACTATTGTGTTCTAATCCATCACATAAAATTTAGATTAACAAAACATTGAACTTAAAGCTGTAATGTAAAAAAATAGGTAAAAAGTCAAGGAGGGTGAATACTTTTGCAAGGCACTGTATGTCCCATAAAATAATAAATCTATTGTGTGTGAAGAATACTTATTTTGCTTCTCTTATGCATGACACACATGTCTTATTGGATGTGACAGGTCACTTCCTGTGTCTCAGCACATGTTTCAGACTATGAGCCACATTCAATTAAGTGATTTTGAGATCCAGTAGCCCGTAAGTGAGGTTGCAAGCCATTTTGCTATTCAATTGGAGTCTTTTTGCGGGCTCGGAACGGCTTACGAGTTTTAAAAAATGGCGGGGGGTTAAACTAGTAACTTACACCCTCCAAAAGCCTTTGATCTGTCAAGGCCACAGGACTTGCGATTGCAAAAATCGATAATCGATATTCAATTGGCAAAATCGCTAAACACCCAAGTTGCAATCAAGCTCGCAAACGCCAAATGGCGGATAAAGCTTACGAGTTCCAACTAGGACTCACAAAAAAATTCACATAGGTTGTAATGGTCATTTATATGCCAATATGAAAAGCCATGCTGCAACATGCTGAAAGCTAAGACACACCACCTCATTACATTGCAACACAAATACTTGCAAACGGCTGACATATTAACCCTTTCACACACACAGAGTCTCTAATGTGGACCCTAAAAATACAAAGATCACCTTATATACAGTATCTCACAAAAGTGAGTACACCCCTCACCCCTCACAATGACACTGCCACCACCAAAAGTATACCTCTATACTGAGGAAAGGTAGTTGAAATAATCCATAAATGACAAATAAATTGATAAGGCACAAAGAGCACAAAAACACTGATATGGGATGAAACTCACAGTTTGAACATAAACAGTGATGCAGAGAGAGTGGAGGCAGCATCTGACACCATCAGGTAAATGCATGTAGGGAGAATCAACACAACATATTATACAAAACATATATACACATATAGACATATGTGTATATATGTTTGATCTGGGCCTGCATGAGTGTTGCCGGCACTGGGGAGCTAAGGTTCATTGAGGAAACCATGAATGCCAACATGTACTGTGACATACTGAAGCAGGGCATGATCCCCTCCCTTCTGAGACTGGGATGCAGGGTTGTATTCCAACATGATAACGACCCCAAACACACCTCCAAGATGATGACTGCCTTGCTTAAAAAGCTGAAAGTAAAGGTGATGGACTGGCCACCAGTCCTAAACCCTATTGAGCATCTGTGGGGCATCCTCAAATGGAAGGTGTGGGAGTGCAAGGTCTCTAACATCCACCAGCTCTGGGATGTCATCATGGGGAAGTGGAAGAGGACACCAGTGGCAAACTGGTGAACTCTATGCCCATGAGGGTTAAGGCAGTGCTGGAAAATAATGGTGGCTACACAAAATATTGACACTTTGGGCCCAATTTGGACATTTCCACTTAGGGGTGTACTCAGTTTTGTTGCCAGCGGTTGAAACATTAATGGCTGTGTGTTGAGTTATTTTGAGGGGACAGCAAATTTACACTGTTATACAGGCTGTACACTTACTACTTTACATTGTAGTAGAGTGTAATTTCTTCAGTGTTGTCACATGAAAAGATATAATAAAGTATTTACAAAAATGTGAGGGGTGTACTCACTTTTGTGATACCTAAAGGGGGTAATGTCATAGTCTAGAATAAGCATGATGCATAGCACCTACCAGGGTCCCATGTGGTCACTACACCACTGCAACCGGAATCTGATGAAAAAAAGGGTCATCACAAATCACTCCATTTAACTGAAGAAACCATAAATGTGCATAGCACTGACAACTTGTCCATATCTGCTAAATTAAACAGATGATTCAAACTCTGGACTGCGTAATCCAATCCAGTTTCACACAGACAGTGTGGTGACAAAAAGTAAAAAAGTAGTCAACTAAAAAAAGGCGGAGGAGGATAAAAAAAAAACGAATCAGCATGTATGTACAGTACAGTGCTAAATACTGTAACTGCAACAATATACCAACTCACCTGATTCCCATCTGCAAGCATTACTAACTACTAGCAAGGTCTCTGGATAATCAGTAATATGGGCAAATAGCCATTAATACGGACACAAAAGTCAGCTGCCAGATTCAATGTTACTTACATCAGACCCAAGGATCTGCTCTCAGACCAATATTGAGATCAGGATCACATACTTCACTAATGCATATATCAATGCTGGCTGTCATTAACATTCCATTGTGAGACTTTGCAAGTGCACCGCCATAGCGGTATTAGTCTGCATTTCGGCTCACAACAATCATGTCTGAGATATCTGGCTATATTATAGCTTTAAGATTATGGGAGCTACATGTTAAGGGGGCTGTCTTTGAAGGAATGTCTACCAAACTATATCTCACTATCTCTTTTTTGTTTCAGCCTCCAGCAACCATCTTGTAACTTCTCCTCTGGCTTTTGCACACACTGCTACAATCCTCCAGCAACCATGTTGTAACTTCTCCTCTGGCTTTTGCACACACTGCTACAAGCCTCCAGCAACCATCTTGTAACTTCTACTCTGGCTTTTGCACACACTGCTACAAGCCTCCAGCAACCATCTTGTAACTTCTCCTCTGGCTTTTGCACACACTGCTACAAGCCTGCAGCAACCATCTTGTAACTTCTCCTCTGGCGTTTGCACACACTGCTTTCTCTGCCCTCTCTCCCTCCCTTGTGTTGTCTCAATTTATAGATACCCACCTGACTTACACCTGCTCACTCAGCATCACCTGCTTCAAATTAATTAATAATTAAATACCAAAAATGTATATATATATATCATACACACATCCCAGCTACCCTCCCATCTCGGTCACTAACAATTTTTCTTTTTACTTTCTCACCTTTATCTCATCTACTCCCTACACCTACACACTTTGTCGAAATGCTCTCTCACTTTTTTCTCCTCATCATCTTCTACTGCCTTTCTCTCAGACTTTCATTTGCAGCCTATCCATATCACACCCCAATACTATAACCATCTCACCTTCCTTGCTTTCCTCTCCTCTTCTCTGCTCCCACCAGCTACTCTCCCTCCTCCAATCACAATCTCATCCCCTCCCCAACACTCATAAGCAGAAACATCACTGTAAGTCCCACTCCCATATTGTCTAACTCTCACTCCTCCTTCTCCTGGCTGCTGGAGACATATCCCCTAACCCAGGTCCCTCCCTCATTTCTACCTGCTTTCAGCCACGCTCTGCTCCAAGAGCAGAAAACACCAGAAAAACACAGAATTTGATCCCATCACTCGTCACAAATCCTCCACTCTACCTTTCTCCTGCGCTTTCTGCAACGCACGATCTATCTGCAATAAACTTACTTTCATTCACAACCTTTTCATTACCAACTCCCTCAATCTTCTGGCTCTCACTGAAACCTGCCTCTCCTGTTCTGACACTGCCTCCCCTGCAGCCCTCTCGCATGGTGGTTTTCGCCTCAGTCACACACCTAGCCCTGGAAATAAACAAGGTGGTGTGTGGGTGTATTACTTTCTTCTCGCTGTACATATCACCTCATACCCCCTGTCCCATCCCTCCAATTTTCGTCTTTTGAAGCTCATACTATCAGCCTCTTCTCTTCTATCTCTCTACGTGTTGTTGTTTTCTATCGCCCCCCAGGTACTCCCTCTCAATTTCTCGATCATTTTTCTGCCTGGCTCTCACACTTTCTTTCCTCCAACATTCCCACACTGATACTTGCTGACTTCAACATTGCCATTGACACCCCCACCTCCCCAGCAGCCGCCAAACGACTTGCACTCACCTCTTCCCTCGGCCTCTCACAACTTACAGATCCTTCAACTCACCATGCTGGACACTCTCTTGACCTTATTTTTACCAATATTACCCATACCTCCAACCCAGTCAGCCACCCTCTCCCTCTATCTGACCATCACCTCCTTACCTTCAACCTCACATCTTCCTCCCATCACTCTTCTTCAACCCCAGCCACAATAACCCACAGAAACCTGCTAGAACTCAACCATACACAACTCTCCACTGTGCTCCAACCTCTTCTCAGCACTATCACCAACCTCAACTGCCCTGACACTGCCACCTCACACTACAACTCTACTCTCTCTTCCACCCTTGACACCCTTGCCCCCATAACTACACGCAGATGCCCTCAATCTCATCCACAACCATGGCACACTACACACACACGTTACATTCAGAAGTGCTCCCGCACTTCACTACAAGTTTATGCTACATTCCTACTCCTCTGCCCTCAACCTGGCCAAACAGCATTACTTCACATCACTAATATCAACTCTGTCCTCTAACCCAAAACGTCTTTTTGCCACTTTCAATACTCTCCTCCGCTCACCACCTCCCTCCGTCCCTTCCTGTCTCACGGCTGAAGACTTTGCCAACCATTTTACATATAAAATTCAATCTATCCGCAATGAACTCTCCTCTCACCGTGGCTCACACACTCCACCCTCTCAACTAACCAACAACACCCAATCTACTCCCCTCCACATTCCCACAGCCACTTTAAACTATTTTACCCCTGCAACAGAGGATGAAGTCTCCATCCTAATATCATCCTCTCACCACCTGTCCTTCGGATCCTATTCCATATCAGCTCATCCCTCCCCTCTCTACTACACTAATCCCAGCTCTCACACACATCTTCAACCTTTCCCTAAACACTGGCATGTTTCCATCATCTCTAAAACATGACATAATTACACCCACTCTCAAGAAACCCTCATCCGATTCTGACGTTGCATCTAACTATAGCCCTATCTCTCTACTTCCCCTTGCTTCGAAACTGCTGGAGCGGCTCATCTATAACCGCCTTACCAGTTTCATCTCCTCTAACTCTCTTCTGGACACTTTCCAATCCGGCTTTCGGCCCCAACACTCCACTGAGACAGCCCTCTTAAAAGTCACCAATGACCTGCTCACCGCCAAGTCTAAAGGCCACTTTTCCATTTTGCTTCTTCTGGATCTCTCTGCCGCCTTTGACACAGTTGACCATCCGTTTCTACTCCACATTCTCTCCTCCCTCAGCATTCGAGACACTGCTCTCTTGTGGCTCTCATCATACCTCCAAGAATGATCATTTAGCGTCTCCTTCTCCGGCAAATCTTCTTCTCCTCACTCCCTGTCTATTGGCGTACCCCAAGGATCAGTCCTAGGCCCCCTCCTCTTCTGCATCTACATAGCCTCACTCGGCACCCTAATAAACTCTTTTGGGTTCCAGTACCATCTCTATTCAGATGACACCCAAATCTACCTCTCAGCACCAGATCTATCCCCCTCTCTTCCAGCACACGTCTCCGACTGCCTCTCTAGTATATCCTCTTGGATGTCTGCCCACCATCTGAAACTCAACATGTCTAAGACTGAACTCTTAATCTTCCCACCCTCTACTTCAGCTTTCTACTGGACCCTGCCCTCTCTTTCATCCCACAAATACAGTCTCTAATCAAATCCTGTCTTTTCCATCTAAAAAAACATATCCAAAATACGCCATTACCTTACACAAGACACTACTAAGATTCTACTACACTCTCTCATCATTTCTCGTCTTGACTATTGCAACTCGCTCCTTGTTGGTCTGCCCATCACTCGCCTCTCCCCACTTCAATCCATAATGAATGCCTCAGCCAGACTCATCTTCCGTACACAACCTTCAGTATCGGCAGCTCCTCTTTGCCAATCACTTCACTGGCTTCCCTTAGCCTCCAGAATAAAATTTAATGAGATAAAGGTGAGAAAGCCCTCAACAACAGCGCACCCCCATACAGCTCTGCTCTCATCTCCAAATATTCCCCCACACGCCCTCTTCGTTCTGCTAACGACCTTCTTCTTTCTACCACTCTTGTCACCTCCTCTCACTCCCGCCTCCAGGACTTTTCTCGTGCTGCCCCTATTCTCTGGAACTCCTTGCCTCGCTTCACCAGACTGTCCTCCTGCCTTAAATCCTTCAAAACTTCAATAAAAACACACCTCTTTAAAGAAGCCTATAACCTTCCTCCCTAACATGCTCAGCACTACTCTCTCCCTACTGTACCACATACAAACTTCAACCTTTAGATTGTAAGTCTGCGAGCTTCAATCCTGCAAGGTGCTTTAGGGAAAGCGCTATGGACACCGGATTCCAAGCTCAAAGACAGGGCCCTCCATTCATTGCAATGTGTAAATCTTGTAATTGCCTGTAACTTAACCTATGTATAAGCGCTACGGAATATGTTGGTGCGTTACAAATAAACGATAATAATAATAATAATAATACCGGAGAGGCACTGAGAAAACCTTGCACCTCATATATTTCCACCACAATGCTTGCAGATGCAGAAGATGCCTTCATCGACCTGTATTGTACCTAAAAAAAAAAAAAGAGAAAAAAACACAAACATACAAACTAAGGTCTGAAAAATCATAGGAACTGCAGCATTCTCTCTTCTCAACAGCATTCCTCAGTGACCATCAATTGGTGACATGTTAAACAGAACCCTATGTGTCCACAGAGAAGAGGATTATGGATCATGTGATGGGAGGTAGCCATCTGTATACAAAATATCACCATCACATAGGCCAAGATCCAAGACTCTGTAGCCAGGCTAGATTAGGTTAACATTGTCACTGAGGAGTGCTGTTGAGAAGGCACAAAAATGCAGGCTGCTATCTCCCTGCTGCCAGTGTTGACGGTGGTGGTGGTGGTGGGGGGGGGGGGGGGGGGCGTAAGGAGGCTACAGCACTTTCCTTAGCAGCCCAACCAGGTAGATGATGCCTCCCTAGAGGGCCTTGCCTGGCTGCGCATCACCTCATGATTGGCAAAGATGCTGGCCTGGATCCCCTGGAGACAGTCCAGTTGCTCGTGCATGAGGGCCAGCATATCCGCCTGCACAGCCTGGCATGGTGGTGACGGTGGTGGGGATGGAGGGCCTCGGTGCAGGGCTGGGTGAGGAGGTGGCGTGAATGGAGTGGGGAGGGTCTGGGGCCTGGCTGGAGCCAGGGGTGATGCAGGTGGTGGTATGTTTGGCCGGTGGTGCCAGGCCAGCGCACTGCTGTGTGGGGAAGGAGGTGGTGGTTGACTGGACGACAAGTTGGAGGGCCCCAGTGAAATCCGCAGTCTTTCGAGGAGGGGGATAGTGGGGTAAAATCCCGGCAGTGTGACCAGAGGTCCGGTGGGTGACCCCACGACCCAAATGACCTCCCCCTCCTCTGAGCCAGGGCCCTCTGATCCTCTTCCTTCCTCTTCCCCCTGCACTGGTTCCTGCTGAGTGGGGACTTGCTCCTCCACATCCTGCTGAGATGGAGCCGACGCCCCCGCCTCTGGTTTGCCACTGGACACAGACCTCCTCCTGGATGCTGAAAGATAAAAAAGAAAGGTATATGTCATTAGTATGATGAATAATACATTGTCATGTGTTCATTCCTAGCTATCTGACATCTAGGCTTGAACATAGTTACATAGGGCCTCATTCCATTATCGGACGTAGGAGATGCGGGGCCGCAAGAACCGGCCGCAAGCTATTTGCCTATTCTATTCCCTTCCGGCCGGGGATTCCGGCAGGCTTGCGGCCGGCGCCTTGCTATCCCTTGGGGCCGCAGGCGCCGGAGGAAAGCCTTTGATCTTAAACGGCCGCAAGAGTTTCGGCCGTAAGAAAATCCTGGTTGCTATTCAATTGCCCCGGGAACCCTCCCTGCAAGGCTAAAACCGAGCCGCAGCTTACTTGCAGCAAAAAGGTCCCGCAGGCACGCAATTAAGCACATTATAAAGCCATAATAAAGTCATCCTGCCCTCTGAAGAGACTATAAAGTGATTGTAGGTGTTAGCATTAATAGCACAACATTCCCCTACACTCAAATCCGTAAATAAATTTTATTTTAATTTATATCAAATATCCATGTAAAAAGTCCAGAGGGCTTGGAGCACCTCAGACCCACCCACGCTGCGGCCGGAAAATAAACAGTTAATGTAATCTCAGATTTGGGCTGATGTGCAAGCTTGAGAGGGGGTTGCTATTAATCCTCATGTCCCCCATTATGATCCCTAGCATTTACAGAGCTTTACAGTGCCGTCTTGAATTTATTTTTGCATTTAAAGATTTCTGAGCTTACGGCCGATTGCAAGATATACGGCCGGCCGTAAGGGGATAGCCTTGCGGCGCGGTATAATTGAATTGCAAGGTAACGGGAGCCCCGCAAGGAATCGCAGCCTTGCGGACGATTTACGGCCGATAATAGAATGAGGCCCATAGTATTTAAGGTTGAAAAAAGACCTTCAGTCCATCAAGTTCAACCTTTCAAGGTCTCCTCCGATCTGCGATATGCGGATTAACTAATAATTAATTAGTTGTATAAAAAAAAAAAATCCCTCCTGACCCCAGACACCGGCGACCGGACTTCTCCCTGGATCAATACTGCCTCTCTAATTATCCATGATAACCCTGAATTCCCTTTTTAATTAGAAATAAATCCAGTCCCCTTCTAAAGTTATCTATGGAATCTGCTGTCACCACCTCCTCTGGTAGAGAATTCCACAGATTAACCACCCTTACTGTGAAGAACCCTTTTCTTTCTTTAAGGTGGAATCTTTTTACTTCTAACCTCAAGGGATGTCCTCTTGTCAGTTGAAAACCTCTTGGCACAAAAAGCTCCCTTGACAAATCTTTATACTGACCCTGGATGTATTTATATAAGGTAATCATATCTCCTCTTAGACCCCTTTTTTCTAGAGAAAATAAGTTTAATTTGGTTAGTCTTTCTTCATAACTTAGCCCCTCCATTCCCCTTATTAGTTTTGTTGCCCACCTCTGTACCTTTTCCAGCTCTAAAATGTCCTTTTTATGAAGTGGTGCCCAAAATTGTACTCCATATTCCAAATGAGGGCGTTCTAGAGATTTGTATAGTGGCAGAATTATATTTGCTTCCCTGGCTTCTATACCCTTCTTAATACATGCTAATATTTTATTTGCCTTCGCAGCTGCTGCTTGGCTTTGAGCACTGTTACCTAGGTAGTTGTCCACAAGCACTCCCAAATCCCTTTCAATATCTGATACACCTAGATTTGCTCCATTAAGATTATAAATTACATGGCTATTTTTCCTTCCCAGATGCATAACTTTACATTTATTCATATTAAATCTCATCTGCCATTTAGATGCCCATTCGGCAATTGTATGTAAATCCCTTTGGAGGGAAAGCACATCACTATCTGATGTAATTACCTTGCACAACTTTGTGTCATCAGCGAAAATGGAGACACCACACTCCAATCCTACCTCTAAGTCATTAATAAATATGTTAAAAAGGAGAGGACCTAATACTGAACCCTGAGGAACCCCACTTACCACATTAGTCCAATCGGAGTATGTTCCATTTACAACAACCCTTTGCTTCCTGTCTTTTAGTCAGCTCTCAATCCATGAGCAGATATTTACTGCCACTCCTGTATCTCTTAGTTTGCACAATAGTCTCCCATGTGGCACTGTATCAAAAGCCTTTGCAAAATCCAAAAAGACTACATCCACTGAGTTGCCTTGATCCAGGTTCCTACTAACCTCCTCATAGAAACTAATTAGATTTGTTTGACATGACGTATCCCTCATAAATCCATGTTGACTCCTACTTATAATCCTGTTCAAATAGACATATTCTGGTATATTATCCCTTATTAACCCTTTTAAAAGCTTCCCCACTACAGAAGTGAGGCTCACTGGTCTATAATTCCCTGGATTTGCTCTTGCTCCCTTTTTAAATATAGGTATCACAGCAGCTTTTCTCCAGTCATCTGATAGTGACCCAGTGTTGAGTGAATCTTGAAAAATTAGATATAATGTTTTGGCTATTACAGAACCCAGTTCCCTTAGTACCCTTGGATGTCAGGACCTGGGGCTTTATTCACATTTATTTTTTCAAACCTCTTTTGGATTACTTCCTGTGTTAGCCAATTATTTGGCAAAGGTAGTGTAGCCCCATTATGTTGCCGTGTCCCAACCACTGGTACCTCCCTTGTGTATACCGAAGAAAAGAACCTATTTAGCTCATCTGCCTTTTCTTGGTCACTAATTATTAGACGGCCTGTGTCGCATTGTAATGTTCCTATAGCTTCCTTCCTCGCCTTCTTCCCAATAATATACTTAAAAAATATTTTAGGGTTAGTCTTACTCTCTTTTGCAATTCATTTTTCATTTTCTATTTTAGCCTAATTGCATGGATGATTCTCCTAATTGCAACTCAGATTAGCTATCATTTGCTAGATGTGATCTATTCTTTGGTTTAAGGTCTTGATCGTTTTGGGCTCCTAACCCTATCTTGATTCTGGGTGCAGTCTGCAACTGTATGGGCTGCAGTGGGCACACCAATAAATATACTTTATTTTGCTTTATTACTGTTGTTATGCCCAGGAATGACAGTGATTTGTCAGCTTCATGGATTTAATGATGCATCCATCAATCCCTTAATTCCATGGAGCTGACATGTCAGTGTCCTTGTTTATCATCATGTACATGTGTAGTGTGTATGATGCACATGTTGTGGCACGTCGGTGTATGTCATGTTCACCTGACATGGAGGCTGGGTCCTGTTGAGCCACCGGGCCTAAAGCTCCAGCGGCAGGCAACAGTCTCAGAAGGTCCCTGGTGACCCTCTCCCACTTATTATAGGACATGATGCGTCGATGGTCCTCCTTATCCATCCTCCTCCTAACCTTGGCCCTGATGTCATCAAATATGTGCTTGACGGACCTCACATCCCTTGGCGCTGTGCCTACTGCCGTAACCTTTGCCGCAACCTTCTGCAAAGCCTGAGCCCTAGGTCCAGGCTTAACTTCCTTCCCCTTCAAGAATGATGGGGCAGCCTCTGATAGCACTGAGGAGGACTGCATTCTCCTGGTGTGTATAATTGTGGGCCCTGTGCTTGCCCCTAGCCTCTTGCCCTCTCGACTATGGACCGGGACCCTTGCCTCTTTTACCTGCCCCTGGGGCCTGTCCCTTCCCCGAACTACCACCCCCCCTCAGGATCAGGCCCTTCCCCTCTGTCCTTCTCCTCTGTGTGACTGACACTCGACCCACCTTCCACCACCCACTACTGCACTCTCCTCCTCTCCCTCCTCTCCCTTTCACCCTCCTCCCTCCTCTCTTCCCCCTCTCCCTCCTCTCCACCATTCTTTCCCTTCTCACCCTTCACACCCTCCTCTCCTCCCTCCTCTCCACCTCCTCTCCTCCCTCCTCTCCCTCCTCGCCCTGCTCTCCTCCCTCCACTTCCTCCATCTCCTCAACCTCCTCCATCTCACTCCTCACCTCCTCCTCCCCATCTCTACTCCCCATGACCATCTGCCGCTCCTCTCTCTCCTTATCCCCTCTCCTCTCCTCTACTCTCCTATCTACTCCCTCCATCATGTCACCAAAATAATATAAGGATAAATAAACAAAAGTTTTACTGTATATGTGGGTTGTAAAAAAAAATATGTGGGTGCTATGTGTTATTGATAACCGTTGGGGAATGGGGTGTGGGGGATGGAGTGTGTGCGTGTGGTGTGAACTAACTAAGTCTTAAGTGTAAATCTGTATGAAATAGAATATAAATCGATAAAAACGCAAACTACCTCTCCCATCTAGCTCCTAATCTCAATCACAAACACCAAGCTTACAACCCCGGGACCTGCGTGCTACTTCAGTTAAAATTTACAACACAGGGCGTGTGGAACTGAAAATTTATAAGCTCCCACTTTCTATTGGCTGAGAGGCTGTGTCGCATTACTATCTACCACAATTGGCTCGTAACTGCTGATCGCATTTCGGCCAGCCCCTAAACAGTTTGCGGTCGCGGGAGAGAATTACGGGCTTGAGGCTGTGTCTCATAACTTGCGCCCCTGCTCAATTGAATAGCATCGCTATCGGAGATGAGTGGGAGCCTGCAACGCAATTGCAGACATTCGGATGTCTGCGATCGAGTTGCAGGCTTGGAATTGAATGTGGCCCCATGTTGCTTGCAAAGATCACTGTGATGAGCTTGAAAAGAAATGTTAAGGATGGGTGGGTGATGCCCCTGTTACTTATGTACCAAGCCCCAACCTTACTGATTACAGTCCTGCAAACACACAAACGTAAATTCAGATGGAGGGATCACGGACTACAAAAAGGAAGAGCAACCAGGGGTCCAACCAATAGTAGGACAAAGAAAGCCAGTAATACAGCACTTGAAATTGAAACAGAAAGTTGCTTCCTCCTACATTGCCCTAAATGCAAAACCATCTCAGATAAAAATACACAAAAGTGCACAAGAATAAGAGCTGAGTAGATTTGTATTAAAATTATTTGTACTATAGTGATTTTACAAGAAATGATATCTACATTCATACAAAGAAAATCTGGATCAATATCCAGACAACTGAGCATTTCCACTTCTGAATGAATGTTGCACAAAATAAATATGTAATAAAATGTTTTGTTTATTGGATAGGACTTAATTTAGACTTTCTTTATTTTTTACAACCACTAGGTGTCACCATTTACTAAAGAAAAAGCTTGCCCCTTACACTTTGCATTGTTGACAGGATACTGCAACTCATTTCATTTGGATCTTTAAAAAGTTTTTTTTTTGTTACAAATTAATAAACCACAAATAAAAAAATAATCACTGCATTCATTATGCATTATTTGTTTACTAAATGGATTTATATTGGTGTTTGAGTTGAATATATTATAATAATAATAATTATTATTATTATTACTATTAGCTGATATTTATAATGCTCCAACATATTCCGCAGAGCCATACATAGGACGAACACATGGTAAAAACAATATCATTAAAATTAATAGAGAGTCCTGTTTTGAGCTTAGAACTTTGCATATAGATATAGAAATAGATTTTCAAGCATCCCAAAAGTTGCAGACTTACAATCACCTTCTGGAATTTGTAAGTTGATAGATAAATTGGGCATATTAAAGCATCATTAAATAGGTACAAGCATCATTAAATAGTTTTTAGTTTTTAGTGAGGTTTTTGAGGACTTATGACTGGAGGAAAGTTTAGCGGAGCGAACAAGAGAAAAGTACTGAAGGTGGGAATGAGAGGAGGTGACAAGAGAGAAGGAAAGAAGAAGGTCATTAGCAGAACAGAGGGGGAGGGTGTTGGAGTATTTTGAGATGAGAGCAGAGGTATAAGGGGGTGCATTGTTGTTGAGGGTTTTATACATTAGGCTCATGATTTTACATTTTAGGTTATGGGGAGCCAGTGGAGTGTCTGACAGAGAGGTGATGCTAACATTGAGCACTGGGTATTGCAGATGAGTCTAGCGGACACAATCATTATAGTTTGGAGTGGTGACAAGAGGGTGATGGGGAGGCCAGCAAGGAGTGAGTTGCAGTAGTCAAATTGTAGTTGTGTCTTGTGTAAGATAGTGACGTATTTTAGAGATATTTTTAAATGAAATAGACAAGATTTGGTGAGCGAATACATATGAGGAATCAAAGATAGGGCAGGATCAAAAAGAACCCCAAGACAACGGACTTGGGAGGAGGGAGTTATAATTGTATTGTCAACAGTGAGAGATATTTGAGGAGTTGATGCTGTAGTATACGGTGGAAAACAAGGAGCTAAGTTTTTCACATGTTAAGTTTGAAATGGTGGGGGGACATCCAGGAGGATATGCTAGAGAGGCAGTTGAAAACACATTCTAGAATAGAGGGGGATAAATCTGGTGTTGAGAGGTAAATTTGAGTGTTGTCTACATAGAGATCATATTAAAATCCGAAAGATTTTTTTTAAGGTTCCAAGTGAGGAAGTATAGATGGAGAAGAGGGCCTAGGAATGAACCTTGGGGTACACTAACAGACAGATGGCAGGGTGAAGAAGTGGTGCCAGAAAAGAAGACATTAAATGGTCGACCTTATAGGTATGATGTGAGCCATGAAAGAGCAGAGTCACGGATGCCAAGAGAGTATAAAATTTGTATTAGAAGAGGGTGGTCAACCATGTCAAAGGCAGCAGTGAGATCTAGGAGGATTAGAATAGAGAAATGAGACTTTTACTTGTCAGTGAAAAAGTTATTAGTAACTTCGGAGGAAATAAATTGGGAAAAGTGATTATGGACGAGCCACTCAAGCAGTTTTGAGGCCAGGGGAAGTGGTGATATTGGGAGAAAATTAGATGCATTAGCTGGATCAGAAGAGGTTTTTAGGAATGCGTGTAATTATAGTATGTGACAATATGACAATATACAAACTGATAAAGATGGAGTTTACTCTAGAAATCTGATCAGTGATCATTGGCGCTCAGATTATTTAAGAATACAATCTTACTGAGAACAAAGAGTTCTACAGCTAGCTAATCACATATCTAACTGCCAGCCACTCGGTAACCGTGGTGTTTTTGGCCTAAAAATCCTGCTAATATTTAAAAGTGACATGAAGAAACAGGACATTTTGAAGTTAAGCTTGCATTATGTGCGAATATCAATATCTGTGAGTCCAAAGGAGTTCCTGAAGTCAGCATTCATGACATAACATATGTCTAATTATATCACCTATGAGAAGGCACAAAAGAAGGCAAGGATCAGAAACTTAAGAAAAGGTGGATGAAAAGGCCATGTGAAGATCATGGTTATGGCTATTTTGAAAACATAGACGAAAAAAAAATACAACAGGGCAACATCCCCTCAGCCTTCAGCTGAAGAGGAAGAAGAGAAACTGTATGATAGCATGGTGCTCTTGACACTTAATAATTGTGATCTTAAGAAAGTACCTGTACAATAAGGGAAAGTTATGTGACTGGTTTCAAACTGCAGACTGAACATACTCCTCGACTTATTCACAAAAATGTAAATAAATCTAAATATATTTTATTAAAAAAACATTCTAATACTGTATGAAGCACAATAACGTACCAATTAACTGCATAATTGGGGCAGAACATCTTCTTGTTAGAGGCTACTACAACTTCTGCTATGTTAATTTGTTACTAGCTACTAGCTTTCACACTTCTCTATCCTTTCCTTATTTTCATCAAACTTGTTAAAAAAATTCACTAGTTATGAACACTGGAAAATGCTTAAAATGGACTCTTCAACATATTGTAACTTTTGCAACATAAAAATACTATAATAATGTTATATAATAATGTTGATATTTCTATTTATACTCTGTGGACATCAACTAACTTGGATCTATTTAATCTGCATAAACTGCATAATCTTATACTACTTAAATGGTGAACAGATGCAAGCAAATGGTTCTAACATGTAGAACGTCCCCAATCTCTACCTACATTACTTGCTTTTGTATAATACAAAGCTTCCAAAATAACCACTGGATTATTTTTTCTTCTTAAACATCAAAGAGATTCTACTGGTCTAAATCAAATATCCCCATGTAGGAAATCACTTCTAACAAAATAATCAGCCTCAGTCTCTGTGGAGACATCCAATGTCCTTTGAACTGAAATGAGAAATATCTTGTAGTATATCAGTCTGATCTCACTCAAAAGAGTGACCCAGACCCAAAATACCAGGCAATTCTACCCAGAACAGGTGAAAAAGCAAACCCCAGATGAAAATGTTGGCCTCTGTGGGCCTCTCCCTATGATCAGAACTTCTTCTCTTTTTGATTAGATTTTCTCAGCTGATGGGTGATAGGGGAAACAAATGTGGACCCCTGGCTCACTGCGCCTAAGGTAGTACAAGTGCACCTCACTGACAAGGCCCACAGAGGCAGAAACGTGAGCTAAAAGAAGCTGCTCTTTGAGTAGGAAATCAGACCTATAGAGCAAACCTACTTTGCTGTTGTTCGTTCTCAGATGAGAACTTACTGTTTATGTCTGAATGTCCTTTACTTCTTTTAGGGAGAGATTTACTATGGAAAATTAAAGGAAGTGTTTCTTTCTTCCCCAGCTCAACCACCCTGAGTGTTCTCAAGAAAGTAGGCTCGCAATTTCAGGCAGGCCTCTTAACCCCCGAAAATACAATAGTACCAGAGATTCCATGGGGCACTGCCAATGGTGTGGTACCATGGGTTTGGGCAGAGCAGTAACCTCCAGGGTGAGCAAACAATGCCATCCCTGTGTATGTAGGGTTGAAAAAAGAGAGAATGTCCCCTTCTGTCCAAAAGTACACACGTCAAAGTCAGGCCTTGGAGAAACTAAAGCCCCTGATAGAGATTCAAGAACTCTGGATTGCTAAAGGAATGCCAGTCTCCGGTCAATACCCCTATATTACCAGTAAAGGACCTTACTCCTCTGAATATCGTTTAGTTCAAGACCTGAGTGAAATCAACATTACCATTCACCCAATAATCCCCAATCCTTACACCCTGCTGAGCCTGATACCTGGAGAATTTGAGTGGTTCACTTTGTTGGATTTACAATATGTTTTTTTCTCCTTTCCCTGGAGGAGAAGAGTCAAAAGATTGTTTCCTTCGAGTGATAGGAACCAGATACCCAGACAAAGAGTAAAGATGCAGCTCTATTGAACAGTGCTACCCCAATGATTCAAGAATAGCCCCACCTCTTGGGTCTGACCTATCCAAAGTCCTACAGGGATAGCCTAGTTTCCCTAGGTGAATAGTCTTATGTGGATGACCTATTGCTGGCTTGCAAAACTGAAGATGAATGCATAAGCAGCACTAAAGAACTGTTGAATCACCTTGGAACAATCGGATATTGAGTGTCTAAGTAAAAGGCCGTATATGCAAGACGCAAGTCTAATATTTAGCATTCAAGTCAAATATTTAGCATTCCTGGTAAAAAAACTGAGAATGGGACCTACTATCACAAAGAAAAGAAACAATATGTTTCATCAAAGAACCTGCCAATCGAAAGCAACTCAGAGGATTTGTTGGGGTATCTGGCTTCTCCAGGATCTACATATCAGATTACCTCACAGTGGCAGCTTCCCTCTATGAAACTACCAAGGGGGTGTGGCTGAGAGAACTTTCACCTGGGTACCCAAGCAAAGAGCAACTGTCAAAAGACCTGCATAGCAAGGTAATGGAACTTCATAAAGATGGAAAAGGATATAAAAAGATATCCAAAGACTTGAAAATGACTGTCAGTACTGTTCAATCACTTATTAAGAAGTGGAAAACTCGGGTATCTATTGATACCAAGCCAAGGTCAGGTAGACCAAGAAAGATTTCGTCCAAAACTGCCAGAAGAATTGTTCGATATACAAAGAAAAACCTCAGGACAAATATAGACTACTCTGGAAAAAAACGGCGATACTTGAACAAAAATGAGCTGCATGGTGGAGTTGCCAGAAAGAAGCCTTTACTGCACAAATGCCACAAAAAAGCCAGGTTCAATATGCCCAACAACACCTTGACATGCCTCACAGCTTCTGGCACACTGTAATTTGGAGTTACGAGACCAAAATAGAGCTTTATTGTCACAACTATAAGCGCTATGTTTGGAGAGGGGACAAAAAGGCCTATAGTGAAAAGAATACCATCCCCACTGTGAAGCATGGTGGTGGCTCTCTGATGTTTTGGGGGGGGGGGGGGGGGTGAGCTCTAAAGGCACAGGGAATCTTGTGAAATTGATGGCAAGATTAATTCAGGAAATACTGTCAATTTTCATTCTTCTGCAAGAAGGCTGCGCATAGGACGCTCTTGGACTTTCCAGCATGACAATGACCCTAAGCACAAGGCCAAGTTGACCCTCCAGTGGTTACAGTATAAAAAGGTGAAGGTTGTGGAGTAGCCATGACAGTCTCCTGGCCTTAATATTATCGAGCCACACTTATTCTTTGTTGCCATGTTTTGTTTTATGATTGTACCATTCTGTTGAATATAAATCCCATAAGAAATAAAATAAATGTGTTTTTCTTGCTCACTCATGTTTTCTTTAAAAATGGTGCATATATTACAAATTTGCCAAGGGTATGCAATTTTTGAGCACAACTGTATATACAAAGTAATACAGATATTGGATAACAGTGTATTTAATTTTATTTTGTCATTGTGGAAATTAGATGTTAATTCAATTTATTGTTTGAGCACCACATCTTAATACTCTATCACTGGCACACGTCCAGCTGTTTTCTCTCTCACACACACATAAACAAAGGTATACACAAGTACACACACATGTAGTTCACACACACACATCTTTCAATACTATTACTTGGGTTAAATTCATAAAAAAACGTGACTCACTGCTGTGTCTATTCCTCTGTTCCTTACAAAGGAAAGGCAGAGACAAGACAAGCAGTTGAGGAGATGTTTGTTAATGAAACATGTTCTATGAATTAAACCTCTTATATATTAACAATATTTGAAAATGTCCATTTAACAGTAAACATTAACCCTATCAATTCTTTCTCCAAGATGCATGCAGGATATTCTATAATGTGTATATCCTTTGCTCCATAAGGAGTAAGTTGTTGCCTTTGCTTGCAATCTGATCTATTTCCGTGTCTTGGAAAGGTGGCGGCATGAAATTACTTGAATATGCATATATGTGTATACAGTATATAATAAATGATCTAACTAGCTAGCAGCTTTCACTAACTACATAGCCTGAATCACTACATGTACTGTAGTGTTTTTTATGATACATTTTATCCACTAACTTGCTGACAATGGAGACCAATGAGTAATGCTACCATCAGTTAGGCTCTCACCTGCAAAATTTGCATTGACAAAGTTAACTTATGATGTGATTGTAAAAATATATATACCGTCTATACTAGAGTATAAGCCGAGTTTTTCAGCCCTTTTTTTAAGGCTGAAAAGGGCCCCCTCGGCTTATACTCAAGTCACTCTCCCCAACCGTGTCTCTCTAACCCCCCCCGTGTCTCTCTAAAGTGTCTCTCTCCCTCGTCCCCCGTGTCTCTCTAACCCCCAGTGTGTCTTTCCCTCCCCCCTCCTTATCCTCAACCCCCCCTCCTCATTCTCAACCCCCCCCCTCATTCAACCCCTCTAAATACCCCCCCCCCTTTCCCCTCACTTACCTGCATCTGAAGCTCCTGCTCCGGCCTCCGCTCCATCCGGCGTCTGCCGCATATGTGATGTCATGGCATTAGCATATACCGGGTGCCCTTGGCTTATACTCGAGTCACTCATTTTACCCAGTATTTTGTGGTAAAATAGGTGCCTCGGCTTATACTCGGGTCGGCTTATACGCGAGTATATACGGTAATTGTTTCTACAAATTCTATAACCTTTTACTATTTGCACAACTTTAACAATAGTAGAATAACAGGATAAAAAATCTTATATAGCATAATAAAGGTAGATTGTATAAACTTCAAGTTTATGAATGTGCCTTTAGAGTTGGATTTGAGCAGCAATAATAATTACTACTGGCTTTGAAGTTGTAGTTTTTTATAAATAAATAACCCAACTAGTTTATTTTCTCCAAGTAAAACATTTAGAGAATGAAGCTTACAAATGCCTGTTGTGTGATATGATAAAAACATTGGTTACTTTGTACTTCACAAAATATTTTTGAAAGGTCAAAGAAAATCCTGCCAGATGAAAAATTCACAAAAAACACAAACCTCAAAGGCCAACAATAATTAGTTATATTCTTTTCTTTTTCTTTTGCTGTATTTGGCACATAGTATTCAGAAGCAGATGTCTAATTCAGGTTCACATGTAATGGCAATGTTAATTGTAAATCCGGTGCATAAAGCACATTAGTACACAAATAAACTGCTTTTTTTCTATTAGATTTGCTCTCATAGCTTGTTAATTATAGTAACAGGTTATAATTATTATTATTGCTCTTTATTTATAAGTGTACACATTTTCCATAGAAAATGGTTTGTATTTACAAAGTAGAATAATTGGTACAATTAGCAAATTACAAAGGTATATTATGATGTAATATAGTAAACCAGAGTAAATTCTGCACCCTTATAAGCTCTGCACACCTTCATTATGGGGTTGTGTTGTAGATCTCTAGCTGGTATACCTTTCATGGTGTTCTCTATTATCAGCTCTGTTATAACAAATGAACGCACAACAAGAATAGGATCCTTGTCACAGAGGTAGTGGCTGGGTGATACTCTGACCTAGGTTAGAGTGACCAGCAGCCACATTCAATTAGAGCCCTGTATCGGCAATGTGAGACCCACAACTGCTGCAGGCTTGAAATCTGGCCGAGTTACGGTGCTATTAAATTAGAAGGGTTTTCTAGTTATAAGCTTGAGACGCAAACCCATGACTCAATCGTCGACCGTTGGATTTGCGACCCTGCGCAAGATCAATAAGTCAAACCCGTAGTTATGGGTTTAGACACAGCCAATGGAAAAATAGATCATCATCATTACGTCACTGAGAAAAGGGAGGTTAGATTTCAAAGTCCTATGGGCTACAATAACAGTTTGTGATCGGACCCACATTCCAGAATAATGCAATATTAATAAAGCTGTAAATATGATATTCTATTACATGCAAGTTACAGTATATGTATTAACACATTGATTGCCGGGATCGATATAACCCAAATATTATAAATATTATTATACATGAAATAAAGTATTTTCCTGGGCCGATTTGCAGGCTTGAGAATGTTGTGCTATTAATTCTAAGCCCTAACATCACTTTCCCTTTTAATATTTATACAGTAGTGTGTTTTATTTGCAGGTAAAGTGCTACATATTGGACTTTACCCCCCGTGCGGGTCTGCTCTATCACTCGTTATGCTTTGGGCTCCATTTGGGTGTTACGGCTTGCTCGAGAGTGACTTTGTTGCAATTTGTCCTCCATATTGAAGTTGGAGGCAATGAAGAGTGATTGACAACTTTGGTTGAGGGCAAGGAAAGAACATTAGACGCAGTGACACCTGCTGAATAAAAGTGCTGACTACACAAAACCTGTGCATTTCCTTAGTTAAAATGTATTTCAGATATGCAAATAATCTTTATATTCATGATATATTATAACAAAAATAATTGCAAATCCTTAATTATATTTGCCATTTAGTGGGATAAAAGTTAATGAAAGCCTTGTAGATGTCATGAATATGGTGAAGCCACAATGAACTGCAAACTTTCTCAGCCTTTCATAGTAAATTTTCTTAATGTCACAGTATATTCAAATTTCTGATCTTCTCACAACATCTGTGTATAAGATTGTAAGAGTTTCCAAAGTATTGTTACCTTTGTAGGTATTTTGTCCCATATAGGACTATAAAGAACTACCGCACATTCATATTAACCTTAAAGGGATATGACTATTTCATGGATTAATACATTTCTGCACTCTAGGCAAAAAAACTGCCTATATGTATGCAGCACGTTTCATAAAACATGTTATTTTTATTAATATCTAAAAATCCTTATCAGCCTTATTAAATTGTGATTCGTTAAATTTAAAAGGGCTCTATATAAGCACACAGCATATTTTTTTTACAGAAGTTTTTAGTTAGTGAACTTCTATCCAAAAGCAAGGTCTTCACTAACTAAAAACTTCTGTAAATAAAATATGCTGTGTGCTTAAATAGAGACCTTTTTAAATTTACCAAATCACAATTTAATAAGGCTGTATGTGTCTAAACAGGCATCTGATCCCCCAATCAGCATGCAGCATCGGACTGTCATGACGAGCAACATTAACCCACTATTTACCTGCTGTTCTTTCTCAGCCAATCTCTTTGCAGCTTCCTCTCTGTATGCCAGTAGCAAGTTTCAGCTAACCGATTGGCCATAACAAATCATTTTAAATGTGATGCTAATTTAGCCTGGGTTTAGAGGGTGTTAACCCTAATGTTAAACTGTCAGAAATAACAAGACATTTTGCTGACTTCAATGTGTTTAAATATTTATTTTGAGATTTGTTTTCATGCAAAAAATGTTTGTGTACACTACTAATTCTCTTCTATCAGATGCCTTCATTATACAGCAAATTTACATATTCCTTTAAGTTTTTTGCTTTAAGCAACAACAAAATATATTGTGTTTGCTTCTCAATCTCATAAACAATTTCCCCGTAGCATTAGAACTGCTGAAATCAGGCGCTTGTTTTGAGGTGTGTAATATTTGCTAATTCTGTCACAAGGAGTCATAAATTACACAACTGACGAAAAGGTATTGTGTTGCAGCGCATCCTCACATCTTTCATTTTAATACAAGTACACTTTCTCCCTTAAATTAGCAGATTAAAGTTAATCCTTACTCCGATTACCCAAGATAAATTTATATTACAATGTATATCAAAATATCACACAACCAGATTATGTGCAGTGAACTTTACACTGTTATTTTCTCAGAATTGCTCTTATATAAGAACCTTTTCTTTATAGATCTGGATAACCTTTTCGCTTTTCCGGTAAAGTCTAATATCTGGGTTTTACAAACCTTCTGGCATCTCCTATGATGTGATTGTTCCCATATGATTAGTATCTCTACACTAGCAAAATAAAATGAATGTTTAAGGTCAATCTGAATTTGTGAGGAGGGTGTGTTGAAAACAGATATATACACAATTGAGCATAGTTGGAACGTATACAAAGAGATTTTTCAACAGAAAATTCTCATTAATCAGACTCTCATGACGTACAAACAAGTTGGACTACACTGCTCATTATTATTATTTTGAAGTAAAACAGGAATTATTATACTGGTAGAATGTTAAAGACTAGCCCCAGGTCTGCCTGCAAGCTAAAAGAAGATAACTGAGATAACTTCAGAGGATGTGGTCTAAGATGTGACTACTTTCACATGTGGAGGGAATGTATGATCATTCAAAGAAACTGAGAAGTGAACAAAAGTGAATAATGAAAGTCTTAGAAGCCTTGGTGAACAAAGATCATTTGATTTCTTGTTAAAAAATCAAGAGAAGGCATTTAAGGTAATGCTTAATGCAAATGCAAATCCTCTTCAGTTTCATTTATGCCAGGTAGGGGGAGTTTTATCTTTACAGTTATATATACACCTGTACAACAAATTCCCATCACCTATCCATTTACTTTTTTCAACTGAAGAACAATTCCGCCATGTTGGCTTCAGATTTCTGATGCTATCTACATTAGTGATTACCTTTAATTGCCATTTTAACCTGTGTGTGTCACATTGTGTGTCTGTAACAAGGCCAAACATTCAAGGGTATGATCAGGGCCATTTGGGTGATTTCTGTTATCATTATGATTTAAAAAGGAGGCAAACCACTATGTGATAATGAATGGCTTCGTATGACATTTTTTTTGCATGATCAGTCATATTTTCAAAATAAATGCCAACATTTCACAATTTCTGCCAGGGTATGCAAACGTTTGAGCACAACTGTATATTCAATTTAATAACATAGATTACAGAATAAAGTATCCAAGTATTCCCTGGCCATGAAAAGTTTAATGTCCACCAATTCGTCTCTTTACATAATTATTTCATGTCTTTCTTATTTTTATTTTGTCATTATTGCAAGCCTAGCCAATATGGGCTCATTATTCGTAATTAAGCAAATCCCAACCATTGGTCTCAATTCATATTGAAAGCCTCTTTGTACCCTCCACAGGACAACTTCTATGTATTTACTCAATTGATCATTCAAAAACTGGCTGTCATTGTGATCACTGTTTAATCTGCCTGTTGGACAACCCTGTATTAGCTACTCATAAAAGTACGTTTCCCTTTTTGATCAATTGTTTGTAACTTGTTAATATTATTTTTGAGTGACAGTCTCCAGAAATGTAAAGTGTATTCTATGTGAGGTCTAACTAGGGATCTGTAGAAATTCTCTGGATTCTGCATATACTTATTCCAATACAACCATCGTATTTTATTTTTTTTCTGAAGCGTTGTCACATTGTTGGCCTACTTTTAGATCATTAGATATGATAAAGCCCTGGTCCCTTTCTTCTTCTACTGACATCACCAAATTATCATTAAAATGATACAGAGAAAAATGGCAAGAATTAATAAAAATAAACATAACTTCCATGGTTTGTAATTAAAAATTAAAACTGATGCAGAAGTTACAGTTACCGTTGTAAGAATGAACTATAAGCAAATTGAACTGAAATGCTTGAGAAATGATGTATAGAAATATAATTTTGTACCTACTTGTTAAAAAGAAAGAAAGGGAGAATAAGAAGGAAAGAAGGGGCTAGAGGAAAGAGATAATAAAGTAAAAAGGTAAAAGAAAGGACTTACTTTTACTCCTCCCTAAGAAACACCATAATAAAAGGGTAAACTCGAGATTTGTTTGCGAAAGATATAAAGATGGAAGAAAGCGAAGGAGAGAGGGGATAGAGGGGGGGGGGGGGGGTTGAGAAAGGGAAAAATACCTAGTTTGAAAATCTACAGTGTTATCGTATCTAGTAAGAATAAAGTCTTGAACTTGTCTGTGTATGTATAGTTTGCACTAAATGAGAGACTATTCTTACGATGTGAATTACTGTTTTGTTTGTTTTTTGTATGTATTTATGTCTTGCTGTATTTAAAAAAATAATAAAAACATAAAAAAAAGAAGTTACAGTTACAATAAAAACATCCACTCTCTGAAGTATTGTCCTTTACAACAGCAGTTAAAAAAATAATAGAAGCAGATAAATGTATCAATTACATGTTTGTCACTATTGCCATTTATTCAGATTGACATGCTCTTCTTCATTATCATAATTGCTAATCTTAATGAAGTGATAAGGCTATTACTTGTACTTCATCTTATAGTGCTGTTTGGCATGGAGAGTTTATTTGTGCTGTTGTTGGATGTGTAGAGCACTTGTGTGTTATGAACTGATATGGAGATACTTAGGGTGTGTGGCATGGAAAGTGAATTTATGTTATTATTTGATATGGAGGTAGTTAGAATATGGACTGTTAGTTTGATTTATCTTAGCTAGAACAGTGTTAGCATTGGATTCTCCTGATATTGCCCTGTATAGTAAAATTAAACTTATATAAATATTGTTTTCTTTCTTTTCTTTGCATTACAGCCTCTTGCCCTAAAATAATTGTGCCACAACACCAAAGAAGTGGAACAGTAATGCATTTAAGGAATAATGCAGTAATCCAGGCTGAATTTAATTTTCCACATCCCATTGCTTTAACAAAAAGCAGACACACTTTACTAGAGCTGACAGATCGTACCTGTTAGTAGAATGGTCATTTACAACATAACAAAGTCAGAGGTGCTCATCAGAGAAATAATTAACCTTAATAGGTTAGTTCTATAGCCATGATAAGCCACTCTGAGAGCAACCTCTTTTAGCTCACTTGTGCCCTTCACAGGGAGAAATATCCTGTAGTATATCAGTCTGGTCCCACTCAAAAGAGTGACCCAGCCCCGAGATACCAGGCAATTCTTCCCTGAACAGGAGAAACAGCAAACCCCAGACGCGTTTCGGCCTTTATTGGCCTCGTCAGTGAGGTGCAGCTGAACTCCCTAAGGCACAGTGAGCAAGGGGTCTACGTCAACCCTAACGGTAATTTGCATATACAACATAACAAAGTCAGAGGTGCTCATCAGAGAACGAATTAACCTTAATAGTAGAATGGTCATTGTCAGGTGGCAGGCTGTGTAATCTGGGTCATAGGCAAGGATGCTCTATAGACAAAGAGCACCCAGGAACATGATATTGGGGACCTTTCCTGTTTTATGCTAGCACAGGCGCACGCACGTGCAGTGCACTAGAAGCATCCTGTTGTAAGTTGTATGTGTGGCTAGTGATAAAGGAGACCTTTCTGTCCAGTAATCAATTAAGTAGAAGTAGGAACACTTAAAAGATTGCTATGTCATCTGCAACAAGTCCTACCAGGAAATAGCTTTTGAATACCAAGGGGATCACTGGAACATAACTCTGGCACAATTTAATCTATGCAAGTTTTGTTTTATATGTGAAGTCAATGGAAACTGCTATAGTCTTTAAATGTGCAGCATCATTTAAGTCTCTAATAAGCATCCAACCTGTTTCTTTTTTGGCGTTATATTGTCCCACTGTTAAATACAAGCTAGAAAATGTTATGATTTAACACTTTGTTCTCACTGAATTATTGCATTAGGAGCTACATCAGGGGTCATATTTGTTGTTTTCACTACACCCATGTTCGACTGATTATAAAGGACTAGCGACTTGGCCGGTAATGCTGTTTGGTACACAAAGTAAGTATTTTGTTTGTGTGAGTATTGTCGGCACTCATTGCAAGCCTCTTGGTTGGTGTATGTTTGGTTATGAGAGCTCCTTTGGCGCTGATAGTAAGGTTTGCGCTGATGGCCTTTTGGCTGGCATTGTGAGCCTCTCCCCTGGTGTAGTTGTGGTTCTGTAAACACCATTGGTGCTGCTTGTGAGCCGCGTGCTGATCGCCTTTATCGTTTATTGTGATTCTGTAATTTTTTAATTTGGTTTTCTCTGTGTATGTATTTTTTAATGTAAATTAATTAATTATTAAAGTTATAAATAAATATACTTGACCTATTTGTAACTAATATATGCAGGAAGCAATATGCCGAAGAGCTAACAATCTGTTTTGATGTTCCTGCAGCATACAATGTAGATTTGCACTGTTGTTGAGCTGAGGTGTAAGTGTCAGCAATGTCTGCAATGTGTAGTGTGTAAATAGGCTGCGTGCGCAAGGGGAAACCGTTTGTTTAGCTGTGTAGTTCCGCATGTTGTAATGTTTATGTTATTAGTTTGCAGTTAGTGTCATAAAATGGCTGCGATTGGGTATGTGTTAGGCGGGTGTGGAGCATTTAGCGTACTTCCTAATAGTGTATTTAGTAGGTCGTACAGGTCTGTGTAAAAGTCGTATGTGCTTGGCGGCGTTTTGCGTGCTTAGGTGTCGTGTAGCCTCGTTTACGTTTTTTTCGGCTGCTATTTTTTCTCTCGCTTAGGGGATTCTCGAGTATCGAAAATTTTTAAATTCTATTGAAATTCCCAGACGTCCTGGTCGTTCTCACTTGCTGTGTGTGCTATTTTGTTTTTTAGCTTATTTTGTATTTAGTGTGTTTTTTCGAGTTTTTCGCTGTGCTTTTTGTGGCTGTTAAGTTTGTATTTTTTGCGGCTCGCATTTTTTTCCCCCCTCAGTGGCAGTTTTATTTTGTAAGTGTTACGGGCCGTAATTTTTGTAGGCAATCTTTTCAAAGTGCTACGGGTCTCGCATTTTGAACTGTGTTTTTGAGTTATGTGTTGATGCCCACGGATTGTAGGTATGATGCACAAGGCGTGCGGGGTCGTAGAGATAAGCGCCTACGTACATACCTTTAGTTTAAAAAAAAAATTAGGAGGCAACCCAGCAATAGTTTATCCTCTAGGCCAAGTGTATTATCACATATATAGTTGTGAGCATGCGAGTTGTTGCTAACGCTTGGGGCGCTCGCGTTGCAAAGCGAGGGCAGTGGGCGAGGGCCTCAGTTGCTGGCATGGAGCGCCGAAGGCGCTCCATGCCAGCAACTGCGACCCTTGCAAACTTAACGTCGCAATGCAAACAACACGACACACCAATTACGACCCTCGCAAACTTTTACTAGCAACGCAAACAACATACGACACACGTTCACACACATTACGACCTCGCAAAAATCGGACGCAACACGCCGACATACAAACATTTAAAACACAATAAATACACACAACACACACATAAAAAGCTTACCTACAGCAAGAGGAACCATCCAGCAACTCAAAAAAGCAAATTACACCTTCATTTAAATAAAAATAAAACACTTTAGACACTAATAAAATTGCTAAGCGAGAGAAAAAATGGCCGACGAACAAAACGAAAACGAGGCCACAGCACTCTCAACACGCAAAACACCACAAGAAACTCGCAAAACACCACGAAGCACCTACGGATAATCCGCGAAGATGCATGCCACAGATAACCCGCCATTTTACGCCAATGCGGAAGTACACCACTACGCTAACGGTTTGGTCTTGCGCATGCACAGTATTACACTGCACACATTCAGCACGCTTACACAGCAGCTCCACACCACTAATGCTGCAGCAACATCAAAACAGATTGCAGCTCTTCAACACAATGCTTCACAATAGGTAAAGTATATTAATTTATTAATGTATTATATATTTCATTATTACACACCAAACACCATTAGCTCACTTACGATTTCATTGCCGTCATTTTTTGACGGGCAATTCGCTAGTTATTAATATTCTGCAGTGCTATACATACGTTGTGATCAAGGCAAGACAATATTAACACGTTACAAAAGATAGAGGGCCCTGTCTCTATCTGAGCTTAGAATCCGGTGTCCATAGTGTTTTCCCCAAAGCACATTGCAAGATTGAAAACTTGCAGACTTACAATCTTAAGGTTTTGAGTGTGGTACAGGAGGGTGAGAAATGAAGTGTGCATGTTAAGAAACCTGGTTATAGGCTTCTTTAAAGAGGCGTGCTTTTAGTGAGGTTTTGAAGGATTTGAGGCAGGAGGATAATCTGGTGGAGCTAGGCAAGGAGTTACAGAGAATAGGGGCAGAGCGAGAAAAGTCCTGAAGGCGGGAGTGAGAGGAGGTTATAAGACAAGAGGAAAGAAGAAGGTCATTAGCAGAGCGCAGAGGGCACGTGGGGGAATATTTGGAGATGAGAACAGAGATATAAGGGGGTGCATTGTTGTTGAGGGCTTTGCTAGGTAAGTGTCATGATTTAAAATGTTATTCTGGAGGTTACGGGAAGCCAGTGGAGTGACAGAAAGGTGCTGCAGACACTGAGCGTTTAGTACGGTAGATGAGTCTAGCAGAGGCGTTCATTATGGATTGAAGGGGGGATAGACGGGTGGTGGGTAGGCCAGCCAGAAGTGAGATGCAGTAGTCAAGACGGGATATGATGAGGGAATTTATTAGAATCTTATTTATATCTTGTGTGAGGTAGTGATGTATTTCGGAAAAGTTTTTTTTAAATTGAAAAGACAAGATTTTGTTAGTGACTGTATATGAGGAATGAAAGAGAGGGCAAGGTCCAGTAGAACCCTGAGACAACGGGTTTGGGAGGTGAGACTGATGATGGCATTGTTGACAGTGAGAGATGTGAGGAATTGAAGCTGTAGTAGATGGTGGGAAGCTTAAGAGTTTGAGATGGTGGATGGATATCCAGGAGGATTGAGAGGCAGGTGGAGGATTGAGAGGCAGTTGGAAACACATGCTAGAAGAGATGGGGATAGATCAGGTGCTGAGAGATAGATTTGCGTGTCATCTGCATAGAGATGATACTGAAATCCAAAAGATTTATTAGAGGGCCAAGTGAGGATGTATAGAAGGAGAATATGAGGGGGGCTAGGACTGAACCATGGGGCACACCAACAGACAAAGGATGAGAAGAAGAAGAGGTTCCAGAAAAGGAGACACTAAATGTTCGATCTTGTAGGTACGATGTGAACCATGAGAGAGCAATATCTCAGATTCCAAGGGAGCTGAGAATTTGGATTAGTAGAGGGTGATCAACTGTATCAAAGGCAGCAAAGAAATCAAGGAGAAGCAGAATAGAAAAGTGACCCTTTGACTTGGCAGTGAGCAAGTCATAAGAGACTTTTGTGAGAGCTGTCTCAGCAGAGTGTTGGGTCCGGAAGCCAGATTTAAAGCTGTCAGGAAGGGAGTTGGAGGAGATAAATTGGGTAAGGTGATTGTAGAAGAGCCACTCAAGCAGTATGGAAGCCAGGGGAAGTCGAAAGATAGGGCGATAGACGCAGAATCGGAATCAGATCAGGGTCTTTTAAGAATGGGTTGTTCTAGAGATGATGGAAACGTGCCGGTGTTTAGGGAATAAGTGTGGTAGAGAGGGGAGGGATTAGCTGTGATGGAACAGGATCTAGAGGACAAATAGTAAGGTGAGAGGTTGATAGTAGGCTGGATACTTCATCCTGTGTTACAAGGTCAAAGGAGTGCATAATGGCTGTGGGATGAGAAAGGGTAAAGGCTGGGTGTTATCAGTTAGTTGAGAGGAGGGAGTGTGTGATCCATGTTGAGACGAGAGTTTGTTACGAATGTTTTCAATTTTATGCTTAAAATGACTGGTAAAGTATTCAGCTGTGAGACAGGAAGGGGCATAGGAGAGTGTTCAACGTAGCAAACAAATGTTTGAGGTTAGAGGACAGTGTAGATATTAAATATGTAAAATAGTACTGTTTGGCAAGGTTACGGACAGAGAAGTAGGAGCGCAACATAAACTTGTAATGAAGGAAATCTGCTGGAGTGTGAGATTTCCTCCATAGTTGTTCAGCAGTGCGGGAGCACCTCTGGATTTATCATGTTTGTGTAGTGTGCCATAGTCATGGATGAGAGAGAGGGCAACTGCGTGTGGTTATAGGGGCCAGAGTGTCATGGGTGGAAGAAAGAGTCATGTTGTACTGTAAGGTGGCAGGACAAGTGAGATTGGTGAAGAAACTGAGAAGGGGTTGTAACACAGTGGAAAGGTGTTGTGGGACAAGTGCTTGAAGGTTTCTGTGGGTAATGGTGGCCAGGGTAGAAGAAGGGCAGTGAGAGAAAGATGTAGTGAGGCTGCAGGACAGAAGGTGGTGGTCAAGGAAATGTCCATCATGGTGAGATTGGGAATCTGTCAATTGTTTGAGGCAGAGGGAAGAGGTGAGTGAAAGTAGTTTAGCAGCAGTAGGGGAGATGGGAGTGTCAATGGCAATGGTGAAGTTGCCAAGAACGAGTGAAGTAACGTTGGAGGAGAGAAAGTAAGGGAGCCAGGAGGCAAAGTGGTCAAGAAATTGAGAGGCTGGTCCAGGAGGACGATAGATCACAGCAACATGTAGACAGATAGGTGAGAAAAGGTGGATGGTGTGAACTTCAAAAGATGTAAATTGGAGGGAAGGAATAGTGGGTATGGAGTGAAATGTGCATCAAGAGGAAAGCAATATGCCAACACCACGGCCATGTCTGTACCCAGGTCGAGGTGTGTGACTGAAGTGGAAACCACCATGAGCGAGTGCAGCAGGGGAGGCAGTGTCTGACGGAGAGAGACAGGTTTCTGTAAGAGTCAGTAGATTGAGGGAGTTCGAAGTGAATAGGTCATGGATGGAAGTGAGTTTATTGCAGATAGATCTTGCATTCCAGAGGGCACAGGAGATGGATAGAGAGGATGGTTAGTGGCAGGAGATAGGTATTTTTTGCAGGGGTTTGGGGTATTTGCAGTCCTGGGGGCAGCGTGTGGCTGACAGTGGGTGGAAATGAGTGAGAGGCCTGGATTAGGAGATGTATCTCCAGCTGCCAGCAGAAGGAGGAGTGAAAGGAATAGGAGGTGGGAGTGGGTCTAACAAAAGTGTTTTTGCTTATGAGCTGTATGAAATGGATGAGATAGTGACTGAAGTAAATGAGAGGAGCTCATGGGAGCAAATAAAAGGGGAGGAGATGAGAGAAGGTGGAATGGTTATTTTATTGGATACCTGATGTGGGGAAAATGGGGAGGTGAATCTGAGACAGGAGGTTATAAAGAAGAAGGTGAGAGGAAACATTGTGACACAGTGTGTACTATCAGGTAATCAGTAATCAGTAATAATTAGCAGGTGTTGCTGATTTGAATGAGTCTATAAATTAAGAGAAAGCAGGGGCTGAAGGGAGGGATTGGTTCCAGGTGAGAGCAAGGAGAGGTGTGGGGCAGTTAGAAAGTGTGAGTTTGCAAAAGTGTATAAAAAAATTACTTGCAGTGACCCATAACTTTTAACTCAATATATAAAACTGCATTTGGTAAAGACCTATATGGTCACTGTGAATCATACTTTGGGTTTACAAGGCTAGATCCTTAGCTATTCTAATGTGACTAATGGAGGTCCCACACTGAGTGGGGGTAGACTATTCTCCTAAGCTACCTGATACACAGTTGAAATTTATTTTTAATAAATATATTTGCATTAAAATATGTATGCAGCTTAACTGCTGGGTATAACTGCTTACTAGAAAGTTAAAAAGTGTACTTTTAGTACCTATTTAAATCTCCATTATTTATCACTTCTCACATTTATATTCAAATTAGTTGTGCATTTCTGTATTTACAAAGAAAAACAATGTTTATTTTGTTTTAATCTGAAGAAAGCAAACAGAAAATAAAAATAAAATAAAAGATAGGCTTCAAAATATTCTTTGTCAGTCAATTATTTTAATTGAAACTGTGCACACTGGGTACAGCCTTAATGAATAAAACCAAGAAATAAATTGTTTTTGCAGAACTGAACATTTTATTAATGCTCAAAAACAAATAGTAACCGTTCTTGGTCAAAAGTTTATTTGAGTACTGTGTAAATAATAATAATATTTTATTAAACTCCAAAGTGTATAATGTTAGGGGTAAATGTTCAAAGGCTCTGTCGTACAATTCAGACAGTTGCACATAAACAGTATACGGTTGCTTTTATGTAGGACACTAAGCACATCATAAAACACAAAATTTGTAGTTCATTTCTATATAAATATCACAGAAACATTAAACTATATATTGAAATATATGTTTGATACATTTGAATCTGACAAAAAGCATAATTAAGCAGGAACAAAATTATTTTTAATTAGAACAAAATAAATGAGGGATACATGATACATTGGTTGTGTGTACGAGAGGGGTGTTTACATTTCCTGGAGGACTATGGTTGCATCCTTTGATGCAATGTCCTGCTTCTGTGCCAATGAGGGAGAAGGGGGTGCCAATTTCAGTCTTATCCCGTTATCAAACAACTACACATTTTGTAGTTATCAAACAAAGGCTCTGGACTTCTGTCTGTTCCTATCTCCCCCAACTGTGCCTCCACTGATCGCAACAGATACCCCCATCCCCCAGCACTCGGGAAGTGATGTAATATACACAAAATGATTCCGTTAATACATATATACGCCACTAAAAACACTAATATAATACTAATATGATATGTAAATCAAGCAACAACCTTTCCAATTATATCATAAAGATTGTTACTTTTAATACAACATTAAAAAATATATAACATAGGTTTACACACAAAAGGCAAGAGTCACAATGGTTAACAAAGGCTGCAAAGGATTCACAATTCATATTCTCAATAAAGCTATAGATAACATGTATCACACTTCCTTTGCAGCCTGTACAAACTTTAGTAAACCTTGTTAAGCAGTTTTTATTAAAGTGCCATAGTGAAGGTTACAAATATGGTATTATTTAAAACTAGTAGTTCAAAGCAAATATTTTACCAGTTCAATGTTAAAAAAATGTAATTTACATTTGAGTAGATTTACATTTCTTACCCACCACCAGGTATAGAATGTTATTTCTTTCAAATTGATAGGCAAAGATTCCTCAGTTGCTCCCCTTTACCATACAACCATATGTAATATTAAAGTTTGTGGGTCTTATGAGGACCCCGCAGATCCCCTGTGGCTCCTGCGGCTCTTCTGTGGCCCCCATGGTACACTGTGCTGCCCATGGGGTCCCTGTGACCCCCAGGGCCCCCTTGGTCCACCACGGCTCCTTATGGCCCACAGTAGCCCTCCACAGGACCCCAGGGTCCCCTGTGCCCCATACAGGTCCCATGATCCCCTGCAGTGTCCTGTGTTCCCCCTCAGTATCCCTAACTACCTCCTGTGTTGCCTCTCGTGAACCTCTGTGGCCTCCCTCAGACCCTTGTGTTCCCCCTCAGCCTCCTGTGACCCCTTGCTGACCTCTGTAGCCTCCCTCAGCCCCCTGTGTTGCCCCTCCACCTCTTGTGGCATCCCTCTGTCCTTGCTGGCCCCTGTGGTCCCCGCACGGACCTTTGTGGCCCCCTCAGCCTTCTGGCCTGCCGTGGCCCCTCCTCACCCCAGGAAGTGGAGTGCAACATGGGCAGGTAAGGAAGTATTTATAATCGCTGTATCTGTGTATATACTGTATATATATATATATGTAGATATATATGTAAATAATATAATATATACACATATATACACACATATATATATATATATATATATATATATATATATTATATATGTACTGCTGCGTTGATGTTGGAGGGAGATCGGAAAGTGCAAAAAAATATTTATTTTTGCCTCAGAGCCACTTATGCACTAGCTCTGCCACTATATATAAAGCTGTAGCTAATATTAACTCTTAGCACTGATTTATTACACCACCTCGGCAGTGCAAGTTCACTCTGCTTCAAGGCCTATTAAATCTGTGAGAGCTGCATGCACACCACCTCAGCAGGTATGGAGGAGACTATGGAAATTGTGCCAACTCTGGAGCCAATATGTTTATTAATATCACTACTGTATGCATGTTATTATATCTTGGCAGATAGAAATATTTCTAACTTTTTGTTTTCAATTTCTAACTGTTTCCTATACCCTGTTTGGCTCTCACCACCTTCCCCCATCCTTTCCCCATTTATGGCTGGCATAATTACCTCAACTCTCCTCCCCCTCCTCACATACCTTCATTCTTAGGTCTCTCTCCCATTCCTCTCCAATTGCTCTCTAACTCCCCTATCTTCCTGTACTGTCTGCCCCTCAATCCATGCTTTCTATTTCTTTCAGTGCAAATTCACTCTGCTTCAAGGCCTACTACATCTGTGAGATTCTCAGAATATTGCCCTCCCTCCCAACCCCTCAACACCCACCCCAACCAGATTAAATTTATAGAGCCATGGAAAACACCTGACCTCCTACTTATTATCTCAATACTAGGGGTCAGTCAGCACTCTAGTCTTTCACCTCAGATCCCTCCCCTCTAAAATAAAACTCTTTCTATCTTTCACTTGCTTCCTGACCCTTGCTATCCCTTATCTGTTACTCTTCTCCAGTTCTCTGCACTTTAATTCCCTTTAGATTCTAGGTAGCGAGTTTCCAGTCTTGTAGGGTGCTTTGGGATAAAGCACTTCCTGCTAAGATTCTAAGGTGAAAACAGGACCCTTCAACTTTTGAATTTGTTAAACTTGGATTTCCCTTGTTCTTATCTCCTGTACAGCTCTACGGAATATGTTAGTGCGATACAAATAAAAGATAATAATAATAATAATTTATTAATTAGTGTATTTTACTTATGCAATTTTTTTGTATATACTTTCTTTAAGCACTAGCACTTTAACATTAATCATGTTTACACTTTTTAATAGGGTAATTATATCTCTATTCAATTTACTATTTAAATAGTATGTTTCAATATTTTAATATTATCATAGATGGATAACACTTAAGTGCTTAATCTAATTCTATACACCCTAATACTTGATACTATTTATTACACATTTTCTATGCGCTATAGTGGACTATTGATTTTTTTAAATATACTGTTCAATTCTATAACAAAGTACCGACTATTGTTGGAGGATAATTTGGCCAATATAAAAGGCACTTAACCTGATATTAGATGGTGTTTATTTATCGTTTGCATTCTATCATTAGAGGCTCTTTTATTTGCAGCGTTATTTATGTGTTTCTAATAAAATATACAGTACATTTTATTTCCCCATACTTCTTATGGTATATTATATACACACACACAGATAATTCTATCTATATTTTTTTCCCTTTCTGATCTTATTAGAGGAAAGCACATGTCATAGCATTAAAACATACCAAGAAATGATGGCAAAATAGACAGCAGACATTAGTCAAATATCATATAGAGAAACCTCTGCATTGTATGAAGCATACCAATAAAGAATCATTTACAGCTGAAAAAAAGTCTTCCACCTTTTTATTTTTTCACTTATTTTAGTTACAAACAAATATTATTTAGTGAACTTCAACAATGTAAAATAGTACATGTATTTTTTCTCATCCTTTGTCCCTCTTCTTCTCTTTCCCTTCCATATTACACACTCCCCAGATATATATGTATAACTTACCTCCTTACTAGCCCTTGGACCATGGTCTGTGACATGAATAACCCCCCCCCCACCCACCCCCCCTTGCCCGACAATCCACGAGGACAGATTCACATTGGTAGGGGAAAATAAGTATCCCTAACTTCTCCAATCCACCTCTCCTTTTATTATTGTGAACCAACACCACTGCACACGAGATGGAATATGAATTGTAGCCAGCCAAGGTTCCCATATTTTGTAAATTATCAACTTGGAATCCTCTAAAGGATGTGTAAGCCGATAATTTATAAGTATAAAATTCAGTTTGTTTTTGACCGCTGAAATATTGAATACGTCGATTTCCTCTATCTACCAATATGGCCCTTAGTGGCTTGTAAAAGTTGGAACATGTCCCTATATCCAAGCCTAAAATTTCAGAAGCAAGATAAATCAAATCCTCCCAGAGTAAGAACACCAGATGTGTGTAAATGATCCTGTATCTGGGCATCCTCTGAAACACAATGTACTCACAAAGGCCCTCATTCAATTGCAATTTGGCCAATTGAATAGGCCTCTAAATAAGCACATAACATTTTTTTTCTAAAGAAGTTTTTAGTTAGTAAGAATCTATCCAAAAGCAAGGTTTTCACTAAAAACTTCTTTAAAAAAAATATGCTATGTGCTTATTTAGGGCCCTATTCAATTGGCCAAATCGCAATTGAATGAGGGCCAAAGGGTTTCCATGAATTAAATGTATCCAGAGTAATATATAAACACTGAAGTACCTTGAGAGAAGTCTGTTGGATGCTATAGTTAATTGAACTTCTTCAGAGGTTAGCCTGTGACTCAAGCCAGGTGTCTCTGTCCCACATCTGAAAAAAATATTTTTCCCATAGGGTCATATATTTAAATTGTATCCTTTAGGGATCATATTAAAGGAATCATACAGCATGCCAATTATGCCCTGTGTCAAGGAAGCTCACCTGCGAATATGTGAGAATCAATTACCATGTGGATGTCCCAACCTTCGCTTAATATATGTTATAAAGTGTTAATTTTAGCAGAAGCTAAAATGCTATTGTATGCTATTGTATGGCAAGATAATACCGGTTTCAAATGATAGAGTAGATTCCCTATCACCCCAGGCACAAAATCTAGTTAGTTTATTTCTCTCCACCAGGTCATGGTTTTATCATTTAGCACTAATGGAAACTGTGGATGATGCATGATGGGGGTTATAGGAGAGAGAGTAGGATTTAATTGATGGCAATTAGTGTAGTAATGTTTGCCTAGTCAAAAGGCTAGCAGTTGCAGATAAAAAGGGAGAAGGTTTATGTAGCCAGAAATAAGGGGACATTAAAGAGCTTTCAGTGGAAATCCAAATAGGTTGGTGTACAGAAGAATGAGCCAGTGGCAAACAAGTAAATTAGGCTGCTTTAAAATAAAGTTTGAAGTTAGAACAAGACAAAACCCCTTTAGATTTATGATGGGCCATAGTAGACCTACCAATTCTAGGGGGTCTATTCCACCAAATAATATTTTTTGATTATGTGTGAATGAAACCATTGCAGCTCTTTAAACTTAATAACGATAGGCAAAGTACGGAGTGGATAAAATAAATGATATATGGAGGTACAAACAAGCTAGAAGATTAGTCAATGGTTTCTTATATATGGGGGTATAATTAGAGTGATGTAGGCCATTCTAGTGAGTGATAATATTAACTCCTAAATATCTTATGTTTGATTTGGGCTAGGAAAAATTATAGTTAAACTGCGGCAGTTTGACATCTGAGGAAGGCAGGGTGCGATTCAAGGCCTCATTTTTATCTAAATTCACCTTCAGGCCAGAAAAGTGTTCAAAAGTAGATAAGGTATGCTTAAGGAGGGCAATTGAAGTGACTGGTTTTGTAAGAGTACATAGTAAATCTTCATAAAGGAGACGGCACGTAAACTGTTGAGAGCTTATTTGTATCAGTTTAAGAGTCAGCTCTTATAGTCTGAGCAAGGAGGTTCCACAAGGTTTCCACAAGCAAAGAGAAGAAGAGAGAAGTGACAGGGCAACCCTATCTTGTCCCCTTTATACATGACTACTGGGAAATTTCTGGCCAGAAGTCTTCAAAGTGGCTTTTGGAGACTAATAATAGGTGTGTCACAAATTAAAAAATTCTCCTTAAATCCCAAGTTTTGTCAAGACTTCAAATAAATATGGTATCGTAATATGAAAAAAAGGGGAATCCACACTAGATATGTTTACACAACCAAACTGGTACTTTAGTACAATGATTAAGATTCAGAATAATTCATGCAAAGCTAAAGAAAGAGAAACATGAGAAGTTGTGCTCATTGGTTTAAGAAGATTGTCATAAACTGCAACTTGATTAGATGTACATAGTTAAAAAATAAAATATAACTTTTTATATCTATATAAAAGAGTAATTGTTAGAAATATAGAATAGATATAGAATAGATGGCAAATAAAGTATAAAAAAACGTATTGTATCCAATTGCTGTACTCTGTCTCTGTATCTAAAAAATGTAAATTGATATCCAAATAGTTCAGGGGATAAATAGGCAAAAAGTAGTTCAGTATATATACAGATTAGTGAAACCACAGTATCTGTTGGGGCAGTATTGATGTTGCATTCAGAAAAGGAGCTTGTAACTAGTTAAACTGACTAATAATCCTACCTGACAAAGGAATATTTAATCAAAACTCAATTGGCAATAAAAATATTTCTATCATCTATAATTACTTGTTAGACAAGATCACGCCATCTCAGCTTCACCACCAGAATTCACGGAAATCTGAACTTGGCGTCACTCTAACCGATTAGCAATGGAATAAAATACATAAACATGCGACAAGTTCCTCCCTTAACATAATTCTGAGAGAAAACTCATACAAAACCATTATGAGGTGGTACTAAACTCCAGCCAAACTGAAGCTCTCAAATCCATCCTTGGATGGCAGTTGATTCAGAGGCTGTGACTCCCCAGGTACATATCCTTTGGGACTGCCCTAAGTTCGTCCATATATGGTCAGAAACGTACAACATTTTAGAGAAACAATGAGGTCATAGGATTCCCCAAAAAACGGAAGAAGCGTTACTAGGTCGACCAATCAATGGTCTTTCCAAAGAATCTCAACTTCTGTCAAGTTAATTGTTTTTAGCAGTCAGGACTACCATCGCAAAAACTTGGAAATCGGCTATTCCTGAATATAGCGTCATTATGAAAAAAATCTAATTCATACACTCAATGAGCATTATCTCTCTAGATAATTCCCATAGAAAGTGGGATCCCTGTTGGGAAGCCTGGTAAATACGCATTGGGTGGTAATACCCCAAAAAGAGTTAGCAATACTCATACAACTCAAGAGGAAACAGCCCACTAAACTGGCAACATGGAAGTATGAGGCTTAATAGGTGACGTTTGATTAGGCAAAAATACTAAAGAATTAGCATGAATATGTATAGAGCTTGTATAAAATATATATTTTTTCCTAGGTATATTTATACTACTGCATCTATATGTAGATAGCAGTTGCAAATTGAACAATCTGTCAAAACAAATCTTTTAGGATTTTAATATTATCATGAATATATGACTAGTATATTAAGTTTGAAGTACAATTTGGCAGAGAAAAATAAACACAAATAGAATATCATCCGTTATGTTTTTACTAATCATGAATGTTGTATTTAGCAAAAGTCATGTAGTTATTACGGATCACGGCTCCACATTGTAACAAATTATGTCAATACATCTAATCCACACCATAAAGATATTGGATAGTTGGAATGTTATTAATAGTCAGTATCATAGTGTAGATGCCCATTTAATTCAAAACTTAGAAAATCATCTGTTGCACGCATGTGTCATATTAAAATTGAGCCATTCTATTGGCCATGATTTTCACTAGTATTTTAATATCCCCATTAAATAGAGATATGGGTGTATAGTTTTTAGAGTCTAGAGGATCTCTGCTTTCTTTGAGCAAGACTATCATCTCAGCCTGATTCATATTTTGGGTTACTTGACAACCCTCAAGTATAGAGTTGAAAAATAAAATTAAATGTGGAGCAAGGAAGTCAGAATTATTTTTATAATACAAATTAATAAAGCCATTTGAGCCTGTGGATTTACTTGCTTTTGGCCCAGAATCATATCCTTAATCTCTTTATCTGTTATCTCAGAGTTAAGAACTTCAGGGTTATCCTCTGAAGGGGTATGACGGTTGCACAAGGCCAGGAAAGAACACATGGTGTGGTCTAAGTGGTGCCCAGAAGATTAATATAGTTATTCATAATAACTATGAAAAATCTGCTGGATAATAATTGTATAATTGGTGTAGCAATCAATTTCTATTAGAAATTGTGATATGCTGTTGTTCATACTATGTGCAAAACATGGAATGACCCAGGGGAAAATAAGGCCCCAATGCCATCAAGTCCAGGGAGGAACAGGTAGGTAAATCAAGGGAGCATGTCTGAAATCAGGAACAAAAAATTAAGTTCAAGATAATAGTAAATTTACTTTGACCAAACATAATGCAGAAATGTGCCTAGGGGAAAATTTAATCAGTGATGCAATGCAATTAAAGTTAAACAGTCAATGATTTAGCAAAAACATTAAACATGCTATATCACCAAATCTTAGTAAGGTAAGGAAGTTTTCCTTGCTAGTTATATATCTATGTCAGGCCACTCATTATATATACTTAAAATGACCCCTTAGTAGAAGATCAGGGGTCAAAATGTGAGATATCCCTACATGTTTGAACATCACATTGTAGGGATATCTCAACTCAAGAAAAGGAGTAAACATTGAGAAACTTAACCAGTTAACCAGTTAAGTTCTCCAAGTCCAGGAACAGTATGACTAGGAGGAAATGATAAAAGCTGTCAGTTAGGAATAAAGTAGGCATTCTTCTACTGCTGCCAGGGCCTAGGTGATCATGGGGAGAGATGTATCACTGCCTCAAGAGGATGATATCCTATTCTTTCTTTGCCATCCATTGCCTCACTGGTCTTGGAACAGGGTCTGTTCTTTTAGGGTCACACAGGTCACAATCAAATATTACATTGAGTTGAAGGAGAAGTTCACAACTTTCCTCTAAATTAAGGATTGTGTGAAACAGAGTTTCATGCTGGAAATGTATACAAAAGGGAAAACCCCATTTGTATTTGATTTAATGTTTTGACAGAATGGATTTCAGCAATCTGCACTTAGCCAATGTTGTTGGAGCAATATCAGCAAACATTTTGAACCATTTGTCTGACAATGATATGGTATTGGTTGGGACTTCTCTGTGTACCCAATGCTCTGTGAGACCTTTCTATTTCTAATGATCTTTCTCATATAATAATCTTTCTCATGTTTTGGGAAGAATAGAGCTTTGAAATTTATTCAGGTAGAGCAAAATGTTAACAACAGATTTTGGAAAACCTCTCAACTCAATATTGTAACAATGGGATCTGTTTTCCAAGTCTTCTAGCCTCTCATCTAAATATTCAATGCATGAAGAATTCTTGGCAATATCAGCTTAACCTGTGGTTTGCATATCTAGAATTAGATCTGAAAGAGTTTCCAGAACATTCGTTGGCCAAGATCCTACATTTTATATTTTGATTTCCTGAACAGTGGAAGACAATTCCGATTTAAGGAGCTTTTCAAATCTTTCCAACTTTATATCTGATTGTTTCTAACTCAAAATCCCCTAAAGAGCCTGAAATTGAGCTATGAGTTGGATTTGAGCCTGGTGTTCTAGTTTTAAAGTGTTCTGATATGCTTTTGGCTGGTAGATGTTTCTTGGATTTTCCCATTGACTTTGGAGAGATATCCCAAGATAAAAAACAAAGGGGCAGTCCATCTATAACATAGTGGATTTTGGTGAGTTAGAGCCTGATAAAAAAGGATTCAGTTACATTGCATCAATCTGCATTATAGGCATAAGTGTGAAATCCAAATGGACAATTTAATGAATACTGCAAAACAGGACTGTCCACTGGGGCAGGAGATTGCACCCAACTCTCTCTTTAATTCTGGGCTGATGCAGGATAAGTAAAATGTATTCTCTTTATGGGCCCCAAAAAAGTAGAGGGCGTGAAAGACATCAAATTATTCTGGAGGGTGTAACTCAGGAAGAGCAGACCCCCTGACCCTCTATGCCCTAACCCTCTATGCCCTAACCCTAACCCTCTAACCCTAACCTCTAACTCTCTAAGCCAAACCCTCTAACCCTAACCCTCTAACCCTAACCCCCTAACCCAAACCTTCTAACCCTAACCCTCTAACCCTAATCCCTCTAACCCAAACCCTCTAACCCTAACCCTCTATGCCCTAACCCTATAAACCTCTATGCCCTAACCCTCTAGCCCTAACCCTCTAACCCTAACCCCCTAACCCTAACCTCCTAACCCTCTAACCCTAACCCTCTAACCCAAACCCACTAACCCTCTATGCCCTAACCCCCTAATCCTCTAACCCTAACCCCTAACCCCATAATCCTCTATGTCCTAACCCTAACCAACTAACCCCCTAACTTTAACCCTCTAACCCTAACCCTCTATGCCCTAACCCTCTATTATTATCTTTTATTATTATTATTATCTTTATTTATATCGCGCCAACATATTCCGTAGCGCTGTACAGGGGTTGAGTACATAGCAGAAAACAAATTAAACACCTTGTAAAGAATGGAGGGCCCTGCTTTTGAGCATAAAATCAAATGTACATAGAGCTTGTTTCCAAGGCCTGACACAAGATTGAAAACTCGCAAACTTACAATCTAAGGGTTTAGGTGTGATACAAGAGGGTGACAAATACAATTGAAAGCAATTGGTTCAGTAAAGTGGAGGGGTCTGTGTGTTGTACTGTAGATTGTGGGTGTGAGTGTTATTAAGCTGTGGAATGTTAAGTTGTACATGTTAAGGCTGAAGATGATAAGATTTTTTAAACAGGTGTGTTTTTAATAATTTCTTAAAGGTTTTGAGGCAGGAAGATAATCTAATGGAGCGGGGCAAGGAGTTCCAAATGGATGGGGAAGCACGAGAAAAGTCTTGAAGATGGGAGTGAGAGGAGGTGATGAGAGAGGAGGAAAGAAGAAGGTCGTTAGCAGAACGAAGGGGCCGGTTGGGAGAGTATTTTGAAACAAGAGCAGAGATATAAGGGGGTGCACTGTTGTTGAGGGCTTTATGTGTTAGGGTCATGATTTTAAATTTGATTCGGGAAGCTATGGGAAGCCAGTGGAGTGATTGACAGAGAGGGGCTGCAGACACTGATCGTTTGGTATTGAAGATGAGTCTAGCGGAGGCGTTCATTATGGATTGGAGGGGAGACAGACGAGAGATGGGGAGGCCAGCAAGGAGGGAATTGCAGTAGTCGAGTCGAGAGATGATGAGAGAGTGAATTAGAATTTTAGCTGTGTCTTCTGTAAGATAATGATGAATTTTGGAGATGTTTTTTAGGTGAAACTGACATGATTTTGTTATTGCTTGGATGTGAGGAATAAAAGAGAGGGCGGGATCCAGTAGAACCCCAAGACAACGGGCCTGGGAGGTAGGGGCGATGATGGTGTTGTCAACAGTGAGAGATATTTGAGGTGTGGAAGCTGTAGTAGAGGGTGGAAAGATTAGAAGTTCAGTTTTAGACATGTTGAGTTTGAGTTGACGGGTGGACATCCAGGAGGATATGCTAGAGAGGCAGGTGGAAACTTGAGCTAAAAGAGAGGGGGATAGATCGGGTGCAGAGAGGTAGATTTGAGTATCATCTGCATAGAGATGATACTGAAATCCAAAGGATTTTATAAGGGTGCCAAGGGAGGAGGTGTAGATGGAGAAGAGGAGGGGGCCTAGGACAGAACCTTGGGGAACGCCAACAGACAGAGGGAGAGGTGAAGAAGAGGTGCCAGAGAAGGAGACACTAAATGTACGATCTTTAAGATAGGATGTGAACCATGAAAGAGCTGTGTCCTGGATGCCAAAAGAGCGAAGTGTTTGGATTAGAAGAGGGTGGTCAACTCTCCCCTCTCCTCTATGCCCTAACCCTCTATGCCCCAACCCCCTACCCCTCTAATCCTGACCTCTATGTCCTAACTCTCTATGCCCTAACCCTCTAACCCTAACCCCTAACCCCCTAACCCTCTATGCCATAACCTTCTATGCCCTAACCCTCTAACCCAAACCCCCGAACCCTCTAACCTCTATGCCCTAGATCTCTATGCCCTAACCCTAACCCTCTAACCCTAACCCCCTAACCCTCTAACCCTAGACCCCTAACCCTCAGACCCTAACCCTCTAACCCTATCCCCCTAACCCAAAAACCCCAAACCCTAACCCAAAAACCCTAACCATCTAACCCAAACCCCCTAACCCTCTAACCCAAACCCCCTAACTCTCTAACCCTAACCCTCTATGCCCTAACCCTCTATGTCCTAACCCTCTATGGCCTAACCTTCTAATCCTCTAAGCCTAACCCCCTAACCCTAACCCCATAACCCTCTATGCCCTAACCCTAACCCCCTAACCCTAACCCTCTAACCCCCTAACCCCCTAATCCTCTATGACCTAACCCTCTATGCCCTAACCCCCTAACTCTCTAACCCTAACCTCTATGCCTTAACTCTCTATGCCCTATCTCTCTATGCCCTAATCCTCTAACCCCTAACCCTAGCCCCCTAAACCTCTAACCCCCTAACCCTAAAACCTCGAACCCTAACCCTCTAACCCTAACCCCCTAACTCTCTAACCCAAACTCCCTAACCCTCTAACCCAAACCCCCTAACTCTCTATGCCCTAACCCTCTATGCCCTAACCCTCTAACCCTAACCCCCTAGCCCTCTATGCCCTAACCCCCCAACCATAACCCTAACCCTCTAACCCCCTAACCCTCTATGCCCTTACCCTCTATGCCCTAACCCTTACCATCTAACCCTTACCCTGTAACCCTAACCCCCTAACCCTCTAACCCTAATCCTATAACCCTAAACCTCTTTGCCCTACACTGCCCCATCTACTCTTCCCCTCCACTCCCTCCCCTGTGTCTCTTTCCCCTACTTTCCCCTTATCTTCCTCCTACTCCATTTGCCCTTATCCTCATCTCCCTTTCCCCCTCTCCCATGACCCCCCTCTCCCTCCAATGACCCCCCTTTCCCCTCTCTTACCTTGATCCGATGGGCTCCTGCTGGTCTCTCCCCTGTCCAGAACCGGGATATGCTAATGACGTAACGTGCATGTGACGTGACATCATTAGCATATGCCGGTTCCGGACACACCCAGAAGACGCGCTGTTGGGGAGAGAACACCAGAAGCCCAGCGGATCAAGGTAAGAGAGGGGAAAGGGGGGTAATTGTAGGGAGGGGGGGTTAATTGTAGGGAGCGGGGTCATTGTAGGGAGATGGGGAAAGGGAGGATGAGGATAAGGGGAAATGCAGGAGGAGGAAGAAAAGGGGAGAAAGGGAGGAAGAGATGTAAAGGGGAGAAAGGGAGGAAGAGAGGGGGAAGCGGGGACATACAGGGAAGGGAGAAGGGGAGGAAGGTAGATGGGGAGTAGAGGGTAGTAGAGGAGGTAGCGGGGCCTAGTTGGGGGCCAAGTGGGCAGGAGGGGGTAGTGGGGCCTATATGGGGGCAGTGTAGGGCAGGAGGGGGTAGCGGGGCCTAAATGGGGGCAGTGTAGGGCAAGGAGGTGGTAGCACGGCCTATTTGGGGGCAGTGTAGGGCAGGAGGGGGTAGCGGGGCCTAGATGGGGGCAGTGTAGTGCAGGAGGGAGTAGCAGGGCCTAGATGGGGGCAGTGTAGGGCAAGAAGGGGTTAGTGGGGCCTAGATGGGGGCAGTGTAGGGCAGGAGGGGGTAGCAAGGCCTAGGTGGGGGCAGTGTAGGGCAGCAGGTGGTAGTGGGGCCTAGATGGGGGCAGTGTAGGGCAGGAGGGGGTAGCAGGGCCTAGATGAGGCAGTGTAGTGCAGGAGGGAGTAGGAGGGCCTAGATGGGGGCAGTGTAGGGTAAGAAGGGGCAGTGGGACCTAGATGGGGCAGAGGAGGGCAGGAGGGGGTAGCAGGGCCTGGGTGGGCAGTGTAGGGCAGGCGGTGGTAGCAGGGCCTTGATGTGGGCAGTGTAGGGCCGGAGGGGGTGGCGGGGCCTAAATGGAGGCAGTGTAGGGCAAGGAGGGGGTAGTGGGTCCTAGATGGGGACAGTGTAGGGCAGGAGGGGGTAGCGGGCCCTAGATGGGGGCAGTGTAGGGCAAGGAGGGGGTAGTGGGACCTAGATGGGGGCAGTGTAGGGCAGGAGAGGGCATTGGGGCCTAGATGGGGCAGTGTAGGGCAGGAGGGAGTAGCAGGGCCTAGATGAGGGCAGTGTAGGGCAGGAGTGGGTAGCGGGGCCTTGATGGGGGCAGTGTAAGGCAGGAGGGGACATTTGGGCCTAGATGGGGCAGTGTAGGGCAAGAAGGGGTTAGCGGGGCCTAGATGGGAGCAGTGTAGGGCAGGAGGGGGTAGTGGGGCCTAGATGGGGGCAGTGTAGGGCAGGCAGTGGTAGCAGGGCCTTGATGTGGGCAGTGTAGGGCCGGAGGGGGTAGCGGGGCCTTGATGGGGGCAGTGTAAGGCAGGAGGGGGCATTTGGCCCTAGATGGGGCAGTGTAGGGCAAGAAGGGGTTAGCGGGGCCTAGATGGGAGCAGTGTAGGGCAGGAGGGGGTAGTGGGGCCTAGATGGGGGCAGTGTAGGGCAGGCAGTGGTAGCAGGGCCTTGATGTGGGCAGTGTAGGGCCGGAGGGGGTAGTGGGGCCTAGATGGGGACAGTGTAGGGCAGGAGGGGGTAGCCGGCCCTAGATGGGGGCAGTGTAGAGCAAGGAGGGGGTAGCGGGACCTAGATGGGGGCAGTGTAGGGCAGGAGAGGGCATTGGGGCCTAGATGGGGCAGTGTAGGGCAGGAGGGGGTAGCAGGGCCTAGATGGGGGCAGTGTAGGGCAGGAGGGGGTAGCGGGGCCTAGATGGGGGCAGTGTAAGGCAGGAGGGGGCATTTGGGCCTAGATGGGGCAGTGTAGGGCAAGAAGGGGTTAGCGGGGCCTAGATGGGAGCAGTGTAGGGCAGTGAGTAGTCTAAGGTCTATGGGCCTCATTCTATTATCGGCCGCAGCCGTTGCAGGGCCGCAAGGACCGGCCGCAAGCTATTCGGCTATTCTATTCCCTTACGGCCGGAGGCTCCGGCAGGCTTGCGGCCGGTGCCTTGCTATCACTTGCGGCCGCTCGCGCCGGAGGAAATCCTTTGATCTTAAACGGCCGCAAGAGTTTTGCAATTCAATTCCTCCGGGAAACCTCTCTGCAAGGCTAAAAGCGAGCCGCAGCTTACTTGCAGGAAAGAGGTCCCGCTAGCACCAATTAAGCACATAAAATAGCTCAAATAAAGCCATCCTGCACTTTTAGAAGACTATAAAGGGATTTTAGGTGTTAGAAAAAATAGCACATAATTATCCTGTACTCAAATCCGTAAAATATTTTATTTTTAATATCCGTAAAATATCCATGTAAAAAGTCCAGAGTGCTTGGAGCACCTCAGACACACCCACGCCGCAGCCGGAAAATAAACAGTTAATTTGAACTCGGGTTTGGGCAGATGTGCAAGCTTGAGAGTGGGTTTCTTTTAATCCTCATGTCCCCCAATATGATCCCTAGCATTTACAGAGCTGTACAGTGCAGGCTTGAATTTATTTTTGCGTTTTTATATTTCACAGCTTACGGCCGGTTCCAAGATATGCGGCCGGCCGTAAAAGGAGATCCTTGCGGGGCCGTATAATAGAATCGCGAGTTAACTGAACCCCCGCAAGGAATCGCAGCTTTACGGCCGATTTACGGCCGATAATAGAATGAGGCCCTATGTAAGTTTACACTTTTGCATAAGCAACAGCACAAACTAGAGGTGCTCAATCAGAGAACAAACTAATTGTAATAAGTTAGTTCTATGGATTTAATCTCCTCAGGGAGCAGTCTCTTTAAGCTCACTTGTGCCTTTCATAAAGTTAAATATCCTGTGGTATATCAGTCTGGTCTCACTCAATAAAGTGATCCAGCCCTGGAAGACCAGGCAATTCTACCTTCAACAGGAGAAATAATAAACCTTACTTACTACTTACTTGGGCGGCGGCCTGCGCAGGAGGAACAGCAAACAACTTTTGTTGGGCCTCATCAGTAGGGTGTAGCAGAACTCCCTAAAGCACAGTGACCAAGGAGTCCATGGCTGGAGTCGCATATCACCCTTAGGCATACTAATCTCTAAAGGGTCATTTGCATAAGCAACAATAAGGAAAATTTTACACTTTTCCTCCATAAGCAGCCTGAATTTCAACTGTCGAAGGTGAAAAAATCATCCCTGAAACCTTTCACAGGATAATGCCAAGTTATCAGAGCTTTTGTTGTTTAGTAATTGATAACATTCATATTAACACTATACAACATTGCCCATTATCGCATTTAATAGTTGTCAAACTGCACCACCTTGTCACGCTTTGCGAGGTGCGTCCGACTTAGGCGATGAGCACCGCAGGCGCTCATTGCTTTCGAGCCTCGCGAAGCTAGGCGAGCCGTTAACCAATAGGACTTAGCCGGTGAGCGCCAAAGGCGCTCATTACCGCGAGGCGAGCTGTTAAACCGTAGCACTTAGCTGATAAGCTCCAAAGGCGCTCATCGCTGCGAGGCGAGCCGTTAAAATACGGGACGCGGGACTTAGAAAAAAAATATGAGACAACAAAATTTATGAGATTAGCGGCCAAACAAAAACCCCGAAAATAAATACACCCAAAAAAATTACACTAACATCATAGACAGCATGGGGCAACAGCCAGGACGTCTGTGAGTGAGATGGAACGCAAATTTAACTCGATTTAGACGATTTTCACCTGAGCGAGAAAAAAATTATTCACCAAAAAAAAATGTAAACGAGATTACATGACCCCGGACCGCGCAAAACACTGCAAAACGCATAGCACTTTACACATCACACTGCGACCTACAAAATACACTATTACAAAAGCTGGAAATACTCGCGAGACGCGTAACACATTAGTAACATATGACTATACAATGCCGCTTTACACAATAAACCAACGGCTTTACCTCGCGCACGCAGCCTATTTAGAATGCACACTTCACACATTCATTACACTTTAGAAGCAGGGCACTAACACTCACAATGTATATTCTATGCTGTAGGAAAATACAAACAGATTGTTAGCTCTTCAGCCTATTGCTCACTGCATATATCAATTATAAAGTATATTAATTGATTTAAGAAATCATTCATTATAATTTAACTAAATATGCATAGAAATATATATCTCGTTCAGAGGACCAAAAGTACACGACAGGAGAGGCTCGCAATGAGCTCCGAAGGCGCTCAGCGCAAGCCTCACAATGAGCGCCGAAGGTCCTCACAGTACAAAGCAGTTTCAATTATGTCTCAAACAGCATTCCCATGCCTTCAAATTTCATTGCCCCTGTCATTTTTGACGGGCAAGTCGCTAGTGTTACATAAAGGAGAAAAAAAGTAATTTGTTGAGAAGCACAATTCAGTCAGTCAGGGAAGAGTTTGTATGGTACTTCCAGTAAGGAGCACTGTGTAAACCATAATTTCTGTTGTAAATCTGTTTCAACATATTTTCAGTGCTAACATATGTCTACACTGGCTTATAATAAATCAGGTCCTGGTTGCTCTATTGTTCTCTGTGTACAGTCATGTGAAACAGACCTCAAGCAGTAAACAGGCCTCAAGCAGCAGTTTGGTTATTACCAATAGATTGACTATACATTATATCTGATTCTGAAAGTGTCTGTTTATGCTAATATATCAGATTATTGTTCTAAAATAATTGTAACGAAAAAAGTATATATATATATATATATATATATATATATATATATATATATAATGGGTTGAATTAAACTTCGGCCTACAAAGGCCTGAGCTGCCTTTTTATGCAGTATTGCAGCATTCTCACTATGTTCCCTATGTCTTTATAATAGAGGCTTGTTAGAGGTTAGTTTGTAAAACATTGGCCTCATCCCGATCAGTAATCAACTGACTCGGGTTTGACTGCTAACCTGTAATACATATTAACCACCATAATTATAGCAAAGTGCCAAGTCTCATAATTATAATTTTTAAGATACTTGTTTATAGCACAAGTCACAGGTAAATTCACATCACCTAAATGTATTTGCAATTCAGCAAGATTTTATTATAAAAGATAACGTATGACCAATAACAAACTCATTTAGTAATATAAACTCCTGCAAGGCTAACTTCTTGCAGAAAATTTTAGAAGCTAGTCTGTGGAGCTTTTACATGGCTCCCGCAAGAAAATTCACAGGGATGTGTGCCTGCAACAATCTCTAACATTTCATTGCAATCTACCTGATGTATACCCGTAGGAGATTCAGAGTCTGAACTCCATGTAATACTTTTTTCCCCCTTCATTTCCTACTCTTTGTGACCTTATGGACTGTAACACACAGTGCACTACCACCAACCTATCTATCTATCTATCTATCTATCTATCTACCCTCTTGCCATTAAAAAATTGTGCAGGGCGTTATGACACCATTGCCTATGTCACACTGTCACAAACTAGATACAAGGGGCTCCGTACACCCCTAATTCTCCTACTGTAGCTTATAGGAACAATCTGCAGGTTGTGACCATTGAGATCCGGACATCAGCCATGGAGCCGCAGAGAAATCACATCAGACCGCTCCTTAGTGCATAAAAGACTGTCCTTTATTGCTTGCTTCAGACACATTTTACAGATATCAAAAAACACCATCCCCCAGTTCTATAGGCAACCCCAAGTTACTACAGTTACCAGCCCACTCCTTCCCTGTTTCAGGGGTCTGTTCTTCCTACTGTGACCTCCTCACCCCAGCACTAGCCATACATTCTTCTCCCATCCCAGATACCAGAGCCTGGAAGTCACCTCAAATGTTATGGCTGTTCTTTAAACATGAGATGCTATAGTGGGGGTAGAGTAACATGTGGGAATAGCACCTCTGGACCAAATACATCAGAATATCACACCATTACTGCCATCTTACATAACAGCATATACATTGTAACCAAGAAACCATGACAGTAACTATATGCACACAATAAGGCTTTAAACATGACACATAAATGAAAGACACGTTGTCACAATCATTAAAACACATCCCATGTCCATTTGATAGCATTTGATATTAGCAAACAGATGTAAGTCCCAAATGACAGTGTTATTTGTTGAGATTTAGGGGAGCCCCAAAATCAGTCATGACGCACACTAAACTTTGTTCACAGGTGTCCCCAGGAACCACCTAAAGTGGTGTGCGGGGCAACACCCCTACCTTCTCCTACCTTTCATGTTTTGGAGTATGGGGCCCACTAACTTTCTCTATATAATATAACCCAACGGGCCTCTACCTATTTCCATGGGTAACTTTAGGGACCTACTGGTACCTAATATTTACCTCTTACCAGGGGGTTCCCTATGGACTCTCATGACATCTAACATTAACTATTGGAATCTCTATAGACCCTATGGCACCTAATATTGACCGCATATTATGAGGTTTCCTATGGACTCCTCACATTAACTCCTCTAGCATGGGGCTTCCTGTGTTATCCTAACTTCTACCATAGAGGTCCTTATGGACCCACATTGAAACTACCACCTCATTGGGCTCCATAACAACACTATAGCCCTAATACTAATAACCTACCCTAAAAAAAGTTATCAAAAATAACAAATCCTTGCAAAAAAATAAAAAAGAATTACAGAAAAAATATTAATATAAAAATAAAACAAATAATTACTATTAAAATAATAAACCAATTTACTGAAAATAAAAAATAATTGAACCTGTTGGAGAAAAGAGGTGTTTATTACATTACCCTCATTGATAACCCTCCAGTGATAATCAGTGATGCCCTTAGCATAAATCTTCAGCCCTGGTTAAGTGGGCACATCCCTGTTGATAGAAGAAGTCTCTTGATTAAGTGAATACCCATGAATACTCTTTTCAGTCTTTGGAAAGGGCCATACAAAAAGAAAAAGTACCTCACTGTAAAGTGGTTAATTATAGACGCCATGGGGGTCTAGAGGATCCCCCATGGACACAGCATAGAATCCCATTGGGTACATTATATATGGGAGTTATTGAGGGTTGATGGGTCCCCTCTTTAATACAAAAGGAAGTGGAGAAAGAGAAGGCCCAAAGCCTTCGCTAGTGTGGGCGCTCTGGCTCATAGGGGTAGTGTGGCATAGGTAGAGGTGTCATAAACCCACCTGTATTGATTTTAATATATATTAACCCCATTAAGGAAGGGTATAGCTTTAAATGTAGTGGTTTAGCTGGTGCTGTAAGAGGTTGAGTTAACACCTAGGGTTCTAGGAGCCACATAGAAATGCATATAGATAAGGCAACATAGAATACATTGCAATCACTTGTTAGGGTTTATACATAAGTATTTGTTACTGGCAGCATGTAGTAGCTACATTAGGGCTTATGTGAACTTTTCACGCACAGATTGCCTTCAGGAGCCATGTAATGAAGCACTGAAAACAGCATCATTGTATCATAGTGAACACCTATATGCACTTTTATAACATGAATGGTTGAGATTTTCATGCATTTCGACACAAATAAAATGTAAAACAGTTAAGCAACTAGAGAGTTAATTTATCTTCACTTTAAAATGTATGAAAAGTGGGCCATTACAGAGGTTGTCCTAATGTTGCACATAGGAATTCTTTAAATATTATAAAAATACCCATTATCTATCTTAGTTGCATAAAAATAATGAAAATGTGGAAGCTGTGTTCCTTTATTAAAAAATAACACTCATTCCATTAGATGGCTACATTTTACCCTTAAACGTAATGTATGCCATTAAAGTCAATTTGTTTTATTTATTTAAGAGCACTTTGCCTAGAAAGGTTTGTCTCATTGACTTCCATATGTTCAGTAAATGGGTAATTTATTCCGTATAAGGTCAGCAATAATCAATTGCCTTCATTATTATGTACTGTTTACCTCAACTGGAAATATGTAAAATAGATTTTATATTTTTTCATTTGATAAAATACCATCAGCAACAATTTTGAAAAGCATTGGTAGCATTCATAACAATTGTTTTTCATATAATGGTTCTCATTGGGTTCATTCCTATAGTGTCAATCTGTAGGAATCATAGAACAAATGTAAATCATACTATTAAAGAAAATCTGCTTGAAATAAACATTGCTTCTAAAACAATCCTTTAATTCAAATACTTCTGTATTCAATACTTTTTTGGGCCATTTATATTCTGTAAAGTGATGTGTAATTAAGCCTGCTTATCAGGCATAAAGGAATGTTTCATGCTATATTACATAAACTGTCGTGCAGATATTGAAGTGGAATTAATCGCTGTGTCAACAGTCTAGCCCTATAAACCCACATTATTTGGCTAATTGATGCTCAGCTAATCTCTGTGTTGTGGTTACATGTAAAAAGAATCATTAAATAGTAGAAATAATGTTATGGAGTTGAGCTAATACCAATCTAATTGTATTGTTTACTTATGTATATGTTTAAGTATTTTATAGCAAACACAATACTGATATTAATTAGAATACATGTACTTGCTGTAGCTCATGAGAATCTGTTTATTTCAATTTTCTTAGTACACCTTGTATTATATTATTTTGTTAGATCATAGTGAAGGGTTTGTGACTGCACAAAAGCTAGGCATATATCTATTGGCAAAATACTGCATTAAAGTATGGTTACGGTTGCAGTGCAGGATGGGGTAACTTGAAACTGGAAAAGTGCAAGAAATTGAGAAGTTAAGATAGCACACAACCTTAAAATTCCTCCCTCCCCTGCATAGGATTTTCTGATGAAATAATTCATGACATCATCTATGACTTTAGCTGTCATCATTCATGACATCACATATGATATAAATAATGGCATAATCTATGACATCACTGATGACTCACATATAATATGAAAAATGACAGCATTCATGATATTACTGATCTCACTTGACCCCTATGATCTCATTTTATGGTAACACGATTCTTACAAATTATTTTTAACTTATGATGCACAAAATAATAAAAACATTAATATTTGAAACTAGTAATAATGTACATAGCTTAAAAGAAAAAATAAATATAGTTACATAGTTACATAGTCATTTAGGTTGAAAAAAGAGTTTTAGTCCATCAAGTTCAACCTTTTTAGATCTCCTCTGATGTGAAATATGCAGATGAATTGTTAATTGATCCAGAGGAAGGCAAAAAACACCAGTAAAACGTTGCCAATTGTCTAAAAAATGAAAAGAAAAAAAAATTCCTTCCTGACCCCAGATACTGGCGATCAGATTCCTCCCTGGATCAATACTCCCTCTCCAATTATCCAGGATAACCCTGAATGCTCTTTTAAAAAAATATATATACAATCCCTTTTTAAAGTTATCCATCAAATGTACTGTCACCACTTCCTTTGGTAGAGAATTCCACAGATTAACCACCCTTACTGTGAAGAACCCTTTTCTGAAATCTTTTTACTTCTAATCTGTCCCCTTGTCAGTTGAAAACCTCTTGGCACAAAAAGTTCACTTTCAAAGCCTTGTATTGACCCTGGATGTATTTTTATAAGGTAATCATATCTCCTCTTAGACGCCTTTTTTCTAGAGAAAATACGTTTATTTTGGTTAGTCTTTCTTCATAACTTAGCCCCTCCATTCCCCTTATTAGTTTTTTTGCCCTTCTCTGTACTTTTTCCAGCTCTAAAATGTCCTTTCTATGTAGTGGTGCCCAAAATTGTACGCCATATTCCAAATGAGGGCGTACTAGAGATTTGTATAGTGGCAGAATTATATTTGCTTCCCTGGCTTCTATACCCTTCTTAATACATGCTTATATTTTATTTGCCTTTGCAGCGGTTGCTTGGCATTGGGCACTGTTACCTAGGTGGTTGTCCACAAGCACTCCCAAATCCCTTTCAATATTTGATACCCCTAGATTTGCTCCATTAAGATTATAAATTGCATGGCTATTTTTTCTTCCCAGATGCATAACTTTACATTTATTCATATTAAATCTCATCTGCCTTTTAGATGACAATATAATAGTGTTTTGACTTAGAGAAGATGTGGTGCTGAGTTAGCCATAGGACTAAACAAATCAGTTTGATGGAGGTGTAAGATATTAATAGCTAAAAGGTACCATCTGTATCAAACTGCTGTCTTTTAACTTATGAGTCAGTTTAATGCCTATATGTTAAATAAATGGTACATTTGTGTTCACGTTTGAATGTCTAAAACAAATTAAAAAAACTTGTTTCATGCACAGAACCCAGAGAAATATAGTTATTACGCTGCATTCTGGGAACCTTGGCAGGGACATGAAAATGTGCTGACAAAGGCTTCATTCTTGCAATCCATAACCATTTCAAACATGGCTTTCCTTAAGCATATGCCAGCTGTATCAAACAGCGTTGAGCAAAAACTTGGGTTGGATTATACACAAGCTAGAAATCCAACCCACGTACAGCTGTTTCAAGGTTACTGCCTATCATCAGCGTGGAGCCGGTTCCTTAGCTTGTGTATTGGATATTTTGAGGAGGTAGTTTACCACTACCTCCTCAAAATACGGGTTTAGACGGAGCCAATGGAAACAGAGTTCGTCACAATTGGGTCACTGAAAAATGGAGGATGGATCTCAAAGACTTACGGGGTTCATTTAAGATTTACGATCAGACACACATTCCAGTTATAATGCAATATTAATAGAGCTGTAAATATGATATTCTATCACATGCGAGTTACAGTATATGTATTAACACATTGATTGCCGGGACCAATATTACACAAAAATTATACATGCAATAAAGAATTTTTTCTGGTCCAGTTTGCGGGCTTGAGAATGTTGTGCTATTAATTCTAAGACCTAACATCACTTTCCCTTTTTATATTAGTACAGTGGTGAGTTTTTATTTGCATTTCAAGTGCTACGTATTGGACATTACCCCCCTTGTGAGTCCTCTCCAGCACACTTTGGGATTTAGGCTACATTTGCGTGTCACGGGCTAGCTCACAAGTAACTTTGTTGCAATTTAATGTACTGATCTGCAAGTGGTTGAAATTGATATACTGTGAAGGCTATAGTAACGGAATGGATTACTGAAACAGTAATTGCAGAGTCTTCCAATACTTATCACTTAGAGTATACTTATATTCTCGGTTTATTTTATTTAAACTAAATATATATTAAAGAAGGATACCTGAATTACAAATTTTACATGACACCCCTCTTTCAAAATCAGGGTGCTCTCTTTCAAAATCAGGGTGCTATCATATAGTTGCTTTGATAATGTCAGTTACCTGACTGTATCACAGTACCATAGTTTGGGGATGAGGCTTTAATACATTTTCTTATTACCCTCATGGATCCCCTCATTATAAAGAAGATATGCTCCTCTATTCATTGATTGGTAACATCCATTTTCGATGTCATATCACATAACATAATTCCTGTATAAAGAGCCACAGGCGCTCATCGCGATGGCCCGTGGGAGTTAGAATGAAATGAGTGGCGAAGGCTAGCATTAGAGGCACGCAACTGCTAGGTAGGTTGCAATGAGGGACTTAGAAAATACTTAGAAAATACACGTGCTGAGGGACTTTGAAAATAAAACCAACGGGAGTCAGCGAGCGCCACGCAAAGATTCAGCAGACACACAGAGGAGACACATGCCATTCTCATGCACAAAAGTTGCAGGTTAACGAGTTCTGCAATGAGCGTCGAAGGACGGTAGGAGAGTTTTGCAATAAGCGCCAAAGGCGCTTATCGCAAGGCCAGTACAGTAGACAGGAGGAGAGGCTCGCAATGAGCGGCGAAGGTGATCATTGAGGAGCACAAAAGTTTTCGGTTCACAAGGCCTGCAATGAGCCCATAGAGTAGACGGAATGAGAGGCTCGCAATGGAGCGCGCAAAGGTACAGCTTTCCCAGCCTTAAAATTGTATTCCCGTCATTTTTTGACGGGCAAGTAGCTAATGTCCTTATAATTTCCAAACAGTCAATAAAGTCACAGTGCCAAATGTAGTTATCACCCCTGTGTGAAACTGGATTTTTGTGTTTTTAAAAAATATGTTAAGTTATGGGTTTATTCTTTCTCATTTCATGCATAGTGCATATCATATCAAGCTGAGATTAAAAAAATAAAATTTTGCCTTCAATTTCCAATCGTTAGTTTTTTTGGAATTTTTTTGGGAATGGCCAAATGTTCTAAATTTAGAACACTACCAGTAGCTTGTGATGATATACAGTGCCTTGCAAAAGTATTCACCTCCTTGACTTTCTACCTATTTTGTTACATTACAGCCTTAAGTTCAATGTTTTGTTAATATGAATTTTATGTGATGGATCAGAACACAATAGTCTAAGTTGGTGAAGTGAAATAAGAAAAATATATACATAAAAAATAGAAAACAGAAAATTGACATGTGCATATGTATTCACCCCCTTTGTTATGAAGCCCATAAAAAGCTCTGGTGCAACCAATTACCTTCAGAAGTCATATAATTAGTGAAATGATGTCTACCTGTGTGCAATCTAAGTGCCCCATGATCTGTAATTATGTATACACACCTTTTTTGAAAGGCCCCGGAGGCTGCAACACCTAAGCAAGAGGTACCACTAACCAAACACTGCCATGAAGACCAAGGAACTCTCCAAACGATTAAGGGACAATGTTGTTGAGAAGTACAAGTCAGGGTTAGGTTATAAAAAAATATCCAAATATTTGATGATCCCCAGGAGCACCATCAAATCTATCATAACCAAATGGAAAGAACATGGCACAACAGGAAACCTGCCAAGAGACGAACGCCCACCGAATCTCACGGACCGGTCAAGGAGGTCATTAATCAGAGAGGCAGCACAGAGACCTAAGGTAACCCTGGAGGAGCTGCAGAGTTCCACAGCAGAGACTGGAGGATCTGTACATAGGACGACAATAAGCCGTACACTCCATAGAGTTGGACTTTATGGCAAAGTGGCCAAAAGAAAGTAATTACTTTCAGCAAAAAAGCAAAATGGCACGTTTTGAGTTTGCAAAAAGGCATGTGGGAGACTCCCAAAATGTATGGAGGAAGGTGCTCTGGTCTGATGAAACTAAAATTGAACTTTTCGGCCATCAAAGAAAACGCTATGTCTGGCACAAACCCAACACATCACATCACCCAAAGAACACCATCCCCACAGTGAAACATGGTGGTGGCAGCATCATGCTGTGGGTATGTTTTTCAGCAGCTGGGACTGGGAAACTGGTCAGAGCTAAGGGAAAGATGGATGGTGCTAAATACAGGGATATTCTTGAGCAAAACCTGTACCACTCTGTGCGTGATTTGAGGCTAGGACGGAGGTCTATCTTCCAGCAGGACAATGACCCCAAACACACTGCTAAAGCAACTCTTGAGTGGTTTAAGGAGAAAACATGTAAATGTATTGGAATGGCCTAGTCAATGCCCAGACCTCAATCCAATAGAAAATCTGTGGTCAGACTTAAAGATTGCTGTTCACAAGCGCAAACCATCCAACTTAAGGGGGCTGGAACAGTTTTGCAAGGAGGAATGTGCAAAAATCCCAGTGGTAAAATGTGGCAAGGTCATAGAGACTTATCCAAAGCGACTTGGAGCTGTGATTGCCTCAAAAGGTGGCTCTATAAAGTATTCGCTTTAGGGGGTTGAATAGTTAAGCACATTGACTTTTTCTGTTATTTTGTCCTATTTGTTGTCTGCTTCACCATGAAAAAAATAACATTTTCAAAGTTATTGGCACGTTCTGTAAATTAAATGATGCAAATCCTCAATCAATCCATGTTAATTCCAGGTTGTGAGGCAACAAAACACGAAAAATACCAAGGGGGGAGAATACTTTTGCAAGGCACTGTACTTTGAAGAAGAAAGCTATACTACTGATCGCAATAACTTTATAAAAAAATCAAATTAAAAACTTTATTTTTAGTTCATGGTAGTATTTTTTTCCCCATTAGCATTTATCAGCAAACCTATTAAAAAATTAATAAAAATATTTAACACAAGTAATTTTTTCACATAAGATCAATAGAATGTTTAATTAAATTTTATCGCACAAAAGTATAAAAAAGTATAAATATGTCTATTTTCTCAATTTAAAATTCTATTTGAAACACAGCTTCAGAATTCTAAATGTGTGTTAGAAATGTGAACTGATACTGACATAGAACCAGAATACTTTTTGTTATATAGTTTAGTAAACAAACACTTACAAGCAGCTATTTTAAATGTACATTATTAAAGTTCTTCCTTTTTTGAATGTCATGTTGTTGCTTTTATAGCTATATAAACAAACAAAAGGTATATTTTAAAAGTTTGACCTTTATGTTTAAATACAAAAAATTGTAATTGTTAAAATTGGGCTTAGCATTGAAGCTCTAATTATTGTAATATACAGTATTATTATTATTATTATCAACTTTTTATAGCCCCATTATAACTTATATTTTCCAAGAATCCTAATTTTTGCAGCAGGGCATTATATCATGATTATAACATTACTAGCGAATTGCCCGTCAAAAAATGACGGCAATGAAATTGTAAGGTAGCTAATGGTGTTTGGTGTATAATAATGAAATATGTAATACATTAATAAATGAATATACTTTACCTATTTTGAAGCATTGTGTTGAAGAGCTGGCAATCTGTTTTGATGTTGCTGCAGCATTAGTGGTGTGGAGCTGCTGTGTAAGCGTGATGAATGTGTGCAGTGTAATAGTGTGCGTGCGCGAGACCTTCGGCGCTCCATGCCAGCAACTGAGGCCCTCGGCCGCGGCCCTCGCGCAAGCCCGCAATCGTTAGCAACAACTCGTCACAACTATATATGTGATTACTGCTGCAACCATCTGAATAAATCTTGATATTATGGTAAGTAAAGGATTTTAGTAGACCTGTCAGTCAGTATTTAATATTCTATTCTAAAAAATAGCATAATAACTGTTCTATAGCATATTCGTAATCTTGAATACTTAATCTATGACTTGTATATGTGTAGTATCAGATTATGTATGGTCCATATTACTGTGATATGCGTTTTTTTATTTTTTTTGCACCTGAACTTGGAAATTCAATATAAATAAGAACTTTATGCTGTCGACATTATTTTTACTCTTTCAGATCCACACATATTGATCCCTAATCTATTTAACCAATTTAGCTTGTTGTCATTTCTAAAAACTAACACAACAAAATTATACACAATGTCAATGAAACTTAACAATCATACTCAACTTGAAGTGCATCAAAATAAATTTCAACAACATAAAACCCTGAGTGGACCATCATCACCAAATAAAAAACACTATAATTTAGCATAAAGATTTATACAACTAATACAATGGCACTACTCTAAACCACCATTACCATGGATAAAAAATACAACCAGATCTACACTTTCCATGGGAATTATGAACATTGCATGGTTAAATGTGTCTAAAAGGCCAAACAGCATTAGAAAATATATCCCAATTAATCAAAACCTATACTTATGGGGAAAATATATATATATAGCTGACACAACCACAATCTGCCTTAATACCAATAGCTCAGAATAAAGATTTTGACCCAAGGGTGGAAATTAGCCACATTTTAAGACAGCAAGAAAATGGTATTTCATGTTAATTTCATAGCATAATATATAATTAAACAATGACTTTTGTTGAGGCCAAAGCACATTATGATTTACATTACTCTGACAGATGGCAATACCTTCAAGTAAAACATTACATACAACTTTACCATTTTTGAAAATCAATGTTTCCTTTTCAGAGAACAATACAAGAAACAATAAAATGTTAGTTTATGAATTATGTTAGACCCAGTAATATTGCTACTAAATGGACCATTGGAAGGTATAGGGAGAGATGAACTAAAATGAATTGCAATTATGAACTGCAGCTAGAACTGTTATAGCGGCTCACTGGCTACAAAAACAAACACCAAGAATGAACCGACTAGAGAAAAACCTTGGCAAATATTCAGAATAGAGGAAATGTCTTATGCTATGTTGGTGCTACAAAAGCAATTTTACAGTATTTGGAGACCATGGGAAGAGTATAAAAATGTAGATTTAACAACATTTGGGTAAATATCTTCCCTTTTTATGTAATTAAAAAAAGCTAAAAAGATTGAGCTAATGAACCAGAAAATAATAAAAGAGGCTTGACAATATAAGTTAATAACATTTTGTCAATAATGGAAAGCAACATTTAACTATTTTGTGTGGTTTTCTTTTATGTTGTGAAATATTATTTGTTAATTTATGTTAAAATATTTTTCAAAAGGGGGTGACCAGAAACAAGTACAAACTTGTCACAGAGAGGTTGGTTGTTTTAAGGTATGAACTAAAACTTTGTTTCACCTAACTCATTCAATTGCAAGCCCGTAATTGCCTGTAATGCGGTACTTGCGATGTCCGTCAATTTTTTTTTCAAAACATTTAAACTCATTCAATTGTCTCTAAGTCGCAAGCCTCCGCACGCAAACCATGTACTTGTAAGTAGGATTTCAGGAAGCGTAATTAAATAAGATCTTACAATATTTAAGCAAGCCTGTAAGATTGATACAACACGGAAATAAAAACTGTAAAAAAAAAAAAAAATATTGCAGATTTGCGAGCTTGACACTGTTGTGAAAGTAATTCTAATACCTTACCATACTTTCCCAGTATTTTAAAGTATAGAGTATGCTTAATAGCTGCTGAATTTGTCAGATCTAGGGCCTCATTCAATTGCGATTTGGCCAATTGAATAGGGCTCTAAATAAGCACATAACATATTTGTTTTAATTAAGTTTTTAGTTAGTGAAAACCTTGCTTTTGGATAGATGCTTACTAACTAAAAACTTATTTAAAAAAAATATGTTATGTGCTTATTTAGACCCCTATTCAATTGGCAAAAATGCAATTGAATGAGGGCCCTAGTGTTTAACCCACTTGAAAGTCCTATAGTAATATTTTTTTATACGTTTTGTATAAGTTGTGGGTCAGACTTCACTAGCTACTTAAACTTTTGTAATTGATAATCGATTTTGCGTCTTTAGCACTGTTAACTTTTGTGGGCTTGGAAAATTAATGGAGGAAACAGGGCTAAGTTATATCTTTGGCTGGCGCGCAGTGATTTTGGGCAGGTAACTCCCAACTGGATTGAGAGTAACTAAATGTAGCCAGTTGAATATCTGTAACTTTTACGAGCTACATTACGAGTTACCAAACAGAATTAGTTATTTATTACATTTAAGACAGGCTCCTTGTATTTGTCTAATAGACTGTTATCATAAGTAGATCATATAGTAAGTAGATCATAGATGCACATAGTTTACTGCAAGAACAGATAAACACCCTACACTCCAGTCCCTGTATACAGAACCTGAAAGTGGGTAATTGAAAGGAATACTAATCTTTTTTTTAAACATTACTGTGCTTCATGGAAAGGAAAACCAGCAACCACTTTATCTTTTATTGTTTAATATTTTATGTTCAATGTTTTATTTTGTGATGACAAATTATATTCTCATTACAGATATTGTTCCGTTATACCATGTTTTGCAGTTCAGTAGTTTTTAAACCTAAAATATGTCATATACATGAAAATATTAGCAATAACTATAAAAAAAAACTATATCAAATAAAATAAAAACATTTAAAGACTACAGTAAGTTCCGAAGTAACGTGAGTTAATTTGCTGCCAATTAGCCTTTCACTAATAACAAAGAAATAATTCAGACTTGAACACTATCACAAATATTTTTGAGGTTATAGAGCCAAGGGCAGTCTTGCCCAGAAGAATACAGGTTACATTTCTTGTATATCCTTTAAGGAATTATCCAATATCCTTATTTAGTTAGCTAGGTTTCTAGATTATGACCCACATAGCAGAACAGACAAGGAATAGTATGGACAAAAAACTGCTCTGTCCTAAACACGTTGGTGCTGTGTCATTATATCAATGTAGGCTTACTATGTCCACATGTCCAAATGCCAAAAAGTAGCATCATTGAACCTCACAATCCATTCCCATGACCCCAGATCCCTATACAGAACCGTATAACACCTCTATAAAAACATTACATTGCAAGACATTTTCAGGTAATTTTATTGTAGAATCTCTGTTGATACAGATATATAGGTTTACATATATATAGGTATATATGTGGATATACTGTATATCACATATTATAATTGTCAAACTGCGATTCGTCGTCAAGCTTTGCGACAAATCGCAGTTTGACAACAATCTGATCGCAAAGCTGTGCGGCGTCCCCACACACTCACTGCATTCCCAGCCACGATCTCCTCTCTCATCTCGGTGCTGTCAGTGCCCCCGAGGCCTCCTTCACCATACACACTGCTGACTGCTCTGTCCTTCCCTCCTAACCCCACACACTCACTCTCTCCTTTGTATTATCCCTGTCCCTCGGCAAGCCTTCTCCTGCTCCATACACCCCGCTCTCTCCTTCCCCAGTCACTCTCTCCTCTCACCTCCATGCTGTCACTGTCCCCTCCGCAGACCCTCTTCAGTCACTTCATGTTGATCCGCAGCCCCTATATCCGGATCGGGGTTGGATCGTATCCCTCCGGTCCGGCTACCCCCTCCTCCATAGAAGGTCACCCGGCTCTTCTTAGCTCGGCTCCCACTCCTTCCTACCCATGGCTGCCCGGCTGCCGGAAAGTGGCCCCGCCCCCGACCAGCCCCGCCCCCCGGGACCAGCCGAGGCCGCAGCCGCCATCTTAATAGCAATAATATGAGAGACAGATGGGTAGAGAGAGAGAGATGGGGAGAGAGAGAGAGAGAGAGAGATGGGGAGAGAGAGAGCTGGGAAGAGAGAGAGAGAGAGAGATGGGAAGAGAGAGAGAGGGATGGGAATAGAGAGAGAGAGATGGGAAGAGAGAGAGAGAGATGGGAAGAGAGAGAGAGAGATGGGGAGAGAGAGAGATGGGAAGAGAGAGAGAGATGGGAAGAGAGAGAGATGGGAAGAGAGAGAGAGAGATGGGGAGAGAGAGATATGGGGAGAGAGAGAGAGATGGGGAGAGAGAGATGGTAGAGAGAGAGAGATGGGGAGAGAGAGAGAGAGAGAGATGGGGAGAGAGAGAGATGGGAAGAGAGAGAAAGATGGGTAGAGAGAGAGAGAGAGATGGGAAGAGAGAGAGAGAGATGGGGAGAGAGAGAGATGGGAAGAGAGAGAGATGGAGAGAGAGAGAGAGATG